>JAWZSL010000001.1:15584136-16211636 GCA_034769285.1 Lutjanus argentimaculatus | reverse complement strand
GAGTTTCCACAAGTCAAGCGAGGACATGTGATTGGTCACGAGAGACTCACAGCTGAGTCCAGCTGTCCAGAGCCAGAGACCTTAGCTAATTTGAACAGACAGATTACTGTTTTTTTACCGAAGCACATCTTTTGTGTGTGTGAGTGTGTGAGTGTGTGTGCGTGTGTGTGAGTGTGTCTCTGACATTCCCACAGTAGCCTGCCTTTAATACAACAACCACTAGCCCTATTAAATATCCCCTGATCTGTGGCCATGGCATTTACTGCTCCCTCTCCATCCCTGCCTTCATCTCTGCTGCCAAACAACACTCATAGGGACGACTGCTCTTTCATCCAGGGAGAGTGTATCTGAGCTTGTGCATGTTTGTGTGTATCTCTTCACCATAATCGAGTGCTGAAAATCCTAATTTGAAAAATGCACACACACAAAAATGTTGCAAACAGGCTTCAAAGACAGGATTATCGCTGAGAGCCTAGAGAGGGAGTTAATGTCACTCTGAACACCCACGACAGCCATGGCTGCTCTGTGTGTGTGTGTGTGTGGGGGGGGTGCATGTGTGTTGTGTGCAGACATTGAACATGCACATACTCCCATACTAATAGTGTATGTAACATATGTGCATCTCAAAAGTTTGACTGTTTTTGATGTGAGAAAATACACGACTATGTGCAAATTCCTTTTATGTGCAGCCTACTCTCTCTTGTGTCTGTTGTTTCTGAGTGCTTTTATTTTACATCATGAAATCTGTGATTCCATTTGCCGTCATCCTTGTTTGCAACTTTGCCTCTTGGCATTAAACACAAAAACACACTACAGAGCATGCTGCCAAGTGCTGCCACAGTAACTTTGTACTACTTAAATGTGCTCATTTTGAAACGGAGAACAAAGGTTAAAACTTTTACTGTACTTTCTTTCATTGTCCCTTTTTTGTTGTTGGATTTGGTGACCTTCACTCCTCTGAATCTTAAAATCAGCCCCCAGGCTAGTACTGCTGTTACTGCACTGCAAAAAATACCCATCTTGAGAAATTATTTAGACAAGACATTACTAATGTTTCAAGATGTTCCTTGAATCATTTATTTTCTTGATGCAAAATGAATTGATTTGGCTTTTTTTCCCCCATCTTATTTCAAGATCCTGACGTGCTTGAAAAGTTTTGACTCAGATCAGGAACATGTAAATTTATTTAAAACCACAGGCATGCGTTGCCATTTGTTTTGAGCAAACACAGATTGGAAGATTGAATATGAGCCAAACAACTTGACAGTTTCTGCAGGGTTCAGTGGCCGCCACTGAGCCGCTGCCAGGGTCCTCATTTACCGCTGTTTATCACCAGCCCGCTAACATCACATCCCGTGGGACGATAAATGGCTGGAGTCTGAAGAAAACCAGCACATGAATCACCTTGTTAATGACAGAACACCACAGATTTCACATGGTTACATGTGAGGCTGCACGCTGCGTGTGTTCCTCCCTCATCACGTGTCGTTGCCCTCTCTGACAAGTGTAAATTGCATCTGCAGTTATCTCGAGTGCTGTTTGTTGTTGTTGTTGTGGCTTGCTGCAGACACTTGTCTTTGCATTACTGTGGGCCTTGTTAAGGCTGCCATGACTGCTTTCTGATGTGCTAAGAGCCGTGTTGGCTGTGTCACAATGCTCAGAGTAAAGTGCTGTTGATCACACCAGCTAAACTTGACAGGCCAATGCCTCAGGGAGGGAAAGAGAGAGAAAGAGGGTAAGGAAAGGAAAAGAGAGAGAAAAAAAGATAGAGTGAGAGTGATGTACCATTTTACACGAAAATTAGCGTGTATGTTATTAAACCTGCCCTTGTCCTATTGCCAGTAGACCTGTTTGCCTCTGTTTTTTTTTTTTCTAATGTGCACTGGAAAATAGAGCCTCAGCTCATGTGTGCAGAAGGGCAGAGAGAAAGGTGTTTGCAAAGTGTCTGTGTGTTCATCTCTTCAGTACTTTTGCAGCTTCTAACTGAATCTCTGTGGTTTGAAGTTTAGTTTCTCTCCTGCTTTGCTGTTTGTACTTTCAGGTATCTGTTAAGGTATTAACTGTTTCATGTCTTATAGCTCAATAGGAGTCGTTTTACTGCTGATGAAAACCCAACATTTCTTGACTTTTTTTCATAATAAAAGCTTTTACATAACAAAATAATTGTGAAGAATTTAAAGAAATAAAAGTTTATCCACCATTTTACAGACCCTTCACTTAACATGAGTGCAGAACAGTTTAATACACACCTTCGTGTGGGTGCAAACTCCTCTGTGCTGGGCTGATGGGCCAAATCAAAGTAAGTCAAACAGCACTTGTGTATGAAAAAGAGCCACAGAAGTTACTGACGGCAGCAACTAGCCTTCATTTCCACCTCTGAAAAAGGGGCTAAAATTAGTGGGTCCACTCAGGTTGCTTGTTTACATTACTGCAAATACCCGTCACTGACAATTGTACCCTTTCCCATCAAGACAAAAGCCAGATGTTGACAGGTGTTAGCGTGTTTTTTGTCCAGTGTAAAAGGGGTTATAAAGAAATATACAGTGGTAGGCAAAGAGAATGTAGAAACCTAGTCAGTATAAGCACAATTGGAGAAATATGAAGCAGCCAGATGACAGCAAGTACACATTCAGAAGTAAGCAGGAACACACACTGAAGTAATGACATGCAAATAATCACATCTGTGTTTCTGTGAGCATAAAAAGAGCACACACAGCTCCATCACTGTGCACATACTGTACGATGCAGCCAGGCTTGCACGCTGACACACACACACTGTCCAAACTTTAGAAATCACACACAAATAATTGCATCTGCGTTTCAGGATGTTTAAACACTGCACAGTGAGACCTGCCTGAAATATTTACACTCATATTTATAAGATAAAGGCCCACCTTGCCAGCCAGGTTTGCAGACAGGTTTGACGTCGATGCGGACGGGGACGCTGTGCAGGGCTCTCTTCTGGCCGCAGTCCCAGGCCGTCACCTGGATCTCGTACTGCTGCTGGTGGTCGTAGCTCAGCTTCTCTGTGTTCCTGATGTTACCTTGGTGTGGAGGAAAAGAGTCACTCAATGTCAAATTCAACCCAAAGAACTTTTTAAACCAAACTTAGTATAATGCAGTGGTGTGTAAATTCAGTTCCCCTATATTGCGACTCAGGATGAACACATTTTGAACACAGTGCAACAAATGGCAGCGTTTTAAGTTTCATGACCTCAAAAGCTAAAATCATTTAGCATGATGTCAGTAAACATAGCAGTCTTCTTATTGTATGGTTGGGGTAGCACAGTGACAAAAAAAATAAAAAGGGCACCAGCTCTATACCGTGGAGCACCAGCATGCCAAAAGTTATGATGCACTTTATCAGGTTTTGTCTACTTCAAGAGCACTCTAGAGGACACTCTGTTATGTGTTGTCCACTGGAAGGGCACCTTAAGGGCACTTTATCATATGGTCTTGGACATTGAGCCCTCTAGACGGCACTTTATCTTTGTTTCTGTGTCACTAAATAAAGCACTTAGTCAAGTTTTGGATCTTGTATTTCAGTATTTCGTATCCATCAGGGAAAAAAAAAAAATCCAACTCCCAAAATTAATTTAGACAGTTCAGCTGATTATGATTTGTCTTATGGGATTTTTTTTTTATATGATGCAATAGAGTGTTGCAGGTTTGTGTCCTAAAACCCAAAAATGAGTTGGCATAACACCTCCAGTTCACACATGTCAAAGTCAATGGGCTTTTGAATGGGATTTAGGCTTGCTGCCTGAAATAAGGTCTGTGGTAAAGTTTAAGTGATGTTAATATTTTGCTCTACAGCATATAATACATCAGTAAATACCCCACTCGTTAATTTCGAAGCTTTTACATTGGGTCGTTGCTAACAACTGGCTAAATAAGACTACAGTCACCTACACCTACTACACTACAGTCATGCGACCATGGTGTAGATCATTTATAGCCTAACATACTTCTGGCAATAGCATTCAAGATTCAAAGACATAAAGTGTGTTTATTTGTGAAGGTTACCTTGCTGAACAAAACGTAATGTAAGTATTATAAACTTTTGTGCCACAGAGCTTATATTCTGCACTGATACAAAACCCAGTACAGGATAAACATTCACTGAATTTTTGTTGTTGGCTAATAAAACCGAGGGATTTAACTCTATTCTTAGATTGTTCAATAAGTATAGTTTACATCAAATAATCACTAATTCTAACAAATCAATACATAAATAAATACTGTTTCATGGCCATCACTAAATTACCCGGTAAAATTGTCAGTATTGATAGAATTACCCATAAATTCTACTAAACTTTGTTCAATATGAATTTTGTGGCTCTGTTTATAAAATGTACTGTTACTGAAATCAATGAATTTGTCTGTCTAATCAATTTAATCTATTTATATAATTCATCATTTCATGTCTCATTTCTCATTCATTAACACAGACTGGTCACCTGTCAACCACGCCTGGTAGCCAGGTAAGTTTAAAATCTGCTTTTCTTCAGTCTGGTTTAAGGTTGTTACTTATAACTTTCTAAACAAAAGTTTATGGAATAAGTGAAGTGGTTCAGGAAGTTATTATAATACATAAAGTACAATGTTTTTGTGAAACATTTTATTCTGTAATAAATACCACAAACTGAAGTCTGTAACTGAGAAATAGTCTGGAGTTACTCAGTCATCAGAGGTATGCAGGCTGACTTTATGGAGTCATAAAATGGCTGTGTGAGCTTTTACAGCTAAATGAGCTTTATTTTATTGTGGTCGTAAGCGATGTGCAACAGATAGGTTTCCATATTCATCGCTACTCTCAACTTTCAAATTTGTTCTTAATGGAACTGCACTTCAGTCTGATGACTGAAAAAGTATTTCTCTTCTGTTTACAGACTTATATGACTTTAGTTTAGTTAGGATAAACTATATAAAGTATGAAAGTTAAATATACACTTTAAAGTGCCTTGAGGAAAGTGAGTAACAGCAATCCCACTCAAAGGAGCTTCTACAGCTCCGTGTGTCTTTGTGACATTTATGACTTATTAGATAACACAAAACGCTTGTGTACTGCTGCTTATCTGTCTATACCCTGTGTGTATGTGTGTGTGTTTGCTTATAGGAGTAATGGGTATTTAATTTTAATTTTAAAGCATCATTATATATCATCGTCAAATTAACTGTGATGCCTTAATATAATCACTGTAACAAATGAGATCATGGCTGGGATGACAGGTAGCCTCTATCTCTCACAAGTGCTTTGATTAGTGCTAATGTGTCTCAAAATTAAGACCACGTTTCCATTAAACCCCTGTCGCTTCCTGATGCAGTGAAAATCCTGGTACTTGTTCTCTGCTCAGCTCCCTGGTGGTACTTTTTTGGAGGTAACAGATACCCATGGCTGTCAGGGATAGAGGGTCTAACAAACAACAATGCGGAGGTGCATTATTGGAAGTGTAAAATCTAGTGTTCTTGGAGCTCACTCGATTCTAGCAAAGTAAAATTAAGTAAAAGTGACCATTCTTTTTTAAAGCTGTCTCTTGCAAGTCTCTGATTGAATTGAAGTGCAACACTAAACTGCTGAAGTACACCTTATTGGTGTACCAGTGGTCAAGCATGCGCAATACCAGAGCCTTGTGCCTTTTGTGGCTCCACGGGGAGCTGTGTGAAATCTGCTAAATTGCCTCAAATGATGTGAAATTGAGTCAGTGTTGGTTGAGTCTAAAAACTACGAGTCTGAAGATAACAACAACAACAACAACAAAATATCTGGGGGTGTGAAGTTAGAAAGAAATGAACAGACCTCTGTCCTGTTCCTCATCTGTGCTTGATGAGCCTCTACTAGTATGATACACACTAATTTCAGACTTAACTATCTGCAATTTAATTGCATTATGGGTAATGTAGTAGTAGTTCTGATGCATCTTCAAACTGTCTTTTGAGAGTCTGGCAGTGTTATAGGAGTGCAACGCTATATTGGTGGAGTACTCATTTAACATGAATAAAACATCTAGAACTATCTCTTCCTTGGATAGAGGCTGGTCACCTAAAAACAAATCCTGCCATTAAATCATTACTTTAATGCAGTTAAAGTCAGCCTGAGGGCTAGGTGAGATCATTTTCAGGGGTTGCCAGATGGCTGTGAAGAAGAATGAATATAAAATAACATATTGTGGCAAGCAGCAAAACTATAAACCAGCACAATAATGATAATTACCAAGACAAAACACACAACAAACAACAAACACAAGCACTAACAGAACATTTGAATTGTGTAACATAAAACAGCAAATATAAACAAGTCAGTCCAGCAAGCATGATGGGAAATGAGGGCTGTATTTTAGACTGGGTAATTTTTGTTACATTACATTGCATGTACCAATAAGTGTGGCTGTAAGAGTCAAAACAGTGCCAGTTTGGTAGCTTTCATATGTTAAAGAGTGATCCCTGAACAGTCTCCAACAGACAAATTGGTGAGAGGGTCGCCAACAACACTAACCAATGCACATAAAAAGTGTTACATACCCTTAAAGGACCAGTGTGCAGGATTTGGTGACATGTAGTGCTGAACTTACAGATTTCAAACACCTTGCATCACTCTCCCCTTCCAAACATGAAGGAAAATGCACGGTGGCTGTGAAACTTGTGTAAAACGTGAAAGTGCCTCTCTAGAGCCAGTGTTTGGTTTGTCTATTCTGGGCTACTGTAGAAACACAGGGATGTAACACGGTGACCTCTGTGGAGGAGGACCATTCCCTCTGTAGATGAAAAGGGCTCATCCTGAGGTAACAAAAACACAACCATTTTTTTCAGGTAATTATACACATACTTCTGAATATTATATTCCAATTCTGCCATATTTTGCCAATAAATCCCCATAAATCTTATACACTGGACCTTTAAACGCTGGCTTGAATATTTTGCTGGCTATAGCTATGATTCTTCTTCTTTAAAGTGTGGATCAAGATAGACGTCATTAGTCATTCCTGCTAAAGTCAACTTGCAAGGTTTTGTTTTTGTTTTAAATTGTTTGCCCATTTTCTACTTTGTGCTTTGAAACCAATCTCGCCTGCCAGACAGGACTGCCCCTAAGCCAAGATTTTGCCATTAGTTAAGTCATTAGTCAACTAGACATCACTTGTTTATGATATTAATTCAATTATTCAGATAAACATTTTTGGAGCTTTAAGCGGCCCACCTGTTAAATATTAATGGCAAAAGCGGTAATGATTCTGAATGTGTAGGGAACAACCAACCAAGACATTTTGTTAATTTATTTCAACACATTATAACCCCACACAACCATTTTCAAAAAACAATAATATAAATAATAATATTAAAAATAATAAATTACTTCGTTGTTTAAATAAAAATGGTCCATGTTGCAGCAACTGGCTGGGCCTAAAAGCAAGGTAAAGCTCCCAAATTTTGGAGGGTTTTGTTTTTCTTCTACTAACAGAAAAATGAAAACTTGGTCGACTAAGACTCTCACTGTGTCACTCTTAACTGTTTTTTTTTTTTTTTATTATTATTAGGGGGCAGCCCTACCACCAAATTCAGCTCAGTATTAGAGTATAGCCTACCAGCTTTATAAGAGATGGCCTTATATATACTAATGTATCAACATTAATGTGGCAACAATTCTGTAATGTAATGCTGCACACAGCACCTTAAAAGAAACAAAGAACCCACTCGTCTCTACAGTACAATCAGCATCCAGACCACATTCAGTGACTGAGAGTCTCCTGCCTTGTCGGTAACCACGACCCATTTACCAAACCAGCATCTCTTCTCATGAGCAGAGTGCATGAAGGGAGTTCTGGTGCTCCTAATGTGTCTGTTAATATTTGATGAGTCTTCCACTACAGATGGATAACAATGCTATACACGCATCCAGACCTTGGCGGGGAGGACGCACCCTGACTGAGAAACACATGCAGGGTGTAAAGAGCATTGAAAAGAGACACTATTGGCTCTCACTGGCTGCGACTTGAGACTAAGCTGGAATGAGCTATTGCGACTTAGGGTATATTACAGCCCAGATGCTTCTTGAGGTTTTTGTATTGTGGGGAGAGAAGTGCAGAGGGAGCTGAATGTTGATAATGTGGTATATTTGAATTTGAGTGTGTGAGTGTGAGGATTAGGTGTAATTCATATGAGGATGCATTGTTCCCTTCCCATCCTCCTCATCGCCCATTCTGTTTCCAGCTCAGTTTGTTTATAATTCCTTTCCTCCTCGTTCTCCCCTTTCCAACCTTCCCATTCCCTTTCAGTGAACATCATCGTCTCACTGTTTTGCAGCCTCATCCCATTTCACCATTTGCTGCCTCATCTCTTGTGCTGCCTTCCTTCTCTTTTTTCCTACAAGTATGCATGCACATTTACACACTCACACCTTTCTGCATGACGGAGGTTCCCATCCCCGCACCTTCAATTACTACATCAACTTATCCGTGTCAGCAGGCTGTGCGTGCTGTGACTGCAGCTGGCAAGAGTGGCCAGCTAGTAAATGACTACTTTAGCCTCCATCTCATGCTCTCTATTTGCCTCTCTATCAAATGTGTGTAAACACACAGAAGCAGAGCATCTTTGCATCTGTTTCGTGAATCTCCTCTATCGCCTCCTTATAATTACTGTACAGTTCCACCATGGAGCTTACCTAATGCTGCTTAGCCCCTCCAGTCTTTGTTTCAAGGACAAGGCCTTAAATATTCTGTATTATTCTTATTGTCAACAGAAGACCGAGATCAACACAATCTTCATCTGTCTTTGAACTGTGTATGTAGTATTGACTCAAAATGGACTATATGACAGTGATGGGGAAACTGCTGAGATGGCCGGCATGGTGGTTAGCACTTAATCCTGGTGCTCCCAAGTTTTTCTCTTTTTTCCCAACCATCAAACAACATGTATGCCAGGTCAATTCTTCAATCAGTATGGCTGATCAAGGTGCTGGTTTAGAACTGGACTTGTTTCCCCGGGCACTGCACAGTGGCTGCCCACTGCTGCTATTTGTATGAGTTATAATGAAGTTGACCCTTACGTAAGTTCAGTGAGACAACTCACGTTTTCAAATGCTTATTACAGCAGCAGAACATATTTAGAGTTTGGCATCAAGGCTCTGACCTCATCACTTCACTTACATGGAGATATTGATAAGTGATGAGCAAATATCTCAAACTCCAAACCCCCAGTATCACAGCTCATGCTCTAGGATAAGGCTAAGAGCATGAGCAGTGAGGCAGCAAGGGCACTGACAGGAAAAGGGAGAGCTGGGAGGTTTTTGCACTTTACATAGGCTGCCAGATTGGGAGGGTGCATTTGGTATGCACAATGGAGTGGGGAATGTCACATCAGTGCAGCTCGAATTGTCTGGCTGAACTAACTCGCAGGTGTCACTACATTAAAAATGCTAATACCACACTGTAAAAATATTCTTCAAGTAAAGTCCTGAATTGATAATGTTACTTAAGCAAGTAAGTCAAATCACAAAAATAGTTCTTAAAGTATAACAAGTAGAAGTACTCCATGGGAGAACAATGTGCCCATTCTCTGTTATTACTGTTACTGTTAATGTTACTATTATAATATAATTTTGGTTGAAGTGGAGGTCTTTTTTAACTACTTTCATTACGGATTAATCAGCTGATTATTTTTATGCATTAATCAAGTGATTGTTTGGTTTATAAACGTTCAGAAAAAAGTGAGAAATACCATCACAATTACCTAGAGCTCAAAGTGACACCTTCACAATGTTTGATTGTTCCAGCCATCAGTCCAAATCTCAAAATTATTAACAATACATTAATAAAAAGAAAAAAAAAAAACACAACAGCAAATCTTCACACTTGATAAGGTGGCACCATGAAATGGTTTTGCATGAAAAATGGCTATACAATTATTAAAATAGTTGCCAATTAATTTTCTGTCAAGCGACTAATTAATTGTTGTAAACGCTTGTTGTATAATGAACTGTTGTATAATGTAATTGACAAAAAAACAACACATTTTTATAAACTCTTCACATGCTTTATGTGTAAAAAGAAAACTAGAGTTGTCAGATAAAAAAGTACAATATTTCCCTCTGAGATGTACTGTAGTGGAGTGGAAGTAAAAAGTGGCATGAAAAGAAAAGACTCAGGTAAAGTACAAGTATCTTAGATTTGTACTTGAGTAAATGTACTTGGTTATCTTTCACTACTGTTTCATGGTAATGAAGGAACACATCACACAGTGTGACTCATTGATGTGTTAATAGTTTTGGGACAAACGTGTAGCTCAGTGGCACAGAGGAATAAGATTCTGTATATCAGGCTTTGGCAACAGGAAAAACTTGTTATTGAAATCAATAATTGTTGCTTTTGGTCTTTTCATGGGGTGTAACGATGAGACAATAGAATTTCTAATCTATTGAATATCAACAGCTCTATAATTTTGGTTAAGTTTATCTTCGCTACAGTTTTCTATCTCTCCCTGATCCTCTCGTAGCATATACTCTCACTCTCGCAGTCAAACCCCTCCTCTCCTCCCTCCATCTTCTTCCTCTCTCCCTCAGGTGCTCTTGAGTTCAAGGGCTCTCAAAGCGTTTTCCTCAGCGGTCAATGGCTGAGTGAGACCCCTTCAAATGGAGAGATAGAGGAGAGCGCACTCCGGCTCCAGCCTCCCCCCTGTATCATTCACAGTGCAGCATGGCCCTAACCTCATCCACTCAGCCTTTTATTCACAACACCTCAGCAGTGGCCAACACTCAGCAGTCAGCAGCAACAAAACCTAGACAGTACGTCCATCGCATCTACAGTAGGGTTCCTAAAAAAAGGGAAAATAACTGTGAGCAGATTTTTTAAGAGCCACTAGAGCCAGGCATGTTTAGATAGCTTGTCTAAAAGTGGTAAAAATCAAGATGTTTAAATCTAAAGTGTGCACTTAAGCATCCTACTTGACTTTGTGTAAGCTCCCCAACAAGGGCGTTAAAACAAAAAGACAAAACTATGGACTATTCAGAACAATGAATGTCATAATACTAATAGCAGAGTTCAGTGTGTTTTCCATCAACCTAAGGAGGTCGGAAAGGTCAGCAGAGGTAATGTTATAATGTTTGAGAGCCAAAGTGGCAAGTCTGTGCGGGTATTGTGTATTGTGTCCACACATTTTTCTAAGCATTTGTCTTTGTCAGTGTGTGTTTTTCATGTTTGTGTGTGCACAGACCTCTGTGATCTGATTTGTCGAGACTGATGGCTCTCTGGGCAAGGCTTGACTTTGTCCTTGGAAAGAGCAAAGAACACATTCTATCCTGGGGAGAGACATCTGTCAGAGTATTAAGTTTTCCTACCGGAGTGTATGCATTTATGTGTGGTATGAGTGTTTGCGCGCGGATCTCCTGTGGCTGTAAAGTACATGTTTGTGTGCATGGATGGGATTTTTGGGATCACGAGTGCCACTGTGTTATGACAGAAATGCGTTTTCACATCTTCCTTATATAGGATGGAGAGCAAACAGAAACCAAAAAACTTCAACTTTGATTTGGAAGATGTATTTGGACGTGTGGGAAATCACTGAAATGAGTGAAGCAGAAGTGCTGTACATGCGACAAGTTGAGGACCCACAAAATAAAACTTGAAATGCACTGAACATCACACACTGTTGATAGCAATTCTTCGTGGCAAGTACTGTTAAGTTACTGTTATAGAAACTAAATATTGATCTCTCCTGACCAACCAAACTCTACAGCCGAAATCAGTAATTATACCTCATAGAACACAGTAGCTGCTGGTTGACTGCTCCTCAATTTGTGAGTTTATTTGTGTTATTCTGTGACTGCAGTGAATCCGAACTATCCTATGCAAGAACTGTCACTAAAACCCTGTCAACAAGCGAAAAACCTTGGAGTTATCTTTGATTCGAATCTTAGTTTTGAACCACATATTAGAAGTATAACAAAAACTGGATTTTATCATCTTAAGAACATCGCCAGAGTGCGAACGTTTCTCTCCCAAGCCAACACAGAGACACTGATGCATGCTTTCATTACCTGCAGAATTGATTACTGTAATGTTTCTACTTTCTGGTCTTCCTAAGAAAAACACTGTTCAGTTACAGTTATTACAAAAGCAGAGCAGAAAGAGAGCACACATTACACCAGTTTTAAAGTCTCTGCATTGGCTTCCTCTGTGCTTCAGAATCGATTTTAAGATCCTTTTATTGGTTTATAAAGCTCTTAATGGTCTTAGTCCTACTTATTTATCAGATTTGCTTTCATCGTATGAACCCTCTATCATCCCCAAAGTTAGAACAAAAGCCCACGGTGAGGTTTCATTTCATCACTGTGGTCCACGTCTGTGGAACAGCCTGCCTGAAGACCTGAGGGCCGCAGAGAGTGTTGATGTTTTCAAAAGCAAACTCAAGACCTACCTTTTTAGCCTGGCTTTTAATTGAACTTTATCTCTTTATCTCTTTATTTATTTATTTTATTGATTTATTATTATTATTGTATATTTCATCTATTCATTTACTTTTATTAATCTGTTTTTTCTATTCTTCTATTTTGTCACTTATTTATTTTATCTTATTTTAACTTATTTATTTACGTATTTATTGATTGATTTAAAATTGTTTTCTATTTTGAGTTTTTATATCATGCCTCTGGTGTTTCCTCACTTATGATAGCGTTTCCTCAGTTTCCTCAGTTCCCACCTCCCTCAGTTTACAAAGTCTTTTCTTTACGTGTGTGTGTGTGTGTGCGTTTTATTGTTTTTATTGTGTGAAGCACTTTGTGTTGCACTCGTTTGTATGAAAAGTGCTATATAAATAAAGTCTGATTGATTGATTTAAAACACAATAATACAAGCAAACTAACAGATCAAGGCAGTGATAAAGCAGCAACTCCCATGTTCAGCAAGGTAAAATTATTGCATTTGCCTGTGAGTTTGGTTTATTAACATACACTTAAAAATGAGTGTTAAAAGACCTTTTTGAAGTGGCTAAAATATATTTTGTCGCTGACCCTGTCTACAGCAGTATATTGTTTATCTTTTGTGCTGGTGCCCTATGCTTCTCCTGCCTGGGTGTGTGCCGACCAGCATCTGCTGTAGCTATAACACTGACTCTTGGTAAGTCCTTCATACAACCCCACTTCAAATCCAAACTTTAGCATATCTTTTCTTCTTGTCTACTCACCATTGCGATCTATAGCGAAGGGTGTGCTGGTAGTGGTGATCTGATAGTTACAGATCTGGCTGTATTGTGGCGAGCAGTCCTGGTCAGTGGCCTCCACCTGCAGGATGCTATCGTAAATCTTGCCCTCTGTCACTGCGGCTCGGTACTGAGGCTCCCGAAACACTGGGGCAAACTCATTCACATCGTTGACCTGAATGTGCACCACAGCCCTGCAGACAGTAAGGGGCAACAGGGGGAAGAAAAACGGAGATTAGTATAGAATAATCTACCATCTGCATAGAGCATAACTGCTTTTAAGACAATCTGTTAGATTAGACCTCACATAGCAATATTTCAAACAAATCATAATAAACTGTTGCAGCATGTATAAACCCCCATTTCAACTGTTAGGGTGCACAGGATGAGGGTGACTGTTATTTTCAGCCTTGCTAGTGGCGTGGTTATAGGTATGGAGATGTCAGTCGGTCAGTCCACCACTTTGATCCACACTGAAATAAACAACAAATAGATGGATTTGCACTGAATTTTGTATAGTCATTCATGGTCCAGAGGATGAATCCTGATGATTTTGGTGACACCTGACTTTTACTATAGTGCCACCACGAGTTAGATATTTTCTGGAGTGACCTTAGTCTGCTATCCCTAACCATAACCCACCCCTTAACCATGAAGGGCACCACTACAGGAAAGACTATCTGATGGGGGAACACACTTGTACCTAACACCAAATCGTTTTCCATTTCCTGAGGGTCAGACCCAAGCTCTATAAAGACACAATAAGAAAAATGAAAGAACCATGTTCACTGAAGAGGTAAATTGAAATTATCACATTTTTTATTTAATCTGGAGAACAGGCATAAGATATTGTAATGATGTGTATTGCATAGCAATAACATGGTGTGTAACCTTATTGCTTTGCACAAATAACTTCACCAGGGTTGGTGTTGGGGTAAAAGGGGGAGTAATGTTAGAAGAAAACATTAGCAGAAAAAGTGTTCATTCGAGTTCATTCATTTATTTAGATTAAATGGAGACATAATTTTCTGGGAAAAATCATGCAGACAGAATTGGATTGTGAAAGCAAGGCTTGTAGTGAACCAGTCTAAATGTGGATATCATTACTCTTTAGCCATTACACAGTACAGTTAACAATTACTTCATAATGATAAGTTTAAGAGAAAAAAGTTGTTTATTTCCTCCTTAAAGACATTTCAAAATACCCAATAAGCATTCATGACTGCATGTACATTAATGATTTAAATGATTCATGCATTAGCCCATAATTACTACTCAGGCTGCAAAAGCAGAAAAATAAAATTGAATTAAGGTTTGTTATTGCCTTTATATATATTATAATTATATTTTGCTGCCAAAAGAAAATAAAACAGGAGGAACAAAAGAAAAAAAAGAACAAAGTCATTTTTGAATATGAAATAGGTTATGTGTGTATTTATGATTCTGTGTTGCATTGTCCCTAATCACTTCAGTCTCAAATGGTTTACAAAGATCAATATGTCTTTGATTTTCACACATAGAGGAGTAGGAGAAAGTAGGTATCTACTACCACTACTGCAGCGTGTCAGATGAGTTCAGCTTGGATGGTTGAAGATAGAGTCCACTGCAGGTGATGAATTAGTTTGGTAACCAGTCGTCACATTGTGCTTTGTGTAATACACTGTTGACCTGACCCCATGGATTGCTTTGATTGTGTTGCTATGGCAAAATAATCCCCTGGATATCTTCATCTACCAAAGTGATGCAAACTCTGCACTGTTCTCCAAATGCACTGATTAATCATTCTATAAGTGATCTATCAGCAGTAATTCATGTGAACTCACACATGGTGAAAAAACCCACATTCATCACTTGAAAACATCTTCATCAATACTCTCCAACGGCCAGAAGGCAACAGATTGCATAATCAATCCTTTGATTCATAGACTGACAACCAGTGATGGATGACGATGAGACAGAATAATACAGTTTTAAGCTTCCAATGGCAAATAATGCTTTGCTTTAAGAGACAAAGGGGCGGAGATAAGCATGTGGTTTATAGGATTAGCTGGTGGGTATGGTAATGACAGTGAAATTATCCCATTAAAAGAAGCGGTAAATATCTTGCCAACATGTGGTCTGCTGGAGATGCAGACTGGACAACAAAGAGGACAGTGGGGAGGCCGAGCCCAGGCAGAATGGATTTCCTCAATGCCTTATCTCTCCCTTTCACCAGGACACAAACATTGGAGACTGTTTGTTTTTGTTTTTCAGTTCCTCCACACAAACAGATGCACAGTTAAATAGTTTAATAAGACACGCACAAACAACTGAAGTAAGAATGCAACAAGGACGGAGAAATGGGAGATGGGATGTGGTATAGTGACTTTTTCTATTTCTATTTAATACTTTTCTACTTGAAACTACTGTGTAACCCCATTACATTTCAGAGTGATTCACTGTGCTACATTTATCCATTAGCTACTAACTATTTACTGTGAAGATTAACATTTCACACACAAAACATATGATGAGCCTCTAAAATATGATGTATTATGAGTATGAGACTAACCAACTGTACAAAGTAGCTCCTCAGTGGTTGACACCTGACCATCCCTCAAACTTGTATATGGAATCAAAATTAGGGAACTTAAGAGGAAGATACTATACTCTATATATCTATACTCTCTATATATCTATACTATACTATACTAGATGAGTCCAGTGATGGCCCTGTAAGTGCAGTAAAATGCACTCCAACCTATATTTCTACACACAATGTTTTTTCCAGTTCTCTGCCTTTCTTTATCAGTCAGATATGCACAAACTGATCTCTCCCTACATGCACACATTCCAGTTCTCCTCCTGTCCTTATCAGACACATTATGTACAAACTAATCTCACCCTAGATGCACACATTCCTTGATTTTCTTTCCTCTCATTATTAGCTGCATAATTTAGTGTAATTAGTTGTATTATTCTTATGTATTTATAAGTGAAAGGCTGCAAATTATGAAGGCATCAGGAGGCACAGAAGCTGATAAAATGTAATAAAAGGTTATCAGACAAGTCAAAAATATAACGGCATGCTTTAATGAATATAATCATTATTAATTAAATAGTTAAAATAGAGTGTAAAATAAATATAAAATTTGATTTCCTTTGACCTCCAAGTAGTTGGTAAAAAAAAAGAATGTACTTTTTAATCTTTTCAATTAAAACTTAAAAATAAAAATAAAAAGAGCGCCTAGTGTATAGGTCGATGTGGTGAAGCAGCAGTGTGCAGAAAGTCATTATACAGTACATTTATGGTGATATGGTGATGGTGATAATCAACCTGATTAAAGATTAAAATGTTTTTTGTTGTCATATTCTTTTACGGGGTGGCACGATGGCGCAGTGGTTAGCGCTGCCGCCGCACAGCAAGAAGGTCCTGGGTTCGAATCCCCGAGCCAGCAGGGCCTTTCTGTGTGGAGTTTGCATGTTCTCCTCTCGTGTCCGCGTGGGTTCTCTCCGGGTACTCCAAAGACATGCAGCAGGTTAATTGGTGACTCTAAATTGCCCGTAGGTGTGAATGTGAGAGTGAGTGCTTGTTTGTCTCTATGTGTCAGCCCTGCGATGAACTGGCGGCTTGTCCAGGGTGTACCCCGCCTCTCGCCCAATGTCAGCTGGGATAGGCTCCAGCCACCCACGACCCTCACGGATAAGCGGTTACAGAAAATGGATGGATATTCTTTTACATGGATACAATTCTGAATGCAGGACTTTTACCTGTAACGTTGTTTGTTTACTTTAAAGGTGCAATAAGCGATTCTGGAGACCAGCAGTTGATTGTTAAGTTCCATTGCCAGGTCGTGAAACACCCATGTTTTTTGAAATTCCTTGAAAAACCTTTTCAGTGGCCAGAGGCACTATGTTTTCAAGTAGTCCCATTCTTGTAACATGATATATTAAGAACGCCTTGAGTGAATTGTTTTTGACTTGACACAAATGACCGCTTGGACTCATACTGATTAAATCGTGGTGTTCACTGGTCAAGAAAATTCACGTAATACCTTTATTAAGTTCCATCAAAGTTACAGGTCAATATAGTTGTAAAGTCCATCTCAAATTCCCCATTAAATTCTCAACGTCTTCATTACATACATTATATGTGTCTGGACAGACATGGCTGTAAACTGCAACTTGAATGGTTGGCAGAGGTGTATGACTGCCAGGCAGTAATTCTAAATTTTTGACTGCTCTGTTTTATACGACCATCAATAGTTAACTTCTCACTCTTCTTAACCAGCCTCTAGAGGCCGCAAGTGAACAACAACTGCTTCAATTTGGGACAACATAATGTGGAGAATCATGTTAAAGACTGTGAGTGTGGCTGGTCACATGGGATTTACAGTAGTCTGGCATCATAAACAAATAACACAACATCTCTCATCACATTTTGATTCAAAAAATGATGGTTGATGATTGCTGCTAATTGGGATCAGTGTAGAGAAGTACCTCTTTGTAACTATACCCTGCCCACTTCAAACCAGTGAAAAAACACAGATAAAGACACATCAACAGAAATTTCTCATGTGAAATTATTAAAACGTTATAACTTTGTGGGGAAAACTATACTATATTCATACAGGACCACTATTCATAGTTTGAAGCTCCTTGAGAAGATTTCCTGGCCTTTAAAGGATATGAAAATTGGACACAGAAACAGAGTACATGAATGAACGTATGAATTCATATATGACAGTGAGTAATCACTGGGCTTTAGGATTGGTGGCATGTTAACGGCAGTCCTAACAGCAGTGAAGATGGTGATAAGAGGCACTGACAGATGATGGCAGCACCAGTGTGTGCAGTAAATCCCTCAGCCAGCCTTGTTTTGTCATATTAATGACGCTCGCTCATAAACATTACCCCCCTGCTTCGCCACGCTCCCCAGTGATGAGGGAGCAAACATATGTTCCACTCCTCTGGGGCTTGTATGAAGGGACTGCTGTGTGTGGGGGGTGTATGTGTGTATGTTTGTGATTATATTCATGCACGCAAATGCATGATATATAACTAAACGCAACAATTGAGAATATGTCTCATTGTGAATGTGCATGTGAGTTTGGGTTTCTGTGCTGATGGCTCACATCTGGCTGTAACAGACGCCTGGCTCTCTAGGGCTGGGATGTTTGTGTGTCTGTGTGTGTGTGTTTTGGTGTGTTTTCATGTTACTGGATCATTGCCAAGCTGAGCCCATGGCCACCATCCCTCCCTGTGACAGGCCTCAGCTCATAAGCAGGAGGTTCATAATAAGTCAGAGTGACACGGAAAAACAGTGGGGGGTTAAGTGACCCCATGGGGGTGAGAATGATCACAACACCACTAAGCAAAGTGGATAAAAACCAGAGCCACGGGGATGACGACTTGGAAAAAAAGTCAAAGGTTAAACAAACGACATCACCCCAGTGAATGAGAAAAATCAAATCTAGATCCCTGTTTTCACTCTGCACTGAAATACAGACTATATGATCACGCTGTAGTCAAAAGGTGGTATAAAACAGTACCAACACCAGGTTTAAATGTAAATTAAATGAAAACTAACTGTCTGGAGGCAGAGCATGTAGAATCAACATTGGTATATTGGTGTAAAGACTGTACATGACTGATAGCTTCTATCAGTGTGTCATATTTCACTTGGCATTCATCAAATCAACAGCTTAAAACTCTTGCATGTTAAAGTTCTCCTGTACCAAATGAGTTCATATCATGCAAGAGTTGCAGAGGTTGCAAAGTAGCCAATTCGTGGCCAAGTGTGGACAAGCTAGCTGTTAGCCACAGAGAACAACCTTAACAACAAAGACAGGTACCTTATAAGTATACTATCATCAGGAATTTAGTGGGCAACAGCAGTAGTGTTTTCACCATAATAACCACAATATATAACATCAAAAATAAAATTATCTACAAAAACATCTCCCGCTGCTTCATTTTAACTGTCTGATGTACAAATTACTGGGAAAATGCAAACACAGGCTTGTTTCATCTGAGAATAAAAAATAACTGCAATGAAATAGCCAATCTTCTTGCTGATAGTCTCATTGCTGGTTTGCTTATGTTATAGAGACATCAGTATTAAGTAAGTTAAGTACTGTTTTGTAACTGGTTAAAAGTAGTAGCTTTAACTTAATGTAACTTAATGTAAATATACAAATTTTAAAGAACACTCAAACATGAGGTCTAACTAGAAATCTTTTTACTTGAGATGATGAGCTTAATGAAAGTACTGTACAGAATTCAATCAACTCATTAAATTAAGTTTATAAAGAAAAGTGATCAGCATATTAGCAGACTTCCAAGCATGCATTGTTTGAGAGTTAAAACTCTCCTGAGACTCCTCTTTTTATAGTTTGATGAAAACTTGATGTGTGTCTCTAAATAAGATAAGTCATGGTTGCTTGTTGTCTCAATTATGAAAACACTGCAGACCATGATGAAGGTTCAGTCCCTTCACCTTACACCTTACTGGGAACAGTTTCACGTGTCGCCTTTGTGCCAGTGCTGGACAAAGTAGCTCCAACAGGAGCAGCAGTAAGTAAATTCGAAGTTCTGTAAGTTCCTTGTGTTTAATGACTTTTCAAACTGCACGAAGGAAATCAAGTTTGTTTGTAATGTTCATCAGTGCAACTGAAGAGTTGTTGGTTCAACTTTATATCTTACACCTTTTGAACATATTTTTTCAAACGACTGAATTCCTGTCAAGTTTAAATTATTACAAAATTACCTCAACTTGTCTTTTTAAGTTTAGTCAACTTAAAATGTTAAGGTAGCCTGGACAGTGACTTTAAATTAAAACAAGTAGTTTCATTTTACAGAACTAACAACTAAATAATAGTTTAATAGAGTAGAGAGCAGAGCAAAACATTAATGTCCCTGAGGGGCAGTCAGTTTTACAGACAGTACACCAGCATAAATACAGTACATCATACACAAACATAGCACAGAATCCACACTGTCACAATGAATCATGGAGCTTTATAGTTAGAGTTTGTTTACAAAACCAGGAGCAGATGGATGATCTGGTGCTACCTTTGGGGAGGCTACCTTAGAATCATCTAGAATGCAACATGTAGAGGATGTTAATGGTCCAAAACAGTAGTATGTGCCTTTGACATGGCCTCCACTTCATACAGGTGCTGGGGGGTCTTTAAGGTTAGCACCAGTAGTCCTATGGCATAACCTGGCAATTTTTACCACTTTTTCATATCTTTAAGACTAAAACCACCAAACCAGCAAGTCTCAGAAAAAGAATGGACTGACAATAAAAAAAAGAAAATCTAACTATTTGAGAAATAATTTATTTATTTAAAGTGAACCAAAGTTTTCCTCAGTGTCAAATCATGTATAATATAGGTGCTTAACTGTTGTTTGTGCTCATGAAGGCCGTGCTGCTCATCTAGTGGGAGGGGCTCAGGACGCAGAAAAAGAAACCTAACTCAGATGAGATTCAAAAATCAACCGTTTTCAGGCTTTCTAACCACTGCAGCTTTAACACTCTTTAATGGCCAATATACCGTGCGTGACATTGAGGAGCGCTAAACAGCACAAAACACTGGAAGGCATCCAGCAATGTGCCACTTTAAGTTAAAAACAGTTATTATGTAAAACAATCTAACTGATTCTGAAAAAGATGCAGCAGCTTCAGTGAAAACTCAGTACCTGACATGCTGTCAGCCCCCGTTCACATGAGACACCCATCACAGGTTGTCACAGCTAGGAGAGAATCTGCAGCTCAGTTCCATGAACTTCACTGCCAAACCATAGAATTACACATAATTGTATGACATTAGCACTGATTTGAGTGTAAATTATATTTTCATTCCATCTGCCTCTTTTTCCATTCGAAAAGTAAAAGCATACTCTGATTTTACAGAGCTATGATCAAGGCTTTATTTAGTAAAGCCACAAGAATGGTTTGGTAAAGATCATGGGTTGATTCAAAGTAACTGGTGTTACAGAATGATCACTGTCAGGCTTAAATAGGTTCACAATTTTTCAAGTCTATCTTAAAGGAAAACTCAAATGTCCACATGTGCATCAGTTATGTCCAACCCAGGTCAAGTCAAGGACTAGGAAAGGAAAATGCTGATTTTGTCTGTGTTATTGCGTGGGCCAGTTTTTTTTATCCTCAAAATATGACTAATATATTAATTCATTATTGTTTTTGATTAGCTGCACTGATACATCTTTATTATACGTAATAAATTACATGAAAATTTAAATTTTAAATCTGTTGGATTTAAGTGCTGCTTTTGATATTGTGGCGATCAAGATACTTGAGGAATGGATGGGTCAAATATCACTGTTACACAGATGACACACAACTGCAGGTAGGCCAGTCTAGTACTTAAACTCTTTTACTACGAAGCCACACTGTTGTAACACATGCAGGGCGTGTCTTGACATTGTCATGCTGAAATTAGCAGGGATGCCTCTGAAAAGCCCATCGTCTATATAGCAGCATATGTTGCTCCAAAACCTGTATGTTCCATTCAGCATTAATGTGGCCTTCATATAGTATGTGACAGTTACCCACGATGCCATGGGCACTAACACACCCCCATACCATCACAGATGCTGGTTAGTGAAGTTAGCGCTGAGTTGCCGTTATCACCAATCATGATACCTGTTACCAGTTAACCTGTTACCTTTTAAATGTTCCACATGGATGTTTTTTGAGCATTCCACAACTTTCCCAGTCTTGGAATTTTTACCCCTATCCCAACTATTTGGAAAGGCACCAAATTCAAAGTAAGTGTATATTTACAAAAAACAATAAAGTTTATCAGTCTGAACATTAAATATCTTGTCTTTGTAGTGTATTCAATTGAATACAGATCAAAAAGTATTTGCAAGTCATTATGTTATGTTTTTATTTACATTTCAGATGCTGATGTTGTAGAGTGACACTCACTGGTGTACAGTGTAGTATGGCATACCGCACAAAGTCTGGTGGGGCCCTTGTGTTTATAAACTTGGGGCACTAAATGGCTGTGTTGAATCTAACCTACTGAGTATGGCTCAGAAGGAAATCATTAATCCGCAGAATGAGCCTTGGATTTACCCCAAGATCCATCAGCTTGCCCACCAACAAGTGGGGCTGGATGGTGTTAATGCACTGCTAAAATCAACAAACAGAATCTTCACAAGACCGGGAGGTTGCTCAAGGTGTTCATAATACTGTTAGTCAATGTCAGCAGTGCGTCCTCAACCCCCCACTTTGGCTGCTATGCAAACTGATAAGGATCCAAGAATGGTGAGACCTTGGTGAGGAGAACTCTATCTTGTCAAAACACTTCATAGATACTAAGGTTAGAGCAATTGGCCACAGATCATTCATCTCTTTGGGCCGTGGTGCAATCATATATTAATGCAACTTTCTTTTAACCAGGCAACCTTAAAAATCTATAAGAAAATTCTAGCTAATTACCACTGCTGCAGCCAGGATTTTGACTGGCTGGAATCCTTGTGACACTGCACAGACGATCTTTATCTTTTAGAATTAATTTTAAAGTCCTTTAACTTGTTTAAAAAGCCTTACATATTACACTGTCTGATAGCACTTCAACAGCAGCAGCGAGTCTCCAATCCATTTAAGTCAAAAACACTGTTTACAGGAATAAAACAAAATGTCTTTTATCTAAGAAGGACTGGGAAGATGTTTGCAGTCATTTTCCAAGAATGTAAATATCTCATTAGAAAATGAAGTGCATGGTGAGTAGTGCAGACGTATTCCACTGCCAGGTGTGATTTCGATTCAGCTAAATCGTAGGCAGAGACAATCAGATACCAGCTGCATGTTAAAGCCAGGTGATGCATGTTAATGCCAGGTTAGTATTGTTCCCAGCTTATTACATATTCATCCACATTCATTATTTATCAACACCCAACTAAACACAGCCACTCAAAGAGAGTCATTATTGAATGCCTCCCGTGCACACAGATGCACACACATAACACACCTGCACACCCACAGGCAAAGGACTCAATTAATCTTTGTCAAGAATTAGCCAAGAGGTTGAATCATCAATTTCCATGTGTATGACTAGAATGGAAATAAACAACACTAACTATACCATGGGAACAAATGCACAGGGAAACACAGGATGCTAATGTCATCAATATGCAAGGAAATCCCACTTTCGCATTGACTAGTACCCTCAGGCAGAAGTAGAAAACTCCACTGGGGCCTGTGAAATCTCAATACATGGTGATTATAAGATATGGTAATCCAGTTCAATGTTTAACGCTTCTTGTCCCGGCCCTGGTTACTTCACACTAGATAATATGGATCAAATCACTGATGAATACATAGGTGCCTGAGCAATGGAGCAAATGGAGCAGCTGCAGCTCCACTATTAGCAAACCTGTGTTTTCCCATACCCACTATTTGAACATACAACTTTACTACTTATAAACATTTGAGCTACACTAAAGCAAGAAAAAAATGTAAAAAATAAACACAACAAAAACAACAAAAAGGAAAGAAAACAACATGCTCCACTGTGAGTGGTCATAAAACACAGTCCAGCTCTACTTAAGTCTGTCTTTTTTGTGTCTTGACATTCCGATAAAATCAAACATTTTTAATATTATCAGAATGTAGCTGTGCTCTCTCCAACATTAAACAGCAAGCAGCAAACTGGGTAGTTACTGTGACACAGGCTGAAAAAACTCCTCAAATACTGTCATACACACTGATAGAAAGTGAATTAACAGTGTTATGAGTCTGTGTTTAATTTGGCGGAAAAACTAGTATTTTAACATAAATATAAACTGAGCTTTATATTAAAGAGCATCTTTATTAGTCATGATTGAAGGCTCTACATTAAAGAAAATGGCACTTTCAGGTGTTAGATGAGTAAAAACTTTGTCATACTAAACTTGCACTAATCAGGCGCCCATGGTTGGATGGCTTGGACCATCAGGCCACAGAATGGAGAAATACAGAGGAAGGGATACAAAGGAGTTAAAGCTGTAATCTTCAATGCACTTGCCCAGTGGGAGAAAAGATTTTTCTAACTTTAAGAGCATTTGTGCACAATTAACTAATTGAATGTCCATTTGCTCGTCTCTGCTGAGAAACTTCTAAGTGTCTGCCGATGTGCAGTGGCGCCTGATCGTGGTTTGAATATGGGATTGGAACGGGTGTCACTTTCTTTCGTCTGGTAACTAAAGCAGACAAGCACAGATGGTGCAGTTCCTGGCGGTGCATATTCATAATTGAAACACGGAGACTATGCTCTCCTATTACATTATGTTAGCTGAAGATAAACAACATATTCCTACACTAGATGTTTTTTTTTTCTTGCCAGGAATAATAATCACGTCAACTAACAGGTTTTGACAGAATGAGGTTTCACTCATATTAGCATCAAGTGTGACAAGCGTGAAGTTAAGATTCTTGGTAGAATAAAGCACCGACACATTGACAGGACTGCACTATCTGTGTGGAGTCCCCTGGTCTGCTCACTGCAGGAATTTATCATGACAGCTTATGCTAACAAGGCACAGCTTTTGGCCCACTTCTTCACTCATAAAGAAGTGACTTTTTTGTTAATACTGTGTGTGATTTGGTTGGTTGTCTATGCGCATGAGTGTGTGTTTGTTTGCATGTTTGTGAGTAAGGTGGTTATGAGATGCACAATCAGCCTGCCTATCCCCAGCTAGGGTATTTGTCTTATTTATATGTAAATTGAGGTGTATCAGTGTGAATTTGACTCAGCATTTGGGATTTGTGAGTGTTTGTGTGTGTGTGTGCATGGCTGTCCTTCAGCTAGCTGCTCCATGAGATAATTAGCCTCTCCAAACTGCAGTGAGGTGAGGACATACAGGCCTCTAAGATTCACTAATGATGACTTTAATAACAGCCGTGCTGCCAACCACCAAGCATGTGTGTGAATGTGTGGCTACACGCACATGAGAAACATCTGTGTGTCAAAATTACATCTATATTTTCTCCCAAACACGCATTTGTACACACACAACCTCGGGGGCACCTAACCCTGTTGTGAATGCATTACCCCCTCTGACTGCCTCCAGGCATTTAACCCTGGGCCAGTGTTAAATACATGTGTCATGGTTAGGTGTGAGTCCAGGGAAGGATTATGCATATGACATGCTTTGTAAGTCAGTGAGGTGTCCCTTATGCCTAATTACTGTGTAGCAACAGTAGAAACTTGTACAAAGCAAGGTGTGTGGGGAATGGCGAGGTACAAACAGTACAGAGAAACTTCTCGTCTTCAGATGCTAATTAGTGAGATTATATGGTTGTTTTTCAGCTACGCCCATCCCAGAGGCTCAGGGCTCACGTAGTGAGCTGCACTGGTGAGTTCGGAGATTTCTACTCAAATTTTCAGAGAAAAATGGCAAATGTTATGATGTTTTTGGTAATGATGTTGCCCTCAAACAGTAAATAAACCTCCATGTCCTGAACAGACACATTACAAACAGTAACAAAAAGTAACACTTGCATTTTGGAACATATAGCAGCAAACTTAGGAAACCTCTCAGTCCAGTACTACTCTATAGGCATGACAGGAAAAGTAGATGGATGTCTGAAATAAACACGGGACTTTCACCCAGGTACTGTCCCATGTGAAACCAAAACGTTATTAAAAGATGTAAGTTACATAACTATGGTTTTTGTCATGTGACTTTTGTGTTTTGAGCCTCTTCAGTGACACAAGACTTTGGTCATGTGACTTTCATTTTGCAAGTCTCTTCAGTAATGTCACACGTACGTAATATGACGTAGTTGTTGTAACCCCAAACATGGTCTTACCTTATACCCAACCAAGTAGTTTTTTGGCCTAAACCTGATCAAACTGCAACCCTTTAGTAGCATTAATCACATGTCCAAAAGGTTTCGTGGCTCCGTCAGATACAGCTGCTAATGGGTATAATCTGCTTCAGTACCAGACGCCGAGGGGAGGCGACAAATTGTCTGTATGTGACTAGTTGAGATGAGAATTTGTTGAGATATATATATTTGTTTACTGCGCTTATATTGGGCATTATTTGATATGTGCCACCAATCCAGATGTGCTACTTGGTTGGCTTGTGTAGGGGGTTAGGCGTAGGGTTTGGTTTACTCTGCTATCTATTCAAGCTATGGTAGCATTTTTTGACGAGGCTGTGTGAATCATCAGAACACTGCAGCAACAATTTCCCCTCGAGGATCAATAAAGTATTTCTGATTCAGATTCTGATTCTGATACACAAGGTGGACGGGATTGATTAAAATATCTTTTTACCATAAGTGTTGCAATATGGGCACTTGCTTTTCCATTTTATAATGCCTAATCTTACTTACTGAAGTTATTTTGGTGAAAGTAATGTTAAAAGTGTAAAATGTAAAAAAGTATACCTACTATACACAGATAGTAATATTGTAATGTAACTTATTACTGTCAAATGAAAGTAACTGGTAATATGCCGTATATTACATTTTGAAAATAACTAGCCCAACACTAATCTTCACTAGTTTTCAAACTAAAGTTTTGTGAGTTTAGACAAACAACATAAGTTTGCACTGACTGACCCACTGGAAAACTGAATAAAAGCTTTTTATTCAAATGTGGAGAAAGGACAAATGAAATCATGTGAATGTTAAAGTTGTTATTCTCATGGTCTTTTAATTCCAGCATTATCTGTCTGTTAAGCACTGTGGTCTATACACAGGCATCTTCGAGCTTTTTCTCTGGTAATGAAGTGGGGTTTATTTAGGTTGTAATAACTCATTTTCTGCATGCAGATGATTCTTCTCAGAGACCAGCAGTACTTGACACCAATTACATTTCTCATTAATGTCTAGGCTGAATCACTATTGTGTTAAAACCAAAAGAAAGACAAAAAATGAACATCCATCACATTTATGGCTCTTTACGACGAAGGCTGGGAACACTTCAGTGTTCAGTACAAATTGTTCATTTGGCGGAGGTCAGGCCTACAGTATTGTAGATTAATTTGTGTTCCATTTAAAGCTGACCTGAGCAGAAACACTCTCAAGGAGTTTAAGGTGAATTCAATCGAGCTTTGTACTTTGCTGACAAGTGACTAAAGCTTCCATAGGCAGCCAAGTAAAATATCTCAGAGGGCGGAGAGACGCGATGTGATTCAGAAGTGGCAAATCTGTGCACTGTTATATTGGTGCCCTGACTCAGAAAAAGGCGGTCATTAGTGTCATCTGTCTGTTGCTGTGGTTTCTAACAAAGTCACCAAGAGTGCAGGGATGTAACACTTTTACTGGCTTTGCTGGATGATGCATTTATTTCAAGCGTGTCCATTTGTGAGTGCAGAGGCAGTCTGATGAAATACTGTAACAGAGACAGAAGGACTGTCAGAGAGGAGGACAGAATCAGACAGCAGGAGCAAGCTGGAGCCCGTCAGAATAAAAATCCACACACTTAAAACTAAGGGTTCCAAAAGGGTTCTTCCTAAAGGGCTAAAGGGCTATCCAGAACCCTTTTTAAAGAAAGGCTTTGTTAAGGGTTCTTTGTAAGACTAAGGATTCTATTAAGAACCCTTTTCATCCAAAGAACCCTTTTTGGAAGAAAGTGTTCTTCAAGGGTTGCTGAAATCCTCGAAAAACTCTTTTGTCAAGGGTTCTTTGCACCATAATATAAAAGGTTCTCACCAGAACCCACTGGGTGGTTTCTATATAGCACCATTAGAACAGAAAAGGTTTCTTGGTAGAACTCCCTGGGTGGCTCCTTGATAAAACCATTGCAATATGAAAGGGTTCTTGGTAAAACCCCTTAGGTGGGTTCTTGCTAGCACCCTTATAAGGTTGAAAGATTCTGGATAGAACCCCGAAACCATTTCACCATAGAAGGGTTCTCCTTTAGAACCTCCTATTGGGGGTTCTGAATTAAACCTTTCACAGATGGTTCTATGTATATCACTGTATGTTGTGTTCTAGATAGAATCATCTTAAAGGGTTCCAAGTGGGACTCTGGTTCTACCGGGAACTAAAAAACCTTTCTGGTTCTAGTTAGCACTTTTATTTCTAAATGTGCAGGAGGGAGAAGTAGGTCAGCAGCAGTGGTGAGTAGAGCAGGGAGTAGAGGAGGTGGAGTTTAAACTTATCCGGTGTCACTCCTGATCCTCTCCCCTGTCCTCTTTAGCCGCTAATTTTCTTGACTGGTTTCCTTCTCTGCTGTTGACGTGTCATGTGTAATTTGAGCACAGCCTTAGGCAGAGATTCATCTTCTTCCCTGTTAGCTTCTTTCTAAATCGGAGCGAGCAGCGGCGAAAGGCCAGCCTCATCCTTTGAGAGTTGCTGGTGAAAGGACAGACCATTTAAAAGTGTCCCCGAATTCACTTCCCCTCCAGCATCAGCCTGTCTGTGCCAAGCAAACTGGGTCTGCGTCACAGCGGGGCGCTGAGTTATGTTGATAGAAAGTAATGGTGTGACATAACAGAATGCCTGGGTACTTAAGAGGGATATAAAACATGATCAACAGCATGGAAATAGTAGCTCGAATCCATCACCTTTTTTTCCTTGTACAACACACACACACACAATATACACACATACACACACACCAATAACACCGCAAACAACATACAGTAAATACAAGTTACGCTCTAGTGATTTAAAACTTTCACCGAGGCTTGAAAACCCCTGCTGCTATAATTCCAGGTTTAGTGCCTATACAGTATGTCTTGGTGTGTGTGCCTGTGTGTGCCTGTGTGTGCGTCTACACACTAGACAAGGTGATAGATTTCTGTGCTCTATTGTTGGCTGAGGTGAGGGGGTTGAGCTGTAAGACAGCGAGGTGAGATGTGCAGCATATAGCGGATGGAGGTAGTTGTCTGAAAGGCTTTTTTTTCTCCAGACAGAGGCTGCTTTCAAGAGAGCCAACAAGTGTGACAAATAGTGTTTATCAGCTGACCTCTTTCAACTAGTCTATTGGTTCTTGTGGAGGTGGAGGTGGGTGGATGTGCTGTGTCTGTGCTGACATGAATGGTTTTCAAGCAATATCAAGCTGTTGCCAAGTGGATGGCAGGAGGAGAAAATGTTGACGGCATAATGTATGTAACTTTAAATTGTTGTATTGAAGTGGGGCTGTATGAGGTAGCCTATTTATGCAGAATCAGTGTATTAACTACAGTAGAGAAGAGTACCAGCACGTAAGCTAAGCAATTAACTTTTATACAGATGGCTATAAAAAACACAGACAATGTTTGTACATGTTAAAATGAAGATCGGTCACAACCCACGTGTAGCAGCACAGGGTGTGAAGAAAGTTGTTGAAATAGCCATTTGAATAAAGGCTTTTTAACTTTTGTCCCTTGGACTTCTCTACTTTTTTCAGCTTTCTTGTTCTATACCAAAGAGCGCCTTCATTGCACTTGTATGAACCTCTGAGGACTCCCAACTTTTTCAATTTCTAAGAGATGAACTGCAAAACATATTTTAACCATTTAAAAAAGGTCCACCTAAAAAAATTACATTTTATAATAACCATCATTAATAAATGGCAACATGATAGTTTAAGTCTGTATAAATTCATAACCTCCAGCCATAGCCACCATTATGAAAGCCAAATATCGCTCTCTCCAGAGCAACCCTTAAAGGGATAGCAGCATTATTTTTAAGTGGGGTTGTATGAGCTACAAATAGCCCCTAAGTACCATAATTGCAGTAGAAGACTCTCCACACTCCTCCCGTTAGCAACGCCAGCCCATAGTCCTGCTCAGAGATTTCCAACATACAGTGTTGTGAACGGTCCCAAAAAAACGGCCTATTTTTAGGTTTTACCAGAAAAAAAATACACAGTTCCATTGTTCGCTATAATAAAATTATGCTCAGCCCCTCAAAGTGCAGGAAAAACGCAGTTTTTTATTTGGACCTAACCAACTCATGTATCCCTCCGCCCAGGGTTAGCGCCCGCTGATCAGCCTACTACACAGTGTACTACGCAGAGCGCTGTAGTGTAGTGGCCGCGAAAATAGGCCGTTTTTTTGGGACCGTTCACAACACTGTATGTTGGAAATCTCTGAGCAGGACTATGGGCTGGCGTTGCTAACGGGAGGAGTGTGGAGAGTCTTCTACTGCGATTACGGTACTTAGGGGCTATTTGTAGCTCATACAACCCCACTTAAAAATAATGCTACTATCCCTTTAAAGAAAAAAAAGTCATTTCACCTCACAGAACACAGGAGTTGCTGGTCTACCGCTGCCTTGACCTGTTAGTTTCTTTATCTAATTGTGTGACTTAGGTCAATCTGACCTAACCTTTGGAAACTCCAAAGGCACACAATAACACAAAAAACGAACAGACTGAGGCGGTGTTAGACCAGCAACTTCTGAGTTCTGCAAGGTAAATTTATTTTATTTCCTTAAAGCTACTAAGACAGTTAGTCTTCTTGCTTATGGTCTCATTTGCTTATACAAGTCACATAGAAACATCAGTGATAAACTGAGACTTTGAAGAGAACAATATTTGGCTTATATAACGGCGGTTTCCTTTCGGAAAAGGCTGTCTGACTGGAAAGTAAAGTGTTGAAAATAAGTGTAAAATTCACTTAAACAGATACTGGCCCTCTTTTAAGTGGCTAAAATCCTTTTTGCTGCTGACCCTGTCCACACCAATTCATTGCTTAGCTTGTGCTGACCTCCAGCTACTGTAGTTAATACAACGATTATCAATATGTACCTCATACAAGTCCACTTAGAACAATCTGAACTATCCCTTCAAGGCGGGCACTTTGTTTGAAAATCAGAATTTGACAGGCATTTTTATCAGAGCTGCTATTAGATTAATCTTTAGAACCTGTACCTGACTGTCTAATTTCCCTTTTGTTAAGCGGACCTTCAGATTGTTTTTCGGCAGACAGTCCAAAGAACATCTTTGACACGGGTTGTTCATGCTGGCAGCTTGTCGGGGTTCTGTTGGAACTACTGTAGCTATTAATGCCAATTTGAGATGAGCCCCAAACATCCACTACCAGCCAGCCTTCTCTATGTCCTTAGTTGCCCCTGCTTTCATTTGCACCCACACACATACAGTCTTTATGCCCATAAATGTCCATAGACACCTATAGAGCCAACTGTCATTCTCTCAACAGTATAAACTACCATTTCAAAACCACCACTGTCTTCTGGCGTAGCTGATAATTTGATTGGACTCAAGTGGTTTTTTAAATGAAAGATGAATTATACATGAGTACTTGTAGTTTTACATAATTTAGCCTGAGCATTTTTATATGAATTATGAAAAATCTTGTTTGCTCAATTGTGTGTTCTCTTGTCCTTCATGGTATTTTCTTTTCAGTGACTTTGTACAAGCAAGCCAGGTCTAAGAATAAAGCATGAAGTCAAATCTGTAAATCCTATTCTTTGCCTAGAAATGGTTTTGTGAATTCTGCATAGATGTACAGTACTGTGCATGCACTCATCTATTCTGTCAGACTTTAGAAGCCCTTGTTACTGTAGCTCTTGTCTGTCTTACTCACTTGTGGGACTTTTTGCCCTCCGTGCCCCCAGGGCCAGACCCGCAGTCGTGAGCCTGAATGATGAAGGTGTATTCCTTCTGCAGTTCGCAGTCCACCAGGCCGCGGGCCCTCAGCTGGCCCTCACCAGACGTACCGTTCAGCACCACTGCCTCGAACGGAGCCTCCAGCCCGTGAATGTTGAATGCACAGATCTCCCCTAGAGACCAGCGAGAAGGGAGGGAGGCAGAGGAGAGAGAAGGAAGAGGAGGAGGAGGTCAGTGTTAATCACAGTCAGTCAGGTGGAATACAAGTGGTGAATGAATGATCTATGAAAGAAAAGCCACATTTGTGTTTCTTGGGGGAGCTTTTATAAATGTTTGTTAGCCTGCATGTCTTGCACATGGGTAACTTGTAAAGAGAATATAAGGAAGAATTGCCCTCATCATTACATCAACAAACTCTGCAGTTCCAAAGTAACCAGTCTGCATTCATTGTAAGAAATTTTTGAGACTTGACATTTGCCTTATCGTTTTTCTTTTGTCCTCAGTGTGTTGGCTCAGTGATTGTCACAGTCTGACCTCTTAAACAGGCATGTTGTGTGATGTGCACCTATTACAACTGCAAAGTGAGAGGCAGAATTTTGCGGGCTTTTACCACATGATTTCCTCGAAATCTACTCTATATACTCTACTTCTATACCAGAATTTGATTTGTAATTACGTGCACCTGACACTGTATTGATTTAATACAGGTTGGACTGTGTCAGTTGCTAAGCCTGCACACTGTCAAAGGTATCATGCAAAACATGTGAGCTTGCTACTCTCTAGCAGAGGTGTGGATTGCTTTAGACTCGGCCTGACAAAATCAATATAGACTTGCAACTTAACTTGAACTTTAATAACAATGACTCATGACTTCACTACTTTTCCCTACACATACTGTAGTTTTACTATTGATGTTCTGTTACTACTGTTCTCTCTGTCTCTGTTCTTTTCTCTCTCTCTTCCACCCCTCCCACCTCCCCTCTTTCCTCCCCTTTTCCTCTTTCCCTCTCAACCCGACCGGTGCCGTCAGATCACCGCCCACCATGAGTCATGGATCTGTCCAAGGTTTCTGCCTGTTAAAAGGAAGTTTTTCCTCGCCACTGTCGCCAAAGTGCTTGCTTATGGGGGAGTTGTTTCAACTGTCGGATGTAAACAAAATTATTGAGTGTGGTCTAGACCTACTCTATATGTAAAGTGTCTTGAGACAACTTTGTTGTGAATTGGCGCTATATAAATAAAATTTGATTGATTGATTGATTGATTCACTTGGATTTGAGCCCTTTAACTCGAAAATACAAGCCCAAAGATTAAAAACTATGCTATTCATTCCCAGCAAGTCAGCACTTAATACACAGATCCACTTTGCTTGAACCAACCTGAAAGCATCCAAACAAGTTACAGGAAAGAACCCTGAAGGACATTACATTACTGAGCTCCAGTTGGAAAAAAAATGATACAAAAGATAATTTGTTTGAGTACAAAGACAACAACAACAACAACAACAAAAAAAAAAATGGCAATATTCAAAACGTGTGGATCAAAATTTGCAGACGAAAATTAACAACTTCCAACTTTGTTTGACATTTTAAGTTGCACAAAGAACAGTACGTTGAGGCTCTGTCGTTAAAATGGCATATTGGCATAGCACATTCTTAAATACCGTCTCTCTTACTGAATTTTCCCAGAGAGTCCTGGACATTAAGGTAGCAACTTTAAATAGCAAAGATCTATCACCTCTGAAATACTGCTTAGTCAAGGGAAGCTGCAGAACACAGTCTATTCAGAAGTTTATAGATGCTGCAGGGGAGCTAGGCTGCCATAAATCGGCTTTCACAGAGTTTCCCCCCTGTTCAGTCACCTTGGGTAATTTCTGCTTTCATATTAATGTCGAAAACAAACCATGATATAGACAGAACACAGCAGCAGAAACTCACACTGGAGGTTTTTAAATAGATCATATTCCCACTAATGCACCTTCAGTGTAATTGCTCTTGCGCAAAAACACCAAGGACATTCCTGCTGTTTACCCCCCCTCAACATGTAGACATTCTCTGTTGTAGCTCACCAAAAAACAACATACAGCACAATTGAGTTACACGAGGCTCATATAAAATGATGATGCCTCAAAGTCACCCTTGTGGAGAGATATAGAGGAATTGAAAATCCATTTAAATCCAGAGTGAGCAGCTGACAAGAGCAAAACAAAAGAGCCAAGAGGCGGCTGACATTTATTAGCAGGCTGTATAAAGAGGCGGTCCATTTGTGGGGTAGGCGAGGGAAGTTTTTTCTTTTCTGTTTTTCCTTTTTTTCTGCAGACTTGACGTCCCCTCATGCTGCCACTAGTGGGATTTCAGGAAATCACTTAACGCGCGGCCAGCTCACACTCTGACCTGTGACAGCTAATTGCACTGATATCACTTAAACTAACAGCAAAGACTAAATTGGATTCCCAAACAGCTTTGTGTGTGCATGGCTCCTGGCAAGTTCTGATAAGAGCAACTTTATTTTCTACCACCTTCTCCTTTCTCTCCCCCTTTCATCCTGTTTCTGTCATAATCCCCTCCACCTCACCCCCACCCTCCCTTCCTGTTAGGGGCAAGGGCTCTGAAACGACAATTTGCCCACAGAGGAGCTATAGGCAAAATGCTAAAGAGAGAACAGAAAAAGGGGAAAAGGAGAGCAGAAAATGAGAGAACAGGGAGGGGGTTGTCGACACTGCCTGCATGCTATAAAGACTTCCCCCTCTGTATTGCCTGAACAATGACTTATCAGAGTTAAATGGGCCCCCACAATATGGAAAAGCATGGCTTGCCGGGGAGAGCAAAAATCCTAAAATGGCATTGAGCAAACGGTGTGCGACGGGGAGTGACAGAAGATGCAACCGTCTTGATGTGCTGCTTCTCTCAATGGTGCACCACCGTACAAAACAGGCAAATGGAAAATCCATCACTGCTGGAGCGAGAAATAAATCCAATATACACAGGCAAGTGCAGAAGCTTCCCATCAGGGAGAATATGCTGAGGATATGCTGATGGCGCACGCCCACAGCTGTGGCTGGGTGGCCCTACATGCTCCTTGTGATTTAATTGTTGCTGGTGGGGGAGTGGGGTCAAGGTGACAGCAGGCAGGAGGAGGACCCTCCTTGGCACTTGTCAGTTTGGACTTGGGACCTGACGTGGGACTTATCTGTCTTTACTTAGGACCTGTTGGTTTTGACTTGGGACTTGTCAGTCTTGACCTGGGACTTGACTTGGGATTTGTCAGTTTTGACTTGGGGCTAGTTAGTCTTGACTTGGGACTTGACTGGGGACTTGCTTGTCTTGATGCGGGACTAGACTGGGGGCTTGCCTGTCTTGGCTGGGGATTTGACTTCGGACTTGTCAATTTTTACTTGGGATTTGAATTGGAACTTGACTGTCTTGACCTGGAAATTGATTTGGCAGTTGCCTGTCCTAACTTAGGACCTGTCTGTATTGACTTGGGACTTGTCATTTTTGGACTTGTCAGTTTTTAGTTGGTACTTTACTTGGGACTTGTCAGTTTTGGACTTGTCAGTTTTTAGTTGGGACTTGTCAGTTTTGGACTTGTCAGTTTTAAGTTGGGACTTTACTTGGGACTTGTCAGTTTTGACTTGGGATGGGACCTGCGACCTGCCTGTCTTGACTTGGGACTTGACTTGGGGCTTGTGAGTCTTGACTTTGGACTTAACTTGAGACTCACCAGTCTGGACTTGGGATTTGACTTGGGACTTGTCTGTCTTGACTTGAAACTTGAATGCAAAGCCTTGTGACTCACTTGTGACTTGCAAAACAATGGTACTTGACAGCACTCCAGCTCTCTTGCATTACAAAACCAAACAGCCATACAAAAGCTCATCAAATATGAACTTCAAAAAGAGAAAAGCATGTTCCTCACTACCTTCTCTCTTGCTATTTCCAGGGAGTGATGGTGCACATTCACAGCTGATGCTCGGTGGCCCGACATGCTCCTTGTCATTTAATTGTAGCTAGTGGGGGAGACACAAGGTGACTGCTGGCAGAAGGACCTCCCTCTTTTAAGACTCAAATGAACACTCAAACAGCTCAGAGGAGGGGGGGGGGGGGGGGGGGGCTGGGGGGCAGCAACGGACCAATCTTTTTTTTCCAACCTATCACCTCACTCCAGACCTGATTGAAGTGTTCTGCCACCTGCAGAGAGGCAAAGATGGCTGGCGAAGGAGGGTGGGCGAGGGTAGCAGCGACGGCCCCAGCGGCAGCGGAGGAACAGATGTTGGGCGGCTGGCATTTGGCAGAGGCAGAGAGCTCACAAACGCTAATTACTGCGCTAAACTGTTAGCTAAATATGTGTCTCCGCGTCACATTAGGCTTTTAAGAGGTAGATTTATGGTCAGAAGGAACTCTGTCTTCTTGAAGGGGGGCCATTTAAAACTAATGGATGCAAACTAATGGATATGGATGCTGCAGTGCGATTACTTTATTAGTCTATTTGCTGGGTTATCATCAGTGTTTGGTTATTATGCATAATGAATCGTTTTTATGAGCTTCAGTAGGGAAGACCAGGGAGGGTTGTAACAATGGGTTAGTTTTAACACGTTCAGGGATGTGAGTGGTCTGTCTTTGTGAGAAATATTGTGAATTTTACAACTAAAACAGTTTTTTTCAGTTTCAGTTTTTTTTCAACAGAGATTGTAATACTAGAAAACCCCCCAAATGGTCTCAGTCAAGGTGAAAAATATTTATCTAGAATCCTCAGACTCACAGCTCTGAAAAATAAACAACCTCCCCCTTTCTCCATGTAACTCACAGAGAAAGTGACCCACAAAGTAGAAGATATGGAAGATTTGTCGGAAAAAAGGTGAGTTAGATGATGGGAAATTATAACAAATTATCAAACTGACTGATGACTTCCAGTAATTAACATGTACACCCAGTCATGTATATGCATTTGTGTATGAATATGTATTTGTAAGGATAAAGGCACAGATATATAAATGTGAATCTATTTAATGTACATAAATGTGTGCAGTATCCAACCTGTCTGTTGTGTCTCCCCATTGTTTTTTTTTCTTCTTTTCCTTTTTTCTCCTCATTTGTTGTAGTTGTTTGTTAATTCAAAATTTTTATAAAGTATTTAAAAAATATATTTTTAAGGTGAGGTCATTTTTTAATCAGTATTGTTTTTTGTGTCCATTGTATTTTAGATACAATGGTTTGACTTACATAACCTTGAGTAACAGTTTCTCAAGTTTAATTTGCATTCATGCTACCTTCAAGCCCACAAGCTAAAACTGGTAGCTATAATGGCTGCAGTCCACACACATAAAGTGTTTTTGTCTCTTTGAATCATTCACTTTATTTAAAAAAAAAAAAACATTCTTTAATTGGATAACGTGGATTTCAATTCATCAAATTACCTCTCACTGTTATATTTATCCCCTGCTAGTGTTACAACTCACTAGTAGTGGGGTAATTTGTAATTGTGTAGTAGACATACAATTGAGTTTTATTTATAGTGGACAAATATGTGTACAATGTATCAAAGTACAGCACAGTGGCCCATTCATGGGCCTCAGAGCACCATCTAGGGGGCCCCAAATGCAGTGAACTGCTAAATGGCTAGATTATTTGATTTTTTTTATTTCCATAAAGCATTTTTTTAATAAATATGCTCAGGAATTTGCATAAATTAAAACTGTTAAATTAAAATGCATAATTTCAATGACCAGTTTGAATATAAGGTAGAGACAATCGTGTTTCAACACTGATAGCCGGCTAACATTCATGACACAAACTGGATCGGTTTTTGAAACAAAACAGTGATGTCAGAAACAACCCTGCACCAGTAAAAGCTCCAAAGCATGTGTTAAGGACATATGAACCTGAATACATTAAAGTTGGATTCATAATGGGAGTGATGATGGAAATCCCAGTTCATGTTTTCTTCTTTTTTGTCATGTTTTTTTCTTCCTATTTTTTCTCATTTATTTGGGAAGGTGGTCCTTGGAAATATTTAAACAATCAGAAGCAGGGCTTCAATTATCATCACTGAGATACTGATGCTCAAACTAACAAATGTTACTACCATCCCCAGTCTCCCCTACTGTGTAATCCTATTTAATCATTATATGCTTTACACACTTACCCAGTAAAACTTTGATACCAACTTACTTGACTTTTTTGACACCCTCTATTTGTCTCATTCTTTCCTCTACCTTATTCTCTGCCACTGTGATTACTAACTTCCCCTTTGGGCATCATTACATTTTCATTTAATCAAGTCTAAATTAATGACTGCCTATTAGTCAGTGGGAATGTGTGCTGAGGACCTAAGCTGCTGTCCTGTCGGTGTCAGAAGTCGTGCAGTGCTTCACACCTCAGGGGAATCTGGCACCCGTCCACACCAGACTATCTTTGAGGACACAGAGCTCATTATCAGTGAAGGCAGAGACGCTTTACTGGCAACGGTGGCCTGTGTTTGCAGAGCTGGAGGAGTGTGACAAAGTATCAGGGGCCACAGTGCCTCGGGGCCCCAAGTTATTATCAAAGCTGACAGAGCATCGCTGATGAGCCGCCTGCATCCGAATATACACACAAGCTGCTTTTGCTGAAAAGGCCTTCTTGCACATAAGTGCATAGATATGCGCGGCAGCTGTTTACCGAGCATTTGAGTGAAAAGTGAGAGTGGAGATATCAGGCAGCAAACAGTTGCCCTGCTGAGAGGAAGAGAAGGAAGAAAGAGATATGAAGGGAGATGAAAAGAGGAGCTGGGAAGGATGGGACGATGGCCACTGCCTTAGGGCAGCTCCGATCTCCCTACTGGAGAGTGACCAAGGCACGGGCACGAATACACACACTCACATTTACTCAAATGGTGCCAGTTCGGCAGCTCTAATCAGAGCTGACATGCCTTTCATCCTCCTACTGTTGGAACACACACCACATAGACAGCAAGTAAATCAGATTACTGGATATCACACTGTTACTGAACACATTCTGGACCCAGGCACCAGTTTACTGGCACTAAAATGTTTGCACCCACATTATCCTAATATTTTCACTTGCCATTTTTAGCAAATCAGCCCTATTTGCGCAAGAGTTGCTGTCTACTATGTGGTTTACACAGTTGTCATGATTTCAGCCGCTTTTCCAATTTGGATTTGGCACGAAATTATCTCTTGTATTAGTCACCCGCATAACCCACTAATTCTCCCTCTCATTTTAGTCAGAAAAACAGAATCACACATCCACAAGCACTCTGGGATACATGGATACACACTCGCGCTCACAAACCCCAGCCTTCTCAGCTGCAGTGCAGAGATAGACTGTCAGCCTCATAACTCTGCAGAGGGCCGAAATTGAAAATGCTGTAATTATGCTCTTCATGAAATTAGCCAGCCGAGGAAAAAACACAATTGAGAAGCTGTCCATTCTGCTAGATAAGGATTAATACTAATCAAGCCTGCATGTTCTGACTGGAGCACATGAAACCTGGAGTAGTGTTTGTCTACAAGTGTGTGCGTATATGTGTGTGTGTCGGATGGGGGATTTTTAATTAAAGACACACTTTTCTCAACAGGGGTTTAGAGCGGGGAGGGAGTGTGTGTGTATGTGTGTATGACTAATACGGAGGGGTGTGTGAGATGTGCGGTTGGCACCCCCCGTCTCCTCACTGTTAATTACATTAAAGGCCCCTCTCACAGAGTTAATGGCATCCCGCTGTCTTTTAACAGAGTGAACACCCACCCTCTGTGTGTGTATGTGAGAGTGGTGTCAGAGTGAAGGGTGGAGGATTGAGCCTGTCAATCAAAATCTCAATGTCAGGGAAGCTATAGGTGGGCTAAGGGGTGCTGCTAGTAATTATCTGCCCCTGAAAACAACCATGTTTTTCTATTTGGGACATGACAGACTGGCAACAGGCATTACAAATACATACATTCAGGGCATATGTTGCACTACACCAGCATGGACATATACTGTAAAATTCATTCATCTTATCACAAGTTTCAGTCTAGTAGTAAATATTTAAATTGCCTCTCCTTAAACAGGTATTCAGGTGGTTAAGTATTGCACTTCCATAAAGTTGGGGTCCTTGTGTCAGATTAAAAACCTATTGTCTGTTTGCATCCAGATGAGAATGGTTACACGACGGCTATTTGATTATTTACACCCAGCCCTCTAGTTTAGCTATAAAGAGTGACAAAGGCTCTACACAGGAGGTTGTGGTGGAAAAACGGGGTAAACACAAGACTCTCCCCCAGGTGACTGTGGTTTGAGTCCTGTGTGAAACTAGAAGTCACTGTTGAGTTTTAATTTTTAGACTTGGTTAACTTATTATTTTCAGGGTTTTTTTTTAGCTTTTAATCACAGTTTGGGTTAGGCCAGGGATCTGCAACCTTTACGATCAAAAGAGCCATTTTTGGGTCAAAAAAGTTTTTTTAAAATGTCCAGAGACCCAACTATCGAATTCTCTATTTTCCCTGAATGCTTTTTTTGATTTGGCATCCACAGCTAGCTTATGGAGACTCAAAGAGTCTCACTGATCCCAACAATCACAGAAGCACTAAACAAGTGGGTCAATATAGCCTGATATTGCAGTTTAACATATCTTCAGACTACAGCAAATACATTAAAAAGGTTTTAGTTTGTTAGTTTCTGACTGTGGGGAAGTGGGAAAACAGATGGGAAAACAAATTCTCAAAAAAATGAATAAACCTCTGGTTTAGTGAATATTATAGATCCAAGATAAAAATGACAGAAGGAAAAAATACAAATCTGTCTGCAGCTTCAGCACCATGGACAGCACCATGCATTTCATCAATGCATAGCACAGCAAGGCTCCTGATATTTCAGAGGAGTGGATTCCATAGATTCTTACTTGAACAAACCTCAGTCAGACAATGAGTGAGCCAGACTAAACCCTTCTGCCCCTGCTCTCTCTCTCTCTGCTACTAGGCAATGGAGAGGGGGAATGGCAGATTAACAAGGTGGATGTATTTTGGTCATTTTGCTAACAAGAGGGAAGGCATCCCCTCTCAAATTCTCGACTGTGTTAACTAAAACTACTTAGTTAGCTTTTGGAAGAGATCATGTTACTGCCATCCAGGTGGAAATATTAATACCCCTGGTGCAAATAGCATTGTTGGGTATTGACACCTGTGTGCTTGTTTCTATCGTGTTAGGCTGTACACCTGGATGTAAATAGCCCCATTGGCTATTCCACCCCAGGCACAAATAGCATCGCTAACTACTGACACCTGGGTGCAGAGAGCATTATATTTTTGTATCAGAACCCCTCTCAGTTCTCTTAACTGTAATGCACAACAGTCTTCCTGACAGCTCAGCTTGACCTAAGTACTTGAATTCATCTTTACAATTTTGATTTGGGGTGCTTAGCTAACCCATCATATAAAACCACACTTCAGCGACTGTTAGCTCCTAAGTGGTAGCAGCTTGCAGAGTGATATCATAGAAGGTGTGTGGTTGGATGTCAGTTGACTAAAACTTTACATTTACATTTTATAACATAAACATAAAGTGTTTGTCCTCTAATTAATTAATGTCTCCCTCATCACCCTCCTCCTGGTAACAACACTGGAGAGGAAAGTTCGAGTGCAGCAGTAAGTCAGTCTTCTAGATGTTTTCCAAACCTGTCTGCTTTTGAAACTTTTGAAATATTCTGCAGGATAAACTTGTCCCCTGACAAAAAAAATAATAATAATAATGAAGAAAGAATGAGATTAGAGAAAAGTCCAAAAAAAGAAGAGAAAAAAGTGAATCAGTTTTTTTTTCCTTATTCTAGTAATCATATGATGGCAATCTCAAGCCCAGGTTGGGAAGCATTCCCTACAGCTCCATATTGTGCTGTATTTGCTAGGCCATGCTCAGTGGTGAGCAATTCAATCCACTTTTGAACGATTTTACTAAATTCATCTTAAAACTAAACTCCATCCATATATTCAGCTTCACTCAGAAATACATCCATCACATTAAAAAGTAGCTCCACCATGAATTTAAGTCCCTAAAATATAAATAATTCCAAAAAAGCTGTATGACGCATACGTGATAATGTAAGTCATGGGTGTCTCTTTGTTAGGCTTTTTGTTATAAACTTATGGTCCATGCTGAGATAATCCTGGTGACATCATCAAGGGTAATTTTCTCAGACTTTAGGGACAACTACCCGGAGGCGGAGTATTGCCCATGACTAATAAACTGATCTTGATGCGTAAAATTGATGTACTGCCCCTTTAAAACATGATCAGTATAACCTGGCACACAGATTATTTAACTTGTTCCCACGCTTGCTTTTCTTCCAAAGGTAAGTCATATGTGAATAACAGTGAGCAACAATATAAAGCGAGGTGAATTAGAGTAAGTCTGATGCAGAGAAACACTGCTGGCAGCAGCTTTTAGGCCGAATCAACATGCTCATGCTTCTAAATCTCCTCTCTCCAGGCATTTCACTGGACAGCAGCGCTCCAAGCCTGAAAACATCAATGCTATTTTGTCTTAGCAGCTTGAAAGGCCTGTTAGCTCTGCCAACTGTGTGCGATGCCATACACCCACCTCCCCCTATATGTCAATAAAGTTAATCACAAACCCCAGCGGGCGACGTGTCAATTACTTCAGCCTAGACTTGGAGCAGAGCCAAAGCACTGCTGTGCAAGCGTCAAACTATCAATAACACACTGGCATCGAATGCAGCACCAGCTAAAACATTACACTAAACACAAACACCTCAATTTAATCAGTCAGCTACTTGATGGTAATGTCTACTCAGAAACAATTCACCCTTGAAAGCTTTTCAGCCTGTGACGACCAGGAATAATCAAATTTCATTGAAATGGCATACAGTAACAATGGACCGCATATGTTTGGACCAAAATGATTGACTTTCCATTTCTTGTTATTAATTTCAGAGCATGTAGGACAAGGCTGACATTTTAGACTGTATCCATAAAGTATTTGTGGTGAGGAAATTAAATAATGCAATATAAGGAATTTTAGCATTGAATTATGAATTGTGTTAATATTTGAACACAGTCACAGCTTCTGGTTACTGTTATAAGCCGTCTTTGTGGAGCCCTCATAACCCTCTGTAAGATTTTTCTATGAAATTTATAATACTATAAGGCCACATTGTTGTTGTCTGTCACCACTGAAAAGTCCACTGTGCACAATGACTGGATTTAGGCCATTTACAGTAAGTCTAAGCCTGGATTACATATTTTTCCCTTCATTATTTTTCACATTGTTGCTGGATTACACTTAGATTTTGTGCAATTATACTTCCAGTCTGATCCTGATAATTTACTCCCTCATATAATCCCCCTGCCCCAAAATACAAGCTCACTGACACAACTCTATCCTCTTTGTCACATACAAAACTGAAAACATGACAATTTGTTTGTTTTCACTTCCAAATAAGGATGTGCAAAGAAAGAAGTCAAGAGGGAAAAAACACTGTTAAACATTAATAAAATACAGTCAAGTCAATTGCATTAAACACAGAGAGAAATCAATAGTTTCCATTTTCCAATTCTGTTCATGGAAATGGCCTCTAGGGAGAGCATGTGTCCTTGTCTGAGCAAGGCCAGTTAGAGTTCAATGTGTTCAAATATCCGTATCAGAGTTTATGACCCCCATTAATGCCCCTGAGGACGTTCTGTGCACAGCTGAGCTACACAAAGAAACAAAGACCATCGCCTCACTGACACTCTCTTTGACCATAGATAGGGTTTATTATATCTAAGGTCAACAAAGCACAACAAATCTAACAACAGTAAAATAACAGAAGACATGGGTAAATTTGATTGAGACACTTTTTTCTCTCCATAGAAGAAATACAATCTGGGGCCTAATTATAGAAACTTCCTAAGTTCAAAATCCTATCATATCTCAGTTTAGGATAACATTTTCAGTTTAACTATTACAGAAACGTCCTACTTGAAGAACTTCTAAGTTGGGAATCCTAAGTTAGGATGACATAGACCCTGTCCTAAATCCAAAATAACTACCAAAAAATTATTTTTAGCAATTATTTTGCATTTGGGACAACACCACTGTTTGGTGTGTATGACAATGACAATGAGGATGGATAACAACATTCAGAGTGTGTATTTTCAGAGTATTCTTATTGTCAAATTACTTATTGCAGTGTTCCTACAGCCTGCCTGAACTGCCACGAGTCTGAAGTGGAGGGAGAGGGGAGAAATAACCTGCTTCAACCATAGATCCTATAATAAAAAGGTTTTTCAGCCTATTTAATATATAGTCTATGTATATTTAAGTCTCCAAATCACTATTTGTACTGCAGTACTCCTTTTTGGGTGAGCAAGTGCTACATATTACTCCTTTAAATTGCACAGATCATGTGTCAGTGGATATCAAGTGCCATACAATTGATTTTGAATTTGAATCAAATTCAAAGGTGGGGTTTCCTCTCCCCCATGACACAAATCCCTCAGACTCATCATCTTTTCTTTTCCTGTCCATTATAGCCAGCTAGCTAACCAGTGACAAGTGAAGAGAGACAAGAGACAAGGATACAGGGAGTCTTGTTGTGAACACAGATAGAGGCATGACAGATGATGATGACAGAAGACCTAATTTCACAGTTCTACATATGATTTCTTACATTCGGATAAGACACTAAGTCTACAGTAGGATAGGACACAGCCATGAGTTTAAGAGTTGCTTCTGCAATAGGAAGACAGGATTTTTCCTCTCTTTGAAACTAAAGGTAAGACAAGCAGTTGGGAATTTTTTCTTTAATAAGTGCCGAGATCCTTTACGTAATGGTATTATAAAAGTCCTAGTAACATTGTATGGAACATACTCAAGTGTCCTGGTTTTGTATCAGCAAAATCCCTGTGCATCAAGTCAATTTCATTTCAATCAGGAGACACTTCATTCTGAATGTACGGAAAATATTTATTTGACATGTGCACAATCTAGATGATAAATGTGGAAAGTCTTTGGAGATTAGACCCCATGGTGATGTTATCATGTATAGGGGGGTAGTGAAGCTGCAATTAAAGTAGGAATCTCCCGATAGAGTCTAGACACTGGTGGTGGTGGTGAGAGGATGGCTGGAGATCAGGATGTGAGGAGGAGTGGACTTCTGATGAGCTCTACCTGGGCTCTGGATATAGAAGAACTGGACGTGAATGGAGTGGAGGAGGGTTGCAACAATTACGCACTGATATGACAGCTGAAAACTGCAGAGAGGAGAACAGATTTTAAAATGACGACAATGACGACATGATTGGCTAATGGAGACAGTGGCTACATCTCACTGGGTAACTGATAAGTGAACACCCATAATCAGCTGATTGAGAATGAGCAGAAAGGAGAGTAAGAGAGAGCTGTGAATGAATGAGGCGTAAAGATAGTCTGCCTGATTTAATTTACACTGAGCTTCATTTGTTTAGCCCAGTATCACATGTAGTGTTTTAATGGACTTTACTGGCCCACAACTGCATGGAAGCATTAGCTGCATTATGTAATCCAGTGAAGCTCAAGTATGGATTATGAGAAGCTTTATAAAGATACTGAGTAACTCTCAAGGAAAACCGATTCTTAAAAAAAAAAAAAAAAACTTTCATGTTTTGTTTAAAACTTAAAAACAAAGTGAGGAGAAGTCTGTACAAAAGAGTACATCCAAAGTAAAAAAAAAAAAATATTGAACGTAAAAAGCATATTTTTCACTCCTTTTCTGCTGTCCACACAAAAACTGTTATTCTCCCCAAAAAACAGAACTTCAAAAACTCCTTGCAGAGTGTAACTCTAGATTGCGTGCAGGAAAGAAGCTTTGCATGATGATGACTTAAAGCCATCCAGTCAGCTACATGTTAAGTCAGCTGTATTAACAGTATTACACAGTAAAGGTGATCAAATGCCGATTTTAAATGCCAAAAAAATTAATTACACAGCTGTCATGAACAGATACCTCTATATTGATTTACATTTAATATTTATTGTGGTAAAGATTGTTAAATTATAACCAGATGTTGTCTGTGGTGCGCACTTTGGTTGGATGAGGTTTTACCTAATAAAAGCCAGTCTGAGGGCAGACATCAAGAGGACACACAAGAGTGCCAGAGTAGACATATGGAATAGCATTAATTTGCTGTTGAGACTGTGATGGTCAATAAGTGACAGTCATCCCTGAATGGTTTGGGCTGGTTTCTCTGTGCCCTAATGAATGAAATGAAAAGAAGAGCGGATCTGAGCAGGCTGGACCAACCACCCAGTGGAGTGGAGCAACACTGCAAGGAACCAGTTGAGTGATTGCAGAAAACTAGTTGAGCTCTCAGGGATTTCCAGGTAAGGCTCATATCATTTTCTTGTTGACTGACACCTGAGGCATTCAGGCATGTCATGACCTGTTAGTAGCAACAAATCACTTTTTTAACTACCTGTACTTTCACAGTACAGGTAGTAAACAAACAAACAAACAAACAAAAAAACAAAAACAAGATTGGATGTTGGGTAGAAATAGGAAACGAACAAAAGTCTGATCTTTTGCTCACCCATCTATCCACCCTGACCCCCTTTCTGCCATAGAAGGCCAGGTAAGGCAAATGTATTTGTATAGCACCTTCCAACAATAAGGCAATTTAACATGCTTCATAAGGCATAAAAAGAAGAGGAAATTACTCTGAGCATCACATTTTTTTTATCACCTATGAGATATAACCTTCTTTTATAAAGCCAGTGAGGGCGACTAACTCTCCTCTTTAGTTGAACAGGAAGACTCAATCAGATGGCATCAAAGGTTCATGTTAACAGCATGATAAGCTGAATAAGACCTCAAATAGAGAATGGGTAGCCCAAGGATTAGTAGGCAATATAATAAATTCAAAGGATTCCTGATGTGAATGCTTTACCTAATATTTCCTTCAATTCTCACCACAAGGCATCACCCAATGCCCTCCAATGAGTCCACTGGAAAATGAAAAAGTCCCAGTTCCAGATCTCTGTGATGAAATAATTATCCCCACTCCACATTATGTAGTGCCACACTGCCCAAACACAGGCTGAAATCCTGCCATTAAGCTATCGATCATCTCATCGCATGCCGGCGGCTCCGGCAGCCGAGCCCAGCTGTTCACCATCATCACCACTGAGTGTTACAGGCTCGACTCCAACCACACAATGGATGTGGCTCCACTCAGCCTGCTTCAGTCTGCTCATGATTCAACGAAACCTGGACCAAAGCCAATGTCAAGGCATAAGGCTTTGTCCAGAGGATTTAGGGCTAAAATCATCCGTGCACAAAGCAGAGGCAACGATGCTAAGTTAGGTGTAACATTTTATTTGAAGAGGTATGCCCAAGAATGTCATGAAATTGTCATAAACATGTCATGACAACTGTCATTACAAAAGTATAAAATTAAGTCTGCACACCAGAAACTGCTTCCTGTAGTGTTTTTAATAGTATCATGACATGTAACGTTTCGGGCCCCAGCCCTTTATCAGACATGATAATGTATCTGCTTTTTTGTCCAGCACCCAGTACTTATCGCCTTTCTATGTGTGTGCTGTTTTTTGACAACTTAATGACTTTAACTGTCATTAACATGAAGGAGTCTTCATGAATGTTGACTGTTTTCATTATGTTTCATTGGCTCAAATATGTCATTTTTAATGCAAATTTGTAGAACTGTTCACTTCTTCCAAAAGTTCCAAAAGTTTGAACAAACTTGAAATGTAACGCAATTTGTTCAAATGAAATTAAATTGAATGTTGTTGACAATATGAGTTTTTTATTTTTATTAACTTCATATTACACCCATCTATTGACATCTGGCCTTACTTGGATAGCAAGTTAACAGGTGACTCCACAGATTTGTTTGTTTATTTGCCATCTATGATGCAAACCCAAAAATATTTTCACACACTGCTTCTCAGATGCTTGATTGTGATTGTCCGTTCAAGATGCCTTTGCTTGCTAGTGTTCTCCACGTTTGTACCAAACAACATAGCTTAGTTTACTGATATGTTAATAGGGGATGCAATAGGTAAAGTTGATAGTGAATCTTTAGAGTGCTCTCTACTGGATCACAAAGCAAACTACTTCAAACGGTCTGTTGAGCTTACAGGCCATTTTGAATTCAAACAAGACATTACAGTTTGAATATTAACTTTCAAACTAATGTTCAAATATCGAATAAAATGTGACAACCCTACAAAGTTGACATTATTTGAGATGTCTTTGTATTGACACATTGACATTAATCAAGCCAAGAATGGCTCCTGGCACCTCCAGCTGAGTCAGCTAATTAGGCATTTAGATCAATGGCTAAGCGGCTGATAGAAAAATTAATTTTAAACTGTTGCATTCCTCATACCACGTTGACCTAGTGACCTGACTGAAAGAGACTGCACAGGAAACCAAGCCGTCATGAAACCAACCTCTGGATACCAGAAAGGGGAAACACCTACACTGTGCATGCATGCGCATATGGAATAGAGGAATTGATGCACAATGAGGGCATGATCTTAAGCATATATAAAGAGTGTTAAATCATACATGCTTTAGTCTTACTCTGTACTGCTTTGTAGTCTGTAACACTCCTTGCTGCAAGTAAAACTGCTTAAACTGAGATACTGAGACTCTGTGGTCATTTTGCTTCTACATTGATAAATAATTTTTCTGACAGCGGCCTAACTAGCTAACACCAGGTACAGATAACAGAACAGACAGCAATTAGCCTACTTTAGCAACAAGTAAACTAGCTAACTGCTGTCTGTCCATCAGCTAACTCTGCACCTAGATACTGTATTCTGCTGTCATACTGGCCGTATAACATTTAATAACATCTTTCTGACAAGTCTAAAATGTACCACTTTAGTTGAAGTCCAGGAAATGATTCATGACATGGTTACACACACATTTGACAGTGTATGAAGACTTAATGGCATCTTTATGTCAAGTCCAAAATTTTCCCTGAGGTCAAGAAAAACACACTTATTATGGTCTAATGATGCCTAGTGTCAAAACCAACTATATATGACAGTATAATGCAATGCTAAACAGTTTCTTTAAGTTTGATAATGATAAAGACATTGACAAGTGTAGTGGGAAAATTATATGTTGAGCTTTGTACTTGACCTCAACTGGCCTCATATAGCCTGGAATGGGAGGTTTTCTCACAGGATCATTTCTTATCCGAGGATTGTTTGATAAGGAATAAACTCGTTGCCCATCCTTTGACCACACAGCTGTTTTTTTTTTTCTTGTGTAGGACTGATGAGTTACATGCAGTTGTCCTCCCTTTTCCAGGTGGACAACTTTTGATAGTACTAAGAGCACATCAGCCTCCTTTGTCTCTTTGCCCTATAAAATGGATTTACATTCTTGACTCCTTATCAGCCTACTATCACACTCTAGTATGACTGCACACTGATACTTTGCAAAGTATTATTTAAACACTACAAAGACAACTTTGGTCATTGTGTCTGTCTTTAGTTTCAGATTTCCCACCACACAGGTTATGTTGTCTTGATTAATGTCAGGTCGTCATAACAAAAGCACCTCAAACAATGTCATCTTCACAGTAAAAAGTTGACCAAATGACACTTCTTATCTTATGCACACCCCCTCAAAAGTGTTACTGAATTATGTTTTGATTTATTATGCTACAGAAAATGGGGTTAGCAGAAAATACTTCACAGTACTTTCATGGGGTCATTGTAGAACCACAGAGGCATCATATCCCCACTGACCAAAACACAAAACGTATGCTAATCTTGTTTTCACTCTATTAGGGGATTTGGGAGGGAAACAAGATCAAAATGTTGATGCTGCCTCAACACAGCCCCCATATCTCTGGTGTATTTTATATGTAAATTGCTATCAGTTACATCATCCTGTTTAAAGCTCATGCAGCCACAGAGTCTATTAGGTGGGAACCTATCCTTTATAGTGGAGCTTGTGGTAATGAGTGCATTAGGCTGATGGCGCAGTGAGAGTGTGGGATGGATGAGCTCGCTGTAGAGCGGCTGCTGCAGACTGTGAAAGACGATGGCCTCGGGTGACACTTCTACTACCGCTGCTGGCAGTGTTTACCTTCAGGGGGGAAGACGGGAGGAGAAAATTGAGGGTGGAGGAAAGGAAAGAGAGAGGGGGGAGCGAATACAGTGACGCCAGGTCTGTACAGTATGTCTGAGAATAGCCGCAGAGGAAATATTGTTCCTGTGTCTGTGGGATGTCCCTGAGGAGGTCTTGCTGAAGATTATTCTGTGCTTATTCCTATAGGAGAACTTCAGATGCAGAAGACATTGCAATTGTGGCAGTCAGATGAAACAGAGAGACAGGTATTATGGATGAGATATCGTGATGGCAGCTATATGATAGACTTAACTCACAAAGACTTAAGATACTGTTCAACATCCTCTTTAAAGTTTCTGTGTTATTACATTCTAATACAAAATTTCAAACCCAAATTGGGTCTTTGTCGGGTACAGAGGACTCAAACAGACTCAGATGTGTGCTACTGAATAAAACAGTCCCACCCATGGCTGTAAATACAAGGGTTTGATTTGATTCTTTTTTCTCCAGCCAGGTTTGCCACAAAGTGGAGCACTTGTCTCAGAAATCCCTTGATTGGGTAGTAACTGATTATATGCAACCGGGATCATATAATCAGATTATAATAAAATAAATGAAGTCAGATTACATTTGAAAATACTTACACTGCCAAGCATTACTTGCTTAAATTTTTGATTACGTGTTTTAACATATGACAGTTTTAAAATTATGAAACATTTTTTCCTGATCTAAATGGCTTTTCTTGTTTCTAGAAAAGTTTTACAAATATAAACACTCCATAAACCACCAGCTTTTAAAATGGAGTTTGGTTAAACAGTACCGAAACAGAAAAATAAAGTGTTTTTATTAATGATATAAAAAGTGATTAATACATTACAGTGCGATTCAATAAGGCAGTTGTATATTTCACTTTCGTCCACTCTGATGGAAGCAGACTGAAAGGATCCCTATTCTTAATTTTTTTCCATGTAACAATGCAGATAGTTGATCGGCAAAGACATACAGTAACATAATCACTCACCCAACCGACCAGATGAGTTGGGGCCCTAATAGCTAAACATCCAGTTTTCTTATTCTATGTGTTTAAACAGGCAAAGACTGCAGAATTTATACTGACCGCCAGCCAGTCAGTTTGGCCCAAAAAAGTGTGGCGGCATGAATCAGGAGCAAAGTACCCGGATGGGTTGCTCTTATCCATTCCCTATCTAGTTCTATTATTCATCAGTGGGGAAAAAACCAAAATCATTAGGACTTCACACTCCAAATTTCTAATGCAGGGTTTCTGTTAAAAAGTTTCAAGCCCAATCAACGGATGATGATGTCATCAGGATTATTTTCTCAGACTTTATCAGACTCATCCTTATTTGTAAAATCTGTGGGGCATCGCTTTAATAGGACGGTTGAAATAAGTGTGCTTTGTTCTATAATTGCATTGACTAGGAGCAAAGGCATTTAAAGATCTTCAAATGAAAGTCCAGGCCCAAACTGACATTCTAGATTAAACCAAATGCTTTTTTTCAAGCTTAAGTTCACAGAAAATGTTTCTTCTAGTAAAATCTTAGGAATCTTTTCCATCGCATTTTTAGTAACAGTCAGACACATTTTTGTTTCCCCAAACACAAACAAAAAATGCTTAGAGGCAAAATGTTTTCCGAACTCTCATTGGAGAGAAGTTTGCGTTACGGCAAGTTGTGAAAAATGGCTCGCCTTTTTCCACCCAGGTCTTCTGGCACCAGTGGGCCACCATCGCTCACTGATACTGTTCAAATTGGGCCAGGGACCTAGGAGTGCGAAGGTAGGGCAGCTTCTGCCAAAAATGTGTGTATGTGTGGGTGGGTGCGTTGGAGCAAGCGAGAACGAAAGGTGAGAGATTATGGGAGCAACAATACACATCACAAAAATGCCCCATAGACTCAATTTTTCTATGTCTACACCTGGTTTTCTACAGCTGGGTGTGTGTGTGTGTGTGTGTGTGTGTGTGCGCGCGCGTGTGTGCGTGCGTGTGTATGTGTGTGTGTGTGTGTGTGAGTGTGCTGTAGAGAGAGAGGGGGAGGGAGTGATCAGGTTGGAAACATTGATAACAGCTCGGCTGATTTGGCCGCTTGCTGTTCCTACACCTGTCTCCTCTCCTAAGTAAAAATGTAGGGGTGTGTGTGTGTGTCTCTGTGTGTGTGCATCCCTGCCCCTGTGTCGTTGTTGCTGCCTTCCACCTCTGAAAACCTGCAAAGACTGAAAACACTCAGTGATTGGCCGGCCAACACAAGCGAGAGAACAGCTCTATCCCTCCTATCATTTATTCCTCTCATTCGCTCTCTCATTTATTCCTGTCGTTCGCCCGCCACCATTTCTCAAATTCAGCCTCTTATTAAGTGTCTGTCATCTACGCCATTTGTCCATGGCACTGCGTTTCTCCATTCCTTCATTTGCCCTTCATGCCATTCTGTCTTCCTGTGTTCATTTGACCTTGCTGGAGAAATACAGCCATGAAATTGTATTTCTATCCCTTATTTAACAAGGTACGTTAACAAAGGACACTTTGATCGTAGGTGGTGGAGTAAAATGTTCTTGTCGCAAAACAGTGTTCATGGCAACAACCCTCTAATTCAGCCAAATATTTAGACCTTGAAATGATGCCAATATAATGACCTGCCTTAGCACCGAAAAAAATGAAGCACAGAACTAAAAGTTCACAAAAAAAAAAAAAAAATTGTTTTAAGATTTAAAACATTAGTGTTCAGGCTGCCTTAAAATTCTTAGTTGAGTGAATTAGACAAGTTGAGGTTTTGTATTGATTCAAAATAAATCAACTTTTCCAGTCAAATGGACTTTATTAATTCAGTTGTACTTAATAAAACATGTTGAATAAGCTTAAGATATTAAGCTGAACCAACAAATCTTAAGTCAATGACAAACCTTACAAACAACTTTGATTTCCTTTCATGTTTTCTCAGTTTCACAATTCCATTCTTAATTTCACACAAAGAAAGCTGCTGCTGTTGGAGCTACTTTGTTCCAGCATTGAGAGAAAGGCAATATGTGAAACTGCTCCCAGTGAATTTTATATATTTTAGGAGTTCAATCATTTTTAGCAGTTTTTTTCATTATTGTTAAAAGAAAACAATGCATGCTGGGAGGTCTGCTAATATGCTGATCCCATTTCTTTGGAAACTTAAAGGGAAAATTTGGCACTTTTCATGTGGATGTTCAATCAGTGTTGATGGTAAATGTAATCAGTTAAACCAACAAATTTCTCATTGCATGCTATGTTGACAAAGTACTTGCACTTGCTGTGCTGGTAGTGCCTAGAAGAAGAACTCATGTTTATAGAAAAAGAAGAAGAAAAAAAAGAAAGAAATACAAGAAACTATTCAACTTATTTAACTTGAATAAATACAATTTGTATATTTATGATAATGAGGAAAAAAAGTTGAATCCACTAAATTCCTGTATCATATTTTAAAGTTTTGAGTCTGTCACCACTAACTGCATCATTTTGTGAAAACAGGCTCCCACAGTCTTTATATGTCCCAAACCTGTTTTAATGCATACTCAAAGTACAATGGAATCAAAATGAAGCTTTGTTAGGGCTGCTGTGAACTTGAATACCTCTTCCACATTGATGTATACGTCAAAGCTCACTGTGTTCTTGCTGTCGCTTCCACTTCACTCCCAAATTAGTCATCTATCACTCTCTTTTCTTGCCTGCTTTCTTCTGATCCTTGGCAGTAGAACCTGGCTGGATCATTCAGTGGAGGCCCATGGGACATGGAAGTCAGACTGTACTCTCCTGCTATTCACAGCACAGCCACTGAGAGTGAAAAGTGATTAAACCTGGCAACACAAAGAGGGCCTTTTCCCTTACAGCTTTTAACTGATTTGTGATTAAAATGCTTTCTCTTGATAGATCAGGGGTCACATTTTCCACCACGTCACTTCTCATGCCGCTGCTTCACTTTACAAGAAGGTTGATTACCATTGTAGACCAGTGCAAGGCAAATTTTACGCCTTGAAAAGTGCTTAGCTTGCATGAAGAACATCTATTCCAACGACATGGGATACAATTTGTCTAAATGAATAATTTAAATATTGAGGTTAGTCCCTACACACCATAATGTTGACTAATGTAGCACTGACAGAATCTTTAATAAACTGAGTGGATCTGGGCTTTTGACTTGGACTTGTAAGCAGTTTTTCTCTGGCTGCTGATGTCTATGCAGATATTTAACCAAACAAACAGTTTATGAAATGACTCTATTGTGTGTGGAGTGTCTGGACTTAGACTTAGGTGTCTCAGTTACTTGACATTGACAATATGATCAGACCTTGTTGCTGCTTGTACTGTAATTTAATTTTCTATGTAATAATCACCTGTTTAAGAGCAGCTTTCAAGCTTTCAGCCTTGAGTGGAACATTAAGTCATTATAATGCAGGATGGCTCATGGGACTAGATTTATTCCCATAATGCAACATTATCTCAAATCGCTCAAGACCTCTATATCACAAAATTACACAGAATACATATGCAGGTCGTGGCTGATAGATGGACTGATGGGCCAACTGATGGGTTATTTAACCATCGTTAGGTCATTGCTATCATAAAAGCTTCATAAATGTTCAGAATAACCAAATTACTGTAATGCGATGAGGTGTTTCACAAGTAAGCAAAAAAAAAAAAGGCCAGATAAGGACTCTTTTGTGCTACTGTAGGCCAAAATGCTTGCATGAAGCCAGGTTAAGAAGCAGTAATGACTAAGGCAGATGTGCTATTTTCAGTTTGTCTTATGCAGCTCATTATATGCATCCTTACATTCATTCTGGGTGGTTACAAACCTCATGATTTAAAACGAATACCCACTCATGTTGAAGTGTGAAGAGTTACAAGTAGCCCAAAAAGCCTCAACAGCCAAATTTTCAGGGTCTCTGAACACATCTTTAAAGAATTAATTGTCACTTGCAACTATCACTAAAATGTGTTTCAAAATCTTACTCTGTCCTGCAAAGTATTCATAAATATGAATACAGGACAATATTGTTGTAGTGTTTTCACTTATACAAACCCCAATCCCCACAAAGTTAGAATGTTGAGCTATAAATAAAATAAGAATGCAATGATTTGCACCAAGTTTTCAGCCTATATTCAACTGAATACATTACAGAGACAAGGTATTTAATGTTCAGACTGCTTAATTTTATTGTTTTTTGTAAATATTCTGAATTTGATGCCTGCAACATGTTCCAAAAAGGTTGGGCAGGGGCATGTTTACCACCGTGTTACATCACCTTTTCTTTCAACAGAACTCAGTCAGTGTTTGGGAACTGAGGACACTAAGTTTTGAAGGTTTGCCAGGGAAATTCTTTGCCATTCTTGCTTGATTTATGACTTCAGTTGCTCAACAGTCTGGGGCTTCAGTTGTCATATTTTGTGCTTTATAATGCACCACACGTTTTCAATAGGAGACAGATCTGGACAGCAGGAACGCCAGTCTAGTACTAGAACTCTTCTACTATGAAGCCACACTGTTGTAACATGTGCAGAATGTGTCTTGTCATTGTCTTGCTGAAATCAGCAGAGATGTGTTGGAAAAAGAAACTGCCTGGATGGCAGCATATGTTGCTCCAAAATCTGTATGTACCTTTCAGCATTAATGGTGCCGTCACAGAACAGGACAGGACAGTTACCCATGTCAAGCCTCTTTAGCCCAGAGGACACAATGTCCATTATTTCCAAAAACAATTTAAAATGTTGGATGCATCAGACCACATCACACTTTGTGTCAGTCCATCTCAGATAAATAAATCAGACAACAAAGTTCAGTTAAGATCAGTTTGAACATTAAATATTTTGTCTTTGAACTGTATTCAACTGAATACAAGTTCAAAGGTGTTTGCAAATTTGATTCTGTTTTATGTCAAATTTACACAGCATCCCACCTTTTTGGAATTGGGTTTTGTAAAACAAAAACTACCCAGTTGTGTCTGGTAAGGCCTTTTCCATTAGTGGCACTGATGCAAATGGTGTACAATCATTGCGTAGTTCAGAAAACTGTTACAACCTGAAAAGCAGTGGATTTTTTTTCTGCTTCAACTCAAAATCTTGTATAATGAGTACAGAGACTGTAGGCTTCAGTATAACACTGGAGAACTAGGTAGAGGGGACCCCCTGATTGCCGCCAGGTATTTTGCACACTTGGACAAAGTAACGTTTGAAGTGGTGGTGCCTGCTTAAGGGAACCCTGTAACGTGTGCCTGAAGGGAGGAGGGAACCAAGATGATTTTTTGGGCCTGTCTGATTATGGTTTGTTGAAAAACAGCCTGAGGCCTAGGATGTTGACATGATTTTCATGGCTGCCTCTATAAGCTGGGAGATCTAGCCTTTGACTGAACCGTCAGGTTACCACACAGAGATACCAGAGCGCAGGGGGCTGCTCCACCACTGCCTGATAGAATAGAAGCTGCACTTCCCAGACTGGTTCACACCAAAGGTTTGATTCTTCTCAGGAAGTGCAACCTTTGCTGCATCCTGGAGCAGACATCCTTCATATGGCCCTTCCAACTTCCAACAATAACTTAACCTAGAATTACTTACTCAATGTTGCAGCTGATACAGAGAAAGTTCAGTGGTAGGTCAAGCATAAACATACAGCAAATCTACTGTTTTTTTTACTTTATGTTTTATCTCCAGACTGGAACTGGTACATTTAACACACAGACGTTCCCTTCCAATTGAAGGGGAACACATGGGTCAAGCTGATATGAGGCTAAGGCATAGATAAAGTTGTTTTATTAAATGTCTAAGATGAAAACAACATTCAAAGGAAATGGATAAAAAACACACACATATAGAGCCCAAAGGTAACACAGGATAATTGAGGGCAAGCAGATGTATGGGGTAAGCTTTAAATAATGTATCTCCATTAACCATTCACATTTCATCACAAGATTTTAAAGCAAGGCAGGCCTTTCCAGAGAGAAAGACTGTATTGAAAAGAGAGATGCAGGGTAAAGATGTAAAATAGTACAGCATGGCTTCATCTTTCTTCTTGACAGTGTCATCAGAAGCTCATCAATATGTGTGCAAAAGATGCACGTTATTTACTCCACCCCTCTGATACTTGACGGCAGGTTACGTGACACTCTTAACCTTCAGAGTCTTTACATCCTGCCCACAACTCATTACTCTCTATTTTCAAAATCTCCTTCATTGTTCTGCCTGTCTGTCCTCCATCTCAACCAGCTCCATTCACCTGGTGCAACTCCGCCGGCGAGCTAATTAGCGTTAGCACTTTTACAACCCTTACATTATCTTTACTGCAGCTTCTCAGTACGCCACATTAACTGCAGAATAGATGCTGTCAGCTCTTCTGGAAACAGCATAGCTATAGCTGAGCCACAGGGCCCGATCCACTCAGCACTACTACAGACAGAGATAATGTCAAATAAAGAATCATTCAATGAGATAAAGTCAAGTGCTAATTGCCCATTTAAGGCCATAATCACTGTAGTGTCTGACATATAACAATAATATAGAATATTCAAAAAGTATATTAATGAAACTTATGTCATCTTTTCCACTATTGATTTAAAGGTACAACAAACAAAAGTTATGCTGACACCAAAAAGCATTGTGTGTATCTTTGACATACTATGCAAGAATAATCTAGAATGCATTTCCTTACCAATAAAAAATTTAATGAAGTGAAAAAGTTTGAATCTGGCATCTTTTATATCCATGTTTTGTTGCATTCTTCTTCTTCTATGCCTTTGTTGGTGCACTGCTGTTTCTTTGCATGTTACAGCTGCCGGCTGTTAGTAAAAAGGATAGCAGAAAACTGGCTGCAGGACAGTGTAGTGTTATCCTCATTCCTTCTCAGGGAGGCTTTATGTTTGTGCATGCAGGACACATGCTGTTTTTGAAACATTTCATTTGTGCCTGCATGCATCAATGAGGACCAGGCTTAGGGAGTCACGGAATACATGTAAATAAGATATGTAATAAGGATACCAAAAAAATGGTATATATATATAATATATTCCATAACAGTTACAGAGAAAAAGACATAGCCTAATCAAATTACAGGTACTTTCAGTTAAAATGGGGATTACCAGCAGGATTATTAAAAATACGTTAAAATAAAAAAAGATTCACTAGCAAGTCTCAAAATAACCCTCTGGTGTCAAGTGACGGTCTGCTAATCTTACAATAGCCAATTCATTGTCATGGCCTCAAGTGAAAAAATGCTACCACTGGGTCAAATCAGAAAAAACAAACAATATCGCAGTATGGTGGTAATTCTGCGTTCAGCTGTGAAAATGCTATAATCACCCAAGAACTCAATATCTAATTTAAAGAAGCATTTACAGGTAAGACCAACAGCTAACTTTAGCTATTCAGAAATCCAGTTATCTAGCTAACCTGTCAATACTTCTACTACTACTGCTGCTCGTAATGAAAAATATTTTGGGACTAAAAGTGGAGATGCTGGTGACCAGGATTGTGTGTGTTTGTATGTGTGTGTGTAGTACCAGAGGCCCTAGACCAGAATAGGTCCATGGCAGTTTACTTGAACTTTGAGTGGGAAATCTGAATAGTATACTTAACAAAGTATGTTTAAATGCACATTTTCGGAATGTGCACTCGTGCGTAACAAAGGAAGAAGCTGGACAAACAATTAATAAACCTAACAACTAACATAAAGCATTATAGGCTAAAAAAAATCACTATATTTGGTAATGAGGTAATCAAAAAGCAATGGAAAACAACTTTACTTTTTAAAGTAGCCCTCCCACCCCACTATTGCCACTATAATGTTGCTAATGTTGCTAGGTCTCAAAAACCCCACATTGTACTGTTAAATAACAGTATAAACACAATTTATCCTGTGTGTTCACAGGTTATGAAAACCTCCCACCCGACATATAAATGTAGCAGTCACCTGTCAAGCAGTGTGGACCATATGCACAGCAAAATTGTTGGTGGGCAACTGAGAGTAGCAGCAATGGAAATACTACCTACCTGTAAGCTGTTTTTTTGCAGAGCAGATCAGTGTTACAGTGTTTGTGATAAATTTACACATTTCCTACCACTCATTCATATCTCCTATTCTGTCACTCTCCACTGCCTCTGCTGAAGCCTCTCTAAGCTAACATTAAGATAGCGTCTGTCAAGGTTTGCATTAATTACTTTGAATATTTGAAGGAGGCGTGTTCCAGCTGAAACAGGTCGTTAAGTAGCTCTTTAATTAAAACATTTATAATTATGTATCCTGACATAATCTCATATTTCAAAATGTCTACTTGAATTAAACAGTGCAGTGAGTGCCAGAGACTGTAAATAACCATTAACATGACTGAGGAACAATGTATTCATAAAAAATGTACGACTGTACATGTTATATAGTAAATTTGGGAATAGCTGTAACTGTGAAATGGTGGTACAGTAATATCTAAGTGAATATCAATTAAAGAAGAAATCTGTAATAGTTTTACTGGAATAAATCGGATTTGTCCTCACTTGTTATTGTCATTTTACAATGTTGCGCACACAGGACTGCAGTACTCATTTTTGAACACACAATTGCTACATATTGCTCCTTTAGCAACAAAAGCTCTATAAAGTATGAGTATTTCAGTGCCTGAAGATGTTTTTTCTTGCATCCATTCACCTCTGTGAGCGAAGATAAAGACAGCAGAGGTCATGCTTCGAAAGCTGTGATTGCTTCATCTTGCAGGGGACTGGCACAAAAATAAACACATAAAAATACAAAAATAAATGAAAAAAAAAACAAAACATGAACAGCAGCTATTGCATGAATGTAGTAATGTTTGAAATACTAATAATCTGTAGTTAAATTTCCTTAAAAAGTACATAAACATCCCTCAGCCAGTCAACAGGAGGCACATCCATAATTCCATGAGAATAGGTTACACTTAATTAATATTACCAACATGAGTTTGAACATTGATTCATTAGATTTAGTCACAAGGCTTCTAAACTATTTATGACAACAACAGCCCATCTATCAAGAGGGGATTAATAATACATTATTCTCTGCCTACAGCAGATGATGGACAGTGGATGAAGTCTAAGCTGCATGCTCGTTGGACGGTCTTTTGATGCCTGATCAATATTGAAAAAGATAATGAGAAATGCTTCATGCATGTCAATGCATCTTCACAGCAGCCTGTGTTGTCATATTTGCAGGCTTGAAATCCATCTTTCTTTTGGACTAGATAATATAATCATAGGGATTTAAATCATCGGCCAGTCTGCACAAATGTCACTCTAAGTAATTTTCAATCATTCCCTCTGAGGGTATTATCACACCAGCCAATTTGAGTTTTGCATCTCTCGCTCACTCCAGCAGGGTGTGTGTGTGTGTGTGTGTGGTAAATGTGTGTGTGTTTTCACTCCAGCTTCTACCCTCCACTGCATTTCTCTGAAAATCTGCACGCGTATGTGGGTGTGTGTACGCCTTGAGTGCGTCTTATCCCCCATTCACCGTGAGCTGGCTGAGTAAATTGATACTGCTCTGGGACTTTTGGCGATCTGTAAGTCCGCTGTCACGGTGATGAGAGCAGCACAAAGACGGCGGCGGTGCAGTAAATGTCAGCATGTCAGCGAGGAGTGACACAGAACATCGAGCTTGGCACGTAGGGGCCATCTGCCTCGACCCTGCACACACATGACAAGGCCAAACTCGTAACAAACAAGAATAATCCCTCCTCATGTACTGGATGGGGGAATCACGCACATGCATACCAGTGAAAGAGAGGAAGACGGAGATTCACCGAGAGAGATGTTTGAACATGGGGTTTAACGCTGTGATGTATCAACCATACATCAGTGAAATATCAGCCGTACCTGTCAGGGAAAGCTGAATATCAGTTTCACTGGCTGAACATTTGTTCTGAGTGAGTGTGACAGATGCGTGTGTGTATGTGTGTGAAATAGGCACACATATTCACATAGCTGCACACAGGGTAAAATAGTATGTGTTTGTCAATGATGCGAGACATTCTGGGAGTAGATGTCTGTCCTTGCTGCTACAACACCTGAAGTTGCACACATTCATAAACACACAAATATCAAGTGGGTAGAAATTGAGGATTGTTTGCTTTGTTAGGTGCATTGACTGGTGCTTCTCGGTGCTTCTTAAGATGATGTAGTTACCCTCTGACAACTACAGAATTTTGCTGTATGTTGCTATGTTTAGCCAACACCCTATTTTACACATTTTATAATATATATCTTGTACTTATGGCATAGAATTCTACCTGCAATATCATCTTATCATTATAAACTTTATGAAATCCAAGCAACTGTGGCTTATAATATTATTCATACATGAGGAGGCAAGCAGAGATTCCTGATTTCTACGCTTTTTTTATGTCTACAGAGGTAAGTTTCTACCCATGCTACAAACATAGGTCTGGAGATGGAAATGTTGGTTGACAATCTGGGTCTTCAACAGAGAGTCTGTGACCCCTAAGGTCATTAGAGTTAATGCAAGGGGCTGCCAAATTATTATTATCATTATTATTATTATTATTAATAATAATAATAATAATAAATATGTGGCACCTATTCATAACAGCAAGCTAGTTTGCTCACATTATTGAAACATAATGGCCACATAGCTGTATTACTCCAAGTGTACAGGTAGTGTACAGGCACTCTTGTGAGCCATAATGTATTGTTTTGCAACTTCACGAGCAAGAGACATACCCTCCACCCTCAGAAATCAGAGGCAAAAGAGCAGGGTGAGACTAACACAGCTAAAAGTAGCCATGCAACAAGAGCTACAGGCTTGTAAATCATTGAGATCCCTGGTCCATAATACTTGCTAAAGTTCAGTAGGTACGTGTACCAATAGCAGTGAAACATCACCATGTTAAGATAAAATTATGCTTTCCATGTCTGTGAGTACAAGAAGTGTCCATGTAGGTTCTGTGCAGACACTCGTGAGGCCACTACATTACAACAAGCTGTGACATACCGTCTGCACATACAGAACACTTCCTCCAAGCGGACTCAAGACTCCAGTACTACACGTCTGTGGTGTCTGTAGCTGTCCATGTATGTGTCTATTTGGTACTATATTCCAGCCTTTTGCATTGTCATTGTGAGTCTGTATTTACTTTAAAGCACCACTGTAAGTAAAGCCTGACAGAAACTGCTAGTAAGGCTGTGGACTTGTTGTAAAGAATGTTGATGAGGACAAACCTGAAATGGTGAAAAAATGACTGGCACTTACTGTTTCTGGCATTAGAAATAAGCTATGCTGTAATGTAGTTGATAGTAACTTGGGGGGACACAATGGAGTTTATCTCTGCAGATTGCATGGAAAAAATCCAATTGCATCACATACTGCAGGCCTACCATGACACCAAAACATACTGGAATATGCCCAGAGATTATTACTCCCATAGGGTCTGTAAAATTCTCAAATAAAATTAATCCACATGGGACTGGAATCACTGTTTTGCTCCAGTGAAACAACATTAGCAGTTCTCCTCTGGTAAAACTAAAGCTGTCCTGAGAGAGCTGTAATATTCAGAGAAAATCACTGGCCCTGTCCAGATGGTATTAGTGCTAAATCCCGTCCGGACTTGCTCAAGCTCCCTAATGTATTTGAAGTGACATCCCAGAGTTGTTTTCATCCAGGATCAGGATCAACATCAAGTAGGCCTATTTCATCACTCTAAATTGGATCAGATGATAGTTGTTCCAGTGGCTAAAGTAATTTCATTCTGTTATAGGGGAGAAGATAAATTCACTGTACTACAAACACTACATTTTATAATAAATACTCATTAAAACAGATATATATTAAAATGACGATATATATACTATGAACCTACATATAGTCATAATTTATGTTGTGTAAATGAACAACCTTTCAAAATTGTACATATTGAGATGCAAAATAGATCTGACAGAGGAAACCCTTTCTTTTCCAAAATTTGCATAATTTCACAACACATTATTTAACAATGACGCACATCATGCCTCTGAATCACTCTGCCTCTGTACATACACACACACACACACACCAGCACCATTCCCACAAGTTTGACTGCTGTCGCCACCATCACATTCCTGCCTGAACCTCCCCAAGGACTGTTTAAATAATGAAATCTGCTTTCTGCTCACTGTGTTCAGCCTTGATACCACTGATGGCACATGATAACAGCTGTCTCTGTCTTGGCATGCGGAGAGTTAGAAGAGTTAGGAAGAAGCGAAGGAATTGACTGTTTCATCCCCCAACAGACACCCTAAGCAAGGGAAGAGATGGGACTCAATGCTGGGAAGTCAGGAGTGGGAAGCTGTCAGCATCTCTCCCTCAGGGGGTTGAATGATGCTTAGGAAAGAACGACTCGAGCTTTGAGTGTGAATTTAACACTTTTTTTTTTCCTAAGATCTAATCAATATTTTCTGTGCAAAGTAAGGTGGTTAGGTCCATGCTGATTGTTTGTTAATGACAGTATTCCAGGCTGATATATCGAATTATTAATCAGCTTTTATTGATTATGACATCTCAGCTGCTCAGAGTCGTCCACCTCTGGTGTGATGGATATGATGCTGTTTGATTTATGGCACATATGGAGTAATTGATTCATCACATCTTGAGTTAATATTAAAGATTGGAATCGGGCACAATCACGTCACATTTGGATTGACTGCTGTCTGCAGCATGACACTTGAGCCTATCTCATTTCATTTGCTTAAGTGATTTTCCCCTGTTCACTCAAATTATTTATTTATAGTTATTGGAAATATGCAAAGAACAAACACTTCACAGCTCCATTTATAGCAGGAAGGCACATTTGTATGACAGAAGGTGAGTCACCCAAGGCACTGTATAATAAATCATGATGGATCAGACTAACAAAGATTGACAGAACTGTGTGCTTTTATTGTAGCAGTAATATTAGTGTGTTTTAAACCCACTGCAAACACAAATCCACAATTGCCTTCTAACTATGTAATTTAGGGTTTCATGTACATAATAGCATTTAAAAAGTATAACAAATTAATTTTAATTCAAATTCAAAATATTGTGATTTTTTCCACTTTTCTCATAATGTTCCAGGCTTCTTTGACAACAATTTTGTCAAATAATTATAATAATAATTTTACCTTGCAAAACAGGGGACTTGCTGGGTCTTAAGCTACCTCAATCCGCAGCAAGTAATGTTGGTTCAGATCTGAACAAATGTGTTAAAACACAAAAGTCACACAATAACATTAACTAACTAACCAATCAAGGCAGTGGTAATAAAAAAAAATATTATGTTCTGCGAGGTACAATTACTGTTTTGTCAAAGAAGTCTAGTGGATTTGAAGAGGGCACAGATGGCAGCTTCAGATCTCCACCAGAAAAAGCTAACTGACAGAAAAACAGCAAAAACATCCTAAATATAGTGCACACTTAAAATGACATTGATTTTATTTTTTTTTTTTTTTTTTAGGTGGCTAAAATAAGTTTTTCTGCTGACCCTGTCCACAGCAGTACATTGCTTAGCTTCTGTGCCGGTACTCCTGAGGGAGATCTTTTTTGAACTTAGGCTTTCTTATATTTATGAACGTTTATTTTCCGTCTGATTTTTGTGGATCCTCAGTGAGACACTCAACTTTGATGTCATGTATGCATTGTTACTGTTTGAACCTAAATGTCCACAGGCTCTAATTATTTTAGATCATTCTGTTCTTGTAGCAGACTATGTGGCTATTTGGTTGAAAACATACTCATGGATATAATAGGTAATGTGGTTCTTTGAAATAATAAATACGTATATCAGTAGGCTAGCATGCTCACAATGACAACATAACAAATGCTAACATGCTGATGTTTAGCTGGTATGATATTTATCAGGTTCATCATCTTAGTTTGTTAGTATGCTGACATTTGCTAATAAGCAATCCATCCAGTAGTTGTTGAGATATTTCAGTCTGGATGATCAACTGACAAAAACAAGTGATTAATTATTGATGTTAATGAATCACTACTTCTATACTACAATTAAAAGGCCATCAAATCATTTCTCACAGCCGAACATTCACAGAAAATTTGGATTAAGTCGCTGCTCTGCAATCAGCACCTCTTGACATTTCTTTACTTAAAATACTTCAGGGCTGGGCTTGGTTTGACTGCTCAAATAAGCACGACACACAGGAAAACATCAGCTGGCAAAGAAGCTTGTCTTATAAAGGAGGATAACCAACATTGTTGAGCAAAACTCGCCACCCTGAAAACTTGCTTTGAGACACATGATAGTCCAAACCAGATATTATGGTTATGGTAAGTAAACTGGAAACTCCAACAGAAGTTCTGCTCCAGCTTAATTCTGTACATTTTTACCACATAAGAAATGAGCTAAAATTTAGAGAACGCACCAAATTTTATGTGGGGATTCCCAGTCAGATTAATTTAGGCTAAATTTAAGAAGAACTGTAGTTGAAAGTGATCAAAACATTGAATTTGATCAAAAACTTGTAGCGTATTCCCAGCCAAAGACTGACTGACAATGTTAATAAAACTAGTGAGCAGATGAGTTGAAGAGAGCTGCGAGGAGAAAGAGAGTAGCTGAATCCCAATAACCTAGTGAGGGTGAGGGTGAGGTTCAGACGGAGACGGGGAGCTTGATTGATTGAGGTTTGGAGAGAGATGGGGGACTAGATGAGTCAGAGACAGAGAGAGGGATGGTGCAAACAAATCAGGAAGGGAAGAAAGATGCAGGTGGATTACAGTCTAATCCATGCCTCTCACAGTGCGCTCTTATTACATTAGAGCAGAGTGAGAAACACAGCGCCACAGGCTGACCTTCTCTAACTCCATTTCATTCCGCTGGATCAGACCAAATGATTTGATCTGAGCTGCGCTGCCCGCAGAGAGGAAACACACGCTACTGTACAAGCCACAGTCGCAACACTGTCATCATTCAGCAGAGATTAGACGTCACACATGACGGGAAAATGTCCACGTAGGAGATGTAGCAGACACACAAGATTTTACTGTTACAGCTACACATTAACAGTGACCTTTACTTTAATAATATGTGATCTGTATTTGTTCTTCTTCACATCACCAAAAAATATTTGATTAACATGTGAGATAAATAAACACAAACTTTCTTGCAACAACTTAGTTTCAAGGTGCTTCTTATAGGATTATTAATAGAACTGCATGATGTAGTCTTCTGCCTTTTTCTTACCTCCTCCCTTGGTTTTCATTTTCAATTTATCACTCCATGTAGCCTTTATAAAGGCTTTCGGACTTTACATTCCATATACTGTTATTTTCGGAATAAGCTGGGTAATTGAGAAATGTGCCTAATTTAGATTAGCATCGGCTTTATTGGACAAGTATATGTACACATACAAGAAAATGACTGATATGATGGTATACTGTTTTTCCATTGCTCCCAATGTATTTACTGTACATATAATAAACAAAACAGCTGAGAACAAGTACAACAGGGCTGAGCAGATACAGTTTTTACATAAAATTTGCATGTGTATGGTAGGCCACTGTATTATACATGTTCTGGTACATTTTTAACAAAAGCATGCAATCTAAATATATTTGGGGGGTTTTTGCTAGTATGAATGAATAAAGCAGAATCAGCCTTCCGGGGATAAGGACTCTGTTGATGGGAATTTCTGAGGGATATTAATAACATACTGATAATGTAAAACACACACATACACGCTGCCTTCCATTTTGGTTTATCTAAATTACTAAGAGTTGTGACTGACATGGAGAAGGCAATATCTGTCAAACTTTCTCACTGAAGAAGACATCTAAACGTCATTTTTGCTTCATCTCTAACAGGTGTAAAATTGCATAACACTATGTTTTTCCTATATAAAATGTTAAGCATTGCATCATGGGATCATTAGCATTATCATTTTTTGTTTCATTGTGGGAATTTCTGAGGGCACTACAGTATATAGAGCATATGTTTCGTGGTCAGAATTCAGATACTCTAATAAAATGCCAGGTGGTAAATACACTTCACTATATTGTTCATGGGGAGTGATTTTGGAGTGACTTTTCTCAAGTCTCCATTGGTTGCCTGGGTTCAGAAAGACTTCAGGTAGTATAAGTAATCTAAGTAATATAGAAGTAAATTAATGCTACCTAAACTTGGCATCCCAAGTTGGCTCATCAAACTTGATGTGCACCCAAGTGTATAAGATCCGTGTCACATAGTGTGACTTGCAATAAATTTATAGGATTGCTGTAATCTCACTGTCTGTAGGCACATTTGAGAGCAGGATTGGTCTTATTCTTGTCTAATTTGTGTATAAGTGAATAAGCTAATGTCCTAAAAGATTATGACTTCAAGTTACATAGAGAATCTCTAATTTTTTTTTTTAGGATTTTTAGGCAGATTTATGGAAATTGTGTGATTGAAATCAGAGTCACAGTTTAAAACAAATTCTGATGTTTTTGTTTTGTGCCATAAAGCTATAAAGCCGATTTCCTAACAAATTTGATCCCATGGCACATGAAGAGGCTACAGAGGCTGCATCCTCTTTTTGCACTGCTTCATTACAGTATTACAGCAACGGGTTGTTTAGGTAAAAATATCGCAAATGACATCTTTTTCATTAGCAATTAGCTCTCCTTCAACCCTCTTTGTCATGCTCCTTTACTACACCTCTGAAGTATGACCTTAATTTTCCAACTTTATCTATTTAATTAATCTGTTTACCTGCATTTTTATGATTTAGAGAGCACCCTCAAAGGGCAGGGGCACCAGTTTATACTTCGCTGCTGTCAGCTCCTTCACGCCTCATAAGGGTCAATGGGGTTGTGTTTTGGTAATGCATGCATATGAAACTAATTTATATTCAACCAGCAACACACGTTTGTCTGTTCCATCTTTTTATCAGCCAGCCAGCTATTGTGGATGCCTCTAATTTCAAAAACTTCCTGATGTTGCCCTAATATGTTTTGAATTTTGAAGAATAATAGCAATGTTTGCTTCTAATTCCTGAAACTTCATTATTCCTGGTTTAAAACCCTACAAACTCTCACCAACAGGAACTCAAGTGTCTACTCCAGGAACAGCTCTTCAACTGATCCAATAGGAACCTCACAAGATCGCTCTACTAGCCAATCAATGTGTCTGCAATTAGTGTCGCTCTAATTAGAAAGCATTGTTCTGAGCACGGCTGAGGCAGTTCATTCATCAATATGAAATTAAGCAGCAGCCACTTAGCATGGGATTACTATCATGAGTTCATTTGTATTGGAATCAATTCATTTGCATCGTTTGCCGCAATCATGCCTTGAGGCTGCACGTGGGAGTCCCTGAGAAGTGTGTAAGAGGAGTCTGTAAGGCTTGTCATATCTGAGAGAGAGAAAGAGAGAAAGAGGAAAAGAGAGAAAGAGAGCACAAACTGTGAAATTACTACCGATTTCTTCCCGAGGAAAAGTCACTTATCGCAAATCAAACAGAGTAAATGAAAGGAGCGGTGCAAATCAAATGGCCTATCTTAACCACCTTGGCAATATCCAGCAGCTAATAAAACATCCCGTTCTGAGACCCCAATTTCACATCCTGTCTTGTACAAGTCTGACACAGGCGGAGGCACTTCAAATTACAATGAGAGATGTCATCATCGCAAATGTATCATCACAAATGTATCATTAAGAAAGATGAGAGAGCTGTTGGATTTCCACGCCTATCTCTGGCCCTGTCTCTATCTTTGACACCTCCTCTCGTCTCTCTTTATCTCCCTTTCACGCACACACACCATCATGAATACTGTACTCTTGTGAAAATGCTTGCACACACGTGTCCCTACATATAAATTACTGACTTCTTTCTCCCTGGGGACAATGTAATGTAATTGTGAGCAGCACTGAATTCCACGGTCATTTCCATCCTAAATGCCAACTTCAGGGTGGGGGCTGCGGAAATAAAGCACCGTTCGATGTTACATATGGCGACACAAGAATAGGAGTCCCATGCAACTCACAGCGAGGAAATCGAATTAAAAAAATATTCATGCATTGTATGGATGACAAACAAAGCTGCATTCACAGACTGGGATTCTATCCCCCAACACACAGTATGCTTGTTGTGCAGTCTGATACATGCAACCTTGACTTATTTTTTTAACTCGGCTGTATGTGAAAAGTTATCAAGCTGTGGTTTTGAGAAAAGCTGCAGCCGTTATTCAGTTGAGGCATTTCATTTGTGCTTGTTTTGTTCACACAGTCAGTGTAAATGAAAGGCAGTAGGAAGAAAGAGAAAAGCAGGGCCTTGATGGAAAAAGAGTGTTTCTTATGAGGGCTGAGCTGGCTTATGTGCACTCACTATAACAACACTCATACTGTATATCACTGATGAGTAATGAGCCTTTATCACCTCATACTCACAGCAAAGAGAGAAAACATCAGCATGCTGTGAGATCATTGTAAATATGTAACAGCAGGAACCATTCAGTTTGGCACCAGGGTGAAAAGCCTGTTTTAATAGAGCTCTAGATCATAGATAGCAGAATAAGTGGACACAGCTTCTGGTCTGGAAAGTGAAGCTAGTGGGGAAGTGTCAAATCTACATTATTTCTAATTACCAGCAGGGGGCGTCTCCATGGGCTGCAAAAAGAAGTCAGATTGTATGGAGTCTTAGGAGAAAATTACTGTGAAACTGGATGGTATCGATCAAATATGGATCAAGACGTTTAAAACGTTTGCAGAAACATCATTTAGTGTACTGTTCAGTTGTAATATGAAAAAAATCACAATCATGCAGCAGCCATTGTGTTTCTGGTTTCCAACAGAGCCTCCTGAAAGTCCCGATCAAACTGTGAAACAAGGCAGTGTTGATCAAATGGATCAGGATTATGTGACTACATTGCCTATTTCTTGTTTGAAATTTTTTTCACAAACATATTTTAGTGTACTGTTTAGCTGTAATATGAGAAAGATAGCAACTATGCAGGCTGCCATTATTTGCTGAACGGACAAGCCAAAACTCAGCAACCCCAAGTCACAGAACGTCACCCACCAGGTCCACACTATCATCAGTTCTGCGCATGCTCTGGTTGCAAAAAACAAAGATGGCAACCCCAATAATGCCAAACTTGAGGGTTCCAAAGTGGTAGTCCACAAAACAATGGGTGATGTCATGGTGGCCCCATCCACTGACCTTTCTAATGTCTATGCTCTAGACCAGGAATTTTCAAACTTCTTGTCCCCGAGAAACACCGAAGGGCAAACCAAAATCTTATAGCACACTTGTATTCATCGTATCCATGCAAAAAAGCCTATAATCAACCTAATCAACAAAGGCAATGAGTACTTGCCAAACAAGGCAGTGTTTCCGGAGTGTGGGTAGGGGAAAAATAAAGCATCAATCAGGCAGGGCTTTTGATGTGTCAAACTCTAAAAATTCTCACTATTCGATAACTGTGCAAATGGCAAAAACTGGGCATTGCTCTGACAGAAGGTTCTTATTTTTCTTAGATCATTTTTTGGTCAGTTTTTGCCTTTATTTAGATAGTGACAGCTGAAGATCAGACAGGAAAGGGGGTAGAGAGAGAGGGGATGATGCTAGAAGGGCACCCCAGACAAAAGGTTCTTAAAGTAAGATGTTTTTTGTCAGCCATCAAATTTTCTTCTGTATCGGGAAATGGCTGCTGATATAGTAAATGAAAATTTCATTCATAACTTTTTGTATACTTGCAGTAATAATTTATGTTTGTCACAAAATCCCATGGCACACCTGGACTTGCCTCACAGCGCAGCAGTATGCCTCAGCACACCATTTGGGGACTACTGCTCTACACTGGTGTCAAATGGCCATTTCCCATGTTGCTTGTTACATAATAAAGATGGGAAAACCCAGAGCAATGGTGGCGTAAGAGGTGGCAGGCATGACATTAAATATCATATTAGCTGTTAATAAACAGTATACCACACAGATGAGAGAACGTTAATTTAATCCTTATACTACTGTTTGTCTATAGGACTATAGAAGATACTGTTAGCACTTGTAGTATTTTGTTGACGTGTACCACATAGGATGACCAGATGAGAATGGGTGAAATTCAGGACAGGGAGATAGGGATGAGAGCGTCAAGTCAGAAGCACTAAAACAGGATCATTTAGAGTAACAACATTTGTTATTAATATTATAAAGAATACATAAGAATTACAGATTCTGAGGATGATATGAAGCACAGTGTCCTGGTACAGGTGACAGGTATGTTAAAGTCATTTTAAATGTCTTTAAGATTGTCATTAAGCTGTATGAGCTTACAAAAACATTTACTTTTTAGATATTTTTATCACAAATTCCTCCCACAGTAGTGGCTGCACTTTTCATCATCTGGTTCAACAATTTCAACAATTTCCCCTCAGGGATCAATAAAGTATTTCTGATTCTGATTCTGATTCTGATTCTGATTTAAACAGGTCAAATGACATATTTATGATAGCCTAGTGTAATAGACATGTGAAAACACATCAATGATACTCTGACACATTTTACAAAAACAAACACTTTTGGATAACTAAAAGCAGGAATCATAGACTACATAAATTATTTGATCAGAATATTCCCACAAATTCATAGTTGTTCGTAATATCTATTACCATCATTTTCAGGAAAAAGAATGGATTCTGAACTGCTTGTAATGCGGGACTGTCCTGAATTTTTCAGGGTGTCTGGTCACACTAGCCATATAGACACAAAATATAAGATGCATGTGTGCTGGTCGGTATGGAGCATCCAATATACAGACAGCCTCAGAAAACAACTCAATCTCCGTTGTGTCCATCTCTCAGAGATAGACCCACAAATGAGATCCCACCTCACCCTTAATACTAGCAGCCTATATCTTCATGTTGTTTACCTGCAAGAAACACACTGATCACATTTCTAGTGCAAAAACAATAAATATTAGATGACTGCATTGTGTGTAGACAACACACCACTCATGCATCAACAGAGGACTTAATCAGTAAAGTTCTGTTGCAACAGAATACCACCATGAATTACTCATTTTGGTAAATCATTACAAAAGCGCTCCAAGTCAGGCGCCTCCAGCCAACCTGAACTTCACTAACTGGCAGCTGCAAGTCTCTCACAGAAACAGAGATTAGCAGAGCATTGATCATACAGTCTGACATGGGTGCACTGCTGATTAAGCTAGGAATTAACAATCTTTTAACATGTGGTAATATGGCAAACACACTGTTTTTCTCAGTCACTAGGTTAGAAAGTTTAGAAAACACGCTCTCACAACCAACCTATACTACACTTGTTTAAGGCTCTCCACACTACTGGTCCACCTACACAGGTGTTCTCACTTTGTCTGATTAAACCTTTCCTCAGGACTCTGTGTGGGGACAAACTGGCTGTATTCAAAACCACCTACTACACTAGCAGTACTGCTTTGGCCAAAATGTAGCATGTATGCAGCATGCAAACAAAATCAAAATCTGCAGTATACCAAACATACCCAGATGACGTACTGACTTGGAAAAAATATCCAGTATGCATCGAACAAGTCTACCTTGCCTGGTGTATCCCATAATGCAACATGCTGGAACAGTCACAACAACTGATCTAAATTCACTTCTGACCATTTTTGAGGCATTTGCAGTTAAATAATGGAACAAAACGCTGGTGAATGCGGTTCTTTCTGATCACCGGCCTTGCTCATCTTTCAGGTAAATGTTTGTCTTTGGAAAAATCATGAAAATACACATATAGCCCCTCCTTTCTTTAGAGAATAAGGGGTGCTACACAGTAGTGGTGGTTTGCCATTAGCTGGGTTATTGTTTATGTCTGTTATAAACTTTACATATAAAATACACTGTAACATTGAGATCTGTGATTTTTTGCCACTGATAGAAACAGTGGGGCTTCTCTAGCTCTCACTGCTGGAGATAGGCACTATTTTCCAGGGGGAAGAGTCAATAGGAATGACTTTACCACATATAAATTCAACAGTTTTTCTCATATAAGTTGACAAAAACACACCCTATAAAATGACAGAGACATTGTGACTTTTTTGATTGGAAATCACCATCACATAATCACCATCAGTAAACAGCATGACCTACTCGTCTCTCTCGGCCAGACAGAGGCTGCTTTCTGGGGGGATGTGTGCCTAAGAGTTGGTAAGGTGGATGGAGGTTTCTGTGGGTGACTATAGCTAACAAACCTGATATTAGACTACATAGAACAGCCTTAATTTGACTAGTTGATATTATATGTTTACTGGTGATGCAAATGCCTGGCAACTAGTTCAGCTTTTTATATAGATGGTGTTGCCAGTTCATGTTACATCACACACAATAGATCCCATAATCCTTTTGTTGTCAGAGAATTTAATGCTTACTTTTCCATGACGCGTAATCTGCTTTTCAGGGTTCATGCTCATCCCAAAATATTGTGAGACTATGTTGAGGGCACAAAATGAAGAAAAAATAAAACCCTTTGTGCAGGCATTTAGTGGGCTGTTGATCTATCAAGCTAAATTTGATTTCTATTACAAGGGACAGAGAGTGCTAGACGGCCCTTGGACACGAGGCTTAGAGGACTGACAAATTGAGTCGCCAAATGCCTGCTTTGAGCGATGGTCTGATTTTGTGATCGACAGTCCACTAAGGCCTAAGTCACCCTGAGAACAGTAGCTTTGGTTCCCCTGCTGACAGGCCCCTGTGAAAGTCAGCAAAAGCCCTCCTAAAAGCCCCTCACTTTTATACTGAGATCTGTACACATATACAGTACAAACTCACCCACGCATGAGCGCATTCCCTCAAGAGCACAAAGTTAAAACTCTGAACATCTTGCTGCTTCAAATCCTGGCTTGGATTTCCTGCTCGGCACCTTCTCAAGCTCTTTTTTGTCTTGCCAAGGTCTACTGTACCTCACAGTCTTCAGAACAAATGCTGCTTTCTTGTTTCGAGTTTAACTGAAATCTCAAAACACGAAGGGTCATAACATCGTTTTCTTTTCATGTTTGTATTCACATGTAATGGAAACTTCACATTTCCGCTTTCCTATCAAACCTTTAAAACTTTCTTCTAAGCTCCAAACTCCCTACTTTACGCAAATAAGAACATGTTGACTGAAACAACATTTCGCCAGTGCTTTGAATGATAATTAAAATTTCCAAATAAGCGTGGATGATAATTCTCTGCTAATGTGTTTACATTCATTTTCCTTTTGTTGTTGTTATTGTTGCAGTTCTTGCGTCTGACTCGCTGGATTCAAAGCTTGTCATTGCTCACACTGACGCCCTTGTATAATCATATCACCAGATTCTAATTACTATGGAGTCTTACGCAAATTTGTCTGCAGCTAAATGATGCTTTTCATCCAGAAAATTACCAAAATTCCTTACAGTGTTATTAGTGCTTTAGCACCACTCCCCAGGCGACCCTCCATTCTTCTTTGCTTTATTGTTTCTATCCTCTCCCCCGGCACATACACACGCTCCTCCATCCATGACAACTACGGTGCATGGTCGGTGGTTTCCCAATCCCTGTAAAAGGCACAGTCTTTAAGCATGTCTATTTCAATCATCCCAAGTAAGAGTGAACTCACACTATAATGCTGTTCTGTATTAAATGATGAAAGATGAAAGAGTTTTCTGTTTGTATGGTATCCAGTAAAATAAAAGTTGGAATCTGGGAAATAAATAAACAAGGGTGACACAATTAAGAATATGCTTTTGATTGCGGTCACTGTAAACCTGACAATGTTCCTCACAGTAGAAGACCGCCCAGTATGAAATGAAATGAGATTGTTTGGGTTGGACTAATTTGTTCTCTCATATTGATAGCCAGCAGGGGTCTGATTACTAATTTGAAAGCAGCTAATATTCATCTCATGGATGCATTTGTGTCACAATTACTTCTCCAAATTTCAGATTTTACTCTTTTCAGTACAGATCCTTCCTCTGCTTTTTGTTTGTTATGTATTTCTTTTATTTATCTGGCCATAAAACCTTTCATCACCTTAAATAAACTGGTTTTATGAACAATTTATGAAAATAGAAATGCATCTGAATGGATGCTATTAAACCAAAATATGATGAGTGGATTGTTAGAATGCAAACATTCAAAACTGTGTCAGATCAAAAGATTTTTTTTGCCATTGGTAGCTTAAAGGGTAGAAAAAGGGCCTGCAGCCAGAAAGTTGCAGGTTAAAGCCCCAGACTGGTAGAATAAATCCCTATGGGGACAATGGAAAGAGCAATGCTAGTCCCACTCTAATTACCACCACTGAAGTGCTCTTGAGCAAGGTCCTTTACAGGGAGGGCACAGGGGCATGCTCTGCTGTGATGTCACAGTCTGTCCTGTTCCTGTTTTGCTGTCAGCATCAGTGTCAGCATCTTTGTGCCTGTCTTGTCTCATTCTTGTATACCTCTGTCTAGTTATACATCCAACATGCTAGTAGACATACGCAAAGTAATCTGGATTGCATTCATAATCCTGTGGATCATTAACATCAGCTTAGCGCTACGACTGGAGGCTAGCGGCTCTGGACCAATCACCTACAGTCGGCATCATCTTCTTCAACTTCAACCATCTACCATACAGTATGTAACATGAGACCAGCAGGTATTCTCCCACCAGTGGTAAGTCCAAGGAAAAGAGGAAGACATGGAGGTGTATGTACCAGACTGATGAAGTGTCCTTTCAGACCTCCTCTTACTGCCATTGGACTAGCAAACATATGTTCTCTCCAGAACAAATGGACCTAGTGTGTGGTGGAGAATGCCACCAGACACTGTATCATCACCTTGATTGAAACCTGGCTGGACGAGGCAGTCCCAGACTCCGAGGTCAGTCTCAACAACTTCATCACCATACGGGCAGACAGGGCCAGTCAGTCAGGCATATTCATATACACGTTTTGTATTCATATACACAAATACAAAACAAGCTTTCCATAAAGTCAAAGTACTCACCAGCTTTGAGACAAGGCAGAATCATCTCATAACAACAGACCCCACCACCTTTGTGAACAGTCTGAACACTTTTTACAAGGGGTTTGACACTCATGACTACTCTGCTGACTGACTCAGGAGGATGGCCAGCTGCTGCTGGGCAGGTGCAAGCCTGGCAGGGCACCAGGGCCAGATGGCATCTTAGCTAAGGTACTCAAGCTCTGTGCCATGGAGCTCCATATTTTGGGAATCCTACAGGACAGCATCAATACCAACCCTCTGAAAAACATCCACCATCATACCAGTCCCCATGAAACCCCACCCCTCAGGACCCAACCACTACCAACCGGTCACACTGACTTCAATAATCATGAAATGTCTGGAAGAACTGTTCCTGAACACCATCCTGGTACTGTAGGTGTTGGACCACTGCTGGACCCTCATCAGTTTGCCTTCAAAGGCAGACGTGGGACAGAGAATGCTGTGCATGCCTCCTGCATTCCCTCCTTCAACATCTGGACTCACCCAGCATTTTGTTACAATCCTCTTTGTTGACTTTAGTTCCATCTTTAATACAATTCAGTGCCACCAGATGATCAAGAAGCCCCACCACCTTAACATCCCTCCATTCCTCATCCACTGGATTCACAACTTCCTCAAAAACAGACCACAGACTGTTAGAATTGAGTATCATCATCAATTGTCATCATCAACATCGGAGCCCCTCAGGGTTGTGTCCTTAGTCCCTTCCTTTATACCCTGCACACTAATGACTGCACCTGCCCCTCATCCGTCACCACATACTTCAAATACTATGATGACGCCGCTACTCTTGGACTAGTCAATGACAATAACTCTGTTACAGCCTATCACAACTCAATTTCCCACTTCACAACAAGGTGCACTGAGAGCTACCTGCAGCTGAATGTGGATAAAACAAAAGAAGTGGTCATAAACGCACCCCTCACTGGACTGAACCCTCCCTTTATCCATGGAAAGACAGTACAACAGGTCAATAACTTCAAATATCTTGGACTCATTGTGGACAATAAACTCAGTTTTGATCAACACATCACTTCTACCCATAAACAAGCCCAGCAAAGACTCCATGTCATCCGTAAGCTTAGAGCACTGTCTTTTGCCCCCAATCTCTTGCTGTCACTCTACAAAAGCATAATTCAACCCATCCTGTTGTGCTGCTCTCCATTTTTTTAAATATGCTGACCATCTCCAACAAAAACAAAGTACCACACATACTGTCTCTAAAATCATCGGCCTTCCCACACCCAAACTCTCAGACATGAATGACAGAGCCACCGCACGCCAAGCACTCACAATAGCAAACGACACTGATCAGCCCCATTTCGCCATAATGCCATCTGGGCAATGATATAAAACTTTAAAATGGAAAAGAGTTCGCTTGATTAAGAGTTTTGTCCACTCTGCCATTGCGGCACTACACAAACTGCCCCACTGACATGTAGTGTGCTTAGTTATACAGATGTATCTATGATGACTCTGTGTATTGTCTTTACTTGTATGTTGCTGTATGTTTATGCCTGTGTGTTTTTGTGTTGAATGGACTGTGAAAATAAATCTCCCTCTGGGACAATAAAGGTCAAATCTAAATCACTTGTGGGAGTAAAACTGACATTAGTAAAGATAATAAAGTGCAAACTGACAACTTTTCAATCCCTAGCATTTACTTTAAGTGGTATCACTGTCACTGCCGCTGTTGTGTTGAAATTTGTTTCCTCATCAATATGCATTTCTCCTTACCATACTATGCTGCACCTAACTATAACCAACCCTTCAACCAGAGAGGCACTGCTACTGGAAACAACGACGGGGTGTTATGTGTGTATAAGATTATCCTGCCCTCTGCCTCTCTGTGTCTCCTCCAGGCGATGCCCTCCTCCCTCTCCTGCAGCAGGGAACACAGCTGAACTCACTTTGCAGTCAGGCAGCACATATAGGCCGAAGACGAGGAGCAGTCGAGGCCAGTGGGCCTTTTGGCAGCTTTCACTGTGTGTGTCGACGCCTCATGCCGTCCTCTTGCTCCTTGTAAGGGGAGGGTGTTAAATACCTTGAACAATTACCCCTTAATTGTTTAAGTTCCTACCTTAGTTTCATTCAGTTTACTCTTATTATCAGCTATATTATATTTATAGCTCGCTTTTAGTTAATCGTTTAATGTTTTGGTGTTAAGTATGTTGCTTTGTTTTTTTAAATATAATACTTTGGTTGTTGCATTCACTTTTGTTTCCTCACTCCTTTTTCTCCAATTTTACCATTCATCTTTACTCTTAGCCAACCCTTAGCCAACTTTGGGGTCATAACATGGGGGAACACACTCTGAGCCAGAGCCTAGCTCAGTGAAGAAATTATCAACACCTCTTTAGAAATAACGGAGAAGAAAGAACCGGCTGAATTAAAATGGTCACAATTTTATATCTAATTTGGGAACAGGCATAAGCTATTGTAATGATGTGCATTGCATGGTAATAACATGGCTTGAATAACCTTATTGATTTGCACCAACAGGGGTTGGCATTGAGGTGGAGGGGGGAGTAACGTTAGAAGAAAACAGGAGAAAAAGCGTAAATTTATTCATTATTTTTGCCTATAATGGAGACATCATTTTCCCTGGAAAAATCATGCCCAGTGGCAGACAGATTTACATAGTGAAAGTGGGGCTTACATGGAACAATCTAAATGTACATGGTACCCTTATTCCATAGCCATTACACTGTGAAATTTACATTTACTTCATTAATAATAAGTTCAGTGTTTAAAAGTCTATTTTCATTTTAATAATGATAATAAATAATAATCTCTCATTGCACAACTGTGGTAAGTACAGTAGTCAAAGTCAAAGTAGCACCTGAAAATCACTCTGTAAAATGTGATGGATGTGCAAATGGCCAATTTGGGTGATAATTTTGTAGCTCACCTTTAATTTTGCCTTCCATGTCCCTCTATGGTGGTGTTGCCTCTTGGTAACATACCCAATTGTGGCCCTTTACACTCACATAATACATCTTCAATTATGGAGCAATACTAAAACAGAGGCAGGGCCCAAAGGAAACAAATAGTAATGTTTTAATTTGTCACACGACTCGCTGGAGGTCTTGTTGAATCCCTGTTCTGCAGCCTTTTGCAGCCTCGTAGCCCTCACATGGTTCAGTGGTTCAGCTCCCTCATCTCTTTCCGCAAAAATGGCAATTTTTTCTGTCATTTTACAATTTGGAAAAATGGTTTCACAATAATAGAGGAGTAAAGTTTAAAATTTAATAGTTTAATGTAGTTATTTTGATAATGAAGTAATGGAAACCTGTTAAAATGTAAGTGTTACCTTAAAGTAACACCATACCATTATGGATTCCTACCACATTTTTGCCATTGTGTATTTAGGTTTATATACCATTCAGCCAACATAAGAGTATAAAATGCACTGATGACTATTTATTATAATTTTAACTCATAAGCAGCGAGCCAAAGGTGGCATCAACACAACAAATGGTGGCAGTATGCTGTATGTCAGAAAAGAAACACACAAGCAGACCAATAAACCAGCATTTAAATGTAACACAAATGATCAAATACTGAAATATGACTCACTAGCTCATTTTGAGGAGGGTTAATGATACTTTACTATGATAGACTGTTTGATGGATGTAAAGTTTGCTAAAACATTATAACACTATTTGACGCATTCATGCCTATAGGCTATTCTACAATGGTACAAAGTTGCCAGAGGATAATAAACACTAAACACAATAAACTCTCTTTTTTCATTCCTTACCATTACAGTATGTTATTGCTTTAAGGTAATGCACCCTAAAAAGTTATTTCCTGATTAATTTTTTTATAATCATGTTTACTTGGTCTATTTTATGACAAAAAAGTGGCACAGCAAAATTACTCAATGTGTCTTCTTAAATAACTACCGTAGCAGGAAAACTAACCACTAACACACTCACCAGAAGGGCTAGCACTGCTCACAGGTAGTCACAGCAGTATTCCAAACTTTTTTAATGACAAGTTATTCATGAGGGAAATTAAAGCTAATAAGTTTGCTTGTTATCTTAGCTTAGTTGCTAACAGGATAACAGTTTATTTAAAATATGTCTTTGTACCAGTGACTCTCATAAGCAGTTTACACTCAGACAGATGAGATTAAATAAAAGTAATTGTGCACCACAGTTAATAAGCTACACTGGCTTCCTCCATTTTGGGCTCTCTGTTTCTCTGTTCCCTCAAAGGTCAGCAGACAACTTGCTATTGGTAAAAAGTGTGAATTAACCCACAGATTTGCTTTGCCCCTGTGAGCGAACCCATTAATCACTGGCGTGACCGGGCTTTACAGCCAGCTTGTGTTTTTTTGCCCTGTGTGACTTCTTATTAGCGATTGTTGCTGCTTTTTCAGATCTCCGAAGTTCTTACAAATAATACTTAGTTGTAAGAAACCAGAATTTCCCTTCAACAAAAATACAGTTATACAAGGTTTACTATTATTGGCTTAAATAAAAGAAAAAATATCAGCTTTGGCCTAGATCTTTTTACTGTGAGAACTCTGCTCATCCAAACTGAGAGCCTCTACCATCCAAACCCTAAAATCTGTTGTTCAAGTCCCCCGACCCACAATAGCACCCATGCCTTTTGTAATCTACAGTGCACAAGACGGAGGTAGTTTTATCATTAGCACTGCAGGCACTCTTCTGACTGCTCTTGCTGTCGTTAGCCTGGCTTTGTCGGGGCCTGCCAGCTGCTGGCTCAGCTCCAGGCTGCCTGTCACAGGGTCAGCTCACAGAGACGACCACTCACAGCCTGTAAAACACTGCTGATGGCTAAAACACTCACACCATCCATCATGCAGGTGCAAAGACTGTACTTATCCCTGAGGGGCTTCACACACAGGCGTGCACGTCCACACACAGGAACAGGCACACATAGTGCATACATGCCTTTGAGCCATCGTTAAGTGGAAGTTATCGATTAGCCCTCTGTAATTAACACATACTCCCACAGGGAATAAATCAGTGCTGATGAATCACTTATTGTGGTGGTTTCTGTGGAGATAGGTGTGTGGGGTGTGTGGTGTGTGTGTGTGTGTACAGTTTATTGGATCATTAAGGTTGAAGGAGTGATAGTCAGGCCTTGGGGTGAGTTGAACCAATAGTGCCCTGGTAGACAGTATAAAACTGCTGCTGCGCTATGATACTGTGACTGGAGGCATCCACTGTGGACTGACAGAGACATTTGAAGAGGACTGGCCACAATGACCAAAGATGGTCTTTGGTCTCAGGACATGAACATAAGAACAAAGGAAGAAAATTATCAAGTGAACTTCAAAACACATGGTCCCACAACAAGTTTCATATCCAGGACTCTTTTTTATTTTTTTTATTTTTGTGGTTTCTTCTATCCTCTCTGAAAGTTAACTGAATATCTTTGGGTTGTGGGCAAAAAAGACACTTGAAGGCTTTCAGAAATAGTGAATGACATTTTTCACCATTTTCTGACATTTTACACACCAAAACAAGTAATCAGTTAATCAAGGAAATAATCAACAGATTAATTGTCAATGAAAATAATTATCAGTTACAGGCCCAGTCAGCAGTAAAATGTATTTTAGCCACCTAAAAAGGCCTACCTAAAAAGAAAAAAATCGATATCAATTTAAATGCATGCTATATATAGAACAATTTCACTGTTTTACCTTGCCGTCAGAATGCCTTTTGCGACAGGAAACCACTGTAATTTAAGTCATACCAACTAACTAATAGATGAAGGTAGTGGTAGTTATCTAGCAGCTCCCTTGTTCTGCAGGGTAAAATTACTGTTTTTGCCAATAGAATCTTGCTGAGTGAGAAAGAGTGATATCTGAATTATATAACAGTGGTTTCCCATGCTGGTACTCCTTTAATCATGGGTCTAGCAAAGGTAAGCTACTGGAAAAGGACATTTTTTTCCAGCTTTGATAGTATTACTCTCACAAAGCAGTACAGAATTTACTGTATGATGTATACAATCATAACTGTCCAAAAATTACAATAAAGCTAAAACCTGTGAGCTACATGGAGCAAACAACTCGGAAGCCGTTGGTACTCTGTACACTGTTGTGATTGTTCAGGCTCGCTGCTGCACTGCTTAACTGAACGATACTCTGTTACAGCTGCATTCACTTGTTGTCGTGGGTTTCACCACAACAACTTGTGGAAACAGCATTTTATAAGCCTCATCTCCACCCCAGCATCCACCTGTAGGCTCTGAGTCACAGTTTCTTGGGGAAAGTGATGAGCATCACTCCTCAATCCCAGCTGTGTTTTTATGTTGGGAGAGACATGGTAAGAGCCAAGATGCCAAATATCAACTCTGTACATGTTCTGCATTTATATAATAATCTGTAATAATCCATTCAAAGTGATTCTGGCAATTATAAACTAACCATATGGACTTTTTGCTTATTGTCATCATCACTGCTTTGACAAACAGAGACATGTTTTGATCCCATAAGTGGCAGGATAAATCTGATATTCTCCTGATGTGTGTTCCATTTGCAGTGTTTAGTGTCACCTTTACCTATGAGCATACTGGCACCAAGCAGCTTTTAGTCAATCTAATGGCAATGTCCGGCTGTTTGGTCAGTCCACCACTATGGTCTTTGGTGCAGAACTGTTGATTGCCATGAAATTTGCTACAGACATATATTTTCCTCACAATATAATTTGTAATCATTTTGTAATCCCTTTTCATATAGCACCATCCTCTGGTCAAAATGCTCTCCAGTACTTTGGTTAATGCCCAAATGCCCACAATAACACTATTTTCATCAGCCTTAGCTGTAGTTTGCATTTAATGCTAATTAGCAAATGTCTGTATGTCAACATGCTAAACAAAGAAGGTAAAAATGGCAGCGATGTGGACTTGAGTCACATGACTTGGACTTTGGTAAGACTCAAGTCACAAATTTGGGGACTTAGTATTGACAAACTCAAAAAAGATGCGTAACTCGACTGGACTAACACCAGTGACTCGTGATTTCACTTGGACTTGAAGCTTTTGACCTGAGAGTAGTGCCTTTAACCTGCATTATTTCTCATGGCAACCGCAGGGTGACACCGATAATTGCATTAAGTCTGATTGTATGGAGTCTTATGGCAAAATGAGCCTACTTCTTACTTGATTTATAACCTCGGTTAACAGTTTCCTACTGAATTTATGGTCCAAATCACTAGTTTCAAGTCTTCAATACAGCACGACATTCATTTTGTAAATCATGGCTCCATTTAGAGTAAAATAGACCACAGAGCATACGTTAGGGCAGGGCTACCGTGTGATTGACAGGTCAAACTAGAAAACTAGGCAGTACTGTTCAGACATGGATAAGTAGTCTGTTACTGCATTGACTATAACATTAACTGTTTTCAGAAACATATATTAGTGTACGGTTTAGTTGCTTAATGAGACAGATCGTGACCAGGCCATTATTTCCTGCTGCATGGATGAGCCAAAGTCGCAATACATCACCCACCAGCTCTATGCTGTCATCATGCTCTGGTTGCAAAAAAACAAAATAGTGACCTACTTCAAGCTTCAAAAGGTAGTCCACAAACCAACAGGTGACATCATGGTGACTCCCTCCACTTGTTCAACAGTCTATGTGAAAAACTAATATTATGTTAATGAACTCCAGTTGAAAAAAATATATATCAAAAGATCATTTTGATGTAGGAAGTGGTCAAATAAAAAACTGCAGTATACAAAATGTGCAGGTCCAAAATTACAGACAGAGAAGCAAAAACTTCCAATTTTTTGCAACTTCAAAAGCTGAAAGAACAGCAAAAAAAACAAACAAACAAACAAAAAAAAAAAAACAGTAAGTCAAGGCTAATATTAACATTGTTCGCTAGCTAATGGTTTGCTAATTTTAGCTCAACAGATAAGTTACTTTGAAGATCAAGGAGGTTGGAAACTCACTGTTACATTATGACTTGTTTAGAACTTGAAAGGACTCAAAGTTTAGGACTTGTCAGTTTCGATTTGCCTGTCTTGATTTGAGACTTGGGTGTAAAGACTTGAGACTTACCTGTGATTTACAAAACAATGACTTGGTCCCAGCTCTGGAAAACTAGCTGTTAAACATCAGCTTGTCTGTCATTTTGAGCATGTTAGCATACTACTGTTAGTATGTACCTCAAAGTACTACTGAGCCTTAATACAGCCACACAGAGACAAGAGTGTGCCTGCAAGACTCTTTGTCTTGTTTCTGTATGTCTATTTATGTAAGATGCATTTAGTCTATTCACTCATTTACTTCTGTTCATTTTGGCAACTACACAAAGTCAATCTGTGACACAAAAATAAAAAATAGAGGAATTATGATCACAAGGTACATGACAGTATCTTTTGTTTACAAGTCCTGCTTTGCTTGAGTTTGATCATGAAACCTCACAAGGAAAAGAAAAAGGTGCAATATCATCCTTATAGATCTGAAGGGTGAACACCTAAACAAAATTCTATTTGGAAGCCAGAACACCCAGTCGCAAAGAAACCCATGTGTCTTACTCCATTTTACGACTGCCTTTTGTTGTTCCAATTTCTAATTCTGCCTGTCACTGTAACCCTCCTCTCGCTTTCAGCTCTAACGGGGAAGAAAAGAGCAGCGAAGAAACTAAATCTTGAGTAGACAATTTAATTATACCCAATCCAGCTTTATTTTATTGCACATGCAGGAATCCAATTACCTTCTTAATTTAATCAGCCAAGCTTTTATTAGCCAATTCATATATTTTTTGTCAAAGGGTTCTAACCTCACTGTCTCCCTGCCTGTCTCTGACAGATTGGGAACTCAACCGAAAAGAAAGCACGGGGGCCCATATTTTTTGGTGGTGAGTTATAAAGGTCAAGTAGAAAATTGAGGTTGGGATAATATATGCTATCAATTTGCACTTAATTTTCACTTTGCCTAAGCATTGTCTATCTTCCCCGACAGTTTTAGGTGCTGTTCTATTGATGGAATATATTTTTAACAGACAGCATGGTGGGCATCTTCATCCAAGGTCCAGACGGATAATGGCGAGGCTTGAGATTTTTTTTATTTGTTTATTAGTTCATCTGTTTGTCAAATTTTGTTGAATAGCCAGAGAAGAAAAAGCTGCTTTAACTTACAAGCGCATAAGCATAGCAAAGTATCAGTGACCTTGGAAGGCTAGGGAAACAAAAGGTCTTGATGATGCAGGTATAAAATTTGTTTATCTGAAAATACGTCAAGGTGTTATCTGAAAAACAGAAGCTGCCAGACGTTTATTCACGATATCTGATTGCAGACCACAGAAATGTTCCTTAGTCAAACCCGACCCTTTTGTGGAGTGACCTTTTCTTTTCATGATACTACTTTTATTTTAGGAATAAATAAACCACAGCTTATTTTGTCGATCTTCCTCTTTTTATCCAGTGGGCATTTAGTTTGATTTTGCAGAGGCTCTGACAGAAATGTATTAAACTTATTTGCTCTCCATTTACCACTTATTAACATATATCACAATATAACCTATAACAATATATCATATAATATCATATAACAATATATCAGTCAGGAGATAACCATGTCCAGCATTGCCAAAAAGATATTGATCAGCCAATCAGCATTGGAAGACATGAAAGTGCTCTCCGCTGCTGATGTTCATTCAGTATTTCATATAAGCCTCCTCTCTACCCCAGCATCTCCCTGAGTTCCTCGCCAGAAGTAATGACCATCATTCTCCAAATTCTGCTGCACTGAGCGTGATGTATTGGTGTATTTTTGTGACATTATCAGAGCCTATACACCAAATAGTATCAACTGTGTACATATTGTGTATTCACATAATACAAATGAAAGTAATCAAGATAATTTTTGCTTAAGTTCCACAGGGGAAGTAATGATTGTTAATGAACAAATTATCAGTTAGAAATTGTTTTATAATCCCAATACTGATAAATTAAAATATATTATTTATATATCCAGGATTGCCAGATAGATATTAACAGTATCAACTATCAAAAAATCAGTAGAAATTAAAGCAGAATTATAACAGACTAAAGACTGAGGCAGCAGGCTATGTAGAGATAAACAATACTCTGTATTTTAAAACTGGGCCCCACTTTTTACATATTTTGGGGCAAATGGGCAAAGTCACACAATAACACATACTATCTAATGCCCAGGCCACACTGCCTGCGTGTAACTGTGCGTGACCGCTACCTCGCTGAACTGCTGTGCCTTGCATGCATGTGGTGTCCACACAGACAGCTTCACTGCTGTGGCGTTACTGCTGTGGTGTTGCTTCTGGGTGCTGAAATGACAAGCAAGAGGTTTTGTGACGTGGCCTGGCATGTCACTGAGGCAGCAGTAGACCAGCAACTCCTGTGTTCTGGGAGATAAAATTATTGCTTGTGTCAGTGAAGTCTGGTGGCTTTAAAGAGAACAATTAAGTGGTGTTTCTGGCTAAACAAAAATCTTAGCCTTTAACAAATAGATCTAATTCTGCAGGGATTCTTTCTACACTTTGGTGATGCATTTTCCTTGTCCAAAATATTAATTATAATAAAAACAAAATATGTAAAAATGGGGCCCAGGCTTAAAAGTACCAGTATTACTCTTTTAAAAAAAATGTTTGTATGTGTTTTTTTTATAATACTGTCAAGACAAAAACAAGGACAGATGAAGGGGTGAAGATTTCAAAAGCACATAAAATCAACCATGTCAAACAAACATAATCTCATAAGCATTAAAGATTAGTCTCAGAACCACAAAAATCCTGAGCGAAACACTGTCCCTGTGCGATGCAGTCCTGAAACTAAAATGAATGGCAGAACATCGGCGATGATTTACAAGGAAAACATACTGCTGTCGTCAGTGCAGCGACAATGGGATCCTCCAGATACAACCCAGAGCCTCTTTTGTTGATTGCTGCATTTCCTTGGAGCTTTCTCAAGGCTAAATGAGCTATAGGATGAGTGAGGCTGGCAGAGTGCCCCACCGGAACAGCTCCATCCTTTAACACTCTGATTGATCACATTACAGTTAATTAAATATTGGCAAATTGCTCTCATCCAGGGTTGGGCCATTAAAGTTTACACTCCAGCCACATTTATCACTTTCCATGTCTCTTTTATCACTGCTGCTTGTCGCCTTTCCTGTGTGTCAAGTGGATGATGATAAACGCCCGAACCCTTCACTTCTCTCACTTGTACATTTTTACCTCCTTATTCTTTTTTTTTTTTTTTTTTTTTTGGTTCAGCTTCTTACGCTTCCCACTGGCTTTTCATTTCAATGAGGTATGACAGCTCCAATGAGGGAGTGAGCTGCAGTGAGTCTTTTCCATATTCCTAAGTCTGTGTGTACCCGTCAGTATCTCAAAAGGGATCAGGCAAGGGGAAAATGACAGGGAAGAGCTAGGAGCATGAAAATGACACTATCGGGCAACAGCAGAGGTAAAACACAATTGTTCAGCTGTCAGCGAAGGTGCTACCCTAATAAACTACAATAATGCTGATGGGCAGGGTTATGTTGCATGTCTGACACACATATGGTATTAAGATGGCTCTCATCCTCACGAACAATAATGTACAAGCAGGTTCCCCCTATTTTCAGCCATTGGTCTCTTCCAGAAATCCCTTAAGCCTCACATAAGGGTGGTGGTGAACAGCCAGAGTGAGCAGATAGGGATGGACACAAATTGTTGTCCACTTGGGTATAGTTGCAGAATGATTCATTACTAATGTATTCAGTTTACAGGCCTGTGGGGAAGTGAAGACAGCATATCACCTCTGATAAGCCACCAGGCACTTCTTGAAAACGAGCCTTCCTCTTTATTTGGGGAGAGCTGAGAGGTAGAGGAGGATCTGAGCTGTAAAGCCTGAGCCTGTGATTAAATGCACAAGATAAAATCCTCAGACACTTGACGATTACTTATCAAGAGCTGGCCACCCCTATAAATGAGTCTGATTAAGGCTGCCATGTGGGTTTGCATAGTGACACAGAGAAAGGGTTTTTGGTTAACTGTAGCTCTCCCAGGCTGCTGGAGCAGCTACTGTGGATGCCTCCAAAATCTCAACTAAACAATTATCGGCAATCTTGTTTGTAAAATAATTGGTTGAGCAGGGAGAGGTTATCTTCCAGGGCGGTTTGTCCAAAAAGGGGGTTTATTTTAATTATTTTATCATTTCTTTCTTTTTTTAAAATCATATTTTCTGGACATTGTGGTTTGCTAAATATGATATTCACTAATTAAAAGTATGTTGGCAGACACATACAGTATGTCTGCACACAAGCATTAGGAAGAGGAGAGCACATTCCGGTTCAGATTCACTGTTGTTTTTGTCAAACTTAAGGTTTCAGTATGTTTAAAATAAACCAGACTGCAGGGCTGTGGACTCCAGTCACATAACTTGGACTCAATTCAGACTTGAATCAACAATTTGATGATTTTAGACTAGACAAAATCAATATAGACTTGCAACTTGACTTGGACTTTTAACACCAAAAAAATATACCAAAGATAATTTTGTGTATGTACAAAAATTACAAGGTGATCAACAAAAACTTTCAGTATACAAAACTTCAAACTTCAGCACGTCAGAAATTACAGATGGAGATGCCACAGCTTCCAAGCTGCACAGGATAAAATCCTCAGACACTTGACGATTACTAATCAAGAGCCGGCCACCCCAATAAATGAGTCTAATTTAGGCTGCAGCATGTTTTTGCAAAGTGACATAGAAATAGTGTTTCTTGGTAACTGTAGCTCACACAGGCTGCCATAACAGCTAATCTGGATGCCTCAAAAATCTCAACTAAACAATTATCTGCAGTCTTGTTTGTGAAATAATTGGTTGAGCAGCGAGAGGTTATCTTACAGGAGGACAAGTGTTTTTTTTTTAATTGTTTTCTACTTTCTTCTTTTTAAATTTCATGTTTCCAGGATATTGTGGTTGGCCAAATATAACATGCACTAATTGAAAGTGTGTTGGCGGATACATAGATGATGTCTGCCCACAGGCATTAGGGAAAAGACAGCACATTCTGGTTTGAATTGTTGTTGAAAATTGTTGTTTTTTTACCAAACTTTCACAGGCTTAAAGTGAACAAGATTGCAGAGGTGTGGACTCAAGTCACATGACATGAACTCAATTCAGACTCAAATCATGAATTTGATTACTTTAACTTGACAAAATCACAAAAGCAAAGTGACTTGGACTTTAACACCATTGACTTGTGACTTTGCTTGAACTTGAGCCGTTTGACTTGAAAATATTAAATATCTTACACCAAGCCCAAAGATTAAAAAGCAATAAAAAGCCAGTAATTCAAAAAGAGTGCCACAAATCAATTTCCCTTCATTTCCTGAATCAACAAACGTTAACACTATTCATTATTAGCAAGTCAACACTTAATTCATCAGATCCACTTTCTTTGAACCAATCTGACATCAAGCTGCAGGAGAGAACCCTGAAGAACTAAAAAATGAATATCAGTATACAAAATAGGGATGAACTCAAAACCTAATACATTATTCGGGAAATCACAAATAATGCAATGGGAAACAGATCAGAAACAGAGGATATTTATTCTACCCAAAGGTGCTCATTATCCCAGGGGAGAAAATAATTTCGAAACTGTAACAGAATAATGTTAATAGGACTACTTTTTAATTTTATCGGAGTACATTTTTACATAAGAACTTGATTTTAATTTGAATTAATATTAATATATATGGAATATATTCTAGTATTGTGAACATTTTTTCAGTTTCTTATTAAATGTCCCCCAGTTAAAGAGAGGGTGGAGTTGGGGTGTGATTCATAAAACTTGGTTTAATTTAAAAAAAAAAAGAAAAAAAAAAGAGAGAGATGAAACGTATGTAGCAGTATGAAGATGTGAAAATATATATGAGAATTAATTACAGGCCAATATTAAATCAATTTGATGCTCTGGAAGCACAACAGGTTCATTGCCAATGAGTAATAGGTTAGAAAAGACAACCTCTGCCTGATTTACATGACTCCTGGCAGAAACCATGTCCACTTCTGGTCTTCTATTTCAATACAGATACAGAGACAGATGATTTTGTTGGTTGACCAGATACAGATAATGATGTCCCTGTACACCTCTAATGCAAAATGTGCAGGTCCACAATTACAGAGGGAGATGCAGCAACTTCAAACTTCATTGGAGTTGCATGAAAAGTGGTAAGTTGGGGCTCTGTTGTTAAAATAGTATTATATTAATTGAAGAGGGCATTGTGCCATTTTTATGAAAAGTTTAGGACTTGGGCATTGACTCTGGACTTGTCTATATTGACTTTAGACTTGACTTGGAACTAATGCAGAGACTTGAGACTTGCGACCTGTTCCAAAATGCCATATCTGAAGGCTGTGCATAACAAGTGCCATTACAGAGAGAAACAATGAATACACAGAGAGGATCTTGTGATGTGTTTATCCAGTGTACCCAGTGTTGTGGCGTCACAGTGTAAATAGCATTCAGTAAATGGGAAATGGCTTCAAACAGAAAAAAAACTTATATTGGGCATTTGGCCTGAGTTGAACCTCCTCCTCCACCTCTACTTCCCACTTTAAGTGAGTGCTTCTCTTTCATATGTTAATGCATGTTGTTCTGGCTCAAATTCAGAAACAGCCTTTAATAAAACTGAAGAAGGTTTACATCAGCCCAGTGCCAGGCAGGCTTTTTACTGCAGGCCCTTTGAGATGTAGCTCACCAAGATATCACAGTGTCATGACCTCACTGTGATAACATTAGTAGATGGTGTCGTGTTTTAGTGACAGTCAAGAGTGACATCTGGGTTAATAATGTCATTGTTGCTATACTGACCAGCAAGTTGGCTGCTTGCCACATAGATAGTCTGCTATACAAGAGAGACACTGTAGATTACTCAGCAGTTCTTCAGTAGAGTACCTGTACTCTGTTCAACGTACAGAGGAGCCATCAAAGAGAGCATTACATTTTATATTTCACTGACCACAGATTCTGGATGTCAGCTGCCAGTGGAGAAACAGATATGTCTGCCTCTTCTACAAAATATTTCTCTCTGTAAAATTGTTAGAAGCTCTTGCTCTTTGATTTTGAGATATTGACATGAAACCTGACGTTTTGAGATGTTTTAGAAGCTTCTTCAATAACCCTCATTTGTAGCAATGTGGGAAATTCTCACTGTCACTCAGTGTAAGAAATAATAAAGTACATTACAACAAAATGGATCCACAACTAAATGTAATTGGTTAGAGAGAAATTGTGGTTATGGCAAATGAACTGTAAAGAAAGGGGAAAAAAAACAACATGCAACAAAAGTAGACCATTATTTATATTTTCTTCCATTTAACTGCAGATGGTTATTGTTTGGACCGTTGTGATGACAAATATAATTGAGCACTGTTATGCATGGAAAATCTGGGTAATATGGTGACTGTCCATCCAGAAAAATTAATACATATAAAAAGAGTAATCATCTGCTCTTAGCGGGATAGTTGAGCTGCTGTTCTCATATCTGAATGTCTGCACATAACAGATAATAAGTTTTATTTGAGGAAAACTCTACAGGATTCCCAACAGTCAATGTATCTTGACAGAGAGGTCTGTGTTTATACAGGATCACAGTCGTGCTTAGGATTTGCAATACAGTTTATAGTGCTGTTTATGTTGAAGTTGCTCCAACATTAATACGTACATGCACATAAGCGATATGTGCATGCACATAAGCACGTTGCGTGTGTGTGTGTATCCATGGCAGCCCACCTGTCGAAAATACATTCCTGCACACATGCAAAATACACATTAGGTGTTTATTTTACACTTAATTTGCATCTGTTTCCCCTAAATGCACCAGAAGTTATATTGCCTCGTTTGGATATTTACAGATAAAATTCAGAAAATTTGTAATACATCTATGAGTTCAAACTGTATACCCCATTCACCTGTAGTGTCATATGCAGTTTTACAACACATACCTTTAAGGCCAGTTTCTTAAAATTAGAAATTTCCATTTCAATACTTACATACATCAAATTTTATTTCTACCTATATGCTGATGGTTTTTTACAGAGGGGTTTTTCAAATATCATTCATAGCCTGATTTATAAAATATTTTATTTCCAAAACATTGACATTTCTTATTTTAATGGCTGTTTGATTGGTGTTTGCTCTTTATCCAGTGATAAAAAGAGATATCCAAAATTCTGTCCGTAAAAGACTCTATGTCAATGAAATACAGCAAGAACAAATAACTGTCTTAAAGTAAGTCATGCACTGGGGAAGTTTCATGGTGATATTTAAATCCTTTACTCTATTTGCCTGTATTGTCTCCCTTTATCTTAGGATTAGATGTTCTACATGCCCATCCACCACCTTGAGCTGGCAGTTTTCTTTTAACCCCACATGCTCATGAGGTCACATGACCACATGACCAAAATAAATAAATAAATAAATAAATAAATGAATAAATAAATAATAGATTATTTTAACATCATGGGTGATCAGACTCTCACTGCTCTCCAACCTGTTTTACACAAATGTCTTACAATGTGCCTGGATTCCTTTTTGATCTGACTGAACTGTGTGAAACAAAAGATAATGATCTAACAAAGGCACTGAAACAGACTGAGTGATGCACTGAAAATGTCCGAATCTCAGGACTTAAATACACAGGACCCATTCCAAAAGCTGAGGATAGTCAGAGATATAATTCCAAAGGAAACAACAGCAGCACTTCAAACATTTCCCACGTGTGATTTTGTGCTCAGAATTCTACTGACTGGTGACTGTGGCATCGGGATAGCGCAGCTTGTTGAAACAAATCAGGAACTGTTTGCTTACATCAGTGCCTGAGGACAGACTCTGTGGACTTGCTATTCTATCCAATGAAAAAGACTGCATCCAAGATGAATTACACAGATCTTACTGCTGAGTTTGCTGCCAAGAAAGCAAGAAAAGTGACTTTCATGTAATTAATTCCATTTAGCCTGGCAACTCCATCTGAATTAATTTATACGACATTACAGGATTTCTCATAGTGCTGCCATAGTGACTGTCAGAAAACATGTTCTTTTCTTCGGCTTTAAGTAAAATATTGTTGCTGGGTATGTAATGTTGTTAAAGCTATGCATTATTGTGTGGGTTGAATGTGAGAATATTGGTGTTTTAGCCATGAATAATGCCATTGTACAATTCATACCTTATTAACAATGAAAAAAAAAATCACAACAAAACACACTCTTGAACTATTATACCTGATCTTTGTAATGTTGTTCTGTCAGTTCACGAAAAATAAAAGTTTTGAAAGTCAACCTTTCTGCTTCTATTTCTATTTGGCTTTTGGAGTTAAAAACACCCAAGGAAACAGAAAAACAATATGTCAGGAGGACAAAAGGTCGGCTTTGTATGTGGCTGATAAAATGATGGGCATGTGATGAGGCAGAAAATTGATAACATCATTGCCCCCGATGGGAACTGCTGTATAGTCCCTTTGCCTTGCACTCTGCTTCACCTTTGATGCAGCAAACTTCAGTAACCCATGAGTCACTGTGGACATAAATAACTTCTAGTGTGGAGGAGACTAAGCTTTACCACTGCATCTGTTTGCCACGAAAGTTATGAACTGTGCTGTTCAAAGCAAGAGAGCATGACTATGTCTTAGGCAATCTATAAGCAGTAAAGCATTTGTCTCCACATTCAGCAGTATATCATCATAATACAAAATGGCATCTTTAGGTAACTCTATATCATTTCACGCACTGAGATTAGCCACATCAGAAGATTTCACACAGTCAGATGCCATGCAGGTAGAGAGATGCTGAAATGTGATTTAAACGCCTGCAGCTGGGCTCTGATACACACATATAAAGGTGAGAAATGAGGGCAAGCTGGTGCTGAGACAAAGCAAAGACAAAGAGAGACAGACAGAGAGGAGAAGTCTTATGTGGCCTGTATGTACAGCCTGCAGTCATTCCTTGTCAGGCCTTGCTTCTGTCTTTCACCTGACATATAACTTTACTTGTGCTGTACCTCCTGTTGCGTTCTGCCTCTATGACATAAGGCCAAAACCATCCACATGCCCGAGGCAAAGATGGGAAAAGAATGAGACGAATAAAATGGAAGGAGTTCACAGTCTGACGCTCAAAAAAAAGTCACTTTTATTCTTGGTAATGGAGCATTTTACAACTACGATCCACACCCATGTGGTCCATTTATCAGGAGGATAAAATTTAATATCTGCTAAATAGTGAACTCTTTAAACAAACTGAAAGCATGAATGCAATTGGAAGCAAGAGGTGGCAAAGATGGAGGCACTGGTGGACTGCCCACCCCTAGTCTCCCCCCCCACCCCCCATGTTTGAAAAACGCAGCAAAATGCCCTCTTGGATGCCCCTATGGTAGAAAAAACATAATATATGTTCTCTAGAGTGGTCTAATGTCCAAGACAATGTGATAAAGTGCCCTGTCTGGTGCCTTTCCACTGGATAAAATGTGAAAAAGTGGGCTCTTGGGTGCCCTTTCAGTGGACAAAATGTGATGACATGCCCTAGGGTGCCCTTCCAGTAGACAAAACATGATTTTGTGCCCTCTAGGGTGCCCTTGCTGTGGACAAAACGTGGTCAAGTGCCCTCTAGAGTGCCCTTTGAGTGGACAAAACATGACAAAGTACATATGACTCTGCACCAGGGGTGTCAAAATTAAATCGTTTCTAAGATGCATCGCAATGCGGACGTGGACGATTCTGCTTCGATGCAGTGACAGAACATAATCGATTATAGTGGAGAGACGTTTTGATTTTCCGGTCGCGGCTGGACAATAAAGTTCTAAAATTCAAAATAACTTCCTGGTAGCAACCAGCGCCATAGCAAACAGTGCTGTAGCAACCTCGGAGGGATAAAAAACGCACTTAGTATTTTAAAAGCAGACCTCTGGGCACATTTCAGATTTTATGAACTTGCTGGGAAGCAGGAACTGGACAAGACACAGGCTGCGTGTAAAGTCTGTCACAGAAAAATCAAACACTTGAAAATACCACTAACTTAAGAAACCATGTTTGCTGTTTTCACTCTGAGAAGCTAATGCCTGGCATCGTTAAGAAAACAGCGGACCCATCGAGACCCAGCGAGAGGGGCTGCTGTCTGATGCGGCTGCAGACCCGACGAGTGGCCAGCAGCTAACACCTGAGAGGCAACCATTAACTGGCATTGTACATGAATAAAATATTGATAAATAGTTACACCGACAAGTATTTCTGGTGCCAACTAGTGAGGGTGGCAACATTTAATCGTTGTACATCCCTGTGTCTGTGGTAAGGCTGCAACTAACAATTATTTTCATCACATCATCATTTCATTTTATTATTTTCATCAGAGGTTTGGTCTGTAAAATGGTGAAAAAATGAAAATGAATTAATGAAAAATGTTGAGCATTAATTTCCAAAGCCCATGTTGACGTCCTCAAATGTCTTATGTCCAAAACACAAAGATATTCAGTTTACTGTCATAAGAGGACTCAATAAATCTGACAATATTTACATTTGAGAAGCTAAAATCAGAAACTTTGGACACTTTATGATTAAAAAAAGACTCAAAACCATTAATCAATTATCAAAATAGTAGGTGATTAATTTAATAATGGATTAATAATCAATTAATAGATGCAGCTTTATTAGCAGTTACTTGAGCAGAAGACAGCTGCTAGAAGCTGCAGCCTGACTGCAGAAGTATTATGTTTGTTTTTGAGGATGGAACAATTTCACACAAATACAGGGAGGCTAGACCTATACAATTTATTTATTTTACACTTTAATGTTAAGACTTTTATGTTATTGATATCTGAAGCACTTTCTAAACAATAAAAAAGGGAGTTCATATTTATCTGACTGCTTGTATTCATTGTTGAAAAAGTAGCCATGTGCAGTAATATAAAAACTTGAGGATGCAATGCATCGTGATGCATCGTAATCGTTGACTGGATAATCCTAATCGAATCGAATCGTGAGACCAGTGAGGATGTGCAGCCCTACTCTGCATGCTGGTGCCTCACTGCATAGATCTGGAGCCCTTTTTATTTTTTTCACCCCTGCCCCTCAGACAGCCAGAGTCCATCACTGGAAGGAGGGATGGTTAGGGGAAGAGAGACAGAAAGCCTTAACTGGAACAGGGGATGAAAGTATTAGAAGAGAAAGATAGCTGCGGACAATAAAGAAGGACAGGCAAGTTGGGGGAATGAGTATGGGGAATACGTACAATAATACCGCATGTAAGCTAATGAAAGCTACTCCCTCTCTTTTTTCCTCACCCCCCACACACACACTCCTCCGTGGTCTACGAGTGCAGATCACCACTATCTCCTCCTGAGTTGCGCCCCCATTTTATGCTCCAGCAGATGACAATAATTTAAGCCTCCCGATATGCAAATGTCCTTAATTGGACTGTCACAAGTTCCCAGGCATCGTCAACTTTACAAAATGACTGAGGCTGGGAGCAGATTGGATTTTGGTGGCCAATCTTGTACACTTAATTTTCAGTAATTTTGCTGGCGTCTCACCGCGAGGTCCTGCGACATGCCACTTACAAGACTATCTATACCCGCTGGAAGAGGCAAAGAGAAAAAAAGACGACTCTCTGTCTTGTCATTTTCATTCCCTCCCATATCTCTGTTTCTCGCTCTATACCCAATTACTCCCATCTCAACCAGACCCTTCAATACTCATGCGACTCATCTTGTTTGTACCTTTTAAAAACCTCTATGACTACAAGGTTGGAGCCAGCAATTTCCCCCCCCTGGAGGCTCCTGTTGTTCCCATTCTGTCAGAAAACTATATTTTGTTCTGCACTCAAAACTCCACCGTGTTTAGCGGAACATGTTTTCTCTACCTGCCGTGAATCTAATGGCTTTTGTTTTAAAGGACTGGAAGTGCACACATGCATGAGCGTCTGAAGTAAGCTGCCATAGGAGGGCATTGTAATTCATGAGGATTAATACGCTTAAGACATGAATATTCAATGGAGTTGTAGTGGACATGTTTTCTCTGAGGGTACCTTGTTGAATTGTAGAGGTGTACAGCCAGAAGCATCCATCTGTATGTGTGTGTGTGTGTTTTCAGGGACAGAAAGCGAAACTAGTTCATGCAATATAAACCTAATGTATTAATGTATTCTCCTTGCAGGTAAATAACCTTGATGTGCAGCCTTCTGGATATTGTCTGTCAACTGGAGTGATCCGAGGCTATTAATTATCCCTGATGTTTTCCTGTCATGTTTTTGTATAATCTTTGTTTATTTAAAGCATTCATTTTTTCATCTTTGCTAGAAGGCCTCCATCAGTAACAAAGCAAGTGTGTTAGGTGTCAGGTCTGTGTATGTATTTCATTATAATACATACAGAAAAATCCCACCTTATGCATAAACCTCCAAAATTTCTTCTCATCACATCACCAGTTATGATGAGTGATTGTTAAATCACATGTCTTCCTAAGTGGATTTTCTTGATGTGTGTTTTTTTTCAATTTATCATAATTTCTGAAGTGTTTTCTTTCTTCAGAAATCATTTCCCCCCTGGCCTTGTTGCACCCAGCCTCCGCCTCCACCCACTCACCCAGCCTTCTCTCAGTTAATTGAGTCTTTGATTTACATGCAAGCAAACACGTGGAGATGATATTACCCATGATGACATGTGAAGAAAAGAAGATAAACCACCAGTGCAGAGATAGTGAGCCGAGCCTGATGAGGCTGAAGTGGGCTTCTGACTGTGAGCATCGCAACATCGCCACAGTGTAGACTGGGATGTATATTGTATATAGATAGAAGGTTTTGGGGGTTGATGCCGAAACCTATATGAAAGAACTAAAATATAAGTGAATTAAGAATATTAAGAGAAAATGGATCAAATATGCATAAAATTACGTGATAAAATGTTGGCAACATAACTAAAATAAATACATGAATAAAAAACTTTTTTTTACATATATATATATATATATATATATATATATATATATATATATATTATATATAATATATATATATATATGTATATATATATATATATATAATATTCTGTAAAAAAAAGAAAAAAAACATATTTGTGCCAATCAGACAACATATGCCTCTACCATGCAAGTTAATTTACACACACTGACAAAAGGTTACACACTAATCCTTGTGCAGTCATGTGAGCTAGCTAATCAACTAAATCACAGTGTGGCACCTGTCCATAACAGAGAACTACATGTCAGCTACATATTATTGACACATTGGCCAATTAGCTGTATTATTATCCCATGTGTACAGACTCTCTTCTGAGTCACAATGGATCATTTTGTAACTTTGCAAGCAAGAGACTCTGACATGCCTGACACTTGAGAAACCGCAGACTGAAAGTACAAAGGGTGATACTAATGCAGCTAACAATGACCGTGCTACAACTGCTGTTGACTTAGCAGCTATGGATAAGTGCAAACAAGAGAGGACCTGAAAATACTCAATGCAATATGTAGTAAGGGGTTGGCGGTTGGTCTGTATTGCCATCAGTTGGTCTGTGTAGCTAACATTAGCAGTTGTTCTATGCAGGTAACGTTAGCAGTTGGTCCTAGCTGTAAATCTTTCTTTAAATTAGAAGCAGAGCCTAGGTAATGTTAAAATCTCCACCTATTGAAAGCATTTTTTCAAGGGATAATGAATTTTTAAGATTTGCTGGTTTCACTGAGACCAGAGTGGTGTTGAGGCCTGTGAGGTGTTGTAATGTGTATGCTCTATGCTCATGGTAGTAAATCGTTATTTATTTAAAAATGTAATTTGAAGTATTTTGAGTTGCTAAATGTAACTGTAATCTGAAACATTATTTTTTGTAACTGCAATGAAACACAGTTTCCCTGTTTAAATCCTAATTATGTAATCCCATTACATGTAATCTGTTACTCCCCAAGCCTGTCTAATACATAAATTCCATTTTGAAAAACATGCGCTATCCATTCAATGTAAAAAAATATCAGGGAAGGGAGCGAATGATTTCTGCAGTGAACTCGCCGTCAGGTTATTAAGGCCGTGAGACGTTTGGTGGAATGATGTTCTAATAACCTCTCTGGTCTGAAATACAGTGCTAGAGGGCTGTGGCCATCCAGGATTTAACTACATGAATGTGGAAGGAGGATTAGTATTACAGTTAAAGCTCTGACTGTCTGTTATGTTTCTATCAAAAAGAGATTTTCCTTTGATTCACATGTTCATTTCTCCATGCTCTCCTGGGTGATGTTTAATAACGACAGTTCATTGCTTTTTTATTCAGTGTGACAAGACAATTTCTTGCCCTTGTGTGAAGATTGTGCCCATTCAGTAGAAATCTGAAGCAAGTGAAAGAGTGAAGGATTAATAAGTTAGCACCAAGGTAAATCAAGGAGGGGAGTGGAGTTGAATGCTTTGAATTTTCCACATTTCTTCATAAGAATCTACAGCCTAGACACGTGTGTCTGTGCGTTTGGGTCCAAACAAATCCGACTGAGAGTTTTCATTAAGTGGTTTACAGAACAGCGTCCTGTCTTCCTCACTACTGCGTCATCAAATCAAATCTGCTGTTTTCAGGCTGACCCTTGCGCACACTGTGGCTAAAGTGTGTGTGTCCGCACAGCTGGATATCTCTGCGGCTGCAAAGAGGAAGAAAAACTAGGTGATGGAATGACGACAGGAGGAAAAAAAGGTGGGAGGGGGGGTTGTGGAGGGATTAAAGCAGAGAGGAAGCTGTCAAATTTCAAAGAGAAAGGGAGGTCCTCTTCAGAAAACAGACAGAAAGAGGACTGAAAGTCAGATGGGATGATTTGGAGATAGGACTGGGAGCCAGATCAGAGATTTTGCAATGAAAAACACAAGTATTCAAGGGTAGACAGGATGAACCTCGAAATTTAAGTTGTATATCAAAAGCAGCGTCAAAGTCTTTGAAGCACAGCACTGATGTACTGGCAAGTGATGAATGTGATATTGACAAACTGCTAAAACATGGATTGCTCTCATGGAGTGCTGCTTCGAGAGTTGAACTTCAGTGGGAAGTCTTTCAAACAACATCCCTCTCACTATCGCTGTGAAGACTCAGAGCAGAGTTTTGCTTCTTTTTCTTTGTATGTTTGTCTCCCAGGAGGAGCACACATGACAGTTTGTTGACACTTTAATTGGAGGCCTTGAGGCTTGAATACTAATTGTCAACAAATACACCGATGGCAAACAGCCTGTACATGCACGCAGATATATGGTGTCATCAGTTTCGTCTAATGTGTTCTCTGCACACCTCTTGATTAGCAACAGACACACTCAAACACTATGAACCATATATATGCTCTTTCACACCTTATGTTGCTGCTACTATGGTATAATTCACACTTCATTTAATAATTCTAGCAGCACTGAACAGCTCTAGCGGCCCCCCTTAATGAAAATTTCTTCTACATTATTAAACACAATATAAGTGTATCTTATATATACATAAGTGCTTGTGCAAACACTTATCTGTGTATTGTGACAGTGACTCCATTAAAATAAAATGTGCCATGTCTCAGCCTGTTCTAATTCCCAAAGTGTCAAACACAGCAGAGCCCCCATGCTTCAAAGTATGACACTGTAGGTCAGAGCATGTGAGTGGAGTGGAGCGGTGAGAATTTCCGCTCCTCATTCACGGAGCTGTTTGACCCCCCTGCTGCAGAAAAATCTGCATTGTAGTTTGGCTTTAGTTTAAACCGTAGCCTGTAGGCTAAAATGCAAAAATGCACTAAAAGCTTCAATATACATGTGTCAACTGAAGCTTCTATGGTGCACTGCAGGCCTCAGATTAAAAACTCCAACCCCACAGAACCAGCAGTATTTTAGGAAAAGGTTGCTATTCATATGTATCTATCTATTTCTTCACTATTATTACTGTTAATGATAGTTTATTTCTTTAATAAAATATTGTTGTCTGAGGGGAAAAATCCTCAACTTTTTTCAGCTCAGTCTATAAAATTGACTAAACGATGTGTGATATGCATGTTTTTGTATTAAGGCAGCAGGATAATTTACATCAGTTTCACTCAGTTTACATCAGTGAGGATGTTTTAGACCACAGCTGACAGCACAATGAACACCGACAAACAACAAGGAGATGAAGAGGGAGAGACATCTGGACTGTTCATTATGGTTTACAATAAAACAGAGCAGCGACAGATGTTTTATGGAGGAGACGAGCGTCTGTCTGACAGATACACAGACAGATACTTTAGTCTACAGTGTATAAACCACGGAAGTGCACAGTAACATCAGGATTTATCATCAAAAAATTTTATATCAGTTGGCACTCCACACACATGCTCCCCTCCCTCCCTCCTTCTGCTGTCTCTCTCTCCTCCTTCATAGTTAATGATTAATCAGCATGGAGTAATTAAGTGCTTAAAAGTACCCAAATTGGACCTGGAGTAAAAAAATCACACACCACAGAACTGTCCAGTAAAACTATGATTCATGGTCATAAACTGTTTAAATAAAGTCAGCACATCTGTCCATATTCACACGCTCTCTCCTTCTCCCTCCCACTCTCTCCTCTCTGCTGCTCTCTCTCTACCTTTTGAGAAAGGTGTCTTTTTTGGTTTCCAAAATGAATCTTTACTGACTGAAACGATGTCTACACATTCTTTTTCTTGTGTCACATTATTGCCATCTGTTAGTTTTACATGGATAGTACACCTGTATGACTTATCTGTTACTTTTTAAAAGTACTTTGTAAACTCCATTATCAAGCTTGCAACAGTTTTGACTGAAAATAGTGTGGGTGTCTGTGCAATGGGCACTTGGGCATGCATCAGACTCATGGTGTGAGCGGTACCTAAGCGAAATTGGAGCGGGAGATAAGGCGGCACACCATCCTTTTAAAAAAGCCATCCAACCTTTCCCCTGCTCCACTCACATGCTTTGCTGTAGGTACCCCTTTGGTGTCATTTCTGGAGGTGCCCCTCTAGTGTTTAATGGGCTGTCAACGTCAGGTGCCATAGCATAAAGGGCAAGAAGGTCCATGCATAGAGGACTGGATGTGCAGTGGGTCAAAGATTGCTTGTTGGTTGACTGAAACAGCATGCTGTAATGTTTTGCTATAAAAGGGCAGCTAGGATTGTGTATTTTTGCTGTTAGAAAAGACCCACAGAGTGATAAGTCAAGCACTTAAACATAATTTTTCAGCCATGTACATTGTAGCTAAAGATAACAGTCAAGAACTGACAGGCAACTAATGGTTCTGAATAGTTGTTACATTAATATATTATCAACTTTAATCAGGATCTTCAGACATTCAGGGCTGAGCAGCAGCTTGTTTTGCTTACCAATAAAACTTTAACATTAGCATATATTAGCTTACGTAACATAACGTATCATAAGCATACATAAGTATGCTACATAGCATTTGTGACCTAAACACCCAGTGTTAAATGTAAATGTAAATTCCACCACTAAAGGTCGCTGTCATAGAAAAACAATGACAGAAGATGTAGACTAATGACATTGTGAAGTAGCATGGGATCATGGGTGTTATTGTCATTGTTTAACAACCACCATCACAAATGAAAATCTTCCTGATGTGACTTGGCAGAAATTGTGTTTATGGATGAGGTAAGTTTTGTTCACTTCACATTTAGTCATGTCCCCAAACTTCCCCTCTCACTCTGACATATCCCATGTTTTCAAGAAGTAATAGCTAATGGTTGGAAGAAAATGCAGTGCTACCTTTAATAAATTATGAATTTCCCTGTGTGTGAAGACTGTTGGAAACATTTGGGATAATGTAAGTACACAACTCAACAAACTGTATAACATAGTTCTAGAAGCTGTAGATATTTTAATGTGGTAATTTGACATATTATAGCTTTAATTTAATTATACCTCTGAATATAATGATTGTAACAATAAAAAGCCATTTTAACTATCACAATCATCATTAAATGTGAGATAAAAAATCTCCTTTATTTGTACTATGTTCACAAATGAAATTAGTTGCATGTCTAATTATGTAAATATAACACCTTTAGATGGAGCAGTGACTTAGCAGAATAGCAGAACTGCAGTGGAACAGTCAATAGGAGCAAATGGACCCACTCCAGAGACAGAACATACAGTACTATGCAGAAGGACAAAGCCTCACAAATCAATTTCTGATTTCAATAGCAGTGAATGCCTCAGTTTGAACAACTACATCACTCAAGCATCTTTGCTTCTCAGTGGGATGAGGAGGTAGTTGACTGGAAATTCTGCATAATGGCATTCAAGAGAACCTAAAACATGTTCCTTTTCGCTTGCTTTTGAAAGAACAAAGCAGTGAGTCGCAGCGCTAACTCAGCTCGCCTCCCCATTTGCCAGTTCTGTAACTCATCAAAAGACAAAAAGCTAAAAGCCTTGAAAAAAAATCTCATTACAAAGACTATTTCCCTCATCTGTGTGGTTCAGTGAGGAAGCAGATTGCATTTCAGTACTTCATTAATAAATGAGTATGTGAACAATGGCAGAGTGATGGCTCCATTGTCTTGAAGCCAAAGTCTAAGGCACTTTGAATGCCAGAAGCAAGATAGTCATTATGCTGCCTGTGCTGTTCAGCTCAAAAGTATGTAGAAAATGCTTGCATGAATAACACTATCTCTGAATAATACTGCTCGAGCTTGACTTTATAGTTAGCTGTGTTAGCCAATAAGTCATTACAGTTTGCAAAGACAAACTTTGTTGTGTCCATCTGCTTCTTATTGTGTCTTCAGACACTATGTCAAAGAAAAAGATCAAATTAGATGTAACTCTTTCAAAACAAAAGAGCTGTCATCTGTGGAAAAATGATGCATCTGCTGTGGACAGTGTTGAATAAAAGGATAAAGGGGCCACTCCAACCCCTGAATGCACTGGAGCTGGATGAAATCTGACAGGTGGAAATTATTTGAGAGAAGATGAAAAAAGAGTGTCATCGCAAAGGAAGGAGGGAAGAAAGTGAGGGCTTGTTCCAGGTCAAAATACAAGCAAAATGACTAAACTAGGAAGGAAGAGCGGAATTGCTGTGAGAGGAAAGCCTGAGGAGAAAGCACGGGTGGATTAAAACTAGATCCTACATGTTTGGGATTTAAGAAGCTAACTGGAGCTACAAACTACCAGGAGACAATGGCTGCAATCAGTTGTTCAGCTTATTTATCAATGGTTTTTGATGATTATTCAAAAGACACATGGCAAACCCCTACAAACAATCAATTTAAAGGTGTTTGGGAACAAAGAGGGGGAAGGTCTTATCCAGGCCTCTATTTAAAGTGGGAGGTATTGTCGCAGAAGTATACTGAACCACCACTTGACGAGAGTAAATAACCTTACAATTTCTAACAGGATTTGTGCAACAAATATGTTTTATTACCAGCCACAACAACAGCATGACTGGTACTGTTTTCACCTCGTGAATCTGTGTGAGTGTCGTTATGGCAAAATGTGGTCCTGGAGACACCCATTGTAGCAGGATCTACAACAGAAGCAGTTTTGAGTACTTTGCCAGGTGTTTGTCTGTCTGTCTGTGGACAGATTTTCTTAATGTGATCACAACAGTTTGCAGTTTGAAAATGGCTGATGTCCGATCCATCATGACAGGCCCACCCTGTCTGTCTCCTCCCAGTTGTGTTCCTGGGCAACCTGTCATTTTCCTCTCTGGTGGCAGGGTCTGGCCTAACTCGTTGCTTTATAAATGTAATATTAAAGTCCCCTTATCATATTACCATTACGTCGATATTTATTATCATGATAACAATGACATTATGTGTTTTTGCTTATTTCTTTCACTTTGCCAAACATGCCATACTCATTTCTCCACACACCAACCTGTCCGGGATCACTAAACATGGATACACATCACTGCTACTAATGCAAACATTCAAAAACACACACACATTACCCACACATACCCTACTTCATCTAATCTAATCTCTACTCTCAGACTCTTGTTATCACATACATCACAGCATTATTATTGTCTGCATGTCCACTATGTCTATCTTATTCATGATCTGTTTTACCAATAAAAAATGAATTACAAATAAAAAATACAAATTGATATAAAATCAATATGTAGCCATAGCATGTCCAGAAATTGGTACTGCAGTCCAAATAGTGACTTGGAGCCAAAGACAGTATATTAAATAGGTTGTATCTCTATTTAATATATGATCTATGGTTGAAACGAGTTGTTTCCGCCCACCCCCTCCTTCCCAAATGCAAAGAAGCTCAGGCAGGCTGCAGGAACACTGCAGGAGCGCAGGACGAGTGCAACATTGTAAACTGCCAATAACAAGCAATGACAAGACACAGTAGGTTTATCAGCTGTTTATAACTGTTGTTGTCTATCAATGTAAAGCTAAGCCTGTTATCCTGTTAACAAAACCCAACAGCCCTGAAATGACAAACTCTGGAGTCAAAGTTTAGTGGCTGCCTGTCTTATTGCTGCCAGACTCCATTAACATATCGCTCAATTTAACCATTATAAACATCTACTCTTTCTAAAACATTATTAACAATTTCTTAATCATAAACAGACACTTAACTCCTTCAGCAAACATTCAGCATTAATTTGAAATCTAATTAATGTGAAATTGGCAGACTAAAACAGTTATTGGAACAGAAATTACACAAGTCATCGTGGCTGTAGAGAACCAAGTCATTTCAATATTAGCCTGTTTCCTTACTCTCTGTCAGCATATCATGGTTATTTTATGATAAATTACAGTAAATATATTATTGATTTCTCCTTTAAGGTTTGGAAAGTAATAGCAAATGAAGGCTGTCCAGGGAAGATCAGCTAAGATTTTACACGGGGACATCATCCTCTCCTGTTGAGGAGCTTACTTGCACTGTATATTGCCTGAGGAAAAGAGAAGTCAGGCCGCCCCCATCAGCAACATATTTAGTGTGACTGGCTCTGCATGCCAGAGGAGATGTATTTGAGAGGTTTTGAATTCAGATTGCCCTCAACTTCAATTAGGACTGTATGTAGGACCATTACTGTTGTTGGTTGGTTTCCTAATGCAAACATAGAGGGCCATATTGATTTTTTTCTAGGGACTATCTCTCCACAAAATTATTTCAATCTGTTACTTTTTAATCATGGTTTTAAGCAACTGCTTTGAAGTAGGGGATTTGGGGGAATTGACACAGCGGCACCTGCTGAAAAAAGAAAAAAAAGATTAAAAAACCTGTTGCCTTATTAAAAGCAGCCCTCTGGCCCCTCCAAATTCTCATTCTGCTCATGAAATGAGCTTTAAAAGGCATAAAGGGTCTCTCATCAGAAGGCTTCTTTAACTCCACATCTATATTTTTCAATCATGATACGCCCAGATAAAAGTGACTTGTAGTTTCCATTTATGCAGTTTGACAGACGATGAGTTCATTTTAGACTCCAGATTAATGAGATCGCTATGGGGCTTTTGGCATAATTTGTGACACTTTTCCTCATGGAAATAATGAAATTGTAGGACACTGAGCTTAAACAGACAGTTTTAGAAAAGCAAGTAACAGACTCAAGAAACTGCAAGGATGCTGTATCTGAGGATTCATTTTTTCATTTTACAATGTTGTAAAGCTGAAATTGTTTGATTCGCCCTGTCTACATGTGTATGCTTTAAGACATACATCAAAGCATTTTTATAGTAAGCCATTATCTCTTCTACAAAGAGAAGCATTGACTGTAGCCCTAACCTTTATCCTCTCTACTCATGATGCTATTAATCTCACTTCAACACATTTATCCTATCTCTGAGTCACAAAACATATTTCACCTTTCAAACAAACCCTTCTCATTCTGCTCTTGTTAATAAACACATTGCAGTGCTCATGCTTCTCCACCTACACACTGTACTGAGAACACTGCTTCCGTACTAATGAGATACTTTTCATAATTAGCTTGAGATCTGTTTCCCAATCAGACAGACAGCGAGAGGCTAATTAATCACAGCACATTAGCCAGCCTGTATGTTTACTCATATCTATTTACCTTGCTTTATGGCAGTGAATGACGATATGATATCGCCTGCTGTGTTCTCCGAAGAAAGCCAAGGTCAGAGATAATTGAATTTTATTAGAGCCTTGAGAGGTACAGTTTGGTAATGCGATAAAATTAGAATTCAGAGACATTGTTTGTTCAGACATCAGATGAGACAGCAGGAACAGACTGATACCTGCTGTCAGTCTGACTTCTTATTTGACGGTGAACGATGGCAGAACAGAAATAAAAAGTAAGTCCCCATTTATTTCGAGCTTGAGAAAAGGGGAAGTGTATATGACACATTAGAGCAAACGCAAAGGGTGAAACACATCATTTATGCGGAGTGTATGTGTATGTGTGTATGGCACACTGAGGTCTTGTGAACCTGCCTAAACTGCCAGCGCTGAATGACTGGCTGTATGCCTACGTGGGTCACTGGTGAGACATTAGCTTGGTGTTCAAGCAAACGCTGCAGGGCTCCGACAACCAACAGAAGTGAAAGATTGACACATAAATATACTATTTCTTGTGGCATGACATCCATGTCACAAGACAACACGTGGGTGTCGGTGTCTGTGTATGCTGACAACAGAAAACCAGGATTGACTGACAAGTAGCTACCCTGTGTTAAATAATGGCGCTCAGCACAGCTTTTACCCAGTAACCTTGCTAACCCAGCACCTCGGAAGCCTACTCAGTACTGTGGGACCAGTCTCACAAAAACACCGCTTCAACTTGACAACCTAATAGACCACTGAGCTGGTCTCACTCATTATCCACCACTACAAAGTTCAGAGCACACATGGCCACTTGAAAAGGCAGAAAGCTGACAAGTTCAGGATGCATTTTACATTTGTACATTAGGCTTGCCAAGATAGCTGGTGTTAGCAGTGTAAAGGGTCATTTATATTCCCTTTATGTTATGAAAAAATATGTCTATTTTAAACGTTAGAACAGTCACTGCCCACATACAGTACATACATGTAATTTATGTTAGCATGGATGTTAAGCAATATATCCACTAGAGGGCGCTGCTCAGAGTCAAAAGTTACCCCAAAAAAAGGAGCAGTGTCAAAAGTTTCATTTCACAAACACAGCAAAGCTGTAGAAGATTGTATTAATGTACCTCTTGAAAAAGAGACAAAGGTGGAGGCAGGGTTGTGACGTGGTGGTCTGTGTGGCCATTAAATACGCTGCAACGTGGACAGAGAATTCTTTTCACCAGCTAATTGATGACATACATAATATCCAATATGTTTGGATTTTTAAAATGTTTTTGTCATGTCCTCTGGTTGTGTTTCGCTTCAACTCCATCGCTAAACTTTTGCTAAATCAATCATCCAGTCAAAAAACCTAGTCTGAAACAGACCCTCCTCATCAAACTTGGTCAGAGTGGAGGACTTGCTGCTGTGTTCAGAAGCCAGTTTTCATATATTTGGTAAACACTGTGTCATTCTTATCTTCATAAATCTGTTTAATTATTTTTTATTTACCATCCATCCAGCACTAACAGCTCCTTTTGAATCAATTTATTGATTTTTTTGTTGTCTAGTTTCAAACTGTTGAGTTTAAGGCTTCTTGGTGATTTTAACATTCATATTAATGATGGTTCTAATATTTTTGTTTGTAGTTTTAATCTATTTTTCAGTCTTTTAATCTCACACAACATGTAACAGACCCAGCACACATCAGAGGGCATACTGGACCTTGTTTTTACTCTTTGTTCAAATATTAATTTTGCATATTCTTTTTTATTTCACATCATCATAATCATAATTGTTTTCTGTTTGACTTGTGTTTTAATTAGTCTTTCTATTAATAGAGATGTACAGTCTTTTAATGAGCACTGCCTTTCAGTCCTGGATAAGGACAGAAGAAGACAGCTTCTTCTGTGACTTGATTGGCCCCTGTGGTCTGTTCCTTTTTCTGGATGAATGTAGGATTGACGTAAAAAAGGGACTGAGTATACAGGGCCCTCATGTGAGGAGGGTCCGCAAAGATACTTGAATGAATAGCTGCAGATGCGGGGAGAGGCCCATAAACAATGCCCATGTCCAGGGCCCAGAATTCTGTGCTACATCCCTGAGCAGCATAAGCATCTGGTCCTGACCCAGCTTATTTCAAACAAGATGTTGTTAATCCACTTCTCAAAAAATTGATCCATCTCTGCCCAAAGCTGCAGGTCTATTTCTTAGTTACCTTTTAAAGCTAAGGTCTTAGAAAAAGGAAAATGGTTGCAAAGCAGCTTACAGCCGTCTGAAGAGCACAATATTCTTGAGAAGTTTCAGTCTGTTTTTTTATGGAACCAGATTAATATGCACAGAAGGAGTCACAAATGTATTTTGTGATTTATATACGTAACTCTCTCCAAAAAAATATTTTTCAATGCACATAAAAATATATATTGTTGTATATAAATGATAGAAATCCACATGCTGCTGGCTGCTGAAAATACATTTCCAAAAAGTAGATAAATATGTTTACACAGTGCATATTTATTGGGCATTAACCTCACGTTTATGCACATATTGTTGAAAAAAGAGACTTGAAGCATAAATAAACTCTTCAGTTTGTGGCTGAGACTCATCAGGACACAGCTGAGATGTGAGCCTGCACTGCGCTGCAGACACGGGGAGGACAGGAATGACTGATTGCTATTTTTTGAAACCACTACATTGAACTCTGGACGATGTTAACCAAGTGTTTTCATTGCCTAATCTTTGACTATATAGCAATCAAGCACAGATATTGTAGAAGTAAGTAATTTTAATGAGCACTGGAATGAATGTTCAAAAACCTTCACATATCTGTTTCCCAGAATTGCCTTTTATCCACCAGAATGGGGCTTTTTCTGTAAAATTTAAGGCTTGGGTTCACCAAAGTCGAAGCATTATTTTTCACTTTTCCATCAGTTTCAACTACATCACTCTATGCATAGTTGTCACCAGAATGGGAAAACTCAAGTTGATGACTACGTTTGTGGAGGCACTTGTCAACAAATAAATGTGTTTTGACAGACTAGACAGTAGCATATGCTCCAGACAAGTTTCCCTCATACACACGTGTAACTTCATGAATAAAAAATGGGCTTAGGTATGGCAAAAAAGCTGAAGATGTATGTCAAAGTGTGTTTGCTTGATGTTGTTATCTGAAGCATATAGCTGTTTGTATCACCTACCTTTTTTATCGTCTTTGTTTCTTAGGACGAGGCGCCTGCACTTTGTCAGACATAGCCATGCATAAAAGAATGAGTCTATCTATACCGGTGCTTTTCACTCTTCCTGACATGCTGTCGCTGTGATTTTGAGGTTTGTGAGCTGCTGTAGCACTGCAGTGATGCCTCATGTCAGTCTTAGCCAGCTTTCAGGCACAGCAGTACCACTTTTTTTGTTGTTCCAGACCAGTGAGTGTGGTGACTGTTGCACCCTGCTCAGCAGTCCGAGAGGATTACTGGACAGGTTTGGAGTGACATAAAAGACTAGCAGGGAAATACTGTCAGTTTGTGTTGGTTTATTGGTATTTCCCTGTTGAATTAAACCGAATCATGTGGTGCTTTCAGACATGCAGATGGAAAATTCATGTCTTTAAATAACACAAATTAACGTCTATTCCAAATTAATTTGCTGGGTAGGTATGTTCAAATGAAAAATTGCATTCCTCTGAAAGGTGTACAATGTGTCACAAAAAGTGTGAATGTGCACCAGCAGTAGGTGTTTTCAAGAGCTAATAAGAGATGGTGTTTTTTGTGTATTACAGTTTTCACCATCCCCAGTTCAGCAGCATGACCGCAGTCAGTCAGACATTTTGTGTCTGTGTTTTCGATGTACTGTAATTAAAACCTGGCTTGCCTAATTAATGAGGCTTAACTGGTACCTGTGCACTGCCCTGTCACTCCGCCCCAGCAATTTGGTGGAAGAACTGGATGACTCTCTGCTCTCTGCCTCGTTTACAGTTGCCAATAGCTCCCCCCAGCACGGTCCATTGATGTAGGAAGGAGAGCAGTCCTATTGAGTGCTCCCAATGAACACAGCCAGACTGCGATGAAACCAACCTCAGAGACCAACGGAGGTCAGTTAGATGACAGGGAATATAGTAGTTTTCCTGCTGGGTTTGGCTCCTGGCACCCCTGGGCTAACCAAGCTAACAGAGGTTAGTGGTTAGCTAACTTACTTTAACAACAGGTAAAGCTGTATTTCCATCAAGAAACTCTACCACAGTTAGCTACTTTAGCAACAAGTAAGCTAAAACCATCTGTCCATCAGGAAACTGTAATTAATCTCAGAGAGGTGAAGGTGAGCAGCCAAAGGACATCAGATTCAGTTTCACCCAAATCAGTGAATATACTTATAAAGTTGTGCTTTTGTACAGTGAGGCCTGCTCCCCAGAAACACTGCACTGCTCTCTCGTGAACGAATATATCTCTTTCCATGTTCATTGGACGCAAATTTAGTCTACTTTAGTGTAGTGCAGGATTACTGTTATCAATATTATTATTATTATTAATATTCATATTATTATTATCATCATTCTTATTATTATTTAGTAGTAGTAAGATTACATGAAGCTGAAACTGAACATCAGTCTGGAAACCTTGTGTAGTTTGTGCAATGTAATGTATGTAATTGTGTCCTTCGACCATTGTGGGGCACTGTTGGATTCTAGCTTCTGACATTCACTTGTGTGGCTGATGGCTGAGAGATGGCCTTCATTGACACAATTTCCCATTGTGCATTGCTGAGAGTTTAACTTTGCTATTTTGTGTTCCAAAATGTATATGTTGCTGTTTCTTAGTGTTAGTCTTAGTCATGCTTTGTGATGTATTTGTAATTAATTGTTACACCATAAGCAAGGTGGCAAGTACACTCCAGCTGTATCATAGCTTAATAATGTGGAATGCATATCTCTTAAATTACATGCAATTGCAGGGCAGAAGTGAGAAATGCTGCTCATCTCCCAATTGGCACTGTTTAGCATAGTGCATAAGCAAATGTGTGGTGTTCTGGAATTTAGATCAGATTATGGATCAGTTTTGGGAGTCTGATACCCAATAAATGCCTTACATCAAGATTGGGCTTCTATAACAATACAGGATCTACCCCATCTCTAGTTATCAACAGTTTTTTAATAATTTTCCAGAAGACAAAGTCTAAAATACCATTGAAAATATCAGAAAATATCTATGAAATGACTTTTTTTATCACTGTTGGCCCAGATTTGGGTGTACAGTCGACGTATAGGGCAAAACTTATGTTATAAAAAACACTTGTGACTTCATGGGAACTTTAAAAGGCAAAGACAAGAGGGTGACTGCTGTATTTTCTATGTGTTTCTGTACGTTTGTGTGGGGTTGTTGAGCTAGCTCAAAGGTGCACAGGGAGGAAGGAGAGGTACTAAAAATGTGGGTATGGTGGGAAGTGGTGGTGAGAGTGGCAAGAAAGAAATGAGAGCTGATAGAACTAGCAGGGAAAAAAGAGAGAGACTGCTGTAAGACAGACGGGTGATGTTAATGTTCGTGTTTATTAATAATTTAGTGAGAAATCTCTCTCAGTACCCTCACTTACGAAATCCAGGAATGCCCATGTGCTCTACCCTGCTGCATGTGTGGGTGTGCATGCATGTATTCGCACTTTGTGTGGCTGTCAGTCTATCAAGAGCCAGAGGACATATGCTGGTCAGCCAGCTACCTTCCCTACTGTCTCATCATTTTCTCTCTTTCCCCCTGTAGGGTGGCCATTACACTGAGCCCCCTCAGGCCATGTCACGGCACACACACATACACGCACACACACGGTGGCAAACAATGAAAAAATGTTTTAGTAAGCATACACACATGCACGCTTGCACACACTCCCTCTTCATCCATCCATCCAGCCCAGCTCGAGGGCCTTGGTGAGTGGGCTCCAGCCCCGCACAGCAGCCCCATGCTAGGGCCTTGGCCACATTAGCAGCCTGGCGGGAGACGGGCTGGCTACACTCGCCAACAGCCTCCAGCTAACGTCCTCCCACAAGAGCTGGCACCCTTTAGACGAGCTGGAATGGTCACAAAGTGGGAAGAATCTAATCCGGTTTGACTGTCTCTTTTTTTTTTGCAGTGTCCTCAGCCATCATGGGGCTTATTTGGGCCACTTTCCACTCCAAATAAATATGAATATGAGGCCTGTATGTGAAGTGTATGTACTGGGAATTATTGGATTAAATGGTTGCAGCACAGAGCAGGGTTAACACTAAGAAAAAAGCTGTGATACAGCAGTTATATTACATGAGGCCAATTTAAACCCCCTCACAGTGATATCACATGACAGCTTTATATGGTTTATATCCTTAGTGTGAGTATATCCTGCAGCTGTGCTTCCCTGCGTAGATTAACACCTGAGTCATTGTTGACTGCCTCCATTTGGTCGGAGTGAGCCTGCCTTTACCCCCGTTGCTATGATCATCCTTACAGTTGACAGCCATTAGGTTGAAATGTACCATACCTGCGTAGGGGATAGGGGCGTCTTTATCCAGGGCCACCAGAGGAGGATCCAGCAGGACAATGTCAGTGTTTTCAGTGATCACCCCATGGTATGATGTCTCAATCCACGGCTTGTGTTTATTCACTGTGGAGACAGAGAGCAGAGATGTCAGTGAATAATAACAGAACTGTCAGTCTGAACAAGCTGAGATATACATCTTCAACTGACCCTTCGATAAGCCCTTCCTGTCCAATCATAGATTAGCAACCGTTACTAAGGTACCACAGGCCTGTCAAGCTTTGCATCTCTCTACATGTTAAAGCAGTGTACAAAACACAAGAGTACACATGTGGGGAATGGATTAAACATTACTGCTCTAATATAAGATGCAAACATTAGCATGTTCCGCTGACTAGCTTATTAGCTGTAGTAACTATACCTCCAGCCAAACTTGTGTTAGATACCACTGCATTTGCCAAACTCATAGCTTATTTGCAGTGGTTACATTGGGATTTGTTATGTGGGGGGTTTGAGGAGGAGAATGTGGGCTGGTGCCTGATCAAAGTGGCCAACAATGACACATTTCTCTAGATCACCCTATTAGGTCTAAGCCAGGTTAGTTCAGCTCTCATCCCAGCTCTATTCCTAAGACGATCGTGGGTCGGCTGCTCTGGCTGACCATCTCAAGGCTCACTGCACTGATCTAATCCCTGCCCTTCCTGTACCAATGTTAATGAGCATATTTCTGCCATCAATCATATACATATGTGTGTCATATTTCACACAGTTTGCATACATTACACTCTACAGTATATGCATGCGTTAGTAACTTTACATATTTATTTTCCTTCTTATTTTAAAATGTGTTGGATGGAAACATTAAAAAAATAAGATGGACTTCTCAGCTGACTCAAGGAGTTCAAGCATTAGGATAGGCATTAGCATTAGCCAGCTACACTTTTGGAATTTGCCACCAGACCATTCATTTATTATTATTATTAGGTTTGGTTTTTTTTGGCATTTTTGACTTTATTTGATAGGGCAGCCAGAGAGTAGACAGGAAAAGGGGCAGAGAGAGAGGGGATGACATGCAGCAAAAGGCTGAAGGTGGGGGTTGAACCAGCAGCCGCTGTAGAGGACTAACAGCCTCCATACATGGGTCGGACGCTCTACCAACTGAGCTAAATGTCCGCCCTGCTTGCAAACATTTTTGCAGAAAAAGTCAACAGTCATCAAATAGAAATGAGAAACTGCTTTTGTTTAGTTCTCTGTGGAATCAAAGACCTCATATTTCAGCAGTTAGGTTACTCCCAGTTTCAACGTTATATCTGCCACCGTCATCACTGTAAAATGCATAATACCGCAGTGAGAGAATGGAAGGAGTAGTAACAGTAGGAGGAGGGCTTAGAGAAGGATCTATTTCATTTCACCTGAAAAACTGTCCTCAGATAAACTATTTAACTTTGACATGTGCACACAGACAAATACAGCATACTCCAGCAAGAATACACACACTCTTTATTCTGTTCTTGGCAAAGCTCCTCCAGCCTCAGCTTTCTACAAGACATTCTCATTTTGCTAATCTCCCTCGCTACCTCTTTTCTCTCTTTTGTTCTTTTCTTCCTTCAAACATTCCCTGCAGGTTTCAAAGCACAGTGCCATGCTTGATCAATGACCACCACCGTGCTGCCAGCAGAAAACTGTATCCAAGGCCCAAGTCAAAACAAAGTTCATGAGCTGAGGGCCTGATTAAGGCCCATAATTGAGTAACGGCCCCCTGGGCAGTGTGCGGCACCGTGCCGACCCACTTGCCATTTTGTTTACCATCTTATGGTCAAAAGAAGAAGAAGAAAGAAAAAAAGGGTTGAGGAAACAACTGGAACCCTTTTAGCTGGGCCAGAAAAAGCCACAAATTACATTCTGTCCACTTAAAGTTCAAGCTGGTGGATTGAAAATGACACGAAGCAAGGCTGTAATTTGAAGTCCGCTGAGAAAGATTGCTTTAAAAAAAATCACATAATAATATGTGGTTTAATGGGGAATGAAGAGCATAAGCAATAATTACTCATTCAGCATGCACCAAAAAGAAAGCGGACTCTTTCTAAGTGCGAATCAAGCAATCATTGCCGACCAGTTCAATTATCCAGTGAATGTCAGTAAAAGCCACACTAAAATGTGTACCTTCCAAACAACCCTGTCAGTAAAATATTAACAGACATCACACTCAGTAATGTCAGTGCACAAAGAAGACTTTGTTGTGAAACTGCATTTCATTTTATTTTCATCACTTGTATACAGAATTTATGTGATTATGTGTTTTTACTGCACTTCAAAGGGAAGGAAACAACACTAAACAACACTAAAACTACGATTCCCAACCAGGGTTCTTGTACCCCAGGGAATACTTCTACAGCTGTTCAAGCGAGATTGTGGAGAAAATTCTGATTTGATTAAAAATATATATCAACATATTTATGTTTAGGAGGAAACCACCAAAAGAGAATTTATCTTAATTTGTGTTATGCTAAAAAAACAAGCTTGCAGAGAAGTCAAACAATTTAACTGAAAGTGGATAAATGGTTTAATTAGTAAGAGAGGATAAACATTGGCAATTATTAGCCCAATGTGTTGGATAGACAGGTGAAATAATCAGCTGAAATTAATGGATAAACAGGTAAAACGTTTGCTAAAGGTAATGACTAAGGAATAACGATTATAATATAATAATTGAAGGGGTAAAATAGCTAAAAGTAATAGATAAAAGGTTGACTGATTCAGCTAAAAGGAACACAGATGAAATGAACACATTTGGAACATGACAGGTAGTGCTGATGATAGGGCTGAGTTCATCTGTTAGTGATAATGGGGTTACATCAGACGAAAAAAACTTGGGAACAACTGCTTTAAAAAACACAAGTGTCAATCTTTTCTTTTTACGTTTTACTCCTGGAATGAAGTACATCTTTTGGCAGTATAACAAGAACATACTATAACTTTATCACAATGCTTGTACTGTGAGCAGGGCTTCTAAATTGCTCCAGAGTTTCGGTGTCCACTACAGATCTGTTGGTTTATAATCTGTGCTGGAGGGAACCCAGCTGCCTTTACAAAAACAGTTTAGTTACTGATGGGTAATATCAGCTTTTGCTGTAGCTGACTGTCTGGTATTAAGGTTATGGGGTTTTGGCAGGCAATTATTTCTTATTTCTCCCAAGTAAAATGAAAAAAATGAGCAAAATATGTGGTGATGTTTCATGATCAGTTTTATTCCAGTAACATGCACAGCAGATCAAATACATGAAACTTCAATTGGTTGTTCTGTGACTCTGGCACAATAATGGTGGAGGTGCACATCTTAGCTTCCTAAACACACACAGTTGCTGTAAGGGTGCGTTTGATTTATTGTTGCTGTACTTTCAATTGGTTCACGAATAAATGCTGCAAAGTTATCTTTCATTTTAATGTCCACATAAGAGACATTTTGAGACATTTTACACATCACAGTCTCCTTTTTATTCATGTGCCTTGAGTGTTCTGAAAATTCAAAGACAGAAACTTAATTGTCTTCTAATTGAAAACAAACTCTCATGATTTTGATTTTAAAGTTTTTTCAAGATTCACAAACTCTTCTGTAGCACTTGCACCATGTAAATAAATTATTTGCTATACATGATGTTCTTTCCTCACTATACAGGCATTTAAAAATTGACTGCATGTGTTCAGGGATGCATGAAGCTGGAGGCAGCAGAGACCAATATGAACCAATAAAGGCTGTAGTAATACTGACAAGAACTTCAATCTACTTTCACCCTTGACTGTGAGTAAGGTAAAGGACCAAACTTTAGCAGAAGTTGTGTTATGTTTTTGAGGACAGTGGGCAACTGCAAAATGCTAGTGCGACCTGGAAAAACATGCTAACTGTACAGGGATGCATATTCATGAGTGTCAACCCAGAAAGCATGTCTAACGGCCCTGATACAGTTAGAGGAGATCATTTACAGGGGCAGGGAGATGGGAACACATCAGTCTATTAGGACGTTATAAATATGCATGAGTTTGCTACAACAGTGAGGGGTAAAATGATACTGATTTCAACTTTAAATGCCAAATAATGTCATTTTGGGAACAAATAGCTTGCTGACACTGCTGTGTAGGAATTTCAAAGGGAAACATGATTTCTATGTGTCACCACTGTCGCTGCCAAAGGTACGACTAATGGATTCTGCTGAGAGAGCCTGTATTTTGTGGAACATGTGATACAAGTACAGAACAATTAGCAGACATCTAACTATGTCAGATCTCGTTTTTTGACACTGGAAGTGTGTTATCATAAAAGAAAAAAAGTGAGAAAGCTGAAACCAGATGAAAAAAGCTAATTCCCTGCTCCAAGTTGGGACCAGAGCATAACCTCAATGAATGTGTAAAACAGGGTATAACACTATTTGACCACAATGTGTGACAGCTAATGAGGAGTCTGGAGAATTGAAGGGGCTTGTCCTTTACTTCATATATTCAGTCCTCTCACAGATTAGGAGCCCTACTGACCTTTAAATCCTTGAAGCTGCGGTTTGTGGCGCTCAGTGTGACTACTTAGCAACGTCAGGCTGACCTAAACCTAATTTTGTTATCAGCAATGCCAAAATGTTCCATTATGAGAACACATAGTGATCCAGCTTCAACACTACGATACTGCAGTGAAAATGGAGGCGTTCTTTTGTCATTAAATACGTAACATGTACACTCTTAAAATTAATGGTTCCAAAAGGGTTCTTCCTGACAGGCTGAGGTTCTACTCAGAACGATCTGATACTGAAAGCTTGTGTCCTATCTGCTGCTGATTCCACTGCTCACTTTTGACCACAGGACCTACACGGCCTCTCCTTAATTTATTTTTTACTCATTAAAAATGGTTAAATTAAACAGAACATCACAATTTAGAGTGATGATATCTCTACACTGGTGACCTTTGTGATGTCGCCAGTACACATGTTTGAGTGCATCCTTCCATCCATCAGCCTGGCCTCGCTGCGCTGCTGTGGCGGGTTAATGATGTCTCAAACCCTCGCAGCCTTCTCTGTTTGCGTGGGATGGAATGGTTCTTCACCAGGAGAGATGAGGACATTAAAGTAGCGCCCAGCTCCGGTAATCGCTGCTGTGTCTTGATGGGGTCTCACCGACATGTCAACCCTGCCCCCAACACATCTGCAGCACATCCAATCACTGGTGAGAAATCAGACGCTGCTGCTGTCTTAATAGAATGGGGTGCATGTATTGACAGCTTGAGACATGCCCATGAGTCATTAGAACAAAATAGATGGATATGCTCCTGTCTTCTTGCAAATAATGCAGGCTATCAGAGGCTGAAGAGGGGTGGAGGGAAGGGTGAAGAAATGAACAAGGTAGACTATCAGTTCCAGAGACTCCCAGGGGAACCATTGCAGCCGCTTACAACGATCGAACCTGAGGCTCCAAGTGCTAATGCCTTGACACTAAGTGATTAGCTCCATACTCCTCCATGGCAACTTGAATCAAAACTAAACACAGTTAATCCCCTAATCAATACAAAGGGAATATGACAGCCAAATTTGCCTGCATCATTTTACTCTGCAGGTTGAGTCAGAAAGAAGCACGTCTCCAAGTTTGCTTAAAGTCCTCATGCTTCTGTGTGCTAACGACACACCAATGACGAGGTTTGTCCTTCTGACATTTTGACAGAACTGTGCGATGCTCATCTTTGACGAGCATTCAGGACTCAGACAGCCTCTAATAGGAGATGTGCTTAAAGAAAAAAATCAGCAAACACACACATACACATCGCACACACCGCCTGAGCTGCACTTCAAGTGACCCCAATTTTTAAAAGCAAACACCTTCGTTGGCAACTAAAAGCACTCAGTAAATGGCATGCAATAACCTTTCTTTGTGGCTTTTTTTGGCTGAACATGACTGGCTGAGATCCAAGGGCTTTTTGGAAGAGCAGGAATCAAATGCACCATTTTCAGTTTCATGTGTTAACAAGAAGAGGAAACTAATACAAGATTGTTGTGTTGCACTTATTTAGACCGGAGTTGGGGTTTAAATGCCATGACCTTTTGCCACCATGTCACAGAGTGAGAGCATTGGGGTGAGTTCTGTTAACTGGCTTCAAGGCAGACTTGACAAATTCCTTTTGGCTTAATATATCTCCCAGATATCCCCTGTAACCTTAATTCAACCTTTAACTTTATTTCTTTTAATGAAAATCAACTCGTTGCACTTTTTCTGCCTTCAGCTGTTCTATATTCTTTGAATTTGGGGTTTTAGGTGTGTAGTGACTAAATTAACAAAATGTTTTACTCATACATTTAAATAATAACCACTTCTGTGTAATTTTGTCTTTTCACAAATGAGTGGAGTTAAAGGCCACTGAATCATTTTTGTTCCTCAAGTCAATTTAATTACAGGGGTTGAGGGATACAGTTATCAAACCTGTACAGGCTATATAATCAGGTTGTGTGACAGCTGAAAAAGGTGAGAGCAGGAGCTCAGCTGCCCTTTATTGCTGGCTGCCGGTCAGTGGGACTATCTCCCTCTGCCATTTCACTGCCAATTAAACCCAGAGTCGTGGATTTGACTTGAGGCTCTGAGCATGGCAGAGGCGATATAACAGCTGATTAATCTCTGGCCAGGCAACGGTGTGCCACCGTAACTGTACTAGCGGGTGCCACCTCTTAATGGGCGTGTGCTGCAATTTGAATAGGCCCCGGAGGGACAGGGAAGGAAGAGAAACAGTTGTAATTAAAAAGATCTCTGTAGGAAATTAAACTCTGATTGATAAGGTCAACAAAAGGGGCTGTGATGAATACATCAGCATAATGAAAAGTAAACGCAGCAGAGACAGTTAGCCATTACTGCACCAACAGGCAATTACAGCTACACAGTAAGCTGCTGGGAGCTCACGCCAGCTCAGAGAGGCTCAGAGATGTCCATCAACGGGTCACCGCAAATAATCGAGGAAACATCCCCATGAAAGTCAAGGGACGTGTCTCAGCTCTCTTTTTTCTTTCCTCCTAACCACTCCATCGTTGCAGTGATCCGTGTCTTCTTTGAACCTTGGAGATCTTCTGCAAACTTTAATCTTCTTTGCACTCAGTGCACAGGCTTCGTGCTTCGCAGAGCAAACTGACAGGAACCCTCTGTCGAGAGAGTACTTTATTAAATATAAAAGCTTCTAACTAGATTTCTCGTCGAGATGCATTGAGTCCTCAAATTCCTAACATTGATTTTGACTAAAGATCAGTTAGACTAAAGGGTAACATGTAGTCTGCAAGCTAAGAAAACTGACATTACACACTGCATGAAAATGATACTTTGACTGGGAATTTATTTGCTGTACTAGCTGATTTGAAGATAATTTTATCTATACAGCTTCATGGTTATTAAAGGGATAGTTTGGATTATTAATGTGGGGTTGTATGAGGTACTTATCAATGTCACTGTATTAATGACAGAGGATGGCAGTCAACACACCCCCAGTCAGGGGAAGCAGTGGGAGTTCTGCTGTAAGAAGCTATGCATGCTGGGGACAGGATCAATAGCAAAACATATATTTTGGCCACCTAAAAAGGCTCATCTAAAAAATCCATATTAGTTTAAATGAACACTATATTTGTATCTGTATATATATTTTTACACCTTTACCTTGCTGTCAGTTAGTCTGTTCATAAACCAAATATTGCTCTCTCCAACCAGACTCAATTGGCAAAATCAGCAATTTTACCTTGCAGAACATGGGAGTTACTGGTCAACTGTTGCCCCAATCTGTTTGCTTGTATTCTGCAACTTCTGTGTTTTAAAAGGTTAATTCAAATTCACCGAAATCACACAATAACATACAAATTAACAGATCGAGGCAGCTGTAGACCAGCAACTCCCATGTTCTGCGAGGTAAAATTACTTTTTTTGCAAAAAAGAAGTCTGGTTGGGCAAGAGATAGAGATATTTGGCTTAAATAACGGTGGCTTCATGACAGAGACGGTTGTCTAACAGCAAGGTAAAGTAGTGAAAATATTCCAAATATAGCATACAATTAAAATGATACAGATTTTTTTTACATTACAAAAATGTGCAGTACATTGTTTAACTTCCATGCTGGTACTCCTCTCTGCTTCTCCAAACTGGGGGTGTGTTGACTGACATCTATTGTAGGTAATACACTGACTATCCATAAGTGACTTCACATAATCTGAACTATCCCTTTAAAGGTGTACTCTGGTGATTTAGTATTGCACTTATAGAGTTGGATGATAGAAAAGAGACACAACAGCAGAGGCAGAGGTGTCCTGCCTTTTAGCCTCACTGGTCCTATAATGCCCATAATGCAACTCGACTGAGTCTGTCTCAAATGCTTATAATACATGCCTCGCCAATAAACTATATTAAGTTTTTTCATTGTATCATTTCCCTTTCAAAAGACATAATATGACCATGAATTACAAAAATATCACGAGAATGTTGAATTGTATAAATGACACTTGATGAAACTGGAGGCAACAGATTCTGTCTGAACGAACTAGAGGCTGAGTGACAGCAATGTTAGGTTATTTAATTTGAATCATTAAATATTTAAGTCACACACTAAATAAGAAAAAATGGTGGAACTTGAAAATATATCAAGTGGCATCTTGAAAACAGATGAGAAGTGAACCTCAGCTTATTTTTCCATCACAGCGATGTTTGCAATTTTAAATACAACAAAGGAACAGAAGTGAAGATCAAACTGCAACAGCTGTCGAGCTCAACAAATAAGGGCTTTTTGTACTTGGGTAGAATACAAGTGAGTTCATTATTCAGTCAGAGCATACAGCAAAGGAAACTGTGTTCCTGCCAGAACACCTGGGTCACCCTCCACAGTCCCTCTCAGACAGTGACACCCTGACCTCCACTGTGCTCACTACAGAGCTCCCTCCACTGTCTTCTCATCTCTGAGCAGTATGTCTGGAGGACATGCAATGGAAACTAAACTCTGTGCTTTTTCACGCCATATGAAAACACCTCATGTCCTCTGGCATGTGATTGAAAATCATGACTTGGCCTGAAAATAATTCACCTGTCGCTCCCTGGTTGGCCTTTTGTGGCTGTTATGTTATGGATTTAGTTTCTTGAGATTATGAGCTGTTCGTAGCCCTGGGCAGGGCGAGATAAAGCCGGATCACATGGTGCTTTTTTCAGGTTTGTTGAGAATGGAATAACCTAACAATTCAGAGGCTGCCCTGCATTGCCCTAGGTGTGTGTGTGTGTGTGTGAATGCGTAGGTGTGTATAAAGTAGTATGTAAGCCTGTGTGTCATACTGCGTTTTGCGGGCCAGGTGAGGTTGTGCATTCTGGGCATGATCCCAGCCCCTGGTGCCTGGAGTGGGAGTGGGAGAGCAGTGTTGCAGCAGGACCCACAGCCTCTGAGCCTAACAAATCCAAAGCAGACGCCACCCTGCGAAACCACCCAGCGAGCACCCTGACCACAGTAAACAAAACAAAAGTCCAGCTCAAAGGTTTGTAGACAGGCGGAAAAATTCATAAAGGTGCATTTAGAGTTCTGCACTACACAGATTGAAAGACAGCACTGAGAGGAGGCAAGTGCTGCCACACATCAAAGTCTGCAGCTTTATTTGCACCTCAGTGAACAATGGCATTTTTGTTTACACATTTCTCTCCTTTCTACCCCTCAACATTGTCCCTGCAGCAAAATGATAGAGCCCCGACAAAGGTCAGGCTTTTATCATGAGCTTGTTTTCCATCCACCTTGGCTGAAGTGCAACCACCCCACCCCGGAGTCAGAATACACGAGCAAAGAGGAGCTGAAGAAAGAGAGGAGAATGGAAAAAGCACAATACAAATTGTCTGAGTTCTCCTCTGTGCCGTAAGTGACTGTGCAGTGCTGTAACTGTATATGTTGCTCTACTTTCAGATCGGGACTTATTAACCTGCAGAGATAGGGAAAAGGCTGACTGCATAGTCACTCTGCTGCTCTGCTACCCCCCACTGCCCCTGGGGAAGAGTGGAAAAAATAAAGAGAAAGCGAGAGAGATGTAGGAGTGTTATGCATTAAGGTACATGGCAAAAAAAAAAAAGAAAAAAAAAAAAAAACTAAAAGCATCTATCCAAATGACCAAGAGTGGATGTATAGGAGCTGAAAAATGCACTTTTAGTGCCATTACCCCCAGCTATCATGACCCCTCTTTATCAAATGGTTTCACAGTCACAAATGTTCCCTCTGTGCGTCATTTGAGAGCCATTATCATGGTCCATTATTGTATGTGCAATTTGAGATATGGCATTTACAGCTTCCTGCTTTTCTGGCGCACACACACAGGCACTGGGAGCACATCAAGAGATACACCTACTCAACAAAGTATTGACAGAGGTCAAGGAGTCACATGGGTCCAAATTGGTGGATATGTACTAAACATCAAATGCCTCTGGGATAATGGTGGAAAGAATGACAAGTGTTCTCATGACCTTCACAATTCACAAACTAATATTATGAAAAAAAAATTGTTTCGGAGTTCGGAGAGGAATATGTAGTAGTAAGCATTGCTGTGAATGTACCTCGCAGAACAAGGGAGTTGCTCGTCTACCACCTTGATCTGTTAGTTTGTTTGTGTTATTGTGTGACTTCAGTGAATTTGAACTAACCCTTTAAAATACGTCACATAATAGCACAAACAAACAGTGTTACACTAGCAACTCCTGTGTTCTTTTAGGGCAAATGGCTGATTTCACCAGTGAAGTTTGGTTTGTTTGGAGAAAGCGATATTTTGCTTGATGGTGGCTCCTTGTTGGCAAAAGCTGTTTGATGGCAAGGTAAAGCAGTGAAAATATTTTAAACATAGCACACACTTACTCTGACATTAATAAGTTTAGGTGGGCCTTTTTGAAGTGTCTAAAATATGTTTTGCTGCGGATTAGCTTCCTACACCAGTCCTCCTGCTGCTTCTCCAAACTAGCAGCATGTTGACTGCCATCTACTGTAATTAATACACTGACTATCAATAGGCACCTCATGCAACCCTACTTCAAATAATTCTAACACTAAAAAACTATTCCCCTTATATTCATGGGGCACACATAATTGTGAAAAACTGTGGCATTTGATCTCATTTCATTATTCAGTTTTGTGATAGCGTTCATGTCAGTGGAGTTCTGTTTTATGTTACTTTGCTTAAACCAGTCAGTACTGGCTGACATCTGCTTCCAACTGACGTCAATTCAACACAGTAGCTAGGAGCAGTTTACCATGTCAGTCGAATCAAAATGTTGAAATGTCAAGATATCTCTGTAAGCCAATTTACAGGAACCTGGACAGGATTCTGGTTTTGGCCCTGGTTCAAGAGGATGATATCCCCATTGTTAATCCTGCCTAACTCAGCTTTGTAGACAGATTTGTAGATTTTCCACCTGGGAAAACAACTGTCAATTGAGCACAGTCAGAGGTTCAAGAGTTACAGTGATATTTTAGTCAGTATGTACTGTAGGTTATTACAGCAGAGTTTGTCGAGTTTGTTGTTTGCTTTCTGATGATAAGCAAAACAGTAAAACAATCATATAGCAGTTGACAGCATGTGTAATCAGCAGAACTCTACGATGTTGCTGCAGTTCACTGAGAATCCTCACTTAAATCAAATAAACAAACAGTTCTATCACAAAAACAGAAAGAAACTGACCGCTGTTCTAATGTTGAATTGTGCAGTATTTGGGGTTTTCCCCTTAAGACCACTGTAAATTTGACTTGAAATAATAAAAATACATATATGATATCAATGTTTAGTGTATCATTAAGCCACCACAAACATCTGAGAGAAAATAAACATTCCTAACTAAATACAGCTAATTTTGCTCTTTAGACCATTTCTCCAGTGTGGGCAGGGCAGATCAGGTTTTGACTGATATCTCCCTCAGGAGTACCAGCAAGCTAAGCAATATACTGCCATGGACAGGTTCAGTAAAACATATTTTACCCACCTAAAAAAAACATCAGTGTAAGTTTAAGTGTACACTATATTTTAAATATTTTCACCATGTTAACTAATGTTACTTGCTGCAGATTAGAGGCTGACATTTCTTCAGGAATCCCATGAGAAGAAGTCAGTTTCATGACTGATCACAGGACTGGGATGGGACAGGAAAAAAAAATCAATGGGAGCAGATGGGAGCAGGCAGGAATCATAACAACAATAGATCACATTTTTATAAAAATGCGTGTAATGACAGTGCCGCCGCTACATATACACGCATAAGACGCTGTGTGTAGGGCATCAAGTGCTGGGGGGGACACCAAAACAGCTTGATCATAGACACAGTAAGTCTTATAAAAAACCTTCAGCGAACGCACCACAACCGCACAACAAAGAAAGCCCAGGACGAGTGACAAAGAAATGCCTGTGAATATGCACTTAAGTGTCAACATGATATGAAAACTTCTTTGATCACGAAGCCTGATGTTTCTCTAATTCTGTGGTGTGTCAGTGAAATGTGAACTACACTACAGACTGGAGTCTATTAACAGTGAGAAACACACAGATAGATCCACATTATGCTCTTCCTCTATGAAACATTTACATCCATGGAAGCCCATTTCCACCAATATGATAGAAAAAATTAAGATCCTGTTAGTCATTATCATGAGAATACTTTTAGATCTTTACCAAGGTGTACAGAAGACCTTAAACTACACAGCTACTATAGATTTGGGTTTCCAGTGGATTAAAGCAAAGTCTGCTGAGTTGCACACTTGCAGACAGTGTGCATAAAAGACTCAAAAAAGTCCACAAAGTACTGTCAAATACTCTAATAATTTTACAGTGGCACAGCCCTGAGTGCTCACATACTATGCCAAAACCTGTCAGAGCGTAACTGGGGGCAGTGGAAGTGGACCGTACACTTTTCAACCAATAGTGTGCACAAATTGCACTTTTAAACAAGTGGATGAAACATACATATTAGGATAAACCTAAAGATGTGGAAAATCCTGAATAGAAAATGGTCACAGTTCGACACTTCTACCCTCTCTTGCCACTCAGTAAGAGTCTCTTCTGTGCAGGTGACCTAAAGTGTGAGCTGTGTGTGTCAGTGGAAAAAAAACAAGTTATTATGTGTTTATGATTGCCGCAGAATTCTGTTCAGGCCAGTTTATATGATGCCTCAGGCCAGCTGTGAAACAGGGGGCTGAAAACACAGTGAGCAAATAAAAGTATCCGTGGTGTAATCCTTTTAGAATGGCTGGGCTTTTGAAGTGAAGGCCACCGTCTTACAGAACATGAGGTGCACTATGCACAGTAATCTGGTTAAAGAAACGTGTGCGTGGCTGCATGTGTGCTCCAGCGTATAGATGCCACACTTCACATCTATAGCAGCACGACCTTGGGAACAAATTTGTTCTCATGTCTGGGCTTATATAGAGGTAGTTGACTTTATCCATCTTTTTTTCCCTTTTTTTCTATTGATCTTTTGTTTTTCACTTTCAATCTCCTCTCCATGCTCTTTCATCACTAAAATACATCCAATCAGAAACACCACTTTTATCTGGCCGGTTGCTCGTTTCATCTTAAATGCCTGTATGGACACATGCTCTTTTTCTCCCACACACACGCACACTTAGTACTCCACAGCACTTAGTCCCCAGTGCTCCTCAGAGTGCGTTCGTGATTCCTCCTGGCAGTCCATTCCATTTTGCCTCTCTCTATCTTTCTCATATCACTCTAAAAATCGAAGGCAAGTGGGCAAGGAGGTGTGATGAGAGGAAGAGAGTATTCCTACTGGGACACTCTTTGGACCGTTGCTTAACACACGCACACACACACACACACACACAAATGGTTCATCTCAGCTCATCCTGGAGGGAAGGAAACAGAGAGCCTTCAAACTAAAACTTGCCACTTGTGTCCCAAAATGGAGAATTCAGAAGATAGCAGAGAAACAAAGAATGGGCCACGAGGTTACAGGAGGAAATAAGGTGGGATTTGTGGGACATACCAAAACATATAGTGGAAGTCAGTGTGTACTGGTGTTACCTTTGGCAAAGGTGAGATATATGAAAGACAGCAAATTCTAAAGGACATGGAGGTTTCCTGTCCAAAACGGCTAACAGCAAGGCAAAGCAGTGAAGATATTCTAAAGCAGTGTACATTTAAAATGCTATTTAATTTTTAGGTCGGCCTTTTTTATTTGGCTTAAATACATTTTACTGCTGAGCCTGTTCACAGCAGTACATTGTAGGGCTGCACAATTAACCTCAATCACAATAAAATCGCAATATGGCCAAGTGCAATATCTAAATCGCACAACCAGAGAACCCACTTACAGTTTTTTGAAGAAGGAAGAATGTGTGAAAAAACAGCATCATAATGAACGAATGAATGCAGCAGAACCAAACATATGTTTATCAAAAGCTGGCCGTGACATTACCAACAATGCAACTCTACCACTGACAGTTTGGCTGGAGATTTGGGTGTATTATGCTATTAGCAGCTACTATAGTCTTGAGCTGCTAGCCTCAAGCAGAGATGAGGAGTGATCTGACGAGATCTGGTAAACTCACTTCTTTCTAATCCCAAACCTCCAGATTTTTTGTTTTCATACTTGTAGTCTTCAGCCGCAACTGATACCAACTCAAGTGAAATCGAGACTTGCTAACTTATTTGACCCAAGGGTGGTGCCTCATGTCCTCTTTTTCACACTCTGATTGAGTCATCTCATCACTTTTTGGATAAGTTAGTGTAACAAACTAATATAGCTGCATGACAGTTTTCTAATAGGTCTGGCCCATTAACTGAATTGATCCTGCAGCTGACTGTTACAAGAGGTCCCTAGTTTGCATCCTTATCTTTCATAAATTAAACTTACAGGAGAATTCACAATCAATTTTAACTTCAAAGATAGTAGATTTTTTATTTTTTGTGATCAATTTTACTCCTTGTACTGCCGCATGGCTGCAAGCTCGACTAGACTACAGATTTTCAAATGACTTCTTCCTGACTGTTGATAAATTCTCAAATTGACCACCTTGACTTTATGCTAGAAATATGTACAACTAAATAGTGCTAAAATATATTGACATATGCCCAGCCCAAACAGGCTTACAAGGCAGACTACTAGGTGTGAACCAAATATACTTAAATAAATATACATTAATTGATGGGAAAACATGAATTGTATATTCTGTATGACTCATACTTTAATCTCATATTGTTTGTATGTACTCAGCTCAGGCTGAAATTGCACTGCTACATTCTGCAAAACTACACACATCCAGGTGATATGCCAAGTGACATCACTTGTGGCAATTTATCAGATTTCACACAACTTCCTCTGTGCGGCAAAGTCATTATATAATTTCCCTTAAACACAACGTTGTGCCTGTATGGTTAAACCAACTTTCACTAATGTACACTTACTGCACACATACCTGATGCAACAGCCTGCAGAAAACCATAAAAAATGTGCATTGCTGTATTATTTGTAGATTATTGGCTCATTAATGGTGCTAGAGCCCTAATGGCATTCAGTAATTAAAAAAGTAAGCAGGGACAACACCAAATAACTTGCCTCAAAGAAAACAGATGGACGTGGACACTGCATTGGATTAATGAAAACGTAACCTTGTGTTTCTCTAGCCCAGACTGCACTGTGGGGAGTGCCTGTTTACCTTTTTTCATCCTACAGCATACTGCACTGAATCTATAAACCCAAACCTTGCGTTTCAACTGCCCAGCGCAGTTTTTTTTTTTTTTTTTCCCCATGTATGAACCTGAGGAGCTGCAGTGCATGACCGTGAAGCCCTGACTGTGAACTGTGAGAACAGAGAGGCCTGGGAGGCAGTGGTGTACATGAAAGGGAAAGATGCTTCGAACACACTTTAACCTCTACAGTGTCTGAGGAACATGTACCCCATCACACATAAAATGTGCTCTCACACACAAGCACACATTAATGCTGAAATAGCAGCCAGTCGGGCCTGGCAGTTGGTTATGCTTCAGACATGTCTGACATACTGACAGCTACTTTTCTCTCTGAGGGAGATGAAGGCAGCAGGAGAGTTATCACCTCCCAGAGGACTAATCATGGAGATCCAGATGAAGGCACACGAACACTTGTGTGTATGAGTGGATCTCTTAATGCTGCTTTTATGTATCTATGTTTTAAGTGGTAAAACAACACATGGGTGATAAAAGTGAGTGCTGCACAGATGATGAATATTTGTTGGTCAGCCTCAAAGTTAGCATTGCTGTGGTTCACCTCACAAAAAGGCTAATGGGATTTTCCCTTGCATTTTGGATTAGTCCAGAAAATTAGCTCTGTGGCAAACAAAAAATTATGATATTCAACATTACTTTTGGCATTATAAAGCTTCACAAATTAACACCTTGTAGAGCTGTCTATAGTTAAACTTGTATTGAACAGTATATAACAGCCATTTACTTTGGTAATTATCCATTTTGATAAGTTATAATTGTTTGTCTTTAATAGTGAGAGCTGCAATAGGCCATTTGAATCATTCAGAGTCTCTTTTCATCATTTTTATTTCTGTGTTTCAGTATCACACATATAGTTACATGTAGCTTATATCCCCAGTTATAGTTTTTCTGTCTACCAACATAGTTGTGTGTCTGAAAACTGTCTGACAGACTTGGGGACAAACAGAATTTCAAAATATTTCTCCAAAATAATACAGACCTTTAGAGCTCCGCTTGAAAAAGGCAGCACTATCAAACTAGCCACCTAGCAACATCGTTGGTCTTGTCTGCTTCATCTCTGGACTACAAGATATCGCTGGCTTTAAAGAAAGCCTAAGGGGATGACTTTGGTCTCACCCACTATAAATCAAAATGTGACTGGTCAATTCACCTGTAACTTTCTAACCAAAACACACTGTAGCCTTCTGTCCTAGTGATGAAATTCTAACCAATGAGTGAGCCAGCTCTTACGTTTCTCTGCCTAAAGACAACAACAAAAAATCTGATGAATAGCTCTTTTACTGTTTTCAGGACAGTAACCCTTTCATTTCTAAGGTATATGGCTGCATGATATGATGAAAAAGTCATACTGCAATTATTCTGACTGAAACTACGATTGCAAATTGTGGAATGATGATTTTTGCATTACAATTTTCATTTTTACAGGAAAAAAAAAACCCTTGAAATAATGATGATGTGACATTTGTTGGGGTCTGTACCATGTTTTCATGTTTTCTTTCATCTAGAGAACAAGATTTGTAGGCCAGGGCATCTCTGCAGCACTTTTTTTTTCTCCCACATTTTTCCTTTTTCAAAAAAAAAAGTGATTATGTTCTGGTTCTGTGATTTGGATATTGCACTCATATTGTGATTTTGATAATATTGCAATTAATTGTGCAGCCCTATTCTAAAGCAAACTTGATAGAAAATGAGGTTAAATTAGAATTAGAAGAGAATAGCCAAATAATTAAATGAAATAAATAATATAATATATTTAAATGTAGCATTTGAAATGCTGATATGTTTGGCCTTCTCTAAAGGCCTAGGGGGCTCTAAGGGTTCCCCTGTGGTAGAGAAACTGCAGTGCAACATGGCAGACTCTGTGGAGGAGGATCCACTCCCTCTGTAAATATAAACAGCTCATTCTAAGGCAACAAAAAACAAAACAATTCTTATTTTCAGGTGATTATATAATAATGGAAACATACTTATGAATATTTTATTCAATTTCTGCCATATTCGGCCAATAAATCCCCCTAAATCCTACACACTGTACCTTTAAGCTTGTGTTAACCACAAACTTTATTTCAGGCACCTAACCAAAAACCCATTCAACACCCACTGACTTCAAAGGGAGGGAGCAGGAAGTGCAAAAATCCAAACTCATTTCTGCTGTTTTAGGACTCATTCCTGCAACACTCTGTGGGCCTCATGAAAGGTACAGCAGCACTTCAATATTTCAGAAAGTTGCTTTCAAAAAAAAAAACAAAAAAAAAAAAAAAACACAATAGCAGACTTTCAGCAAACACATTCATACTCGCCACTTACACACTGCAGAGCAATCTCTGGCGAACAATTATTTTGCCATTCCTCCCACTGACCACCACTCTTCATGTTGGTGTACGTGTGAATCCTGGGTCAACCTACTGCATGCAGCACCTGCACAAGTGCAAAAGCAATCAATTGTTTAGAAAAACACATCACAATATCCTCTCAACCTCTTTTTAACCCAGCCAAAGTTCAAGTGGCTATTTTTTAATTCCATTGTACTGAACAGAATGAGAGTGAGGCAGAGAAAAAAAAACACTGTTTATTGTTCATAATTTGCTGAAAAGTTGCACTTTGTTGTTTTGTGCAGGAAATTAATTCAGGTGGAAAACACATGGGGGTTCAATGGATTAAGCGCGGCATGTTTTTGTGTTGTATTGTACTGTAGGCGCTCAGAAAAGGCACCTGCCTTGTAATACAATGTAAAACAAGCTTCCACCGCTTCACAGCACTGAGCCAAAAGCATGTTAGCTGAGTGCAGCCACATTATCCCCTGCACCCCCCTCCCCTTTCAGTATTTGTCTTATTTAGCCTTGAGATCTATGTTTTTACCAGTGGAGCTGGTAAATAAAAAGCCAAATTGCCAGTAGCCAGAAATGGAGCAGCAATGGCTAGTGAGTAATGGGAGCATCCGTGGTATGTATGAGGGAAGCGATTTGGACTGTTATTGTTGCTCTGCACCGTGTTGCTAGCCTTGACTTGAAACAAAGAGCCTCATCAGCAGCCAGTGGAGCAACAATCCTCCTCACAGCTGACACACACACACACACACAGTGAAAGAATGAGCCCACACAGGCACATAAACACAGTGACACACACACAGATAAGGATATACTGTACATAAACTCTATTTAAAACTGCTACCAATTGTCGCCACCTTCAGCCATTAAGATGAAAGAAGTGATGCTTTCAAAAGAGGAATGCAGCAGTGAACTGGAGACAACCTTGGTGGGTTCATTCATTGGCTGTCTGACGACATCTCTCTGGGAATAGTGGTTGTCCGGAAGCTATGAGGCCAGACGTGCAAACACACCCACGCATAAATACAGTGAATACACACACACACAAACATAAAGAAAGTCATTCATTCAAGTTGTGCAAAAGCACATTTCATCATGCACACGTTCTCTGTCACATGCACACACGAATAAATCCAAAACTAGAGATTTATCATTTGGAAAAGATAACACACTTCAATCAAACCTTTCAAATTCCTTTGCAGGCAACTGACAAATACACAATAAAACAAAGAGACACTAATGCACACTAAATATTCAAAAAAATGTAGAGAGAGATAAGAGAAAATGTTTATAAAAGAATAATAAAAAATAATAAAACATCAAAATATACAAAAGACAAAAAAGAGAAAAAGAACATCAAATGGCTTCAATAATCAAAGGTGACATTTACAGATATAGATAAACACTTTCATCCTTGAAGATGTGCAAAACATATCTGACTAAAAATAAACAGAACTTCTGAACATTTAAAAGCATTATATATTATATTATATCATATTATATATATTGTATTGTATTGTATTATATTATATTATATTATATTATAGTTGAAGTATGTCTATTCTATAAAGCTTGATTGATGAAATTCCAGATTTGTTTATCTTATTTATTGTCAAATTAAAATGTTTTATTTTAAAGATTTTTCATTACATGATAATTGTTTATTAAAGGTGATTTCTGTTTATATAGTCCATAATTTCTATCAGCCATGATAACATGGAACTCAAAAGAATTACTGATGTCTGGAAACATGGAAATGGTTATGTTTTTAACAAGGCTTGATGGGGAAAGAGACAACAAGCAAAAGCAGACAATTCAGCCAGATTACAAAATATGACATATTAAAACAGTGGTTCTGAACCTGGGGCATGGGATCCTCACAAGTGGAAAAAACATTTTTGCTAAAACAAATTGCGTTCAAGACTTTCCTTCCTCCTCTTGCCTTTTTTCCCTTGTAAATCACTCAATTGTTTTATCTTGTCAAGGCCCTAAAAATCATTTCAAATACTGTAAAACAGAGAAAAACATCACTCTTTGGTTACAGTACATTATGCAACAGATGACAATTACTTGCATGTAGAGCTTTCTATGTTTGAGGGGCCAAAAAGGTTGGAAGGCACTGATCTAATCCACTTTTTTGGGATAAACCTGGAACTGACTGAACCCTAATAATTCCTCATTGTACTGGAAAACTGTTAGCTGAAGCAGGAAGACAGACTCTAAACTGTAATATAAAATGAGAAGTTGGACTAAATAGCAGTGCGTTTAAAACCTGTGAATAAGATTCAAGGTGTTATAAAACACATAATAATAAACAAGATTATTAATTACTGTTGCTATGTTTCAGGGTATAAGAAGTTAAACAGAGGAACACTGCACTATGCTTTGGTAGTTTTCTGTCAGAAAGAGGCTGGGCTGTGGATATGGAGAGATCACTGAGTGAGAGCACAGAAGCTCAGATGAGACTTATACTGCACTCTCTGTATAGCCCCGCACATGGCATGTGGTTCTTCATCCCACGTGACCAGTTGGCTAGCTCAGGCCAATCATTTCTGACCCACTGCTACAGATGGCGGGGTGGGCGGGGCAGACAGACAGACACATAAATGCATGGGGCTGTCAACTTTTGACAGAATAACAGACTTCATCAGGATGGTCATGGAAAAAATCAACATATTTATTTTCTCAAGGAGACAACTTGAGACACAATGCAAACAGTTTCTTCCCACAGGCCTTCTGGTGGCCTCTGAACATTTTTGAGAATAGCCTGCTAATTGCTGCTATAATTGACCTTACAGCACTCAGTAGCACACAGTATTATGTGACTTCGACCAACAATTCAACATTTGCTAACCTCCTTAACAGCTATTATCTAACACAGGGGTCTGCAACCTGCGGCTCTGGAGCCACATGCGGCTCTTTTGCCCCTCTCCAGTGGCTCATAGCAAGGTTACCATGGAACAATACAATCATATTTACAGTATCAGGACTAAAAGATAACTCTGCAATGACACCATAATGAATAATGTTTCATCTTTATTTCTTTATTTTCAGATTTTTACCATCTTCTGGTGAGAATGCTGACTTTTTGCTAGGTACATTCAGCTTTAGCCTCAGTCTTTCAACATAATATGTGTTTGTATACATCAAGTAATTATGCTATTAAAACATCTTTTACAATATTGTTGGTCTAAAAATTGTTGTTTTTTTTGAATTTTCAAACAATTCATGAGGCTAGCATTAGCTTAGCCTAATTACTTAACTACAGCAGATAATATCTGACAGCCAGCATTTCAGTTCCTTTATTAGTCTGACATCAAGAACCCTTGTTTTCAAAAACTACTAGGCTATTACACAATTTACAACAAATTTAATAGTAACTTTGCCATCAATAACATTGTAAACAGTTTATATGGTTCCACAAATTAGAAAGCTAGACTTGTGTAGCAGCGATAAGGTTGGGGTGGTGGGGCTTACTGAACAGTCAGTTGATTACTGTGATGATTGTTAATTCATTTAAATTTTTGAATATTCGTTTTCACTTTGACATAGAGAAGTATTTACCTGTTGATCAGTCAGTAAAACAAGGGAGTAAATACTCTGTATATTCTGTTAATATACAACACTGTTCTCACTGTTGTTTTTTTGCTAGTTTTCCACTTTCTCTTTTCTTTGTGTCTTTCTTTTCTTTCCGTCTGACATTCAAATTCATTCTTTGCTATTCACGACTCCAACGTCATACATAAATAATTGCATGCAATAAAGTATGAACTCCACAATCCCATTACAGCCCCCTAGCTTCAATACAAATGGCGGTGATTTGAATGGCTTCACTTTGGGTTACACCCATTTCAACCTGGTGCAAATTATTTTTCAGAGGCGATGACAGGTCAACAAAGGCAATTACCTCCCAACAGCTTTAGGGAGCTATTTTCAACACCGAAAAAGTGAGTAATTTAAACTAAATAGCTATTATTATTGAAATGTTCTTTACTGCCAGTTTGAATAGCTTAAATGTTTTATAATTTGACAACCAGCAATAATTTCCTTATGAAATACTGAAACTATTTTGTGCTGCACTCAATGGGACAAAACACTGAAGAACAGATGAATCATAAATTAGGTAAGAACTTTCTTAATGGAATGGTTCAGATTATTTGAAGTGGGGTTACAGAGAGGAAGACCAGCACAGAAGCTAAGCAATGTGCAGCTGAGGACTGAGACAGCAACAAATAAGCCGAATATTGCTCATTCCAAAACAAATCAAATGTGAAATCAATAATTTTGTTTATCATGCAACTTTGGTGAATCCAATTTGTCCTTTAAAAACAGTGAAGTCACACCCAATATCAAAAACAAACTAACCAATCAAGGTAACAGTAGACCAGCAACTCCCATGTTCGGCGAGGTAGAATTACTGATTTTTCCCATGGAGTTTAGTTTGTTTTGAGAGAGTGATATTTGGCATTTATAATGGCAGTTTACCATCAGAAAAGGATGTAAAGTAAAGTGGTGAAAACATTCTAAATATAGTGTACACTTAAGCTGATGTTGATTTTTTTTCGGTGGACCTTTTTGTAACTGGCTGAATACCTTTTGCTGATGACCCCGTCTGCAGCAGAACATTGCTTAGCTTCCATGCCGATGCCCCTCTCCAAACTGGGAGCATGCTGACCAGCATCTACCACAAGTAATACATGGATAAGTACCTCATACAACCCCATATCAAATAATTCAAACTATCCCTTTAAAAGAACCACACACTAAATATTAGATGAGTCTACAGATACACACCCACCCAAACACACACACAAAGAAGAAAAACAGAGAAAATCAAACTCTCAAACTAAACATGAAGATTGATCACACTAATGCATCTTTCTTGTGGCATAGCAGAGACAGCTCTGCATGTTCTTCATCATTCACAATCAATGGGAAATGTCAGAGCTGAGAGTATGGATCTTCTAGCGTGGAATAACACTACACTGGCCTCAAGACTCAGCTGACGGAGTGCTGAGAACATATGTATTACTTACAATAGCTACTGTCTGGTAATCAACTGTAGAATGCCTGTGTTGTCAAGTGTGTGATAAATTGAACTGAGTACCACAAGGGAAAAGAAACCTATTGTGTTATAATCAGCCCAAATGATATTTGGTTATGAAAAATGGCTTTCATCTAGAGCAAGAGTCTGAATAATGGAGCACAGCCATGTGTAGCATGAGGCTTTGGTTTGGTGAGGCTACCACCTGACACTGGCCATTTGCTAGTGTCATGGCTGCTGAGGAAGATGAACATTTTGCAGAAATAATTAAACTTCATCAAACAGCCAAATTCCAGATGTAGTGTGCACTGGGCTCTTAGCCAGGATCAGTTGAACACATTAGGGCAGTGATTTCACAAGTGTGGGGAAATTAAAAATAACTAAATAAAACATTTTTAAACCTACGATAAGGAGTTTTTAATTGGTTATGGAACTGTCTCAGTTTATTACTGATGCCTCTCTGAACCTACATAAGTTGACAAGAGCATCCACAAGAAGATCAACACTTTCTGTACTGTCATTCTTAATGCTGGCCACTGGGTCGGATTCTCCTCAGAATCAGATCAGAGGAAGCCCTGGCAGCCTGTAGGAATGCTGCAGGTGCGCAAAATGTGCACATGCTGTAATTTGATAATAACAAGCAACGAAAAGCAAATCTTCCACTGTAAGCTGATCAGTTGTTTATAACTGTCAATTGTCTGTCAATATTAAGCTAAGTCTGTTATCCTGAAAACAAAAGCACACTGCTCCAAAGTTTGAGGTACTGGAGTTTGAGTTCAGTGACTGCCTGCCCCTCTGCCTGCCAGACTCCGTGAGCATATTGCTCAGTTTAACCGTTAATAAACATTTACTCTTTAATTTACTTTTAATTATTTATTACAGCTCATAAACAGCATTAATTAACATGAAACAGGCAAACTAAAACAGTTTTTTCAGCCCCAACTAGAAATTTCATGACAGCTACAGCTGTTGTCAGAGAAACAAGTATTTAAATTTACAATGTTTCTTTAATTTCTGATGCCATTTCATGTTCATTTCATGATAAATTACAGTAAATATATTACACATTTCTCCTTTCATTTGCACTGCATTGCAATATGTCCACGTTCACATAGACAGGCTGCAGAATATTTTTAGATTTCAAATTGGGCCACAGCATTTTTAAGTTTGGGGATGGCTGCATTAGGGAAACAGCATACATCACTGCACGACAGTCTTATTGTCCTGCTTTGACCTAACCATGAACTTGAACAAAAACCTCTAGGTGACCCCCATAACAATGTTTACAGTTGCCCCTATAACAACAGAGAGCAGGATATCCCACTCTGATGACCTTCGTGGAAATAAAAGAAAGTCCTTGCACCCTGCAGTAGTATCCATCACATGCTGCAATGAAATGACATAACCCATTCTACTGGCAGCTCTGTAACCATTTTTACAGCCAGTGCCATAACACAGTTCACATACTGTATCCCCAGCGCGGGTCTGGCCCAGCTTGACACATCTGCTCCTGTCCACAGAGTGCAGAGCGGCGTCCATCAGTATTCTAGGTGAGGTCTAGTTCCTATGAATATTTGAGTTGCTCGCAGACTCGCCACAGAGTGCAGCGTAAAGATGCTGGCTGCAGTTCAAAGGCCTCTTAGCATCAAAAGGAATACAGGGCTGAAGCAATTTCAGAGGAGAAGGGGGAGACAAGGGGTGCAACAGCAGGTTGCAGAGGGGGTAAGGTGCAGGAAAAGCCCAGTTAAGATTAGTAACAGGGCATTAAAATGAAACGGAAATGATAATAGCCTTTCCCTGTGTGTGTTTTGTCTCTCTGATCTGAAGCTGCATGAATCACACCAAAGCTCTTTCGGGTGTAAATAACAAAGGGGGATACACTTTATTGGCAGCTGATGAAGATTTACCTTGAAGTCAGCGCAGTCATTTCGGTGCTGGTTGGTATTCATCAATCATCTTTGAGCGAGAGCGCCGATCTGTAGTCAGTTCAGGTCATTCAGGTTAATGTGAATACGATGATCAAAGTCAGTCAGTCAGTGTTTCCAGCTCAGCACTCCTCATCTGTGAAACTGGATAAATATCAGCTAATGTGCTCATGGTTGGAGGCTAGCTGCACAGGCTCATCAGATTTGTGTGGCGGTGCACCTACTCATATCAAAATGCACACACATAAAGTTGATTAGAGAAAGGTCAATCTTCCTTCTGTCTCCTCTCCGGTTTATATTGCCACATTCTGGCTGTGTGTATAAGCCTCTCTCACACACACTACGGTGCACAGAGATGTCATTATTTGTATCTGCATCTATTCAACTGACAAAAAAACTGTCTCCATATCTGTATTCAAATAGACTGAACCGGACATCACGCTAAATTGGGAAAATTTATTTTTCCCTTAATATTCATTGGCAGTGACAATATTGAGACTTCAAAGCAAGTTGAAGCAAGTTGATTTAGTATTGGCATTTATTACACAACTTTGTTAAATATTCTGCTCTGATTGGTCAATTACAACATTCTGAGGTTATTTCTGTATAGCAGACAGTTGCTATGGAGAACAGACCATTGCTATGGATGCAGTTATGGTCACAGACTCTAGAGGAGCAATAAAATAATTTTTAAATCAATAAAATAATTTTAAAATTATTATTTTTGTCAAATTACTGATTTTGGGGGGTAAATAACTGTCTTATAAGCTTTTACCTCGAGGTCCTGCATCACCCTGTTGGGGTTTATTTCGCAGTAATGACCTGCTCACTGCTCATCATCACTTTCATATTAAAGCCACTATAAAAGGAATTTTTAACTGGTTATGAAACAGTCTTATCTATTGCTTAATTTATTATCTCATATCTCTACACAACCCATAAAAGTAGTAAGTTGACAAGACCAATGAGAAGATCAACTCTTTCTGTATAGTTTTTCTTATGCCTGTCACTGGGTTGGATTCTCCTTGAAATGAGATAAATGAGCCTGTGTTTACATAGTTCCTGGTAAAGTTACAGTGAGTAGTATGTTATCCAATTAAAAAGAAGCAGAAGGATATTTTTATTTTTATGTTTTTTGTAGTTATATTTTGTGGTTTTTACAATGGAAACCTTTGTCCACAGAGGCCACCAAAATCAACAAAATCTCTTTGTATACTATTATATATTGTAATAATACTATACTACTAAAATTACATACCTTAGTAAAAATGTACTTGGATAAAAGTAAAAAGTAGTGTTCTGAATATTTTTTTCTGAATAGTAATGAGCATATCTGGAATATAAGAAAGATTTATTTCTATCACATTATTTGTATTTTCCCAAATAACCCATTCGTATTCAGGTGCATCTTTAACAAGCACACACACACAAGGGTGTAGAATTTGGGTAGACATTGTAGAGACATGTCACTACCAGTACCCAAGGACTACTGACTTGTCCCTATCAATGATTTTGAGATACTGTTTTTCAGTGTTTAATCAATGTTAGTTAGTGAGATCATAGCACCTGTGCAAATTATAGACACAAAACAATGCATTTTTAAGTTTTGAAAGATTACATCCCCCTTTGAAATGCCTAGCAGTGGTTACTGGTCTTTTTTCACAGCCAAAATATTTAATATATGGATTAAAATCTCTAGTGAGTTATTCACATCATCAGTGGGGAAGTGAGAAATACACACAAATCTATTCCATTGTAATTTATTCCAGCACTGTAACTCAGTCGCCTCCCTGGCAGCAGTGCAATGTCTCTCACTCTAAACCTGCAAAGTGTGCCAGGAGACTGACAGCTTTTACTGTGGTTGTGGGGACACTGTGTCTCTGTCCGAAACTTTGTGACAATAGGAACATGTTTATTGTTCCCACCAACCGGGACATGAAATATCCACCCTTGCACATACATGCACACTGGCAGAGACTGTGGGGCTTTGAGATGAATATATTTATGCGCAAATCCAATAATCGAATCAAACAATTCACAAGTGTTGAAGCAAGAGGGTGTGGGAGATTGTAAGGTGGCACTGGTGGTTGATTTATTGGTTGACATCTGTGGGGTTTTCTGTAACTGTGTGTGTGTGTGTGTGTGTGTGTGTGTGTGTGTGTGTGTGTTGTGTGTGGTTGTGTGTGTGTGTGTAGGGTGCTCCAGGTGTGAAAAAGATAAAAACCCAAAGCTTCATTGACTCTCCCCCTACTTTGTGTTGCCCGCTCACGGTTTTGTGAGCAGCACTGATGACTTTTTTTATTGTGTGTGTCTGTGTGTGTGTGTGTGTGTGTGTGGGTGTTACGTGTTTCTGCTCATTCTATCCAGGTCAAAAGAAAAAGAAAGAAAGAAACTCTGTTCTTCATTCTTGTTACTGGCAAAATAAATATATTACAACTACGCATGATCAGACTGCAGTGAGGGAGAAAGAAGGGATGAGTGAAGGGAAAAGAAAGAAAGAAAGAAGAGAGAGAAACACACTCATCCATTTTTCATGGCTCCTTGCTGCAGCTGAACCTGCTGGACCGGAGAGAGAGGGAGAGAGTTGAATAGGAGAAAAGGGGAGAGGTGTTTTTTTTCTTGATACAAGCTAATCTTCACTCTTTTTTTGGTGTCCTCGCATGTTTACTAAACTTCACTGGGAAGGCCAGACGGAGGGTTTTTTCAATTGAAGCTGCTGCAGCTCCCTCTTCAAGGTTCTTGTGCTTGTTGTAAACTGATCAAGTTGACTGTCCACTGAATTCAGACCTCTGCTTTTGACTACTTGGAATTCTACAAAGCAATTGCTGATTGCCCAAAAGACAGCTTGGTTGATTCAACTGACCCAGTGCCGGGAACTGTATAACATGTATGCATCACACAGCATGCACCGTATGCTCTCCACAATGTCAGCATATATGCATTTTACATATACATGATAGCAGTCTATTGAGTGTGCAAAGTCGAGCTGCTGTCAATCATACTGACAACCACCCTGAGGGCTGGTTTTGGAGGTCATGCTAGCGGGATGTCAGTCATCAGTGAGAAATTGCAGCAATGGAAGCAGAAAAGGCGAACTATAATCCAATCTATTTCTCATAACTGCTGTTCATTAATTGTTTAAACTAATCTGATTACAATGGTGGAGGCCACAAGACCTGCCAAACGATACCATCCGATAAGAATCTTATGCATTAGTCATACACCTGTACTAATTTTTTTTAAATCATTTTTACAATATCGCTATCTTCCTTTCTATGCTGGTGTGTATGTGTGTGTGTGCATGTGTGTGCGTGTGTCACTGGAAATCTGGATAACCTTTCAGATGATAATCTTTTCCCCCATGACTCACACATTTCCCCTGCTAGATTATGCTAATGCAACATTTGAGACACAAGCAGTCAATGAGAATGAGACGGCAGGTCCTATTTTTGTGAATCGGTGGTGCATGAGGCAAAATGCAGCTGAAAAAAATGTGCAAAGTGAACAGGGGAGGAAGTATTAGGAGGCATAGATTAACACTGAGGGTGTAAAGGATTGGCAACGAGTCACGGTCAATCCAATCAGAAATTCTCATCCTCTTTAAAAGTAATACATTGCCTTCTGACAGCTTAATATATATATATATAATATATATATATATATATAATATATATATATATATATATATAGATATATATATATATGAGAGGAAGAGATATAGTATATAGATATATAATATATTATATATAATATATATGTATATGTATATATATATATTGTATATTGTATATATGTGTATATATATATATATATATATATATATATATATATATATATATATATATATTATACCGTATTTTTCAGGCTATAAGGCGCACTTAAAATCATTTAAATCAACATGCGCCTTATAATCCAGTGCGTCTTATGTATTAATTCTGGTTGTGTTTACTGACCTCGAACCAATTTTATGTGGTACACGGCGCTCAAAAATCTGTCAAAATGTTTTAGTATGACTTTGGTAAGCTACGGAGCCGCACCGCTTGATGGATTAGCGGAGCATTACGGCCCCCGTAGTCAGAGGCCTCGCGAAGTAATACTACGTACCAGTACTGTGCTTCAACATACCGGTAATATTACAGTGTGTGTATACGGACCCCAAAATGCCACCTGTTAAGAGACATGCTTACGAAGCGGATTTCAAGCTCAAGGCTATCAGTCACGCATTAGAACATGGGAATAGAGCAGCTGCGAGAGAATTCAACATTAATGAATCAATGGTACGGAAGTGGAGGAAACAAGAAGATGACCTGCGCCAAGTAAAGAAGACCAAAAAGAGTTTCCGCGGGAACAAAGCGAGATGGCCCCAGTTAGAAGACAAAATTGAACAGTGGGTTATTGAACAGAGAACAGCAGGTAGAAGCATCTCTACAGTCACTATTGACTCAAGCAACACTGCTAGCTCGTGACATGAAGATCAACGACTTTCGAGGAGGTCCTTCTTGGTGTTTCCGTTTTATGAAAAGGCGTAATCTCTCCATCCGCACAAGAACCACTATCTCGCAGCAACTGCCAAAGGATTATGAAGAAAAGCTGGCCATTTTCCGCACCTACTGCAAGAACAAGATCACTGAAAAGAAGATCCGGCCAGAACACATCACCAACATGAATGAGGTCCCCCTCACCTTTGACATCCCCATGAACCGCACTGTCGAGAAAATGGGGACCAGTACGGTGTCTATACGCACCACAGGGAACGAGAAGTCATCCTTCACTGTAGTTCTTGGTTGCCAGGCTAATGGCCAGAAACTACCACCCATGGTCATTTTCAAGAGGAAGACTTTGCCAAAAGAAAAGTTTCCCGCCGGCGTCATCATCAAGGCTAACCCAAAGGGCTGGATGGACGAGGAGAGGATGAGTGAGTGGCTGAGAGAGGTTTACGTCAAGAGACTGGGTGGCTTTTTCCACAAATCTCCGTCCCTACTCATCTGCGACTCCATGCGCGCCCATCTCACCGATACTGTCAAAACCCAAGTGAAGCAAACTAATTCGGTGCTTGCCATCATTCCGGGTGGATTAACCAAAGAACTCCAACCGCTAGATATTGGTGTCAACAGGTCGTTCAAGGTTAAACTGCAATCTGCGTGGGAGCTTTGGATGACAGAAGACGAACACACATTCACCAAGACAGGGAGGCAACGCCAGGCGGGTTACGCCACTATCTGCCAATGGATCGTGGATGCCTGGGCTAAGGTATCAGTTTCAAGTGTCATCCGAGCTTTCACGAAGGCCAGAATCATCACTGAACAGCCCGGTAACAGCAACGAGACTGACTCGGATAATGACGAGAGGGATCCGGGCATGCTTGATGCTGAAATCGCCCAACTGTTAAACTCAGACACTGAAGATGAAGACTTTGATGGATTTGTGGAAGAGGAATGAACTGAAAAAAAGTGAGTGTATTGTTTTGTAGGCTATTTCATGCGTTACAACTGAACAATGTTAAGAGTTATTGTGAATGAGTTGAAGAGTTTGACTTATCTGACACACATTTTGTTTCGCTTAATTTGCGAACTGAAAAAAAAAGTGAGTGTATTGTCTTGTAGGCTATTTCATGCACTACAACTGAACAATGTTGAAAGTTATTGTGAATGAGTTGAATAAAATTCGACTTATCTGACACACCGTTTTGTTTCGCTTATTGCGCCTTATAATCCGATGCGCCTTATGTATGAAAATTGACATGTTTTTGACACGTTAATTGATATTGCGCCTTATAATCCGGTGCGCTTTATAGCCCGAAAAATACGGTATTTATATATAATATATATATATATATATATATATATATATGTAGCCTCAGCTGGACTTTCTAGTGCCAGTTAGCAAATACTAGCATGCTGACATACTAAACTCAGAGGGTGATATTAAACACTCTGCTGGGCTTCAGAATGTTTGTATTGTATTGTTATTTTGAGCATGTTAGCATGCTAATGTTAGCCTTTAGTTCAAAGCCAACACCATGTACAGCCTCATAAAGAGATGCAGGCCTGCAGTCGTTGCGGCCCTGGCAACTTTGGATGAGCATGCAGACAGTGCTGCTGGAAATTTATGGACAGGTGTTCAATAAAGTTAAGCAAGGAGTGAAATGGGAAAAGTCCTCTTTTGTCACCTGTTGGGCCTCAGGCCAGTATTCAATATCTTTTTAGCCCTGGCTTGGTCTCAACTCCTAAGAATAATGTTGGCTCTCCTTAGCTCAAGTTTATTTCTTAAGCCAGACATTTACTTTGCATTTCTGCATTCTTGCCGTGGGACAATAGCATATAGTCAGCTAATTAAAACCTGAGCTATAAGAAGCTGAAATATGCATGGACCTACGAGTCCGGTGTTGATTCACAGTGCGATCCACAGCACTAGTAACTGTTACACTACAGGCAGTCCATGATCATGCCAAGAATATTCCTTTATAAAGCTTTAACATCCAAAAAATATCAACACTACTCCCTCATTTAGATGCAAAACCTATTTCATTGTGACACCCTCCCAGCTTTGTGGTATGCCAGGTGTGCAGGGCACGGAAATACCAAGTGAACAGGCAGGTGCGTTTCAAGGTCACCAAAATGCCAACATGGCTTAGTTCTGCTGTCCTTGTGCAGCTACAAAACTGCAGCCCAGACATAAAGAAGAATAAAAGAGAGACGACAGTATATATAATGCATATAAATATCTACGTTTATCTGCTGTTTGTAGTGCTTCACAAAGCAGCAGTATCTGTACAGTGTGCCCATGCATAACCATGTAAGCCGTCCTATCTGTGTGCATATGCACGCCCGAAATGTGGATGAGAGAGTAGTTTAATTATAGTCTGATTACGCCTCAACATCTTCCCCCCATCCCTCTCCTCCTCCTTCCCCTCTCCTTTCCTTTTTTCATTCTTCCACCACTTTCCATATTACAAGGCCTCTTGTTCCTTATTAATGAGATGCATTAAAATGGATAGATTACCCCACCATCACCCCCACCCCCGCACATATTTCTCCCCCTGAATTTTAAGGCATTCCACAGAGTTCATTCGCTAACTGTTACCGACCGTGTATCCATATTGTCTTCCACTTCATATTCTGCAGGCATCGACCCTGTAATATCCACACAGTACTGCATACAATTCCCCAGGGAGCCCGAATACCAGTTAATCACTAGTTAAAGGAAACAATTTGTGTGGAGGCTGGATGAATGGTATAACTAGTGGTTTAAAGTTTAAGTAGTGTAATTATAGCTCAAGTTATTACAGTGACACGATGAGGCAAATTCAGCCACAGAACACTGAAGTGAACTGATAAACTTTAAATGTACTTCAGAGAAAGTTTCTGTAAAAACAGAGCAATGATGCAGAATTTGGTGTAATTAAACTATTCTACCTTGACTGGGCTGTAGCAACCATGAAATTTTCAAGTTATAAAGAGAAGTTCATCAGCATGTTTTCTTCGCTGATTTACACTTTCATACCTTCACAGATCTCCGCCAGGCAACAGAAGCACTTCCTGCAATGCCGCCACAAATGCCATTGCAACGAGCAGAGGTTTGTAAGGTTTTGAACCTAATTTTTAGCATAGTATACTATAGGGTTTAATCCCGGGAAATAGGATTGCCAGGATTTGACCTCAGGACCATTTTCCGTTTTGCGGGAAATAGAAAATGGGAAACCATGAAAAAACATTTCTAAAATATCCAGGAGATATGGAAATATATTTAGAAAATATATGGGTCTAGTTTTCTTTCTTAAAACATATTGAACAGCTGTGTGTTTGCACAATTGGAACAGCTGTGTGTGCGCTGGTGGAGCGCACCAAGCACTTTAATTAATTGATTAACAAGTACAAAGCGCCATGAATTCAAACAGTACACTACAGTACAGTAAATCGTGGCTCTACCATTTAAATGAGACTAACACAACATGATTTCTGACACCAGATTGTAATCCTAATTATACTTCAAAATATAAACAATTAAGATGGAAAGTGTGCGCTGCGGTGTCTGAACGAGAGATCAAATGTGTTGGACTGAGTTTCAACAGGTGGTTCACTGAGACAGTTGAAATTTCAGACTATATCATCCACACACACACTCATGACATATTACATGATCTTCCCCAGCTACGGCTGACAGAGATAACAATCCTTGAACATACAAATGCATTACAGTGACATGACATGATAGGAAACTTCTGTTAGTTTGTATGGTTAAACTGCCATTTAGTTGATATCCTTCTCACTGCACTTTTGTGTAAGTATTTTATAAGCTTTGTTTGCTTTCTGTTCAGTTGCTAACAGCTAGCAGCAAGCCACCTCATCAAACATGACTGTATTTACCTTAGAAGAGATGAAACAAGGCAGGTGGGTAAGATCAGCTTCCTGGCTGATTAACTGCAATGTGATCTTACTTTCAAATGAGCTAAGGCTTAATTAATATGTAGGAGACTTAACAAAATGTGTACTAAACTGTAAGGCAGAGAAGTTAGTCAGGCGCTGGAGCCTCAAGGATTTCTGAAAGTCACACACAAATGCTTGCTTGCCAGTTTTTGAAGATGGCGTGGGAGATATGTTATGCTGTACAAAAGACAGACTGCGCCCGATGTTGTGATTGCGAGAAAAAGTTCCATCTTATCTCCAGGTATTTTTCTATGAAGAAAACAAACACCTCATCTTTTTTCTCTTTTTTGGCGATTAGTCATTTCTCTTGCCCCCCTCCCCCCCCCCGCCGCCTTCTTGCCCCGCCTCATCTTTAATATCTCTCTCTTTCTCAGTAGCCGTTCCACACTGTCAGCCAATTCCTGCCTATCTGCAGCCCAAAAGTGGCTGTGCTTGGCTGATTCCACTGATAAGAGACTGAATGCCTGCTGTCCACAAAGGAGGAGGAGGAGGAGAGGGAGAGGGGGAGAGAGAACGGGGGGATGGCAAAAAGAGAAAGACGGGGAAACTGAGAAAGGATAAGAATAACAATTACTATTTTGGTATTATTCTTAAAAAGCCAGCTGCCTTGGCGTTTTGAGACTTAACTAGGAAGACACTTACACCCTTCTAGACTCACCTCGACTGTATATACATTCAATTATGTTCCAGTGATGTTTCAAAGAGCCCCTGTGAGGTACTTGACTTGTCAGAGAGGAGAACAGCTCCATAAAAAGTCTTTTTTTTCTCCCCAGTCAGGGGCTGCTGATACTGTATCAGTGCAAGAAGATGAATCATTTGCATTTACATCAAATGGTGATGAGGGGAGTGGTAGAGGCAGTGTGAGAGGGAATGAGGGAGGGTTAAGGTCAAGTTGTACTTCATAGAGGAGACACTAATCTCCTCTTGGGGAAAGAAAGGGAGCTACCCTGGAAAAGAGGAGAGCTGGAGGCGGGGTAAGGATGAGGGAAGATGAACATAGCGGAACCATATTTAACTGCTGGCACTGGTGCTGCGCTGGAGCAGATGTGGGAGTGAGGACAGAGGCACACATGCAGCTACAAGCCTCTCTGTGTCTGGGTTTCTAATGAACCTGGCCACTTTGTGCACACATATAGATGCACAAACACAGTAAAGCTTGGCGGTTGTTATGGTGACAAGCATCTGGGACAATTTAAGGCCAACAAAACAGAGGTAAAGCAAAAAGCATGCAGGAAATGAGAATGAGATTTAGGGTTACACACACTTGCACACAACACTGTGATGCCAAATCTACACTAATGTGGCTCAATCTGAAAACATCATTTACATATATGAAGTTTGCTAATTTTATGCTGACAATGGAAAAAAAACACCTAAATAGCCTTATTTTTTTTCAACGTAGTGCCAGAAATTAATAGATTTCAAATTTCTCCAAAACTCCATCTTTATAACAAATGCTCAGCACAGTATTGTTTTTGAAATGTATTTTACCTTTTCTACTGCATTTTTATATTTTTGCACAGTCTTGCATATTTCATAAACTTTATTTTATTTATGCATACTGTCTATTGCACGGTTCTTTGTTTCCTTTTTACACTCTTTGTACTTCAGTTTTCATTTTACAGTGCATATTATGTACCATGGTCTCACATAGTTATTAATGTGGTTAATGTCTTTATTCATTTGCCAAGTTTTTGTTTTTCTTTTCCTTATTTACTATCTTTTTTCTATCCCTTTGCATCTCTGCCACTGTGAGAATGGAATTTCTCCAGAGGGATAAATAAAAAGCTACCTACATGCCCGATCACAACCCTGACCTCAACACCGTTGGCCACTTCACTAAGTACAGGGCACACAACTTCCTAGACTGGGACTAAACTGTAAAAATAAACTCATCAACTATAACATGTGAATGTAATTATTCTCCATCCCAACCAGAAGGCCATTTGTTCATTTTTAACATGGGGGATGTACCCGGTTCATTTCGTTCACCTGCGACTGGCGAACTGACTCATGAAAGACTCTTCTGGTTCTGTATTTTTAGAGAATATTATAGATCTAAGACAAAACTAACAGTGGGGCAGGACTCAGAGAAGTGGGTGCAATTACAATTTCATCTGCAACTTCAGCACCACGGACAGCGCCATAGATTTCTCAATACACAGCAAAGTTAGGCTAAAGATATTTCACAGGCACAGACTTACTTGCACAAACCTCAGTCAGATCAAGATCATTTTGCTAAAAGGGCAGACATTCTGTGGCTCCACAAAACTATGTGGATGGATAAATATCACTACAGGTACAAGGAAAAACATGCATTTTTGGTTTTTGGGGTGAACTATCCCTTTAAGTTAGCTACCTAGTTAATGTCAATGTGCAGCATTTCTCCCACAACACAACATTTCATCCCACAACTGATCCCACCCATTTGCAGCAGGGGTTGAGGCATTATCACCATTATTTACAATAGCATGAGGTTCTTCTGCTATCAGTTTGATGGGATGGCAGTGACAGATGGCTGCCATAGACAGATGATTCTGGACACAATTTACAATTTACACTTTACAGTGATGTCCTAATCTTTTGATGATGTAATTTCAAATTATTCAGCATCCTCATAATAATTTCCCTTGACAGATACTAGCACAGGTTTGAATTTGAAAATGTTGCTGCATAATGCTCTAATTTTCTTTGTAATGCTGTAACGCAGTTTTCATCAGGCCAGACTGAATTATACTGTGTTTGTATCTCTCCATCAGCAGGACATTGTCAGACCAGCATTTCTGGATTTATTCACAGCAGCAGAACATTAGAGAGCATCTACCAAAAACCCTGGTTTTTGTGAGGAGAAAAGGCCAGCTTACTGTGGATGGAAAGCAAAAATGAAGCAGATTTTTTTTATGTAATCACATCATTGTGAACATGGTCTAAATCTTGAAAGAGATTAAGCTTTCAGTCTGAACTGTAACCCTGAGTTTGTCTCCTCTCTGTCAGTTACCATGACGTTTGTACACAACCTCTGGTAGTGCAAAGATCATAGATGTACACACACACATTCTTACAGAAACAGACCAGTGTGCATGCTGTGAGCAGTCTGTGCCCTTTGCTGTAAGTTTCCTGCTGCGCTACACAGAGACCAATGCTCTTTTCCCTCCCCGTGTCCCCCAGTGCTCACACAGTGATCTCTTTAATGACTGCCAAGAGATCAGATCTCTATTTATCAGACAGACTGCAGAATAAACAGCATTGATTGTCTTTACTGAGTGTTTGAGGATCAAATCCTCAGCCTGCAGTGACAGATTTCTGCAAATTGGAAACTTAAATCTCCTATCAGACGTTATCCCGCTGAGAAACAAGCAGACAACGAGCAACAGTTAATGCTGCTATATGGTAGTGATTATGTTGCCCTAGTTAGCTGAACAGAATTAAAATCTGTCAATGGACATTTTATTTTCAGCCTGAAAATGATAATTCAGTCAACAGTAGGGATGCACCGATACCGATACCAGCATCGGGTATCGGTCCGATACTATCCTCACGTACTCATACTCGTACTCACAAAACTACTCCGATACTCCACACCCAATACCACGTCACGAAAATACACTAGCAAACATCTAAAGAACCAACACGACGCAGAGCTCAATGCGCAATTACCTTCTTTTTTGGTCGTGTCGTCATCATCAGCGAGGGAATCGCTGTCCTCAACAACATCCACTAGTGACCGCAGCGACTTTGGAAACTGTCCATAAAATTCCATGTAAATCCATGTGCACCTATAGACTGCAGCCAGCCGCTGTCCAATAAGTCCCGGCGGGTGTAAAGTAGTTGAATGTGACTAATTAATCCAGAGACGAAAAAAAAAACCACTGCTGCCACCAGTCTGTAACCATCTTTTTTTCGTAATAAACTGCTACAACTTCTCGTTGTGTACTTAATCTCCAGTGAAACGGCCTGATAGCACAGTACACCCATCTTCACTCTTTGAGGCTCACAGCGGGGTAAACAAAACTGTTGCACATGGCACCACACTCATACCTGTCCCCCATAAACAATGGCAGGTAGGAACTAATGAGCTCTTAGACAAGACGGATACGAAGAAGACACTTAAATACCACACATGTAACTAAATGTGTCATTAAAATACTAGTTTAAGTGCTGTAAATGATAATAAAATAACTATCATATGTGTTATATGATAATTATTTAATTTCATCTGTAACAGTAAACTTAATTCTGTAAGTCCATAATCACGTTGTGAAATTATTATACTGAAATATATCATGTACACAGTAAACTGCACAGTTTAATAAGGAACAAAAAATCAGTACAGTAACAACTCAAAAATGTCATATGTACAGTAACTATGTTTACACTTGTAGCAGGAAACAGTAACAATGATTTGTTACATTTAGAAAGTGAGCATCTAATGAAAATAAAATGTTTTTAAAGTTATTGTAAGAACTTTAATGGCATCATTAAGTACCCAAATGTAAGTACTTGTATTTGTACTCGGCCTGAAAAAAAGTGGTATCGGTGCATCCCTAGTATTCCTACTGATGCACAGAGCCATAGCCCTATTTATCAGATGAAAAAAGCTTAAATCATTTTTCAAATAAGATTTTGGCAATGGTGCGGATACACAATCTTTCATCCTAAGATACAATATCATTGTTGTGCATGAATTCTTTTTGCCTTGAATCTTTGTCTGTATGTGAATGTGGGGTGAAAGTCTGTGATTAGATTAATTAGGGACCAGTCACACTGACGAGCTATGCAGCAATCATCTCCACGTTATTGTTATGGAACCTTCACACAGAGCGTTGTGCATAGGTCCTCTATGATCGCCATGGAGACCAAAAGAAGAAAAGGGAGGAAAACTGATTGATTTGACTTTAATTGAAGAAAAAATATAGCCCATGTCATCATCATCATCTTCCTCCTCCACATCCTCCTCCTCATAGTCATCAGAACATGGCTTTACAGAAAACACGTTCCAAACCTCAACATGCATTCCAGTGCATTGTACACTATTTTTTAATGAATTTTAGATGTATTTAATCATGTACAGTATAATGAATGAATGCACTCTTTAAAGCCCAGCGAGAATGAATCATCTCCAAGTCCACATCTACTAGTGTTTTCTGTCCTTAAAGCTAAGTACATCTTAAACACAGCTTTGTAAACATTATAAAACATAATTACTTTGAGAGTTTCACAAATCAGAGGTCTTCTAGACACAATCACGACTGACAAGGCAAGCAACTGGTTCGTATATAACTGGACCGAGAGCTGCATCCACATCCACAGCAGGAAGTCAAACATGTTTTCATTAGGTGCTGGGCTTCGACAGGGTTGTCCCCAGTCATCAATTCTCTTTGTGTGCAGTGATGTAGAGGGGTTGTACCAGACTGTTGTGATGACATGAGATTTCCAACCTTTACCTGTGGTCATGAGTTTTGGGTAGTAGACAAAATGAGCTTCCTCAATACAGTGGCTGGGCTCACCCTCAGGGCAGGTTCACACCTAAAGGTCTGGTTCCTGAATCAAACCAAAGCAAGGATGATACATTGTTTCAATTTTCCAACTGGTCCGACTTGCCATCACAAAGGTCAGTCCAGAAACTTGTATTAACCCAAGTCATGTGGTGGAAATGTGGTTTGATTATTAGCCATACAGTAGGCGGGTAAAAAGACAACAAGCGGCCAAATGTCTACCGAATGTCTATCCTACCTTATGGGCATTGTTTATGGTTCTGTTTATGTTGGTGTTGATCTTGAACGCATATCAGCAGACTTTAGAGGACAGCGCACATGAACATTGCATAAGACAGCAGGTATTAAATAATCTAATAATGCAGGCATTGCTCACATTGTTGTGAGTCCATGTTTGTCCCCTGCCAGTCCACATTTTAGTAGAAAACGTGCTACTAGTTCACCAGTAACCACAACAGGAAGACAAAATGTTTTTTAACAAATGAAATTAACCGCCCCAGGGTTCATTTGACTTCACTTATAAGACCTACCCTTCAAGGAGGAGCAGAGATTGGTTGTTTGGTCCACACCAGAGTTTACTGCACCAAGGGGGTAAATGCTTCAGGATTCGGTTCAACCACACTAAGCAAGCTGGCTGAGAGTGGGACTCAGAAACAGTGTACGGAGTTCAGAGATTTAAAGGGAGCTCAGAGTAGAACTTCTCATTTGCATCACAAAGAGCCAGTTGAGGTGTTTCTGGCATTTGATCAGGATGCCTCCTTGGTGCCTTCCTCATGAGGTTTTCCAGGCAGGTTCAACTGGTTAGAGACCTTGGGGGTAGACCCAGAACACACTGGAAACATTATATATCACATCTTATACATTTGGCTTGAGAACCTCAGGAGGAGCTAAAAGACCTTGCTGGAAAGAGGGACCTTGCTTAGCCTGCAGCCAATGTGACCCGGCCCCATATCAGTGGCAAAAAAATGGATGGCTGGATGGACAGACGGAAGAAAGTCTCTTCTGGTGCTATACATGAAAACGGAGGCTGAGTTGCCTTCAAGTGTTCTCATTTTCATTAAGCTACTGCCTATCAGCCAATTAGGTTGTAACTAATCAATTAAAATCCAATCATTGTCAAGCGCCATAACCAATCAGCTTTATGATGGAAGGTCTAAACATCAGGGTGATGTCTCTGCCTGTTTCTGTAGAGATAAAAGAAGAAGGAGGGTGAGGAAAGAGAGGAGAAAACAGAGAGGTCGCAAGTCCCAAGGACTGGTAAAATGTAGCCCGGCTAATGACAGATGATAAGAATCAAGGCTTAAAACAACCTTGATGAATATGGTAATGAACGTACACACAAGCAGTGTTAAATTCTCACTCACATGCACTATTTTTCCCTTCTCACTCTCACCTTGTTTCCAAGATGTAAAGCTGCCCAAATGTTTCAGTATAGTCAAGTAAATTTAGGGTGGGCTTATGGGTGTCAGCAACATTGCTAAAGATTAGAGGTTTTAGCAGGACACTGATCCCCAACATGCCTGCTCATACAGCAAGACACTCTGCGGGAAAGTATCAGTTAAACGTCTGAACTGTAAAGTATAGAGAAAATGAAACGAAATGAAACATACAAAGGAAGTGAAGATGAAAAGAGTTCAAAAAGAGACAACTCTGCCATTGTTCTCTGCTCATTGCGCGGAGGCCGGCTTGGAGCCTGGCCGCTTTGATTGTTCTTAACGAGATTAACGTTTCGAGGAACTCTAACGAGGATGCGCTGTTAATGAAGGCAGATCAGATAAGAGGAACGCAGGGAAGATTAAAAAGGAGTGAATTAACGGCGTAAAAAAGGATGAACAAAAAAAATGTTTTGGGTCTTACAGCTGCATTTCAGTCCCATCTATTAGCCAAAAATATGTGTATCTGACACTAATAATAATCATCCAAAAGGTAGTGTTACACTTCAGATCACTCCGTCTTTCACTTACTTAATTATATTTTTGTGAGGAACCGTCAATGCGGCATAGTGTGAAGTGTTACTGCTAAAAGGATTGTGTGTGTGTTGTGTGTGTGTGTGTGTGTGTGTGTGTGTGTGTGTGTGTGTGTGTGTGTGTGTCATTAGACCTGGGGAGAGAGTTTATTAGGTAGGTGGGAGTTGTGAAGGTAATCCCCTTGATACCCTTTGCTGCAGAACCACATCACTTTCTCTCCTTTTCTGTCTCTCTGTCCACATCCCTCTATCATTTTGTCTTATCACTGCAGCAGCCTAATGATGATGAAGCTGTGGACTCAGCAAAGGAGTCAGAAGAGCATTACCTATGTTGCACACACACATACACACGCACACATCCTGTGTAATGGTTCTGGGGTGAAGCGGTGGGTTTATGCTTTAGCTATCAGTGCTGCCTAATAGCTCAGTTAGAGCCACAGTGATTGGTATGGTGTGTAATTCGTGTTTGGGTGTCTTTTGTGCAGCAGGTGTGTGAGATGATTCCTGCAGCAGTGGGCGCTGAGGCCTGGCTAGCCGAGCCTCAGCGCTATTGTGACGTGTTAGAACTTAGTGTACTAGAAGGCCTGCACCCACACTAACAAATACATGTCCTTCTAAGGATTAGTTCGTCCCTCTGGATGAAGAAACAGAAAAGAAGCTGCAGAGGAAAAGGGAGGAGACAAAATATAAAGACAAACCGCTAGATGAGCAGAGTTGTTAGATGATGCAAGGTTTGATGCACGAAACACCTCAGGCGGAGAACATAAAGATACACTGACCATGGATGAAGTGTATGAATATATGTGTGTTTCTGATTTGCTAAACATGCAAGCTGATAGAAGAGGAGTCAGGCGAGGGATTTTTCTCTCATCAGTCGATAACTGCACCAAGGCCAGCTCCTTTCATCAGTGCTCAGTAAGAGTGATACAGTAGCAATAAAAAGTGAACAAAACAGTTTAAAGGACCATACTAGATGTTTATGAGTTAGGTTTATTATTTAACTTTGTAGTTAATGGGCATACAAGTTTTAGATTCCTACCAGTATAGTTAATTATCATCTCCACATTACTGTTATATTAACGCATAATGCATGAACATTTCTAAGTCAATGTTCCTATCCTAACTTAAGATAGGAAATGTGTATTACATAGGCATCCTACCTTCCCAAAATCTTAAATAAACTCTCCTAACTCCTAATCATCAGTCATAATTTTCTCTCTCCCAATTGTAGTTGTAGCTAACTTAGTAATTAGCTAAAGGTACTGCTCACTGACAGCAGCTAATAATGGTAGTGTTCGCTAGCAATAGCAAACAGTATATCAGCTAACTGAATCCATACAGCTGCTCTTTCATTGCTTTTACACAGTGGGGTAACAGATACAGTAGAGACTGTGTCTGTTATAGCCCAGTTTGTTTCTTTTACGTCCAGAGTTAGGATTGCTGTCAAATTTCCAAAAAGAGCATCTTTGTATTTCTCTTCTCTTTTTTGTGCTTCAATCTATATTCCAGAATGTTTCAATGATTAAAAAAAAAAGGGTTAGAAAATTCTTTAGCTTGGGGAGATACTTAATGTTGATATGTGATGTTCAATTCAATACTGAGGATTTCCTAGCGTGAGATAAAATAGAATGAAGTAAGACAGGATTCCTAAAGTTATTTGGGAAAAAATCTTATCTTAGACGCTTCCTACCTGAACTAAAAGTTTAAAGGTTCTGTAATATGGCCACAGGAGAGCAACCACAGAGATGTTGTGTTTTACTATGCCAAGACAATCTTGAAAGGCTGAATTGTTTGCTGTGTTATCGTGGGCTATGCAACAACTTGGGAATTTTGCCATCCACTCTTTTATGCACACTGAGCAGCCTTCATTATGAGACAAGAGGCTGGCCAAAGCCATTCAGAACAACGACCTCCTCCAGTATGAGGATGTTGTGTCATGTCAGCACTCTCAAGGAACAAACAGGAAGACACTCATATTAAACTTCCAACACTTCGGGTCTGACTCACAGGTTGTGGGCATGTTACGTGGAGAGTATGCTATGTCTTCCAAGTTCCTACAGCAGTCTCACAAGATATAGGTGTGAGCTCAAATCTGAAATCTCAGGAAAAAATAACTGCTACTTGAATATTAAAAAGAAAAGTTATAGCTCAACTCATTAAAGTTCAAATATAAAGTCAGGACAATTATATTTAATATATATATATATATATATTTAATTCTCAGGGAAGAAACCTCATAAAAGAGCAACTCTGGAGGCATGAGGCATTCAATATAGACATTGTACATGCAGAGTAAAGTGCAAACATATAATACTGAGTAGGTATAATATATTTCATTGATGGTGTGTTTATTTGCACCCAGGTGAGAAGAGGCACATGGCAGATATTCAGCTATTTACACCCAAACTCCTTAGTTTAGCTTAAAGGACAACAAATCTTCTGTGAATAAAAGGTTTCTGTGAATAAACGGGTTAAGCACAGGACAAATTAAAGAGATAGTTGGGATTATGTGAGGTACTTACTGACACACCCTCAGTCTGGAGAAACATGGAAGCTAAGCAATGAACTGCTGCTTTACTTTTCTGTCAGACAGCCTGAGTCATTTTGGATTCGGATTCACCAAACTCACACAATAACACAAACAAACTAACAGATAAAGGCAAGGGTAGATCAGCAACTCCCATGTTCTGCAAGGTAAAATGACTAATTTCACCCTTGACATCTGGTTGCCTTGGAGGTTCGTCCACAGTAGTATATCGCTTAGCTTCCGTGCTGGTTGTCCTCTGCTTCCCCAAACTAGGTGCGTGTCATCTACTGTGGCTAACACACCAACTATAAATAAGTACCACATACAACCCTACATTAATAATATGAACTATAAGGCCCAGATGAGTCTGCTTGTTTGCCAAGTCTGTGCAGGTCTACAATGTATATGTGAAAGAACTAACAAAGAAAGAAAGAGAAAACATGTAAGTTTAGAGTTTGCCGAGTTTGACAGAGTCATGGACGATGCTCAGGAATCCTTTCCAAATGCCAAAACAAGTCAAGTCATAAGTTCACACCTCAGAGTCTCCTTGAGCATTAGAAGTTGTAGACTAAATACTCTCCCTGTCCAACCATTGATGTTCATTTGATCTGTAAAGTGTGACAAACTCCTGTTAAATCACTGTGTGCAAGGAGCAATGGCACATTAATGACTCCATAACTTAAAGGATAGCTGACAACAGTTCCCATTCGTTGCGTCTTCCACCCATATGTATATATTAACGCTTTCAATTATTTAGCGCTATTGTCATCCACCAAGGACAAAAGACACTTCTGTGAGAAAAAAAAAATCATCTCCCAAAACAAAGGAAAGACAGAAAGCAGTGCCGAGGTAAAAAAAAAAAAGAAAAAAGAAAAAAAGAGAGCTGAAAAAAGAGAGCAGAAAGAGAAAAAGTCAGTCCTTACGGCACTCTAATGTTTGTGTCTGCTTTTCTCTATATAACACCCTGTGGGTATGTACTCTATGTGTCCGTGCTGCTCGCTGTGCATGTATCCCCCGCAGCAGATGGATAAGTACGCATGAGCTCATGCAACAGCTAATGAAAACAGATTTAGACCAGACAGACACCACACACACATCCGATAAACTCAAACACATAAGCAAACGCACGCCGTAAAAAACCTGCACAGGCGCCACCATTGTCTCCCATTAAGAGCTATGAAATCTCATTAATGGGCATTAGTGTGTTTGAGTAGGGATTTGGGTAGTGAGAAGATTGAATTAGGACCGAGCTCAGCTCCCCTCAAAACAATTATTTGTCTTCCATCAGCCTATTAAAAGGCAGCAGCCAGTGAAGATTACAGTGCGAGGAAAACACTGACGGCAGCATGTCACTCTGTGTTTGTGGTCTTTAAGTAGAGGATGCTTACGATGGTTGTCATCCTGCAGTCCCTTAATGACTGGGAACGTGATGATCCATGGAAAGTTGAGTGTGCTCATGAGTCTGCAACAGGACGCAGTGGACGTTAGATCACATTTGGGGAATGAAATCTGCAGTTATGCCTCCGCTTTCCATCTCTCTCTTTTGCCCTTTCCTTCCTGCTCTGTATATGTGTGTGTGTGTGTGAGAGAGATAGAGAGAGTGTGTGTGTCCTGTGTCCTCAGGTCTCTAGTGCTTGCAGTTAATTCAACTCCATCGTCCTAGGCCTCGGGGAGTCTTGCTTGGTCAAACTCTGCTCTATATGTTGACTTAAGTATACAGTGCTCGACCTGACAGAGGAGTGTGTAAGTGTGTGAGTGTATGTGTGTGTTTGTCCAAAAAAGAGGAAGATAGGAAAAAAATATCAATATATTCTGGCCTGTAGATAACGTGGTGTGCAAATAATAAGAAAACACTGGCCTTGGTTCCTTTGAGTTTTAGTCTGTATGTCTGGAAAAGGGTAAATATGAATTCAAATTCAATTTTAAAAGAGGCTTCATTGGCACAGGAAACAGATGCTTACATTGCCAAAGCAAGTGTGAAATAAAAACATAAGAAAAATGTACATAAATATGTATTTGTGTGTGTGTGTGTGCATGTGTGTGTGTATGTGTACATGTGTATATCCAGTAGGGTTGGTTGCAGAACTCTGTACTTTTAAATGTACCAACCGAATTATGTTGGTAGTACCGATTCACATTTATTCGATCTGTGCCAAATTTCACTGGGAGCACATCTTGGTGAAAGAGTAACCAGAGAATAGAGAGAAAGTGAAAGAGAGAGAGCAGCATTACCCTTGAAGCTTGTTCACATCACAGTGAGTCAGGGCCATGGTGAGCCAAAAGTGTTCTAGTGTAGTGTAGTTAAACTTTACGATAAATCTCACACTGCCAAAACAGTGTGAGATTTATTAGCATGTCCAAAACCTTATAAAACCACCATTAACAGGTAAATATTACAATCCGTAAGCACTGCGGTAGTAACAACAATAACATGACAGGAAGGGTATCGCTCGTGCTTCATCTGAGACACAAACAACAGCATTAATAAGTAACAAAAAAACTGAGAAGTTTAGGTTTACTTTTTACAAATGTAATTACATTTTTGTCATTACAGAGTAAAGTACCAAATAAAAGTACCGTTGGGTACTGGTACTGAATTCCATGTACCAGTATAGTACCATATAAAATCAAAAGTGAATGGTACCAAACCCAAGTATCCAGGGCAGTGCAGGGTTGTGGTAAAGCGGCCTGAATAGCACTGTTCCACAACAATAAGCCAGAGTCATGACATGCTTGCCTCTTCAAATGTCACCAAAAGGATCTTTTGCCACGCACAAACTTCACTTCTGCCCGGATGGAGGTGAGATGGTGACTGGAGAGAGAGAGTAAGATAAGGTCGGTTGTCGAGAAAGCAAGCAGTGGAGAATGACGTGCAACAGAAAATGGGGAAGAATGAATAGAGACAGATCCAGAAAGGGGCCAGAACAAGAATAACAGGTCAAACTAACCTGGTGGATGGGTGCAAAACATTGGAGAGAAAGCAATATGAGAGGTAAACAAACTGTGATGACTTCAAACAGCTCAGCGGGGGTGAAGAGAGTGGAACTTTGAGATAAAAAGAAGTAGCAAAGTGAGTGCCCAGTGAAAGAAATGTGAACAAATGTTTACATGAGCGCCTGTGTGTGAAAATGCATCAGTTGCTGTCAGTGCTATTTGGATATTTGAAATTGCAAGAAGAAAATCCACATCAAATTGTGCTGTACACAGAGACTGAGCCATCCGCTCTGTGACCTCGCTGACCTTTCTCTCAATGCCCCACTGCTGAGCCATCCGCAAGACAGAAAACATTGTCAGGGAAACATTTCTACGGGTTTCCCTTTGACAGCCTTTCTACCTGGACAATGCCACACTGTAATAGCCCACTCTGCAGCCCTCTCTCAAACAACTGTAAAGAAGCAACCCAGCAAGCATGTGTGCATGTTGAATAGATGTTGATACAATGACAGCCTACATCAGAGCTGAAAACCCTTGTCACTGTAATGCAAAAATGAGTCCATAGCCTAATTGCCTCTCTGCTGAAAACAGTTTCAAAAGCTGTTTTTGAATTTTTGCCTTGGCCACCTCCTGTGCAATATCCTCTCAAATGCACACAGGGATATTTTTTTATCTTTTAGTTGCATATATAAATTAAGGCCTTTTCATATTGTACAAAAACTAACTAACTCCCACTGACATCTGACACCTGGGTGGACACGTTAATTTTTGCCCGTGTTTCGGAAATGAAGGCTTGTCACCTCTGTCGATAACCTCAGCATCTCTTTTACTCTGTTTTCACACACGTACAGCTTGGCTTGACTCGGTTTAGGTGTGTGCCATATCGTATCATTAACGATATGTTGGTATAATTTTTTTAATGATAAAAAAAATCATATTGTGATAATGGCAGTATTACAGTATTATAAATTCATATTATGAAAATGGCAATATTATGGCAGAGGAGTTGGTTCCAAAAAGGCAAGTAACTTCAGTAGTGTGGAAGTGGTTTGATTACAAAAGATCAGCTGTACAATAAACCACAGTAATATGTAAGAAGTACAAGAAGATTGTAACAACAAAAGTCCACAATACAACAAACTAATTTCAACACCTCAGGCTAAAGCACCCAGCTGAGTGAAAGGAGAGACAAAAATTCCATGAAGAGAGCTCAACAGCTGTTGTGAGTTCTCAACCAAAATATTTTTCAGTATATTCTCATATCATTAAGAGTATTCTCATTGCAGAATACCCTAAAATATTGTGTAATTATTTTGGGGTCTCATCTTTAGTCAAGTGTCTGAACAGTGGATAAGCAAATTATTACCTATAACTTCTTCACAATAAAAGTCCCCTGTTATTTTGTTAACTAAAAGCTTTTATTATGAAGCAGCAAAATCAGGAAATTTGGTGTTTTCATCAGCAGTAACTCAACACAACTCCTATAAAGCTGAAAGTGACATGAAACAGTAAAATAAAACAGTAAAGTAAAACAAACAAACAGTGATACAGGAGAGAAACTTAACTTCAAACCACAAAGATTCAGTTAGAAGCTACGAAAGTACTGAGCTAAACACACAGATTTTTAAAAACATATTTCTCCCTGCTCCTCTGCACACATCACACAGAAACATCAGGAAGAAAAACCAACAGAAAGTCAAACTTGCAATGAGAAAAATCACCTATTTTAGTAGGTTTAGTCACATTTAAAAAACCTGCATAGATCATCTGTGAGTAATGTGCAGATGTACTTTGCAGATGGTTTATGTTGTTATGTCGCTTGATAAGTTGATTTACATTTCTATGGCAACAGGCGGGAAGCTGACTTATTTCAACACTCATCTCAGTTTACCAGTAGACCTTGAACTGAGCTGAGAATGTGTAGTGTGTTACTGTGTGCGTGTAGCAATATATGCATATTGTTAAAGTGTTTCTCTCTTTCTCTCTGCCATGCACTTACATTACTCCCACATCAATTACAGACCCAAATATTGATTCATTCAGCACAAATGAGGAAAATGAATCCAGTTGGGTATTATGAAGATGCTCTGATTTGATTATGCCAAAGAATCAAGAGTACAATTAATGAGGATTTGCTCTTTTTTATGCATAGTTAATGATGCCATTCACACACATATAAGGAGAGGAAAGACAGAAGCACAGGGAAATAATATGAGCACGGGTGTTATTTCGTCTTAAAAATAAAAAACACAGTCAAATAAAGTGCAGACAAAGGCTTGATCACTCAAGACTGGTAATAAAAATGAGTCAGTCCCATCTTTGGTGATATTCTAACATAATTAGCTAAAATCACCCACAACAACAGAGCAACTTTTCAGCTGAAATGACCATTTGCACTTTTATGAGGCATGTGATCTTGGTGCCAGTGCATGTAATTATAGTTTCTCTTATGAGGCATAGACAGTTATTGTTATTCACACTCGCACACCGCATATTCTACTGTACCCTCTCTGCATCACTGACTCGTGAAATCGACTCATCAGTAATAGGTAGGTACAGAGAAAGAGTGAGGGAGAATGGAAGCGGTGAGGGAGGGAGAGGTAAAATAATGTGCAGAAAGACAGAGGAGTGAGGAAAATAAAAGAAATAACGGCAGAGTGAGAGGCTCTCAATGAATTCCCGGTGAGCTGGCTGATAATACGGCTTATTATGATGCTCGGTTCCTTTTATGAAACCAAGCTGTAATACAGGCTGCAGAATAAAGGGTGAGGTACAAAGAGAAAGAGAGGGGCCATGCCTCAGACATTGCTGAGTATATGAAGGATGGTATTGGAGGCCAGGCATCGATCGTGGTACGCATCAGCTCAGCTCTAGAGAGTTGATCAGACGCCTTGGAAGAGGCTCGGCACACACACTCTCACACACCAAGCTGGCAAGAGTCAATAGTGAGGTATCACTTGGTGTGCTAATGCAGTGTGGTCTTAGAATTGGTCTGGATTAGGAGTGTCTTTTGTCAAATAACATGTTGTGCACTCAGTAGATTTAAATTATGTAAAGGTTTCATTCACCCACTTTTGGAGTGGGGCAAAACCATTGTTGGACACTCAATTTTCTGTTTTTTTTTAATAAAATATCAAGGCAATTAAAGTAACTTAAAGCCCTTCTGCTCTTGTGTTTTTCTTTAGTCTATGACAATAAATATTCATGACTAAATTATAGGGATGCAACTAACAATTATTTTTATTTTTGATTTATCTGTTGATTGTTTTTTGATTGACTGATTAGTTAGGTCTATATAACTTCAGAGAACGGTGAAAAATGATGATCATGATGATTGATGATGAGATTCCCAAAGCCCAAGATGACGTCCTCAAATGTCTTGTTTTGGCCACAATCCAAAGATATTCAGGTTACTGTCATAGAGGAATAAAGAAAACAGAAAATATACAAACTTGAGAAGCTGAAATCAGATAACTTTTTTTCCTATGAATCACTTAAACCAATTAATTGATTATCAAAATAGTTGGGGATTATTTAATAACTCATTCATTATCGATTAATAGTTGTTAGCAAACTTCAGTGGGAATTGAGGGTCATGTCCAATACTTAAATAATCTCAAAAATCCTCATCAGAACATTCTGGATGTTGTTTGATTCACACTTGACTGAAAAATAACAACCTAGAAAAATAGCAGCAACAGAACAACATCACATTTTAATTCCAACTGAGCCCAGCCACCAAACAAACAATTAACCAGTAAAAACCTCTCTAATTTTAACAGAAAGTTTTGTGTTCATGTTGGACCCCCTGGTAATAAGTTAATTAAGAAAATAGGGATTCTGGTAAATTAATTCAACAAAAAGAACCCAAGTGAAAGTTAGCAAAGTAAAACAAATGCAATTTAGGTCCCAAGAATGGCTATCATTATATCCTTAATGTGATGTAACTCCTGTTGAAACAGCTATGGGACATGACATTAGACAGGGGGTTGAATGATCAACCAGTCTTTAGGAACCCACAGTGGGGTATCAAACATTGTGGCAGATGCTACTAAAACCCCTGAAAGTGCCTCATACATAGCGTCTTTAAAGTAGTACTGGGTGTGGTGAAGCAGACTAGTTTTTGAGTTTTTATGTTGGATTTTTTGAGTTCATTTGACTAAAATCTATAAAGCATAGCCCTGTATGTTTTCATAACAAATTAACAACACATACATTGTTCACTTAGTATATTTTACAGTGGAATGAATTAAAAATACGGTTATAAAAATATGTACACAATGTTTTTATGTTCATATGACATGAAGTCAGTCCAATAAAATGAATATGAATTTGTGTCCACTTGACATAACAAAAAACACAGTATTACTACAGGAGTAGCAGCATTTCTTTTGTGAGTCCAGGCACAACATACTAGCAAACTTCCCAGCATGCACTGTGTAGAGTTAAAGAGAGAGACCCTTCTTTTTAGTTTGAAGAAAATATGTATGATGGAAAGCTGTGTGGCTTTAATATGTTGTAAGATAAGTCCTGGTTGTTTGTTTTCACAATAATGAATGCACGTCAAACCACGAAGAAGGTTATTATTTAACTTAGTTCCCACACCTCTACACTTGTAATTTAATGAATTCACTGGGAGCAGATTCACATATTGTCTTTGTGACAATGTTGGAACAAAGTAGCTCCAACACAATCAGCTGCAGTTTGCTGTTTGTTACTGTGACATAACAACTTAATAAATTAATAAAATAATCAAAATAAGCTTATTGAGCATGTTTTCTCAACTTTAGTTAATTTAATTGGCTTAAAAAAACTCAAATAAGATTTTAAACTAATTATTCAACCTAATTTCAGTTAACTTTTTAAGTTGAACGTGCTCAAAATTATTTGCTAGGCACATTCATAAACTGTTTACAATCAACTTTTAAGATGAGTGAGCAAATTGAGGAGTAAAACTATAACTTCATAACCTTGTGCACTATTTGAGCATCAACCTGATGACAAAGATCTCAAATGTTCACAAAAGTTTAGTTGACTCTGCAGCTTGTCTACAAAACAGTAAAGTGATCTATTTCATTTCTCATGTTCAAAAGTAACATACTGCACACACACTCATCTACCACAGACCTCTTTGCACCTTCTGATCCTGTTATTCTTTGTGTGCAGTCTCAATTTCCTTTTCATTTCTCCTCCATCCCTGCAAATTTTGCCGATCTCAGTGAATAGCATTTGATTGAAGGGGTGTAATCAAGCAAAGAAATGCTGATTGTACTCTTTCCCTGCTGTCAGCATTGCATATACAGTAATTGAGGATGATTGAGATTCTATAATCTACAATTGCTTCTTTTGTAAGAAGAAAGCTGTTTTGATCAGCATAGTTCTTTGTCAGGAGATTTAATCATCAATATGTTGATTATAGCTGGTTGCTTGTTCGTGTTGCAGTTTAAAAAAAAATTAACATGCATTTAAGTGAACACTATATTTAGAATATTTTCACGACTTTACTTTTCCATAACACAGACTTTTGTGATGGGAAATTGCATACATATGCCAAATATCACTCACTCAACCAGACTCCTTTGCCAAAAACAGTAATTTTACCTCGCAGAATATGAGAGTTGTTGGTCTACCTCAATCAGTTAGTTTGTTTGTGTTGTTGTGCAACATTGATGAATCCAAACTAAGCTTTAAAACACTGAAGTCACACAAAAACACAAATAAACTAACCGATCGAAACAGTGGTAGACTAATTCCCATGTTCTGCAAAGTAAAATTACTGTTTTTGCAAAAGGAGTCTGGTTGAGCAAGAGAGAACAATATCTGTCACATATAACAGAGGTTTTCCTGTATGAAAAGGCTGTGTGATGGTAAGGTAAGGCAGTGAAAATATTCTAAATACAGCTTCCCAAACTGTTATTTGTTTTTTTTTTTAGATGGGCCTTTATTTAAGGGGCAAAATACATTTTGCTGCTGACCCTGTCGACAGGAGTATATTGCTTAGCTTCCCTGCAGGTACTCCTCTCTGCTTCTCCAAACTCATGTGTCGACCACCATCTATTGTAGGTAATACAATGACTATCAATAAGTACCTTGTGAAACCCCACTTCAGAACTATCCCTTTAATGTTTTTCCTTTCAGCCGCTTTACCCATCTCACAACCTGTGCAGCTCTCATACCTCCATTTTTTTTCTTTTCCCATTTCCTTCATTCTTGTGTTGTACATACAGAACGGCATATGTCAATAATTCTCTCTTTCTCCCTCTCATCTGCTTGTGTGATGAACATATGAAGGGAGAGATGATTCATCCAAATGTTGCCAAGCGCATAAAGGCCAAAATGACTCTTCCGGCAGACACACAAAAGCTTGTGTGCTGCCACTGAGCAAATACGCAATGCATGCACAAGCTGCTGATGGTGTATTCTGAGTAGCTACAAATTAAATCCCTGCAGGATTCCTCAATCTACCCATAGAAAATGTCACATATCCATGACAATGCTCACTTTAGGAAGTGACCAAAAGCCCCGTCTGCGTCGTCCTGATTTATAGGAAAGCGCGTGTGTGTAGGTGTATGTGTGGCAGTATGCATGTGTGTGTATCTGTGGATGAGGAAGAGAAGGTGGGTTAGAGAGTGGTCATCCATCAGCCCCAGGACAGGGCTGTGGATGGTGATTATAGCAAGGGGTGGAGGGGATCAGTTCTCCTGATTGATCTACCTCTCTCCTGCCCAGGTCACAGTTCAAGAATGACCATTTTACACTTTTCACTGGCAAAAATCCACACCCAGAGCCATAAATCTACAGTGTGTAAGTCTAAGTGTTTATCAGTATTGGTGTGTGTATGCATGTGTGCGCGTGTGTCAGACTTTCTTCACCCAGATTTCCGGTGGTGCTAAATAATTCAGCAACACTGCTCTCTGCTCTGGAAATATTAGATGAAATATTGAAATGTTGAAATTGCAACACGGAGCAGTGAAATCATGGCACAAACAAGAGGGGGGCAGAGACGAGATGACACAGAGAAAAGAGCAGAAGAGAAGAGAGAAAGAGGCAGGATGAGATGAGAGAAAATACTTTTAACAATATGTACTTTCTGAAATGCTCACTTCTCAAAGTAAAACAGGATAAAATGGAAAACAGTGAGAATATAAAGCAATAGCTTATTGCTTGTTTGCGTGTGCATACATTTGAATATCTAATATGCAAACATGTGAATGGTGTTTACCATGCAGCCTCATTTTGGGGACCCTGTGAAAACGAAATGATGTATGTATGATTTATGTCTCTGTGCACATAAATGAGTACATTGTGGTCAGACAATTCAGCTGCAGCTCTTAATTGCTTATTATGTTGTCTATTATAATTGCTAAGGAGTGCAGTCCAGCCACTCACACCCCTTCTTATCATACACTTATTTTTGCCATTTTCAAGGTGACACAGGGGTCTTTAGGAGGAGACCGTAGGTCAACGGTACATGCCACATGGAAGTAGTGTACATCATCTGAAAGCTGGGAAACTGAGGATTAATTTAAGATGCAAACCCTGTGTCCTTTTGTAGTCATAAATCTGGAATAAACATTGTGCTTTCTTGAGGCACCTATTCACTTTGCAAAGTTTAGAGAGTACGAGGGCTTAGAACATTATGATTGAAGTATATGATGGCCATTACCATCCTCTATGTATCATAATTTGCAGCAGCAGTTTTTTGGTTGATACAATTTACTACACAGGTTTGGTGCAAAATGTAACCATTTTTTCTACTCAAGAATATGTTAACAATGGTCAAAATCCCTCCAAAATACCACATTAAGACACCTAAACCTTGATTACTCAGAGACCCCCTTATTGTAAATATACCTAGGAAAGCCATACATCATCTGAATTTCCCGGGTCTCTAATTTGTGGTAGTGAAGTTTCATGATGCTGTGATTATCATAGATGTCACAATAGGAGGAGTATTTATGTTTACATCACGGGAAACTGAACCGGGTTCAGCAGTTTCTCAGTGAGCATCTGAAAGGGACCAGCTTGACAACAGGAAATACTGGACTGAGCTGATATACAATGGCTCCAATCAGGACTCTGACTCCATCGGATGATGAACACGGCAGAGCGGTGAAGCAGAGAGAAGCGACAGGGAGGTCAGCCATCAGAGAGACAGCGGGGAGCCACAATATTTTCACATCTAGCATGGTGGATTGAGGTTTTATTTTAAATGATGATTGTTGAACAGTGGAGAGACAAAAAAAGACTTTGTGGATTTTATTTATTTTTTTGGTGAGTTTGAAGTGTGTTTTATGGACAAGCTCATGTTAGTTCAGTAAAACAGACAAACTTGAATTCATATGGTGTAAGGTCATATCACAGACAACCGGTGTAAAAACATTTTCTTTCCCAACATCATTGTGAGTTTATTTTGTTTTTTAGACTATAAAAGCTAAGAGCTTGAGAAAGTTGCAACGTCGTGGCTCATGTATACATCTCCCAGCTGATACTATGAGAGGATTGGACTCCTTTTGTGTGTGTGGAGAGGAGGGAAGCAGAGGGAAGCAGAGGGAAGTGGGGGAAAGTGGGGGGAAGCGGATGGAAGTGGAGGGAAGAAGAGGGAAGTGGAGGAGAGTGGAGGAGAGTGGAGGAGAGTGGAGGAAAGCAGAGGAGAGGAGAGCGGAGGAGAGCGGAGGAGAGCGGAGGGGAGTGGAGGGAGGGCATCAGCACTGTAACACTGCTTTTTGTAACAGCTGAGTGGGTGTTTCCATTTGAAAAACCCAGTACACCGATGGAGTTACCCTTTAAGACAATAAACCAGCATTAACAAAAAGTGACATTTACCTTTTGTAAAATAAAAGAGCGAACTTAAATACTCAGTCCAGCATGAGGTAAGACTGTCGATAAGGACCATATTTTAGATTGGGGAATGTTTTTTTTTTATATTATATTGCCTGTACCAGTGATATAAATTGCCTTATAATATATTTTATAAAGTGTGTTTGTGAGAGTCAAAGCAGTGGTCTTCATGTTTGAGTCTCTCTGGTAGACAAGGATGAGTGGTTGCAATAAGTAATTCTGGGAGGTCGCGACTCAAAAAGGCTGAGAATAGAGGGCTTATGAAACCAGAAAATATTCACATTTGATTTGCTGAAATAAGAGAATTTGAGATTTTTTTTCTTAAAAAAAAGAGGATTATTTAATTATCAAAATAGTTAGTTTAATACTCAACAATTAATCAATTAATTGACTAATCGCTACAGTTCTAATTCAGATATTTTGAGGTAAGATGTCAAGGGACTCCTTTGAAGATCGCAATGCTATTTTTTCCCTCATCATGATTATTTAGCCAAATTCAAGACAAGCTAGCTTGACATGGTACCACTGGATTCCTTAGGTCTTCTAGTTTCATATGTATCTTCTCTCCAGCTTTTAAAACTGAGGTCCCTACAGCATCTGAAAGAGAATAATAGCAACTTACATCCCTGGGGAGTTGAAGAGGCTCGTATAACACTGGGCTTTGAATTTTATTTTCCTTGGGATTATAAATGCTATAATATTGTGTGTTATTGTACTATTAGCCCTTCAAGGTTGTTGCCCAAAGCAATGTGCCGTTAATATTTTTGTCGTGTAATACTTGCCAAAAGTCCTGTTTTGGTTTTGCTCGAGCCTTCATGGGGGATTTCAGGATGATTTGGGGTGAAAGTGTGAAGCTGCTCGGCCCTGATCTCACTTTGCTTTGTCCTCATCAGTCTCTTTGTTTATCCCCCTCTAAATCAGTCTCCACTCTCTTGGCCTGCCTCTCGTCTCCCACCCTCCATCCATTCTCATTCTCTCTATTTCATGTTGGCATCTTGGAGTGGGCACCCCCGGCTGCGGAAACTGCCAGATAGCCAGGCGGCCCCCCGGCCTCGCCTGGCATCATCATTTTTGCTTTTGACACATTCAACCTCAGGCAATAACACTCACTCTGTGCCACTCTCCTTCCTTTAATCTCTCCCTGACTCCAAGCCTACCCAAATCTCCGTCTTTTAGCCCCCACCCCCAACCTTCTTTATCTCTTTTCCCCACCTGCTTTTTTTTCCAGCTGCTGCCAGATGTTGGCCCCCCTCCCACCGCCTGCAGAACTTTCTCCCTGTCTATCAAACCGTTTTATATCCCTTCCCTCTACACCCTGAAACAGACAAGTGCTTCACATTTGCTTTACAATAACACTTATCTCCACTGGGTCCTCCACCCCACCACCCCCTCCATCACCCTCATACCCTCTGATCAATAGCTCTCACATGGCAAACAAACAACAGCAGCAGCCAAACATTTGTCAGGCTACAGTGCACAGTGGTGTTTTTCCTCACAGTCTAATGCAATGACTAATTGGATTTAGAAATTGATTTGGGGTGGGTGGGGGAAATTGTCAAGCAGTTTGGAGAGAAGAAGTAAAAGACTGAGAGGGGGAGAGGATGGATGCCTAAATGGAGCTGAGCCCACCAGCCACTTCAGGCAGACAACTCAAGCTGTGCTGCTGCTACACTCGCTCATGGCATACTGCTCATAAAGCATTTTATAAACCCCACCTCCAACCCCGAATTCACCTGTAAATTCTGAATAACTCCTGCAGGAAGTTTATTCTGGTCACTCCCCATCCTCCCCAGCGATGAGCGTGGTGTATTCTTGCCTAGAGTGAAGTGAGAGCTTAAAGCTGCTTCAACCAAGTGCTTATCAGATTGTCAAACAGCATCTAAAATCCTCTTCCTCCACACCTTTCTGACATCGGAATAGACCAACTCACTGAGACATCATGCTAACAACAACATTTATTTCCAGAGAGACAACTGGCAGTTGATTTGAATTACGGAGAGATGCAAAATCATCAAATTTGTTCATTTTTGTTGTCCTTTTTCAGCATTAAAGTTTAAAGATAGATGGTTAAATATGGTGGTCTGACCTATCTTCCTGCTGTGCTTATTTTATGTTTTTGCTTTGCTAGCGTCATTGATAAACCACCCAACAGTGACGTGTCAGATTCAGCCTGAAATATATCTGAAGCTATCCAGGCATAGTTCACGGACCAAACAATGATACTCTACCAGTTGTGTCCTCGCTTCATTTGTTTTGTAAAACCAGCTGCAGTGTCTGTGTCTGGTTTGCCGTTTATGCTGCAAAACAGCAATAACAAGAATCTTTCTTTGTTTTGTTTTTTTAAGAGAGAGACATGGAAATGACTGAATGAGGAGAGCGAGCAGTGTAGCAAGAAAGCCAATGAATCAGAGAAATAAAACATTATTTTCTGATTGTTTCACAGCAGTTACATTCAAAGCATAAATAAACACCCCCTCACCTCCCACAGCACAACTCTGTGTAAATCACCGCAACGCCTGATTTGGTAAGCCTAACTGCTAGTTTTAAGTAAGCTCAAGCTGTCTTTTTCTTTAGTCCATAGCCCTGCAGGTAATTTAGGTCTGAAACCTAATGGGAGTGAAAACATAAAACATGTATTTTAGATAAATTAGATTTATACACAAACATTTATCATGTTGCTGCCATTATATTGTATATACATGACACAGACCAACAATCTAACAATCACACCTTAGCACGAAGACTGGCAAGGTGTGCAGAGGAGAAAATGTAATAGTAACAATAATAAAATAGGCTACAGTACTATTAAAAGACACCCCTATAGCTCAGTTGATGGGTGTGCGCCCCATGTACTGAGGCTGTCAGTCCTCTGCAGTGGCCGCAGGTTCAACTCCCGCCTGTGGCTCATTTGCTGCGTGTCGTCACTTCTCTCTCTGCCCCCCTTCCTGTCATATATTCAGCTATCCTATCCAAATAAAGGCAAAAGCCCAAAAAAAAAAAAAAAAAAAATCTTAAAAAGATAAACTGACAAGTATGACGATCGTGGACGACCCTCAATTTGTCACAGCCCAGCTCTGAAGCCATGACAAAAACGAGTGAGATGCAGACTGAAGGCAAGTAATAATTGATCTATTTAAACAAAGACAACAAACAAACTAATCAAGAACAAAATATATCCTCAGTATAAGATATGGTGTGACTGTTAGTAAGATCAGTGGTTTAGGTGCATGTATGCAAGCATGTAAGATGTAGTGTAATGAGCAGGTGTTGTAAAGGCATCAGGCCCAAGTGCTTTTAACTAAGTTGATGGCTCCGCCTCTCGGGTACCTGCGCATTGAATAACAAACATAATGATTAACAGGCCAGGGGACCGTCACACATAAACAGGGGTGAGACCTTGACAGTATATGTGAGTGAGACGTGGAACAGTTAATTAGATCAGACTCTTTCAAGCATAGCACAGCCTTTAAGCAAACTGTACTCCACATATGCTCATACTTCACAAAACAATGCATCTGTCTCCTTATTGTCTTTAAAGTAAGGTCAGCACAGATGTGGTCAGAGGTGAAACAGATTTTAAAACTTTAAACCTGATGACAAGGTCTCAAAAGTTCACAGTAGTTGGCTTGAGCCCGTGGCACATCTACAACACTGTAAATGTACATCTTTAACTTCCACCACCTCTTCCATTTCTCAAGTTCATGAGCAACACACACACATCTACTTTCAGAACTCTTTTCACCCACCAATCCTGTTATTGTTAGTGTGTGGTCTCAATTTCCTTTTCATCTCACCTCCATCCTCGCAGCTTTTGGCAATCTCAGTGAACACCATTTGATTGAAAAGGTGTAATCTAGCAAAGGAATGCTGATCTTTCTCTGCATGTCAGCAAGAAATGCATAGACTAATTTGAGGAAGACTGAGATTCTATAATGTACAATTGCTAACTTGGTAAGAAGAAAGCCATTTCTGTTGAGCTAAGTTCTTTGCCAGGAGACTTAATCATCAATATGTTGATTATAGCTGGTTTTGCGCAGCATATCACACTTTGAAATAGACTTTTTTTTTTTTTAAACTTTGCATCAGAAAAATTGTACAAGAAGACATGGCTTTATTATTTTCTTGGAACATGGACTTTCACTATTCACTATTTTTCTTTTACATCTTTTATATTGTATATTCTTGCCAGGAATGAAGTCAATTTGAGTTTAAGGCTTCTTTAACCAAGTGCTTAGCATATTGTCAAACTGCATCTGAAATCCCCTCCCTCCACACCTTTCTGACATTGGAATAGAGAAATCTTTGTCCAACAATTGTTGGAAAAAAACCAACTATCTGACAATCACACCTACTTCACATAAAGACTGGCCACAAGAACTACTAACAATCAAAAAAATCTATATAGAACTTTTCAAAAACACAATTACAAAGTGCTTTCCAAGAACACCACTGTGGAAATGTCTGTATTTGTGATGACAAATAAAGACATTTCCACAGTGGTGGAGGAAGTGCTTAGATCACAGTATTAGTACTAGCATGACATTGTAAAAATACTCCATTACAAGTATGAGTCCTGCATTAAATCAAAAACCTACTTAAAGGTACAGCAGTATTATCAGCAAACTTTACTCAACGTATCAAAAGCACTTCAGGCCCCCCCCCCCTCTTTTCTAGAGATAATCTTCCAGGATTTTTCCAGGACATTTTCAGTGACTATGTGACTGGAATGACGGACAGGGATCACAGCACACGCTTATATGTTCCTCTCTGTGGAAGTCAGATGTGCAAATCTGAAATAACCTTTTAAACATCAAAATCACACAATAACACAAGCACAACTAACAGATCAAGGCAGCGATAGAACAGCAACTCCTGTGTTCTGCGTCTGATTATTGCTGATATTGCCAAAGGAGTCTGTGGCTTTGGAGAGAGTGATATTTGGCTCATATAACGGCAGTTTCCCGTTGGAAAAGGCTGTCTGATGGCAGTGAAAAGCGATGAAAATATTACAGTTAAACTGATATTGATTTTTTCAGTGGCTAAAGTGGTTTTGTGCTGACTCTCCAGTACATTGCTTAGCTTCCTACATCAAGCCTACACCAGTACTCTTTCAGTGGAGTAAAAAGTACTGCACCCAACCCCACTTCAACTGACCCAAACTATCCCTTTAATGGTCGTGTTCTTAACTTAGCCCTTTCAGATAGCAATGTTATGTGTTTCAGGGAGCTCTGATAGATAGCCTAGCAGTAGTTCATTCTTAGCTAAAGGAGAATGTTGAAATAGTTTCCCAGGAATTTGTATTTTTTTACTCATTTTCCATGTGTTTTTCATGACTCGAAAAATTGTTTTCCAACTTTTCCAGGATGCCTGGGAACCTTGTTAAATTGCATTATAAGGTTGCTAATACTGATGCATTAAAGCATAAGCAGCATGTCACTGTTGTAGCTGGCTGACTTGGAACTAGGTTTAAAATCTTTATGTACACTTCGGTAGTTTAGTCCAGTGGCTCCCAAGGTTTGACCCCTTCTAGTGGGTCACAAAATACATCTGATAGGTCATGAGATGATTAATGAGGTAGGAAAGAAGAAAAAGCAAAGTTCTGCTAGAAAAATCTGTATTCGTGCTCTGGATTTTTCTCTTACTTTTTGCTTTTTATTTTGAAATGTTGTATAATTTGACCTCTATGAGCCTCACACAGTTATTTAAATGAGACCTGAGAGGACATTTCAAACATGACATGGGACTTTTTTGTAAGGGGGTCGCAAGCCAAAAGTGAACGCCTGGTTTAATCTTTGAATGTATAATCTTTACACATTTTTTAACAAAAGCATTATCTGTCAAATAAATGTAGTGGATTAAAAAGTATATTTCCTTCCAAAATGTAGTGGAGTCAAAGTAGAAAGCAGCAGAAGCACAAGGACCTCATTTCTGGCCCTGCTGTTACACATGAGTTGGCTGAAATGATCTGTAGGCACATCATCTGAGAGCCAAATGAAATGTGAATAAAGTATTATGGTAACAGATACAGGACAAAATCAAGGCAATCACCTCGAGGCTCATATACCCTGAATATCTCAGTATCTCCAGTGTCTGTGGGCGGATGTGAGGTTATTGCCAAGAGGATCAGTTTGCAAGCGACCTTATTACACTGATGGGATGAATGTGTGGATTTGGATTATAGTTATTGTCAAGGAGAACAGTCCTTTCTTGGACAACGTAATTCACTAACAATAGCCACTGATTATAGCCAACACTTATCTCAGTGGAGGCCAAGGCCCTCTCTTTGTGATCTGACTGTGTGAAATTCAAATTGAGAAAAGGAAAGGATGTGTCTATCAGTTTATAAAATGTGCTTGCACCAAGTGAGATGAGTGTACAAGACTAAGTACAAAATCCTGTTGTCTGTTGGTTTCCTGCAGGTTTTAAACGCTACTGACAGAACAAGGACATGATACATGACCTTTCGCTATTGGTGAGAGTCAGGACAGGAGCTGGGGGGGTGGTTGTGTCATTTGGCAGTTACCATGGCGATGATGCGCCGATCACAGCTATCTATGGATGCCCAGATTCACACCACCCGCCGAGGGGCAAGTGGCTTGGCACAGCTCGGCCTTGTATCAGACCTGGCACCAGAGCAATCGAGTGGACATGGCATGCTGGGCGCTGCCAAAGAGGCTTAAGCTGTGTGTGGGTGTATGTGTGTGTGCTTGGAAGCAGTTTGTGCACCCAGAAGAGATCAAGAACAAGGTTGTGTATGCTAATTTGTGATAAATAAAACAGACTATTCTAAGATATGGAAAAACCTCAAACAACTGGCTGCCTCTACTGTACAGCTGTCGGTTTATTTCAACTGTTGTGAGAGAATATGAGTCTGATGATGGTAAATAAAAGATCAATTTCAGAATCTAGCAGCACATTCCAATTCCCTGTATGAGTTTTTCTGTGTGAACATTGTACCATCAAAATAACTTCTTAACAAATTTTGCCCAGAGGCACTTTTCAAATGCTATAGTCCACCAGGTCCTTCTTTTCTTTCTTTTCTTTTTTTTTTTCTTGTTCATGATGAAACCGAATTTGGTGGTTTTCCATCTGACTGACAGGCTTACAGCGTATGTGTGCTTGTACATCTTATCTTGTTTTCTCCACCACCTCAGCCAAAAGCTGTCTCCATGTCTATCTGTGTAGGGTGAATGACTCTGTGATCTCCTGGAGTCCATCTTGCAGGGCAGCTCTCTGGGCTCGCCTATCATTGCCTGCTGACTCAAGCCAAACCCAAACAGTGTTTTCATCTCCTCGTCTCAACCCTTCCCATCTTGAACAAGTTTGTGAATTCACAGTCACGCAGCAGCACACTGCACAGAAGTCCTCTCACAAACACACACACAAACATTTCTAGGAAAACAAAATTTTCAGTATCCACCCATCCCTCGAGTGCATGCTCGAATACAATCTGAGCCAGATCACACACAAACAAGCTATCCATCTTTATCACTTTTACAAGCAAAAAATCCTCACACATTCATATGTGCATAAACAAGAAACCATACATTCATGCAGCGACAGAGAGATAAATAAACGCTGGAAATAAAATAAATAAATCGAAATGAACAACATGCTCAGATTGCTGATACATCCAACACCTCGCTCCTTATCTCCCACCTCGCCTGTAAAGAAACACATGGGCTGATTTGCAATTCAAACGGGGGAGGATGGATGGGTAGAGGAAAATGAGAAAAAAAAAGGAAATGGGAGATAGGGAGATTCAGGTTGAGGGGCTCACGTAGGTTGTATTCACTCACTTTCCTTATCAGTTGCCATATTAAAGCTGCTGTTTTCCCCTCCTTCTCTCCCTGCTTCCTCCCTCCCTCTGTGCTCAAGCAATCGTGGTCTTCTTGTCAGAGCGATATTGCAACTCGGCGATGAGATGCCAGATAAATGGGTGCATAAGGAGTGTGGTGTCATCCACCCTTCCCCGTGCAACCTATAATGAACAATGTGCAAGTGCGTATGTTGTCTAGACTTGATGAAAGCTGAGGTGATAATTATATATGTTTGCAAATGGAATTATGGCACCCGGCTGGGAGAATGAGCAGATATCACTGGAAACGGGTTCTCAAGAGTGCGCAGCTAAGAAGGCGTAGCAAAACCGGTGACATTTACATTTCACCTGGGTGAACTGTTGATAAGGTGGCTGGGATTCATACCTACAACAGTGAAAATGATGATAATATTGACTCTCTGTCTTATCAGCTGCAGAGAATGTCACATACACGTGGGACGCTGCAGCAGGGAGCAGACTACTCTTAGCTGCTCAATGTCAAGGACATCAAACATGAAGACTGTGATGTAAATTTATATCAGCTGATACATAACTGCATCAAAAGATGAAGGCTTGTTAAATAATGTAGATCATAAAGTGATTTAAGGTCCTATTAACAGGCAAAGCCTCTGCAGTTCATAGTGCTACCTCACCGCTTTGATTCTCATCGGGCCACTGGGGCCAGCCATCACTGTCATTTTCCTTATGAAGGGTAATGGGATCAACCATTTGACCTTTTTCATACGTTGTAACTTTATTAGCATCCATGGCATCCAGCCATATCCTCATGCTTGGAAAAGACTGATCTTCCCTTAGACACAGCAGGATGGGTTGAACTGACATTAAGAGGGAGTTCCAGCTTTGATTTATCAAGCTGCTTTACATGATATCGGATAAGGACAACTTGGCAGAAGTATAGCTATACAAATGCAAGTTAAGACTCTACCATGCAAAGCGAAAACCATATAATTAACATAGAAACAGAAACAGAAACACTGCAGACTTCTTTGGGGCCCAGGCTCATCTGACTTGGACTGACGCAAAGTATAAAAAATTTGCTGTGGTCTGACAAGTCCACTTTTCACATAGTTTTTGGAAATCATGGACCTCACGACCTCTGAGATTAAGGACCATCCAGATTGTTACCGGTGCTAACTTAAAAAGCCAGCATCTGTGATGGTATGGGGGTGTGTTATTGCCCGTGGTATCATGGGTTACTGTCGTATCTGTGAAGGCTCCAGTAATGCTGATAGGTATATACAGGTTTCAGAGCAGCATATGCTCCCATCCAATCAGCGTCTTTTTCAGGGATATCCCTGCTTATTTCAGACACAAGTGCCCCATGTACTGAGACTTTCAGTCCGCTGAAGTAGCTGCCGGTTCGACTCCCACCTGTAGCCCATTTGCTGTGTGTCATCCCCTCTCTCTCTACCCCCTTTCCTGTCATATCTTCAGCTGTCCCTGTCAAATATAGGCAAAAACGCCCAAAAAGTAACCTTAAAAAAACTTTAATAATTAGTGTCATCAGTTACCAAAGTTGATAAAAGAAGAGGTGATGTATCACAGCACTAAAAATGCCCTTCCTAACTTTTCTGATGCTTGTTGCATGTATCAAAATCGGTTTGAATATTACATATCTTGTCTTTGTAATGTATGCAATTGAATGTAGATCAAAAAGGATTAGCAAGTCAGTGCACTCTGTTTTCATTTACATTTTACACAACATCCCAGCTTTTTGGAATTAGGGTTGTATTATGTTGTTCATTTATCTTATTTGGAGCCATGATGTTGCTCTTTCCTACCTTATGATCCTGACTTATGTCCTGTTTCACAGTATCGACTGATTGAAGTTAAGAGTGTTTCTATGAATGCTCTGATATTCTGACGCACATTTCCCAAAGGAGAACTTAAAAGTCTACTGTACCAATTTAGCATTGCACTCCTATAACACTGCCAAATGCATGATAGACAGTTTAAGACAAAAAGGATCAAAAGATGTTATCTCTTTTTATTCCACCGCATTCTTCTTCCTTGTCAAAATGCAGAATTTGCAATACCCAAAATGCAACTTAATCACCAAACAGTTTCCTTCGACATTCAGATGTGTCATGCTAGTAGTGGCTATATTAACTATGATTTCAGTGAGTAATTCCCAGTGAGAAACATGCCATCTTCACTTAGAGAATATTTTACAGAGAGTACAGAGGACTGATAGAGAGCTGAACATTATGTCAAAGTAAGGTTGACCTTTTGACCTTTTGGATATAAAACATCATCATTTCATCCTATTTGTCATTCGTGTGAAATGTTGTCATAATTAGCATGGAATTCTTCAGTTGTGGCCAAAAAGTGTTTTGTGAGGTCACAGTGAACGTTGACCAACAAATTCTAATCATTTCATCCTTGTATTCAAGAGGATGTTTCTGCCAAGTTTGAAGAAATTCCCTCAAGGGGTTCTTGAGATGTCACGTTCATGAGAATGGTACGGATGAACAGACAACCTGAAAAAATAATGCCTCTGGCCACTATCACCGCCATGGAGGCATCAAAAGACAAGACAAGATATAGAACCTGAATACATGACATTGTGAAAGAGTTATTTCAGACAGAACATATAATAATATTAATATTAATATTAATAATATATTAATAATATTTTTAGGAAAGAGTAGGCAGAAACTCAGAAACTAATTCAGTTTTATTTTCCATCATTATCTATTTTGCACATCACTGAACTGATAATATCAGTTCATAATAAAAGCATTTAGAAATAAACACAACAATAAAACAATAAAAAACTTCAATGCAACATCTTTTTTGTAATTCCTCCATAAGATTCTGTAGCTTCTTAAAACACAGTGTGCCTTCTACAAGTGGATAGAGACACTCCTTAATCTGTGATCATTTCTAAGAGCATCTTATGTTACGATGCCTTTGGGGAACATCTCTTAATCTTAAAAAAGCTCATAAAATGGATTTTATGACTACCTTAGCCTTAAGATGCTTTAAGGAATCAGCACTCAGATCTATAAACATCGTTTTCCCCACCATACTTGATGTAAAATATTTACATTTAATGTGTAATTGTGTGTAAAACTCTAATGTAAAATTCATCTCAGAGACACACATTTATATTCTCTGCAGAGGAAACTTGTGTGCAAGCTTCCGTGCCTCGTCTGAAATGATTCTGAACTCGTCTGCTGCACTCTTAACCTCACAGAGCCTTGATAGAGTGCAGCATGCGAATGTGTTGACACTCCCGTGGCCGTGCAGAGAAATCCCAATCATACCCAACATCAACACACTGCTGCAAGACACGCCGACTCCTCGTGACTACACACGTATGACACCACACGACTGTCAACAGCACTGTGATCTGGGCCCGAACACACACACACAAACACAGTGACATCAATTTACAAAGACAGATTTGTCTGGATGCTGACAGACACAAACAATCTCTCCAACACCTGACATACTAGCAGAAAGACATATGAAGTTGTAGAGCTAAAAATTGGCAGACGCAGAGAGGAACCTGAGTGACTGCATCAACGCCTGTTCAACAGCAAAACGTACAAAACTGGCACATGCACACACTTACATACTTGTATCTGACAAGTATGTAAGTGTGTGCATGTGCCAGCTACTTCTGAGGTCACTGAGGTCATGACCTCAGTATTTCATTTAAGAATTTGTCTTTAAGAAGGCTGGTACCAATTTTCTTACTTAATATCGTTAGATCTGAGAATTTATAGATCATATTAATATGTAAAAAGTGTAACAATCGATCAGATTTTTTTTGTAGTAAGACCTGGCTTTTAGCGCAGAATACCTAAAACCCGACCTCAGAGATCATGGGTGTCACAACGGTACTTATCAACTTTCTTTGGTGGAAAAGGTTGTTATAATGGAGAGCTATGAAGAATATATTTTTAAGAAACACATTAAAATCACCAAAACATAGGAATTGAATGAACTGAAATCCAACTCAACAGAAATTTTGTAAGCAGTTAAGGGTCTTGCTTGGAGCTATGAACTGAGTATTTATAAAATCCTCCTAAAGCCTTTCTCAAACCAATAAAAAAAAAAACAGGCTTGTGAATCATAAAACATAACATTTTGCACTTAAAGCACATACAGTGTGATGATAATATACACAAAGCATACACAAACACTGTACTACACCTCTGTGCTTATAGCCCTCTGAATTTTCCCAGTTGTCATGTGGGTTGTGTTTGCCTCTGATCCATGCAACCTGGCACATACCACCTATTAAAATCCTAATGGCTGTTTGCCAGCACCAGACAGCTGAGGGTAAAGGGACCAGTAACCTTAAAGAGTGGATAATATGATGATGTGATCGTAACTTCTAATTAAAATTCACTTCGGACTGGAGTTTATAACCTTCTGGCTTGGGGGCAGAGTGAGAAAAGAGGTTGGACTCAGATGAGAGCTTCATACAATCCTCAGAAATGTTGGACAGACGCTGCAGTCGAGTGACTGAAATGTATACATGATGCATGCTCGGGCTGCCCCCTGAAAGCAGAAGATTCAAATCATCAGACAGTCAGATTACCCTCAGTCGACTGAGATTCTTCCCGTCAAGCAGTTGTTTCTTTTGGGGTTTTTTTCTTTTTTTTTTTGTCAGTCTGTCTGCATTACGATAACAGTACAAAACAAATAGAGGCTTACAAAAATACACAGGGATATGGGAAGTTCAACGAGGAATTATAAGTGAGAGTATCATAGGTAATGGGTAATCATAAAAGTATATATCATTCCATTAAATATATATGTATATATGTATATATATGTACATATATATACACACACACATATACATACACACATACATATATATATCAAAATATCACAAAACTAAGTGTGATGGAAACGCAGAGGGGTGACAGAAATGGAGCGCAGGTGCCACACTGTCAGCCGCTTTACCCAGTGCACCACCAATCACATTCTGATTTTATACCTGAGCTATGAGCAGACACACTTTTACTTTCTTTGACTGTTTGAAAATCTGATTTGTTCACATCACACCTGATATAGGAGTTTCGTGTGCTGCTAAAGTGAAAAAAAAAATCTTTATACTGAACAGCCAAATCTTATTTGACTGACAAAGTTGGGTACAGTATGTTAACACTTACATTTTTAGGACTGTATTTGTGTACTGTACATTTTAACGCTAACTTTCTGTAACTTCCATTAGTTTGACACATACAGCCACTGCTTACAAAAAATTCAAAAAGGGGGGTCCTGTCCAGTCAGTGTTGATGGTAAATGTACTCAGTTATTGCAATAAATTCCTCAGTGCATGCTACATTGAACAAGAAATCTGAGTTGCTCTAGAGCCGTACCTACCAGCTTTGGAGTCCCACACCCATGTTGCCATGTATCACCACCCTAGCCTATACAGTAGATATTACTTTGTTGGTGAGCGACCAACGACATCACTGGATGCAGGAAGATTTTGAAGCAGGAGACCTCAGCTTTCTCGGTCAATATAGCACACACTGAGGAATTTATTGCTTCAATTGACCACATTTACCATCAACACTGACTGGACATCCACACGAAAGTGGGAAAGTGCCAACTTTTCCCTTCAATTCACCCTGAAAAAGGTTTGTAGAGTGACTTCACTGTAGTTGCCTCTATTACTTCCCTCGTGGTAAATGAAGTGCTATCACTCCTGGCCAGCTGCAGCTGTGGTCGCTTCACTACTGGCCGAGAGGAAAGCAATTTATTTCAATGTCCAAATGTGTACAATTAAGAGCTTGTGTCATTCAGCAGGAGCAACAAGGAGATGGAGATTTTCCACCCCTTTCTTGTTTCTCAGAACATGAACACACACACGGACGCACACTAAAAGCCAGTGGGGAGACAATTCTAATTAGCGTTTAGACTGATGACCTGACTAAACAATAAGCTAAAGCTTGCTGCCGGCCTCCTGGCCATAAACAGCAGTGCCAGCTGGGGGTTAGAAACAAATCGACCGTCTTGTTATTTTCCTAACTGGGTGCAATTGGCAGTGCTTTTTGAGGCTCAGTCATCATGGCGTGTGTTAAATTAGTCCTATTGACAGCGTGTTTACCCCTCTCATTCCGATCACCACAGGCACAACTTTGGAGCTGGGGCTTGTAGTTGTGATTACATGTTGGGAAATAAAAGCAAGGAAACAGGACTCAGGGGGGACAATACAGCAACAATGTTTCTAAAATAACTACAGCTCCACTGCAATGGCGTGTTTGTGCTTCTTCTTCAATTATCATGACATGCAACTCTCCCGTCTTATTTTTTTTAATAGCCAGAAGCATGGTTGTTCACAGTGTATAGCTAAATTAAGGTTGCTGCATGCCAGAAACTGTTGCCCATTGCTCGACTGAAATACAAATGGATTTGTAAAAAAAAAGTTTGTTTTCCAATTCTCAAATCGTATGAGATAACATCCAAACAGATAAGCTAATGGAGTCTAATTAGACCACATGAGATTATTTGTGCAACAGTCACCTGCATTATCTGAACTAAAATGGCTGACCATAACCAAACTAAAAAGGCTGCAGCAGCTAGCGCGCCACTTTGCCAAGTGTGAACACTCCATTTCACACCTCCATCGGCGTGATTAACAAACCGCGGGTGGTCGACTTTGATAACGCTGCAATGCATGATGGGAGAGAGACCCTCTAACATGGTTAAAAAGCGGAAAGTGGGGAGGAAATAGAGACTAAAGTGGCCAGGAGAGGAGAGGCTTCTAAAGGTAAAAGGCAAGCTGTAAAAGCTGTTCTCAAGGCTTTTAGAGCCATGTTATTTGGACTACTTAGCCCAAAATGCTCCACACGGGAGAGTGTGATGCTGACAGAAATTCCATCCTCCACAGCCGAGAGAAAGTAATGGGCAGCATTAACAAGAAAGGCCCTCAAGGTTTTCAAGATGGTTAGTATGAGAGGAGAGTCTCAAATGTGTCCCACAAGCTATTGCCCTATATATCTCCTTACGTGTGTGGTTATGGAGGACCCTCTCTGGTCTCAGATTGACCTTGAGGACATACAGTAAGCGTATTCACACACCATTCCCCTGCTGATTTTATTCATATATTCACTGACACGCACTCACACATGCAAACCTCTGATGCACATACATAAAAACAGCGGCTCAGACACTTATAGCTCGGGATGTATTCACACGCTTTGGCTGCTGCGCTGGCATTCCACAAGAGATTCTCATATTTTCAAGTGAATATGTTTGGGCTGGCAGATCGCCAGACAACTGCATAATGTTTGGAGATGAAGAGAAAACATGACAGGGAGTGGTGTTAAAAAGCAGACGTCCTTTCCTCTCGCTTTGCCTCCCCTCCTGGTCGTTTAAGGCTGCTGGTATTTTTAGCTGGCTTGTTTTTATTGCCGCCAAGGTGCATTCTCGGCCTGTCACAATCCATATTTAGGATGATACTAAACCAGCCTCTGCAGCTATGCTGGGTGCGAGTGTCTTCATGTGTCACTGTGTCAATGCTCTTCCTGATTTAAGCTGAATGACAGAAAGGAGCTTTTTTTTTTAGCTTCATGGCCGAAACCAGGATTAATTAATTATAATGGATGATTTATGACCCCTTCTCACAGAAAGCACATTTTGATCAAAACAGTTTGTTGTTGATTTTGATTTTATTAGACAATAAATTTAACTCTTTCTTTATACAGTATTTAGTGTATTATTTATATCCCTTGCTTGTAGCCTCGACACCATTTTGTAGCCTCCTCCATTTCGCCAGGAATAAAATGTGACACTAACAATAGAGTTAAAAAGTAGGGATGCATGATAACTATCGGTACCGATAATTATTGGCCCGATATCGGAAAAAAGTGATGTCACACAGATAAGTCCGATAATGAAATGTTTTTGCCGATAACTACATCCAATTATAAATAGCCAACATTGCCTTGATTTTGCTCATTTTCAGTCCGTTTGTTTGCCCTGTGTTGCTGGCGCCTGCTGTTGTCACGTGCATAACATAACCTCAAACATAAACATGGCGCCGCCATCATCAGTGTGGGCATTTTTCACTGTTTCTGAAAAAGACAACACGATTCAGTATGCAATAAATGTTCAGCCGAAGTGCCGAGAGGAGGTAAAAAGTCTTCCAGTTTCAACACATCCAACCTTATTAGCCACTTAATAGTTTCACCATCGAAACGACGGTATATGGAGAGACTATGAGGATGCGAAGACTGCTGCGGCTAACGCTGCACCGCCAGCCAGCAAGGAGTCTGGAGCAGGGATGTTCCTGGCAACTAATTTCCCTGACGATTAAACGCAAAATTTAATTTAGACTAGTCGACTAGTCTAACACTAAGAAAATGAACAGAGAGCAGTTAAAATTGAAGAGAATTTATTAATTTATAATGTTAAACACTGTCCGTATTTAAGAGCCATTTGAAGCTGTTAATCACAGTCAACAATCGCCAAATCGTACGCAGCTGAACTGCACGCTACTGTGCAATACAAACATTACACATTAATATACAAAACATGACAACAACTCACCAAATGCTTCACCTTTTCAGACCGAAAGAGGATGACAGTGTCTGCAGGTAAACAACCTGGAGCTGACTGTCACTGCCAGTCTGCCACACAGTGTGGCTAACGTTAGCAGTGCTAGCAGCAGCAGCTTCTCCAGGTTTAAGTCCGTGTCTGTACTTAATGTGGTCACGTTACCCCAGTCGAGTGAATATATGTATCAGCTTATTCTGTCACAGTCTACATTCAACATTATTTCTATCATCTAGATTAAAACACTGCAAAACCACGCTGGTTTTTCGAGCTGTCATCTGTCCGACTTTGCTGATATAAACATCTGTGGTTGCCTAGGCGATGGGCGAGAGAGGCTGAACTATATAATGTACTCGCAACACACATTCAAACACTAATCCATAACAACATACAGAGTTTTCATTCTGTAAATCTTTTATTTTTGTATGGACAGTGATGCACTTTATTTTTGCACTGAGTTTTTGTTCTGTAAAATCTTTTTTATTGAGTGATGCAGCTGAGTGAAGCAATAATAAATGGTTTTTTTTTTGAGTCATAACTTTTCTTGTTTTTGTTGTGATTACAACACTAGTGATGTATGTTACATTATTTTGATAAGTCAGAGGCAGTGTTATAATGTTAAATTCATCTTTACTCACTACATCTTTGCCTTTCTTTACTTCAGGTGTATATATAAACTATTAAAAATGTTATCGGTTATCAGTATCGGTGGGAAAAAATAGTTATTGTGCATCCCTATTAAAAAGAATCACCCAGTCTAAAAAAATATCACACTCACAGTTATTATTTAAAGATGCTGTAAGCAGCATTCACCTCCACTAGAGGTTGCAGTAGAGCACCAGCATCTCAGACCAAAATGCTTCAACCATCTGTTACTGTGTTGCCTATTTTGTTAACTAAAATGTTTTAGAAACATGTTTTAGTGTATTGTTTAGCTGTAATATGAGAAACATACTCCCCAGGCTAGTGGTTACTAAGAATTTATGGGGAAAAATACTGTGCTGGTGCCACTTAATCTGAGTCATTAAACTCTACATAGTATTTTGAATCCCCTCAGTGTACTATGAGGGGACATAAAGAAAAACTTTTTTTCTCACAAGCTGCTGGTTTTTTAGTTGGCCAAAGAACATTTTGCTGCTGACCCTGTCTACAGCAGTGTATTGCTTCACTTCCTACAGTGGTAATTCTGCTACTTCTCCAAGCTTGGGCGTACAGACTGCCGTCTACTCTGAGTAATGCTTATCACGAAGAACCCTATACAACCCTACTTCAAATACTCTGAACTGTCCCTTTAAGTGGCATTCCAGTTTTTCCAGAAGGACATGACCTCAGTGTCCTCAACAGTGGCTACAACTTTGTTAGAATATTTTCTTTGGTGGAGAGATACAATAAGTTTCAATTTAGTTGAAGCTATGACTCTCACAAACACATGCACACACTTACATACAGGCGTAATTAGATAATCATAATAATGACCCACGGGGTATCCTCACCTAATCTTGTTAATCTTTTTTTCCCTTTCTTTTTCTTTCCATCTTCACTCCTTCTGCCTCCGTAGAGTCATTATCTAAATTATCTGTTCCGCAGCAAACTAGCTGCCAGCTCTCTCATCTGTGCGACAAGCTCTCATAGGAGGAATATTCATACAGTGCGTTACCTTATAACACCACATAATAAAATTATAAATACATACATAAATAAGCCACCCAGGGAGTAGCACTGGCATTAGCATTAGATGAAGTAGAGTCTATTTCACTTCCCCGAAGGCGGGTGACATCGCCACTCACTTGCGCTGTCGGGAAGCGTGTTTACTAAAGCAGGGTAGGGGCACTTCACAATCACCTGCAGCAGCATTATCTATTACAAGTGTAAGCAACATGATGTGAAATGTTTTGAATTGTTTGAAAGATGTACTCAATGGCATAATTGTGTGCTGAAAGCTGCTGAATGCAGACACGCTCGCACTAGGTAATGTACTCTTTCACAAACGGCAACACTTTTCTCTAAACAGACACAAACACACAAAGAGAATTACAGCCACCTGAAGTTCAGCGTCATGAAATGCATCTAAAAACAGTTCAATCTTCCCATTTTAAACGCAGCTGTAGATTGATGGTTTGTTAAATCTGATCAGCTAGACTACAGCTCATTTATCTTGACTGTCAGAGGCCTCACCATTCCTCAAATTTACAGCCCTGCTTTCATTAGATTTTTATGAAAACCCAAAAAGAATATGAGTGATTCGCACAATAAAGTGTCACAGACACTTAAGCTGGACTTCTTTGGGCTGCAGCAATTCCTCCCTCCATTTTTACACATATTGTTATTATGTTTCTTGCAGTTCATCCGTCTGCCCTGTCGAGGATGATCCCTCCCCCCTCTCATTCTCTCTGACTGCATGTCTTCCTGTCCTTGAGGCAGGAGCTAAATTATATGCAGTTTATTGAGCTTCACTCCATTTTCAAACTGATACTGCTGAATGGGCCTCTGAATAACTAGGGAGAGCTTGTGCAATGCAGGGGAAAATTATAGACTATGTAAATGACCGCAGACTGGGTCTTATCACGACTTGCACTGATGTCACTGCTCTGGTGACGTGCCATATTGACTCTGGAACTGACAATTATTCAGTTTTAGTGCCTGTTATTACTATATTAAATAACATGTTTTACTGACTAAGAAAGTACCAATTAAAAGGCTTGTTAAATGTTGAGCCACCCTTGGTAATAATCACTGTAATACCCTCATTGTTTGGCCTGCCATAAACCTGCTTTATGTGTATAAAAATAATGCAAATAATTGCAAAATCAATCAATTATTTTCCTTTAAAGCGACTATTTTTATAATAGCAATGACTAAGTCATGTGACATGACTAAAACAAATGTATGACTTAATACCATCTTTCAAACCATTGATTTGGAGTTCTGGCCTGAACCTTTACTGTTTTACTGTAGTTCAATCTGGCTGCTCTCATAACATTGTTTATGGTCACAGCAGGCAGCTGTTTTAAGCGAGATGGCAGAGACCAAATCAGAGCAAAAAGAGAGTGAATATTGGACTTAAATGCACATCATGAAAATTCCTCATCTGGATCTTCTGAGTTGTTATCTTCACTGTTAAACAACCACCATTGCAGATGAAAATTTATCTGACAGAAATCATGATCCCAGAGAAAGTAATGTATTAAAGTGTTATTCATGTTACATTTAGTCACATTCACTAACTTCCTTCCTTATTTTCTGACATATCCTGTTTTCCTGGTAGCCAAACAATCTGTTATTGATTTTTTTAAATCATACTGCAGTGGTTACCTGCCCCTTTGCCAAAACCTGGTCTTGCACATTGGATGACAGTGACAAAATACAGAAATGGCCGTAAAACACTGCAAATACAACAACTAAGATATGAGCTGTTGCAACGCTCTGCCTACTGGAACCGAAATTAGCAATAAGAAAGAAATTAAACTATTTAATGTTTTACATGTTATATGAGCTATCCATGAAAAAAAGTTACTCACAGACAAAGAAATATATGTTATCATACACAGTACCTATGTTGTGGGGTTTTGGGTCAAAGTCTTTGTGAATTGACATCTTATGAATAAAGTAAAAGAAAACCCCAGTAACAGGAATCCAAACTCACTTAGCCTATTTGGGGTTTAGAAGGTACTAGGTATAAAAGGTACTGTCAACACCTATCACAGATAATGTGCAAAAGTGGTGCCAAGGCATTGTTTTGCAAGTCACAAGTAGTTTCAATTCATTGCATCTAATTCCCAAGTCAAGTCAAGTCCCAAGTCCTAAACTTTCGAGTCATTAAACAAGTCATAATGTAACAGTGAGTTTCCAGCCTAATTGATTTACAAAATTACTTAGCTTAGCTGTTAAGCAGCTAGCTATGTTAATACTAGCCTCCACTTATCATTCTTTGTGCAACTTTAAGTCATGTGACTCTACACCTGTGTGAGTCTACACCTCTGATAACATGCTAGGTAATATAAAAATTCATTGTTTACAGCTTGGTTTTCTGAGACACCTCCATAGCAGGCTTCTAAAATACTGTATGTCATCGGTTCAAAATCTGAGTTATAGCAATTCTCACAAAACTGAGAAAATTATCTAGGGGATAAAACAAAGATAAGTATGTTTTTGAACCTTTTTACTGCTTCCAAAATGCATAACTACTTTTTATCTGCCTTAATGCATCGTCTGCTGCATGGAAGCAGGTTGCGAGTATGATGCATGTAACGCTATATATCACAAAATGACAGACTGGGGAGTTTATCTGCAGATTTCACCAGAGTCAGCAATGTTAGCGGCAGAGATTAAGGGTCACATCCCCCAAGGACTTCAACAAAATGATGTGTGCAGGGTTAACGAAACACTGATGTGAATGATGTCGTCTTTACCCTCTGGTTCACATGTGCAGCACTGTCCTCGGTGGCCCCAAATATGTCATCATCGCCACCCAAAGGCCCATTGTGTCACACAAATAGAGGTTTCAGTGTTCTTTGTACACTTCACATAACAGACTGTATCATCAAATAGAAAACACCAAGTCATGTGCGTGTTTGTACACAACACCTCTATCTACCACCCACAGCCTGGCAGGCAGGCAACGCTTTGGCAAGGTCGCGTTCCCCTTCGCTGCACTCTTGTGAAAGATAAGGCGTCAAAACAAAACCGACTACATTGTTACAAACACAGAAACTTCCTGGAGCAGGGGATCAATGCCGACCCTGGCAAGACGAGACGCCAAGAGGGGAGGGGGGAGATTGAATGCGGAGAGATGGAGAATGGGAGACGTCAGGATAATCCAGCAGCAGCTATAGTCGGTCTCCCAAGAGAAGGAGAGCAGGGAAGTGGAGAAAGTCAAATAAACCTCTCGTTCTGTACTTTTCTTTTATCACCTGCCTCTCTGCCATCGCAGAGTCAATCCACAATGGGGGAAGTAAGCAGATTAGCTTGTTCGCCCATCAGAAAAGGGATTACATTTACCCATTTCCTCTGTCAGAGAAAGTTGAAGCAAGATGAAAATGTGTCTAGGAGCAAAAACTTTTTGACGAATCCATGAGTGATTGAGGTTCCAGGAAAAGAGGCTTTTCTGTGTCCCTGTCAAATTTACTTGGTGAGGAGCCAGATTTGCTCATGGGGAACATCAAAACAAGCAGACCTTGATGAAAAATGTGATCCCAAGATGCATTTGTTGTTCTGTTTCCTCAATGTGGCGACCTTAACATCTGTTTTTAAATAGCATTTATAGAATTAAAGCTTGTCTTAAAAACAATATTTATAATTAAGTATTGTGCAGCTTCTGCCAAAAACATGGACAGAATAATTATTGAAAAATTAATTAGGTATAAACAGACTGGGGCTATTGTTTTCTGTTAAATTACTGTATAGATGAGAAATTATATGAGTACTTATTATATTAAACCAATTACACTTCTGTGTAGAATTTATACTGTAATGCAGATGGGTTAACATCTGTTTTTCAGACCACCCTTATTTGTCATCCACACAGTCAAAACTCAGATAATAAGTTTTTGGTTGTAATTTTCATATCTGTTTGCTAGTCTCAGATCAAGAACATTTAAAGACTCTGGACGTAAAGCCGATCCTCCTGTGAGCTCAGTATATTTTCTGCTTGAGAGTCAGTCTGTGGTCTTTTTCCGCCTTTGATGTTAACAAGCCTTGTTAATTGCCACGGTGAAAGAAGTTGGCTCCTGTGCCTACTACAATAATTATCTGGCCCTTACAAGATTGATTCCAGAAAAAACAGAGTACATTTCTGGGGAGGCCTCTTTGATGTAGCTGAGAACTTGGAGTGGGTAATAAAGAGGTTTATTGGTGCTGTTTGCTATTTTTCTGATTGGAGCGACCCTTGTTTGAATGAAGCAATTGTGTTGTGGTTTATTGATACTGCTTGGCTGTATGTCAGTAAGTGGAATGGATGGTGCTGCTGCTTGAATTTAAATGATTTGTGGGACAATTGGCCATAATACTCTAACCCAGAGTGCAATATGATGGAAAATTACATGTGTGAAAAGAGATCAATTTTGCAAAATTCACATGCTGCAGTTATTTGCAAGAGGGATGCGCAAATACATTTGATAATTAACTACAATGAGAATGATCCCTGTAGAGAGACTGAGTCAGTGCAACAGTGATTAGCTTAGAAATAAAGCAGTGAAAATAACCATTTCTAATAGCTAAACAGGCTGCCATCACTGATTTAACTACTTCAAGTTTATGAGCACACATACTTTACGTAGTAAAAACTAAATAAATTAACAGCATGTGCAGGAGAGAAAATGCTTTAAAGCATGGCAGTAGCCAGCATTGTAAAAATACAAAGATCACCACTAACAGGCCCCACTGCATTCCTCACCACTCATAAAAACCCTTTTTAAATTAAATTATTGTCATCATTTTTGTATTTAGTTGAAGCCCCTCTTCAGTGTATTTATTTATTTTTATCAAAACTCATATTTTCCTGTGTCATTTCCTGACTATGTTGATTAACCACACTGTTCGCCAAATATTTTTTGAAAAATAAATCATTTTATGCTACAAAATTTCAACTGCTGCTAACACAGAACTATGACATATGATGCACAGATGCACTGTCATGCCTTTTGGTCACCCTTGACCCTTTAGCCGCTCCCCCAGAGGCAAATTGAGTTTTGTGATTTAAATTTGCCTTGACTTGACTGTGAGCCATGCTTCGGCATTAACACTGTCCAGCCACCGTCGCCCGGGACAAGGTTGTCGCTAAGTGTCCATGCAGGGATGTAGCGTTGGCCAGTTAGCTGGGGACGTAGCTTGTTTGTCACCAAGCTGAATGCTCCACAGTTAATGGCTAATTAGCTGTTTGTGTCCTGCGGAGGGACGTCAGGATTTGGCTGAGAAAGTTGGCACCAAGTTCTTCATTTTCAAGTGAAGGAGGTGGAGAAAAATCTTCTGCCCTTGTTAGAATGACCACTGTCACTATCTATGCTAATATCTATGCTATCACTCTCCATGCTGATGAGTTGACCAGTCTGGTTGCCATGGTAATGGATTACATCCTACTATTAACCACACCCCCATTCACTGTTTGAGAGCAAACGTTAACCTAGAAATGCCAGTTAACGCTGGCCAGAGAGGGGCTTTAAAGGCATAGCTCGACATTTTAGGAGAATTGCTCACTGGCTTTCTTGCTAAGAGTTAGATGTGAAGATTGATACCATTCTCATGTCTGTCAGTAGCTTAGCATACAGACTGGATGCAGGAGTAAATAGCTATAGCTTGGCTGTGGTCAAGCGGCGCCTTACTAATTAACATGTTATATATCGTTTGTTTTAAAAAGTGTAAAAATGACAATTTGTGGTTTCATGGGGGCCTCTGTGCTGGACTATTTCTTTGGCAGTCACCATAACTCTCTGGAGCCTTGTCATGACTGTGAGCTCTTATGTTCCAAACATAAACGGTTAAATTGTGTTTCACAACCTTTTCCAACAATAAATTCTACAGCCTTTATGTAATTAATATTTTGTTATAATTCCCACAAAAAATTAAGTACATGACCTCAGAGGTAAGTATGGATTTAACCTATTCATAGATAATACAAAGAATATGTCTTTGTTAGCTAAAGTGGTTAAGTAAAAAAGACTGTATTAAAATGAATGTAATGAAAATCTTGACTGAGAGGAACACTGAAAAGGCGGTAATATTTTCCTCTAAAAAAATGGGTGACACTGTTTGTTTGTTTACATTTAGAAATAAAACATGAGCATGGCTGTAACCATTACAATACCAGCAAAGAGTTGTTGATCATATTGTTTCTGAAGTTCTAAGTTTCCGTCTATTTTTAACTTTAACTCCAGAAGAAACTCCCACTGAACATTATTTGTTTTTCTGAGTGCACTCACACAGATGCAGCATCTACTGACATCAAAACCTAATGTTTTCCAGCAGTGGAAAAAAAGACTTTAAATCCACAGATCTCTGACACCAAACAATACATAATAAAAGCAGATGAAGGGGAACAATGGGCCACCACCGTAATAACACAAAGAAGGAGGGAGCAGGAACAAATGGAGACAGATGAAAGTAAGCTTCCCTTTGTCATTACGCAGGCTGACACCATCACCAGCTGAAGGACAGCGCCGACTCAACGGTGTATTCAAATGTCCTGGCTTCCTTTGAAATGTGACCTCTGCATGCAGCGAGAGGCCAATTTTCCACCATTTTATTCTCTTAACGTAATCTTACTTCAGTGATGAGCTAAAAAAGGTAAACAGGTTTGAACTTCTCTTTCAAATTCCCTTTCATCTTTCACATGGCTAATTCTGACGCTTTTCATGTGCACAGCTTAGTGAAATACTATGAATGTCTGTCTAAAAGACTGTTCAAATGACACCAGGGTTTTGCCATCCCCTGAGTCTGGCTGTTCATAACACCTATATACCTGGGGATTTTCTTACTTTTCATCTGGCCATCCAGTGGGTGCTGATGGTAAATGTAGACAACTGAAGCAATAAATTCACTGCAGAGGACTCACAGCCTTAGTATACAGGGCAGATGCTCTACCGACTGAGCTACCTGGCCACACAATCAGTATTTTCTGACCATAACCACGACCTTCCCCTAACCTTAACCAAGTGTTTTAGTTGCCTAAACTTACTCATACCTGAGCTGTAGTTGTTTTTTTTTCATAGTCACAAATTATCCCTAACCTTAACTGTTGGGTAAAAGAGTTTTCAAATTTGGGGTGAAGTTAGTATCTGGGCATTTACACTCCAGGCAACAACATATTTAAGCTGCTGGTATGCATCTTCAGAACGGCATACAAACTAGTTTGGTTTAACCAAAACCTGATCCTTATGGTGGTAGTTCAAAACTAAGGATGCACCTGGGCGGATGTTTAGCTCAATTGGTAGAGCATCCGACCCACGTATGGAGGCTGTTAGTCCTCTGCAGTGGCCGCTGGTTCGACTCCCGCCCTCGGCCCTTTGCTGCGTGTCATCCCCCCTCTCTCTGCCCCGTTTCCTGGCTACTCTCTGGCTGTCCTATCCAATAAAGGAAAAAATGCCAAAAAAAAAAACAAAAAAAAACTAAGGATGCACCAATACCGATACCAGGATTGGGTATTGGTCCGATACTGTCCTCATGTACTCATACTCATAAAACTACTCCAATACCCAACACTCGATACCACATCCTGAAAAGTAGCCGCTCGACACAAGCAAACTGATAAAACACGTAAAGATCCAAACCAACACAAAGTTCAAGGAGTTTATTATATTATTATATCTCTTAATGGATGCACGTGTGAAAATATCGTGAGATATACGAAGTCTGTCGATACATTGACGCCATGTTTACATGCTACCTGGGAGGCTACAGTTGACATTTTGACTAAAAACATGGTGTAAATGGCGTCTTTTGTGGTTAAATTTTAATGTCGCGGCTCACAGACACTTGGATTACAACACAAGAAGGATGGAGACATTTTGTGTTTGTTTTGTGTTTTTTTTTTTTTTTTTTTACATTTACATTTGGTCTCCATTCACTGCCATTGTACTGGATTTGGCTGCAACCCTGTTTTCTGCTGAAACTCCAGGATTGTTTTGTGAACTGAAGATCTTCACCCATCCTCACATCGGCATAGGGTGAGTACATATTGAGTGGACTATCATTCTGGGATGGAATATCGCTTTAATACAGTTAGGAGAGTAACTTGTGACTCTACCATATTAGACACACAGCATGATGTCTGCCACCAGTTTTGCATGGAAATACTTCTTAATACTTCAAAATATTAAATGATGAGTATGCAAAGTGTGCGCTGCGCTGCCTAAAGGAGGGATCGAACACACCGAATTGAGGTTCAAGGAGAACTTTGGTGCCACATTTAAATCTCAGACAAAACTCCAAGTGAAAGCTCAAATTAGGGTTGGGCGATTGGACAATCTATCGCCAATTGCTTTTTTTGACGATTTTTAGGGCGATGTTTGTAATTTTACTTTGCTAATGTAATAGTCTGCAGTGACAGCCTCTGCTCTGCACCGCGCTCTCATCCAGCAGCGCAGTTCACACCCACTCAGCGGACCATGAGCGCGCTAAGCTGGGTGAGGAGTGACAGGAAAACAGCCTGCAGAGTCCAACTTTTTACACTCCTTTCACGCGGTAAAGTGAGGATTTATTTTGACCAAACCAGAGTTGGTGATTGTTGGAAGAGTGGACAGACTATCAAAGACGGTTTTGGTGAGTTTTACACGTTTTTCTGTCAAGTTTGAATTAAGTGTTTTCCGAGGAGTTAACGAGCCAATTAAGGTCGTCTTAGTTCGGTAAAAGAAAGAAACTTGAATTCCAAAGGTGTGCGGTCGTATCTCTCCATTTAAGATGGGAAATAAGTGTGAGAACATGTAATTTCTAGACACTTTGTGAGTTTTTTTTGTCTTTTGGACGTAGTGAACGTGCGCAGCATGCATAACATAGGCCTACTGAATTCGCCGCTTGCGCAATCTCCCAGCTGAGACTGAAGGTGACGGGAGGAGGTGGGGGGGGGGATGATGACATTGTCAATGGCTGATGGATGGCCTGTCAATGATCGTTTGGAAAATTTTAACATATCGCCCAACTCTAGTACACAGTAAACTGCACAGCTTAATAAGGCTAAAATTAAATTCATAAAGTGAGGAACATCTGATGAAAATAAGACATGTTTTTAAAGTTATTGTAAGAACTGTAATAAAGTACTCAGTATTGGCAGGTACCCAAATGTAAGTACTTGTACTTGTTCTGAAAAAAGTGGCGTCAGTGCATCCCTAGTCAAAACAAACATGATGCAACAACATACAAGATGCAGACAAACCATACATTTTAAGTTAAACTTAACATTCTGCAATTCATCTGCTTCAGAGCATATTTGTTGTTAAACCTTTTTTATCGCCAGTCCAGCACCACAGTAAACATATCTTAGTTGTCATTAGGGCTGAACAACTAATTGAAATTTTATCAAAATCGCAACATGGCCTACTGCAATTTTCAAATCACAGGAGGTACAATATTTATTAAAGCTGAAATGTGTGTCAAAATCCTGTTTTTAATCAAATATTATCATGGCTGGCCTGCACATCATATTCTACAGACTGAAGAAAACATCTTTGTTTGGTACAGATCCCTGCTAAAATCACATCAGAATCACTTAAGTATGCTCTCCAATGAATATGAGAATAATGATGAAAAAATAGTCTCTCCCCTCTAATATCAGAAATCATATTCCAATTCAGAATCAATTCACTTCAAAATAATTGCAATTAGATATTTTTTCAAAATGAATCAGCTCCAGGTGCCATGCACAGATACTGTAGAAAGACATAATTTTAACAACATTAAAAAAAAATGTAATTGAACGTAATCTGGAGCTGTGTTAAATCTTCCAACATAGGCACTCTTTTCTGGCAACAGAGTTGAACTTTCAGGATTTTGGTGACCAGAGGTGCTATTGCAGCGCTGGAGCAGGATGAATACATTATTAGTGGGAGGAATGCAGTGTCTGCGAGTGAAGTAGGAGTGAAGTGGCCCTCAATGGCCCAATGGCTAACCACAACTGCTCCTCTGACCCCCTTTAAACCCAGCAAACATTTTAATGGTCCAGGAGAAGAGTCCAGGTCTGCTTCTCTTAGGAGAAAAGACTCTAAAGAAACAACTATACAGTGCCCCAAATATGCTTTCGGGGACATGCATGTCTCTGTTTGAGCTGAACTTATGTTATAGCAGACACAGAAAGTCAATTTCTACTGTTAGCAACTGGATGAGTAGCTGCTGAACAGAGAAGCTGGGACCCATTCACTACCACTGTAAATAGTGGATTGCTCTGCTGCTCCTCTTCCCTACATCCAGTGTCAAGAGAGCGCTCTCATGGTGCTCTGTGAGGGAGATGCTCTGAATAAGCACACAAGTGTTCTGAATATGTGAACAATGCAGTTCAGGGCCAGAGTGCACTCTGGACTCCCAGAATGCTGGTTCCCACGCAGATTAGATGCTCAGTATTTGTCCCACGTGCTCTGTGCCCCTGATTTTAACCTTCATGAAAAACTTTTACTGCTGTTTTAGTTGAGCTTCACCTGCCGTGTTACTCTCTGAAATTGCTAGATAAGAATAAGACAATATAAGAAGTTTTCTTTTCGGGTTTGTTGGGAATAAACAGAAGCAGATGTGGGTACTTGGCTTGAGCAGCAATGGCTACCAAAACTGAATAGACCAAGAAAAGAGAGCCATGTAGAGAAATTGAAACTGTCAACAAGAAATAAAAAGAGAAAGTAGTAAAGGTAAGGAAAAGAAGACATGGGCTGGTGCTTTATCAACATTAGCCTTTGAATTAAACTTCCAAACTGGTGGCCCTCATTTTAAGTCCCTCAGAGTTGTCAGGACAAACAGGACCCAGGGCCAGCCAAAGCCCAGTTGACTCAGGATCAAACACTTCCAAAAATGAAGCAAAGTTTCATCTCTTAAAAGTGCCTGTCGATTGCAATCTTAATTAAAAAGCCCCCCTCTCTCTTTGCCTGTCTGAGCCCGTGTCTCTGTGTGTATACATTGCTTCCCTCTCTTCGTCTTTAGGAGCGACGGCTGCATTTGAGGACAGGCTGGAGTGATTGATGGCTGAGATACTGGGAAATGAATTGCTGATAAAAGCTCTGGGCAAGAAAGGTTGGAGGGAAGTGAAGTGTGTGTGTGTGTAGGGAAAAGCATCTCGGCACAAGGCAATGACACAACGACACAAGCCAGGCATTATCTGCGGCGCCACAGATTCACACCTCTTGGAATGAAACAATCACACATTCTTACACACACACTCTGGCTCTGTCTGACATGCGTGTCCCGACAGCTGACAGGGGGATAACATGACAGATCACAGTCTGATGAAATGTCACTGTGGGGTGTGACTCAAAGACACACACACACAAAGTCATCCTGATCATGTGAAACAAGTCCTCCCACTCATGTGCCAAACTCCCACCAGGTTTGCACAAGTTTTGCGGCAAACACAGACAGGATGCAGCCTCAAACTAGTAGAGGTCACTCAGTAGAGAGCAGATCTTTGCCAGGTAACTAATAGTGAAGCACCTACTGCAATGCCACCACAACTGCCAGATGCAACTAGGAGAGATTTGCAAAGTGCTGCAAGCATTACCATGAACCCTACATACATTGTCCCTAGCTGAAACAAGATTTCAAGATTTTCAAACATCACTTCATCATTTTATCCTATTAGATATTTGTGTGTAAATAGTGTATTAAATCTTGAGTTGTGGCAAAAAATGTGTTTAGTTAAGTCACTGTGACATTGAACTTTGACCACCAAAATCTAATCAGTTCATCCTTGAGTCCAAGTGGACGCTTGAACCAAGTTTAAAGAGATACTGCCTTCATGAGAAGCAGACAAACATGAGGTCACAGTGGCCTTGACCGTTGACCTATGACAACCAAATTCTAATTACTACTAATAGTTTGAAGACATTCTCTCAAGGCATTCTTGAGATATCGTGTTTACAAGAATGGGATGACCTGAACACATAATGCCTCTGGCCATAATAAAAGTTTTTTTTGTTGTTGTTGTTGTTTTTTAATTCTGAATCACAGAGGTCCGTCAATCACGAATATGAATAAAAAAACAGGCTGACCAGTCCAGTAGTATGCAAGATTAGTAGTAAGATGCAGCTCTATTGATCACGCACAGGCGCACCCACTCACGCATGCAAGAAAGTAATCGCATGATCCCCACCAGGCATAATAACAGCGACACGTGTGTTTGATTCTTCCTCTGTGCTGTCAGTAAGCATCACTCAGGAATCACTCAGGCTTTGGTGCTCATAAAATCACAGATCCGCGAGTGAGGAAAGCATAGCTTACTTTTGATCCAGGCCACAGTTGCATGTATTTAACCAGCAATAAAAGCACAGAAGAGGTTATTGCCTGTACCTGACAGAGCAGCCGGGGACCGTACTCCAGGAAATCAAGTTTTAATATAACTTGGAATCTCTCTGTTTTTTTCTGTTTGAGGAAGCATTAACTGGGTGACACGTTTAACACCCTTCAAATACGTGCCTCCACATTTCAATCTTCTCTATTTGGACTGTAAGAATCCCATTTGTGCAGAATTGACTGAGTGCTTTGGCTAAGGCTGCCTCACACAGATGAGAGGGAGAGCAAAGAAAGAGACGGATAATAAAAAAAAGAGCACAAATGTGTGGGCATCACTGGCAGAAATTATTTACATCCCACTTTTTTTGGCTCCTCTTCAAGTGTAAATAGGTTGCAGCTATCCTTTGTTACCAAGGTGGTGGGAGGCAAAAAACTACTGAACAACTGTACAACTTCAGCGAAAGCAAGCATCAGCACAACTTTGGATCCTGGCTAACGAAACAGCAATGAGCCTCCAAAACAAACAGGTAATACACAACCTGTGATTTTCTCTATGTCAGCCAGAGAGCCACAGCCCCGCGCAGCCCATCGAGAGACGGGAAAATGAGCAGGAGTGATAGAATGGAGTGAAAATTAGAGAAGGAGTGAGAGATAACAAGGTGTTTATGGAAGATGCCTCTCTGCTATGTTCCCCCCAGCTCACATTAGGGTAAACAGAGCACTGAGCTGAAAGGAGCGCACGGGGAAATGCTCTGCTGATAATGGCCATGATGGGAGACGATGATAGCAATCACGGTAACAACAATAATCACAGCCAATTCTCCAGGGACTTTTAAAGCATCTCAGTGGTGTGCGTGTGCGTGAAAGTGTGTGTTTTTGTACGCGTGTCCAGAGTTTGGCACGCGTAATGGACCCAAGAGAAGCATTGTTGCACTAATGGCACATCGTCGACCTCCCATGTGGAACAACATTGGAACTGTAGATGTTACCAGCACCTGGCAAACTAGTCAGCAGTGATGCAGGTGAGCAGGACAAGGTGACCACAAACAAACCTATGGCTGGTGGTTTTACTATTCACTCACTGCAAACTGGGGGAAATTATGTTTTGCAGGCCTTTTAATGATGCTACAAGAACAAGCTATAGTTCCTAAATATTTTTTGCAACCTGGGAGATAATGACATTTGAAAGAATGTAGGAACCCTACATTAACCCTCTAGACCCAAGAGCGCCCCAGAATGCCCGTTCTATATTTCACTATAGCACCCGGAAGCGGCCATCACTTTAAAATGATTAAAACCAAAACAACAACAAAAAAAAAAAAGTCCTGAGCTTTGTGTTGTAAATACTTCAAGTTGTAATAACTGGAACTGGAAATATATAACGCTGATATCTGTGATTTTTTTTTTTTTTTTTTTTTTTGTACTGTAAACAGCGAGACCCTCCTGGCTTCACTCCTGTGGATGGCCACTGTTTTTCAGGAGGAAGGATGACGGAGAATCGACAGGGTGGACTAACCGAGCCGCGACTATTCCACAAATAAATTTAGCAATTTTTCTTATGCAAGTTGCCAAAAACACAACTAACACGACTAACACATTAGTGTTGTTTGTTCTTACAACATAGCTGTGTTGGGTAAAGTGTGGGACATTTCTCTTTTACTTTGGAAAGCCCAGCATTATCCAGTGAAGGTTCTGTTGTTGTCACACTCTGAATGTTAACTAAGCAAGAAAACACTGAAAAATGTATATCATATTTGTTATAACATTGACCTGAAGTTAGTTTCTCTTCTTTGAGGCAGTCAGCATTTATTTTGTCATAACTATTTCGTGTTATTTGTTTTGTCTGGTGATTTTCTGAAATATGCTGAAACTCACTTGGTCTAAAGCTAAAGCTACAAATGCTACAGATTTGGTATCAAATTAATGCTGAAACTGTGTTTGTGACGATGACAACAACTTGTACACGTGTTCAATGTGTGTGTAGAATGAAGGGACACAATTTTCAATTCATTGTGCAATCCCATGTTGTATAATGATAAACAAATTAACTTAATACCTTGATATAAAGGTTTAATTTCAAAATGAAAAATGAGCATGTCATTGACCCTCAACATAATGCTGCTTTCCTCACCTTCCACCGTCAGTGGACATTGACAGAGCAGCGAGCATTTCTACCATTTGCAGTCACACAAAAATATTCTTAGAATGTATTCTTGAAAGTTTTTGCCAAGACCATTTTTTCTCAAAAAGTATACTGTAAATGGACATATTACTAAGTGTAAAAAAGCCATATTTTGAAGGGGAAAAAATTTTTCAATTTTCTCATTCATTTCTTTTTGAGGGTTAATACCACAATGTTTTCACAAACATGATGCCCAGTAAAACTCTCATGAATGGACTTTATACACACACTTGAAGGCATAAGTTTGCCTCTAGCGGCCGCATTATACAGCTAGAAGTTGCTCCTCCGGGAGCAATATACATCAAACAACTGAATGTACAAGTGATATAGGTCGGGGCCCATGTCATTCCCTCTCTGTGACTCTTTCTATCACATAAAACAAAAAGACCATTAAATAATAATAAAACATATTTCTCCTCCGATGAAGCTAATGCTGTCCTCTGAAGTGCTTTTACTGCACTACATCGATTTGAGTCACATTCACAATACCCTTCACTGTTGTTTTGTGGCAATCTGTAGTGACGTCTCCATAAAAGAGCAATTGGGCACATTTCTCTACTTTCCCCCTCTTAACGGCCTCGTCCATCTTCTCCTCTTTTCTAATGACCCACCAGCCATCAGTAATCAATTACCGGTCAGGCAGGGGAGTATTAAAACACGCCGATGGTTGCTTCCAGAGCGGTAATGCGGAGGATGTGTTTGATCTGATAAGACATCGGGCAGGCGTGTCCCTCGGTCCCGCTGAGTGTCAGTGACCCCAGCACAAAAGCCCTCATCTGTCCCCCGACGAGATAAATACCGCCCATCCTCCTCTCTTTTCAGTTGTGATGAAAGGACGAGAAGTGAGACAGAACGCTCAACACACACCCGCTATGAACGGAGGGTCAAAGTCATAGCTTTGACATCAAGAAAGGTTTTATCACGGCAGTCAGGGCTCAGATCCCTTAGATTGATCTCCTGTGGCCACAGGTAATGGCTGGTGGAAAGTAAAGAGAAGTTAAGCAGCTGTAAAAGACTGCTGTGACTGCTCGGGCTGGTACCTGTCCTGCTACATGGAGTGATTTGAAGTATATTTAAAGTGCCTAATTAGTACAGAAAAGGCCTATTGCGGTGTGTTTAAGGTGGGCGGTATACTGTGTCTTTGTTCTGACTCAGTGGAAATTGGATCTCACTCCAGGCACGGCTTTAAATTTCCAATCTAAAACGTCATGTTATATCACGGACCATTTCAATATGGAACAACCACAGCCCACAGCAAAGCCTTCAACCTGAAAACCTGAATACAAAGTGGCACTTTCACTTAATTAAAACAGCCATTTATTCTGATTCCAAACCCCTCACAGTCATCGGCGCTTAGTGACGACTACGAACAGGTTTGCTCACAAAGCAGCAGGTGACAATACAACTATACAGTATGTGGAGTCTTCTATCAATCACACTCCTACTTCGCACCCGCAAGGCTTCTGGAAAGGTGCAATCTAGATAATTGAGCAGAGTTGTAAACATGTCCGGTGTTATCAAACGCAGTCACGTTTAAATGCAAGGACACCTTGTTTAAAAGCTACCTCCTTTGTGATGCATGTAAAACATGCAGTAAAACCATCTTATTATAGACGCGTTTGAAAAGTAACCTTGCTTTTCTTTATGTCAAACTGCAAAAAAATCACACACACGTTCACACGTTCTGTTCAGAGTAATTACATGCTAGTCACTTTTTCAACATTGACATAGTCTGATGAGGGTGTGCAAAAAAGAGTGACATCTCATGTTTAACCAAGACTAGTACTTCATTAGGAGAAGATAAAAACACTGCTCTGTTCTCCAGCCTTTGACTCAAAAACCAGACCAGTTATGAAACCAGAATAAGCGGCTGCAGACAAATTAAATAGGAAAAACAGTGCACATATTTTATCTCCACAGTTTATAATTCCATCTCACAAGTAGACATACTGTAAATCTCTGGCAGTGAATCTGTCCCCTCATTACGATCTAGAAGGAATGAATGGACCCATGAACCCTTTTAGTTTTGTTCTGTTAACCATCTCCCTCTTCATGTTTGGATTATTTATATCCTGCTTTCCATTACAAAAAGCCTCTGCCTTGCTCACACTCACACATGCACAAACCAACACTCCAGCACTCCCTGGTCTTTGTCTGAAATCCTCAGCATCTTCTGCAATGGTATCTTTACAGTTTGCTCTGTGTGTTACATGAGCATTTTGTCGCAACCACATCTAACTTAACTTTCTCCTCCAATTTAATTTTCTTTCTGTCTATACAAACGGTCAACGGTACAATGAGCTCAGCTGAAAGAAAATGTCATTAGAAACACTTTTGAAATGCATATAAAAAGCAGAGGATGCTGCAAGTCAGTGGAGCAAGTAGCAGTAACGTCTACATATTAAAGAGTTGTCATTTGAGGTGGCGGACTCCATTATGGGTGCTGTGTAATGATGCTTGTCACTATGATATACTCTGTAAACATTGCTGTGGTCCAGATGCTGAGTATAACGCTGCATTCATGTGCTCCTCAGATGGTCTGTTCCAGGTTGGGAAGTTGTCCTTCTGACTTTGGTGCATTTGTGAGCGTTTAAGCCATAATGTGGAAACAACATGGACACTAAAAAGGGTAGGGTGGGGTTGTTGTTGTTGTTGTCTGGGTGATGGTTTGGCTGAGCATCCCACTGAAGATGTTGTTATCTAAGCTGGGCAGGAATTTCAGTGGCTATGATGCCCTCTCATTTTGGCATCTGTCCCTCAACAACATATATGCACTGCGGCCATGGTAGCCTTGATGACCACTTTATGTCTCAGCTGATTTTGCCATTTCCTCTTTCCTGTCATTATGATTTTTAGACACCAGTGGCTGTTGTTGAAATTCTGATTGAGCAACCTCAAGGCTACTGTGGTTTTTTTTTTAAGTGTAACACAGACTTGAAGCAGAGACAGGGAACTCAGGACAGGTGCAAGAAAGAAAGCAACAGAAGTTAGAAGTTAGAAGAAGAATACTGAATACCGGAAGAAGTGTCAACGTGATATCAACTTTCTTTGATCATTAAGTCTGATGTTACATTTCTGTGTTTTACACTCTAGACTAGAGACTGTTAAAAGTGACAAAAAGCCAGATCCACAGTACATTCCCTAAAAGCACTGAAAGATTGCTTTATCTGACTTGGTTTCAGGGTTGATGCTAAAAAATAACTTCTAACTAATCTAGATCAGGCTACATGGACAATAAATAACGGTTGCAACCTAGCTATGTTTCTACGTGACATCAACAACTCAAGAACTCTGCAAGTTGTGTACCAAACTTTTTGCCAGCTTTAGAAGCTGTTAAATTTTACCAGTCAGGAACCCATTTTTCTGATTTTTCCACCACCACATGAATGCACAATAAGCCTGCTGGTACATCCTGGCTGATTGCTGCTGTCTCCTTTCCCCTGTATCATGAAGAAGGTTATGGATAGTGTAGTTTGTCAAGCCTTGAAGCATTTGTTCAGTTCATGGTGTGGACCAGGGCTCTGAATTCAGAAAGCATTGTCAGGCTTTGGCAAAGTTCTCCCTGACTTTAGCTCTTTTCTGCAGTGGGACGGCAAATAGGCTGGATTACGATGCTCATTCTGAAACAGACACCACAGTGGGAAATGCCACATCCCATAAGAAACAGCAGGCTGTCGGCCAAAAAGCGGCGCACAATAGTGCGGAGCAGCTCAGACACACATAAACCCACACTCACACAAACATTTCTTGAAAGCTCAGCAAAACAACATGGCGTGCAGCTGTCTCGTTCTAAGCAGCGCTGACACCCATTGTGGATCGCATCCCAGGAGATCACAATGCACTGACAAAAAAAAATCTTTATACACCTTCCTGTGAATTTTCGATATGGCTTCTGATGCGGCTCTACTGTATGTCTCGAGGAGTTAAAGGCAGCAGGAGAAAGGGGGAAGAGGAAAGACAAAAGTGGGAGAATGATGGTGCTGCGCTGTGATGAAATGAAGCTCTTTTTGCGGTGGTGGCATTTTGCAGAGAGCTTCCTTTCATCACCAATGCTGATCCCTCCGTTCCCTTCCTTTTTTTTAAAGCAGTGGAACAATAAAACCTTTTCATCATGGGGAGGGAGAGGAGGCAGAAATCCCATCATAATTATGGCTGGTCCACAAGGGAATAGTCTCGCACTAAGCGCTAACAGTCTTCACTCTGTAGGCCCTAATTACTGTAGACCACATATCACATTTCCTTAATTCTCAAACCAGGCCATTTTCTATTTTTCTATTAATTCCATTACAAAAGGGGGGCTGCTGTCTTCGTCAGTTCAATTGAGGAAAAGGAGGAGAACCGCACGGTTTCACATTAATGCTCACAGTCGGCCAATTAGCCTAGTGGTCGTTTGCGTGGTGGAGGCTTGCCCGTGTGCTTCAGCACATTTCTGCTGTTTTTGTCCCTCCCAAGAGATGACTGAGAGCAAGGACAGGACCCTTGTTTAACTGTATTTGATGAGTCCACTGCCTTAACAGCAAAATCTGCAACAGCGCAAGGACAATGAGGCAGCTCAGCATATCTTAGATTACATTTTTGCGTTAAACATAAGATAACAGACTGGTTCCAGGTTTCTTCCAAATAACATCATCAATTTTGCGGGGTGAATTTAGAGTGTTGCACTTTAAAGGGCTAGTTTGGATTATTTGAAGTAAGGTTGTATGAGGCACTTATCAATAGTCTATCAATAGTGTATTAGCTACTGTAGATGCTACTGTCAGCACATCCCCAGTTTGGAGAAAGAAGTACCAGCATAGAATCTAAACTGAAGTGCTGTGGACAGGGTCAACAGCAAAATGGAGTTTAAATTTACACTACATTTTAGAATATTGTCACCACTTTACTTTCCCATCAGACAGACTTTTCTAACAGGAGACTACCATTATATAAGCCCAGTAGTGCTCTCTCCAAACCAGCCAAACTCCATAGGTCAAATCAGTCATTTTGCCTCACAGAACATAGAAGTTTCTGGTCTACCACTGCTAGGGATGCAATGATCGACTGACTAGACACCAGGACCAGAAACAGACGATGTTCAGCATGACCAGCCCTGACCAGAGACTGGCTGGTTAGCGTCACATATCCAAATCTGTACTGGTCATATTCACAAACAAACTCTGCATGATAGTCACTTTGTGCACACAGTGACACAAACAGTAAAGTCACAGCCACACTCAAACACATGCTATTGTGAAGTTGGCAATAGTGATAGATTCCAAGAACAGGATAAAGAGAAGACAGTCTACAAGGAGACGGAGCAGCTGAGCAGTTGACGGTGTCACTGAACAATGCTAAACTTTGTAGCGCTTCAGGCTAATGTTAGCCAGCACAATGCTACTGCTCACAGACTGACAGTTAAAGTGTCACCTCTAGTTCTGGCTGAAGAATAAACAACCTGTGTCGACTCGTCTCCTCAAGTATTTTCTTATTCAGACTTGTTTAACTTCTCCTTACTGTTTTTTCTTATCAAAAAACTTTACTACAGCAAACTGATGCGCTATGTCTGTCTCAGGGTTGATCTGTCACCACAAGATTACATGCAATCACGCTTCCTATGACATCTCATGAAATTGTGCTCCCTCTGCTTAATAATCAATATAATAATATAATAAGGCATGGCTGTAACCTGGTATTATTTTTTTTTATGTTGGACCCTTTTTAAGTGGCCAAAATACTTTTTGTTGCTGACCCTGTAAACCCTGAGTTCCCATGCTGGTACTTCCCTCCACTTCTGTGGCTAATACACTGACTTTTGATAAGTATTTCACACAACCTCCCTTCAAATAATCCAAACTATGCCTTTAATCTGACACTAGTCACACATGTGGTCAGACAGTCCAGCGAGAGAAATTCTCAATTTAGCCTCCAATCATTTTAAACGTCCTCGCTTTGGAGTATAAATTCCCATTTGACTCAGCTCAATGTAGACATTTCCCTGCTCTGACAGGTGTTTCATCTTTAATGAAAGATTGTTTCTAATGTTTCAAAGACGTCAAAAAGAGGGCAAAAACACCAAGCAGCTGACAATGTGCTGTAATAACGTGCTACTGGAGTGGAAATGACATGATTGGCTATGTGTGGAGAGGGATGGGAAGGACAATAATTGTGTTATCTCTGTCAGGGTGTCGCCAAAACCCAAACATACATCACTGCATTGTTCCCATGAGTTTATGTTTCACAGCCACTGATATACATTATTAAAAATGACAAGAGCCTTGTTGGTTCAATTTATGACATATCAATGTTGAGGCATCGGCAAACACAATCAGACACACATCAGGGCAGCGTCTGCACACAAACTCACAAACACCACCAGAAGAAAAGATGAAGTAGATCCAATGAATCCCTCCGATGTTAATCAAGAGCCATGAAACTTTAACCAACATCTGTACAGCTTTTGTAAACAGCACCATGGCAAATTTCTTTTCCTGTCACTGATGACAGGAGACAGATGACATCATTACAGTCCCTCTAACTCACAGTAACCCAGTTCCATTTGACTTTGAAGGCTGCATTATCTGCAAATGGGTGAGAGAGCTGAGAAAGAGCTACTATATATATATGTAATAGGCTACAGTTTGTAACATGAAAGAAACTGTGAGGAGCACATTCACTGCTGATGTGTTCCTCATCCTGTTTTACTCCCTGTCTGCCATACCCACTCTCCTCTTCCATTATTCCATATTTCACTTCTTTTCCCCCTTGCCATCTTTTGTGTGTTTCCTCTGGCACCATCAGTCAAGTTTTAAATAGCATTTGTACCTTCCCTCTTATGCCACCTGTCCTGCACAGAGCTGGGAACACAAGTACAGGCTGTACAGCCCCACAGTGTATTTGTTCAGCAGAAGTATGAGTGTTTGAATGTGTATTTGAGTGTGATCTGAGCTCAGTGGCTCCCTGGTTGATCAGCTGCCTCCATCTCTTTACTCGGTGTAGTAACACCGAGTAGTAACAACAGGCCCTCTAGCTGTCTCTAGTGACTGAAATGTACAGTAGACTTAAGTGTATTAGTCGCAAAATGTCCAGCGCAGTATCCTAGGAATTACATTCATATTCTGCAGGTAATAGTTTACCTCTCATGACAACATTCAGTCCCAGTGCTGGAACCAGTTTGATCTTTATTTAAAGAAAGAAAGCAAGACTGTGGAGTTTGGAGGGGTGGATCGCTGTGTAGTACATCTGACTTTTATGTGGAAGTCTTAGAGTTAATATCCTGCAATAGTAATTGACCTAAACCTTGACCTTTTTTAACTTTATGAAGTTGATATGTGAATATGCTAGCAAACAGTTTACACATCCAGCAGATGAAGAGGAGTAAGATTTTTTTTTTTTTAATTTTGCATTTATTCTCAACATTTCAACTTTATACTCATAATGAAGAAAATTTTCCTCCTCTGATTTATTTTTTCTTATACCTAATAATGCCCAAATACTTTTTCCTTCCTCTCTTTTTTTAGCTTAATGTGGCCCTTAGACTGTCAACGATTTGTTCTACACAGCTTGCTACCAAGTTGCTAACTTTGTCTGCCTGTCATCTGGCACTCAACAGGTAGTATACAGTGGGTTTATCATCGAATGCATTGTGGAGATTTGTAGAACTGTCAAATCTTAACTCTCTGTCTCGCGACTGGGTTGAAATGACTTTACTGTTGCCATCGTAAAAACATACAAATCCCATATTCAATGACAAATTTTTATATTTTTAAAAACATGACTTTCAGGATTGGTAGGAAGTAGGAACGCACACTAATATTAGAGAGGTACAGACCATGGAGAACCCCACAACATACTTTCTCCAACAATATATATATATATTTTTTAAATAAACACAGATTAGCATTTTCAAATTCATCTCCTGTGAAGGGCATTTTGAAAAGTGTGTTTTCAAGATAGGAAAATGCTTGCTTGGTGTGCTTGGAAGCCCAAAGTGGAGAGGAACAGATTACATTTTCTTCGCTTTACTTCCTGTCTAGAGGCAATGTGAACAAGCAAACATCAGATTGTTTCATTTTTTTCCGATAAAGATATAAAGATGTCCTTACCTGCTCCATGTGTCGGCAAATATACTAAGCAATGTGATTTGCTTGAAAAAAACACTCGCCTTAGTTCTTTTTTTTGCGCACTTACTTCCCCTCCAACCTGACGAAATGGACAACATTGACATTGCTGTTTCCCATCCAGTCAGCAGTTAACACAGACGACAAGAGACTAATTTACGAGGTTGAGAAGCAGCACATCTTATATGAGTCACAGTATGACTGCACAATATGGTAAAGAAGTCATATTGGGATTATTTTGACTGAAATTCCAATTGCTCTATGTGATATGATCAGTGGGAATGATCATTCTGCATTACATTTTCAATTTTACTGAAAAAAGAAATGATGATGAAATATAGACGATATGATATTTGTTAGGGTCTGTACAAATATGTTTTCTTTCATCTGAAGAACAAGATTTTTAGACCAAGGCATCTACTGTGTTCAGCACTACAGTATTTCATTATAATGCTTTTTTCACACACATTTTTCCTTGTTCAAAAAATTGGAGTTCGGTTCTGGTTCTGAGATTTGGATATTACATTTTCCATATTATTTGCTAAAATTGTGATTAATTGTGCAGCCTAAATCCACAGTACCCTTTTCCTCAAAAAGGACAGCCTTTGGTATGAAAAGGGAGAGCTGTTGTAGAGTTACAAGTGAGTAAACTGCCCCCAAACTATATTGAAACAAGACTGACTTAATTATGTTATAAACTTATGAACACTGGTTGCAGAGGGGGAATAAGAGGTGCCATTGCTCGTAGTATATTGGACAGTTTTTCATGCTCCTTTTGCTAGAGTTTACTCGCTTGCTGTATGTTAGGAGGTGGTGTCAGATTGGACACGGCCTCATTTTCAGGCTCTAAAGCCTGAATTTGAAAAATGAAGGCTTGGCACAAGTGAAAGAACTGCAGCAAACAGGTTTCACAGTTCTGTAATGTGCAGTATGTCAAAATATCATGTTTCTATTCCCTTTCATGACTTCTTCATCTGTTTTTCTCATACAATCTTTCCTCATCTGCCCTCACTTCCTGTCCATCTCTCTGTCAAACACACAAAAACACACATACACACTCACTATCTCTCTCATCACCTCTCTTCTTCACTCTGTCATCAGTGGCCAGTCAAGGTCAGAGGTTTTTATTTTTAGTCGCCCAATAACAAAACAGCTTGTCCTGCCCGACATTGAAAGACACTCTGAGCGTGAGCGTCCATCCCCGGGGCCCTGCAGCATTTAAACTGAGAGCACGGCTGCCGCTCCCCAGACACACTCGCAATCCTCATCACGTCACTGCTGCCACGGTCACAGCAACCACAGTAATATAAACAACACAGCAGGGCATGCTATGTAAAAAACAAGCAGCAACTTCACTCGGGCAAGTGAAGAAAACTCACTTGTAGCAAATTCAGACTGCCCTGTCACATTTGGCAAATGCTGATGTGCAGAAGGCAGTTAAACCAAACAAGCCCATGAATTTGATTTTTGATCACTTACAATCAAACACCACATTTTGCACTTAGAAAGGCAGGTAAAAATGGAATAGATGAGCAATGATAGAGGTATACTGTTGCAAAAAGTCACATAATAGCTAGATTTAGTTGTAATTTTCTACTGAATGAAAATGACTTAAGAATGGGTTCACCACACGTATAATCAGTCATTATCCAGGTAATAACATCAAACAGAAATCAGAAATGAGCACCATTAGTTTGCATGGAAACTGTGTGAGAGGAAATTTGATTCTGTCTATGACTGACATGAAACAGCATAGAGAAACAGCTCAAACAAGCGGAGGTGTACCACTCCTGCTATAAGAGGAAACAACACTGATACAGCTGTAATACTCAAGACCACTTTTTGAAGGTCTCCAGTGCATTTTTACTCAGTCTTGTCTCGTTCTTAGACAAAGAAACTTCCTGATTCAATTGCGACCAAGAGCTTAAGTAATTTTAAAGTGAAATGCTTGTGATACACACGTGATGAGACAGGCCACATAATGCATTTTTTATTTTGAATTATTTTTAATAATTGTTTTCAAGCAAAGTGCTAGATTTAACTGTTCCTGCTTAGCAACTTAGTGCCATGAGAATAATAAATAAGATGATAGATTAGATTTTGGATCAAAATGAATAAAGGCCCTGAAAACTGCACACAGCACAAATGTGATTTTTGACCCTTTGAGGCTGCTGTAGTTATCATCAAAGATCCGTTTTCAGTGACCTCTTCATTTTTTCTGAGTGACGGGAGCTCGTAACCACTTAAGCCTCATCCCAGATGTTAAGATAGAGAGGCAGACAAGAGCCGAAAGTTTAATAAATGCTGCTGAGAAGCAGGATAGAAAATGGTGTAGTTTGTCATTGTGAAGTGTTGAAGCCTGACTAGTAGACTGGGTTACCAATGTGAAGTAAGCAGCAACAGTTTCCACAAATGAATTATATGTCTCTAACCACGAGCACACATGTTGTTTTATATTAAGCATGTGAAGTAAAATAGACACTTTATTTAAGACACTATTACCGCAATCACAATGCTAATTTCTGCTGGCACATAGAAATTCCCATTAAAAGTTAGCATTGACCTAATGGACTAAGCTCTAATTAATTATAGAGACGAAAAATCAATTCAGCAATCAAAAAGGAGTCTTAAATAAAAGAATCACAATACTTAAAGGAGTCAATTATTCACCCACCCCTGATTATGTTACATCATTATTAGCTAATGTCAGCTCCAAAATAAACGCTACACGCCACGACTCCCTTACTTGCATGAGTAAGCAAGAGATGTGACGGCACTTGGCCTTGACTCAGTCTCACCCTGCCTTTGTCTTGTTATGGACACATTTCAGGTCGTCTTGATTACAACACTGTATACTGATGATTATGCTCTCCTGTTTAAAGCAGTGGCTCCTAACTAGTGGGGTTCACTCTGAAGTCGTCTGCACGCTTTAACCAGTGTTTGTCCGATGGTTGAGCAGCATCTGAAATCCCCTTCTCACCTTTCAAATGTAACTTCTCACAACAATCACACTCACTTTACTCAGAAATTGTACGGTGGATGGAGAAGAATTGCTTTTGGTTTTTTGTTTTTTCATTTTTAATTTCAACACATCTGTCATTTTTTGTGAGTGTGATCAACCAAGCGCATTAAAGTAACCCCTACAGGAAAGTTTTTATCCAAATTGAGCACAAATATTAAACAAATTTCCAGAACAATGTAATGAATGTCATTTCTATCCTTTCAATTCCAACTCTTTACTTCATTCGTCCCTGAAGGACAATTTGTTTTCCAGCAAGACTGATACAAAAAAATACAAAAAGTCTACACTGGTTACATCCAAGTGGGGAGGGCAAAGGTAGGCACTGAGTGTTGCAGGCATTGGACAACAACAGTGGCCCTTGGTTGAACTGAAGCATAAAATTCAAACATTGATAAAGTTCTGAATTTTGAGACAATCAATCAAAATCAACAACACCAGTATGAATCAATAAATCACTAATATACACATGGATATTAAATGCAGCTCAACAACCTGCATTAAACCACATAGCAGACAGAATATAAAACATAAATTACATCAACACACAATAGGCGGCATCATGATACACTGTCACCACCTTCATCACCATCATCATCCTACTCTTTATCATTTTCAGCCAGTGTTTTTTCCTTTTCCTTTTTTTTAGAAGCCTAGTTCTGTTCTGTTCTGAAGTTCTGTTGAAATTGCTGTTGAAATATTTTTAATATCACCTTTATTGCTTTAAAAGTACATTTTTGTTGCAACATTGTTTGTTTCAATGGTTTGAATGTGTGCTGACAGTGTAAGTGTCAACAATCAGCAAAGCACGAATTAGAAATTAATTTGGACACTGCGGCTAGGTCTGTTGGGAACCACTGTTTTAGAACATATAAGAACTAATTGAATTTTAGACATCCATCGTATGTTTGCAAATATTAGCAACAGATCCTTGTATTATTATGAACATTAGGGTGTATATTTGGAGTCATGTTGCAAATACTGTAGGTGTTTACAGAAATAGTACTGGTGGGTAAATTTCGGCTTTGGGAATAAATGTAGTCGATGGAGGACCTTCAGAATGATTACAATACAAGGATGTGTGTGTTTGTTGTGTGTGTGTGTGTTTTCATATCACTAAGTGCAAATGGACCTGTAGTCTCTGGCTGATAAATTTCCACAGTCATACTGAAACTGGTACATATCAGACAACACTGGTCAACGGGAAAATAATCATTAGAAAAAAGCACCATCCCCATTCCCAAAAAAGCCCTAGCAATAATGGAGGTGGTGGAATTGTATGTCCAAGTAAACATGGGATTTTCCCCATCCAGGATTTCGTTCATATTGCACTTGTCGAGGGATTATTTTGTCTCTTAGCCCTACCCATGAGCCAAGAGCTGAGAAAATCCCTCGTATTCCCCACAATCTGCTGCAACTCATCCTTACTCCAATTGCAAATAATACCTCCATCAACGGCTGAATCAGACAACTTAGACAAACAGCCCATAGCCAGTCGTCTGGGCCTGAAGCCAGACACTCTTAAACGCTTTTCTCCTTCTTCTGCTTTCCTTCACAACTGAAAAGACTTGACAAATTGAACACAATATTTCCAAAACCTATCCAGTTGCCTCCATCAATGGATTGTCAAGAGGAGCAGAGGGGGCTGGAAAATCTCCCAATTCACAAGAGTCTGAGTTACTCTGAATGAGCCGACAGACTGAGCAAGAAAAGTTTTTGAATATTCAGTAGCCTTTATAGTTTCCTCATGGCACAAACAGCTAGATGGCAGCTATATTTGTTTTCACTTTTCCCATTAAAAAAACATTTCGCTGAACACATTTTGTTCTCAACAAGTACAACTCTAAAATTAGTATCAATTAGCAATCAATCTACACCACTCACAATTATCTGCCCTCACACAAAGCAAAGAGATCCGGTGTCAGTGACCTCTTCATTTTTTCTGAGTGAGAGGAGCTCGTAACCACTTAAGCCTCATCCCAGATGTTAAGATAGAGAGGGAGACAAGAGTCAGCTGCTGAAAGATTAATAAATGCTGTTGAAAAGCAGGATAGAAAATGCTTTTAGAGGTACTCGGCCCGATGGGGGTGGAAAGGCATTGATTTTTCTGTTGTAGCCATCGCTGTCGCTTGGCGAGATGGTGCTCCATAAGCGAAGCAAGCTTTTCATGATAACAGCCCTGGCCCCTCGATGACCTGCGAAGTGTGCCTGCTAAGGAGGCATGGGATATTTAGCAGCTTAGATCAAAAGCGCTTCCCTCTCAGACTTAATTTCAGCTCGTTTCTTCTGGTCATTGGCCAGATTTCAGGGGGGCAGATCGATGGTGGAAAAAAGTGACAAGTAAGTGATAGATCGATAATATAGGTGGTGTCTCCAGGCAGCCGACAGGAAAGACTGTGCGTTTGTCTGTGTCTGATCCCGTGACATCACCACACCCATAGGAGCATCACGCCTTCCATTACGCAGATCAATAGCGATTTCACTCTTGCAGGCTTTCAGAGTTGAACGGATGTCAGAGGAGTGAGTGATCCAGTGCTCGCTCACAAAAAGACATCATGTGAAGAAGGCTACAGCATGTCACATAGTGATTTATAGTACAATACACATACAGCAGGACAAGAAGACAGAAAGAGAGCAAAAAGCAGATGTAATCCAACCAGGAGGGAGATGGTCATGGACAGACACCGATGGAGATTTACAACACCCAGAGAGTGATATATAAAGTGTAAACAAGCGACAGATTGCCTGCCATCCACCCACACACACACACGCGGCTGAATTCCAATCCCGTGGAGCCGGCCCGTTGCCCCTGGCAGCCGGTGTTGGTAATGGCGCCGCACTGGCTCAAAAGGAGTGCAGCATGGTGGTCGCCAAGCGATAAACCATGCATGCAGTTGAGCTGAATGTGGCAGAGCTGGGCTGCAAGGATAAAAAATTAGCGGTATGCAGTTGTTACACCAATATCTCACAACAACAACAGCACAAACTAGGTGGGTCACATTTTCATTACAGTTATAGTTAAATACAATATAACATTCAATGACCATGGCAACAAGGTTGATAACTGACCTCTGTTTGCAATAGTGTAATAACTGATCACATCTGCACTCTTTGAGAACACTTAGCAATCTGCTCTTTCTGGTATTATCTTGTTTCAGTGGAGAGTTTTTTTGTCAAATGATGCCTCAGAAGCTTTCCAACCCTAACCTCTCCTTTAATCGCAATAACTCTATGAAGCTACACACAATTTGATTAAAGAATGGATGTCTCAAAATTGACTTCTTAAAGGTTTTATTTCAAGTATTTTTAAACAAATAATTTAAAATATATAAATAAAAAATACATCCACACTCCACAAAGGTTTTAGAAAGGTGTAGAATAAAAGTATTGATTTTCTTTATTTTTGTTAAATGTGAATTTGTTATTCTAAAAATTTTAACAGGTCCAAAATTAATGTTTTGTTTATATTTTTATATCTTTCTCTCTATATATGTATATATATCTTTAGTAGCTAAATTTTATCATTGTTATCAATAGTACCTCTAATGCTAGAACCAGCAGGTGTCGCCGTATACCTAAAACTGCCAACTGGTAACATTTAACCACTATTAGAATGCACTGATATTCAACATGCAAGCAGTCAATAATTTGTTCATTTTTAAGACAATGTGAAAACAATGTGGCAATGTTAAGGGGTTGCAGGTAGTGATGAGCCTAAGGTGACCTCATTAATTAGCTCTCTGGCAGCAAATTTTTTTGGTTCACTTTCACCACTCTCTCAGCAGGCATTTGTTTTCAGTGAAAAAGCTCAGTTAAACCCACTGTGCACTGCCTACTCAGCACTAAATGATGGACATACACAGTCACCAACTTGCTGGTGAGGAACATGATGCATTTAACAGCTAAAGAGCCAGATATTTCCTTCAGGACATGGTGCAGACCAAAAACAGAACGAAAAGCTAGTGAATATTGGACTTTACCAGGTGGCCAGAAACATGACTCCAAATGAATGCTTGCAACTGTTTGCTAACAAGGTCGTCATATCAACTTATAAGGTGATGACATGTCAATTTTGTGTTCATAACTTATTGCTGCTACCACCAAGTGCAAAAAAATCTGGCTTGCCCAAAGTGCTACACATTAAACATAAGTTTAACACTGAATATTGGCACAAAAAAAAAAGAGAACCATTAGAATCAGCCTTGAAAACCCTGCCTCTGTTGAACCTTGGGGCAAGCAAATGCACACATATCATCCAATCTCACACTCACATACACAGACGCAAACTTCCATCCTGCGTCCATTCACCCATGTGACTTTATGGACACCTTCCTGTCCATAAACCCAGGAGATGGAATCGAGAGGGCAGAGAATGACTCGGGAGAGAATTGGCCAGTAAAACACAGCACCCTAATCTCTTGCTCCCAGCTCAAATCCTCTCTGCTATTAAATGCCCCCTTTCCCCTTGTGATGGCATTTTTATTAACTGTATTTGTTCAATGAGACCTTGAATTCTCTGCCACTTTGGCAATGACATTGGGAGAGGAGTGGAAAAGTAAAAAAAGACAGAAATCATGACCCATGCTGTGAATGTGGGGATCGTCCTAACTTTAATCCTCCAAATAAAGAGCTTCTATTCTGTGGTAAACAATAAAGCACAGGGCTTATAGGGAGTGAGTTAGAAACAAGGCAACCAAGTGAGAGAAGACAGAGATATAAAAAGAAAAAGGAAGACAGAGAGAAAGTTTAGCAGAAAAGAAATGAATTTTTTACATGTTAAAATGAGTGTGTTTGCATATTTGGCTGTCAGACATTATAAGTGTGATTACTCCTTCATTCCTTTAGGTGTACGACACTGTATGAGCAAAATTCTTTCACATCAAAAAGCATCTCTTTACAGTGTCACAAAGCAAAGGTTTTAATCCCTTTCCTATTGCCTCTGTGTCTTGACACCGCTACCTCTGCATTTCATCATGCAGCTTCAGAGACTCGAGAGAATACAGGACAGACAAAAACAAGTTTGAATGTAAGAAGAGCTAACAAAGCCGGGGTTGTTACTGAAGGCTCAGTTGCAGCAGCTAAGAGTGGCATGGCGCACTTGAAAACAAAGGTAATCCAACTGCCCTCCCGTTGGGAACAGAAGCCTTTCTTTCAGAATTGCACCAAACAGAAGAAAACAACCATGCCCTACCTCAAATTATATAAGGATTTTATATAACAAGACATTTTAAATATTTCATGCTTGTTCTTCACCTTGAACATGTTCTTACAGATGCAAGATGTACAGATTATCCTTGTTCAAAGCAATGGTTTGCAAGATGATTTGCAAAATGAATTTCTTTCAGTGGCATTATTCCATTAATGCTAGCATATCTCTTCTTTCCTTAATACTGTAGCCAGAGGAGGGACCAAGTCATTGTTTTCCAAGTCCCACATCCTAAACTTTGAGATTCAAGTTCTAAACAAGTCATGATGGCACTACGGCCACAAGTGACAATTGTGGGATAATGTTAAATACTAAAAGTTACTGTAACTGTGAGTGATGAAGAGTCACAAAATATGTGAAATGACTTAGTAATGTCAGCTACACAGCAAACCAAACCAATCTAAAGCTTGGTAACATTAACTAACATGAGCCATCATATGCTAGCGGTCATACAGTACCAGGTCATGGAAGCCTTTTGCACTTTAAAACAGTTTTCTTTTTTCTTTTTTAATTAATGTCTGGAATATTTGTAAATCTTTTATACAGTATGTTAAACTAAATGAAGGGTCTAGCAACAAAACCCCCTAGTGTATTGACTTGAGCAAGGCTGCAATTAATTGCTAAAGAATTCACCTGCTGTTCCGTGAGGCAAAAGACATGTCTTTCTTCTTTTAGAAGTTACATACTCTCACTTTAAGGACACAATTGTTATCAGTCTGCCTGAACAATGAGCTGTTTTAGTGCCTTTAATTTTAATTGATATAATTAAAAAGTGTAACAATGAAAAGCCTAGTTAAAAACAAAATTTTTTTTAAAAGATAAATGTTTGAAATACACACACACATATATACTGTATGTATATGTATATATAGACATACATACATGTGTTTATTTTGCCATATTGGGTTGAGAGCTACAAAACTTTAATAGAATTTTTGACACTGTACTTTATATTGGCAGAGCAGCAATAGGCACGTCATGCATGGTAGGGAGATCATATCACTTCCAGTCTACCTGCACTCACTCCTAATTACTAATGTTGTGGTAACAAATGAACTGTGGAAATAGAGGAAACATTGTAGAGCACAATGTAAAATACAGTAACACAAGCAGGCCCCAGTACTTGTTGGTAAGCTTTTCCACACTCCTGGGATGCATCAGTACACTGTATTAACCTCATTATCTGTGATGTTTTTAAAGTTAATCTTTCCCTGTTGTTGTCCACTAAAAGTAACTCTACATGAAGGCTTCTAGGATTTCCTAAGGCAGTGGTTTTAAACTGGGGTCCAGGAGTTTTATAACATTTTTTGGAACAACAAGGGAAAAAATAGAGTTGGCTGTTTCAATTAATTATAATTTATAGTGATCCTAGTTTGATCATCAACTACGAAGACTTCATTAACTTCAAAAATAAAAATAACAAAATACTCAGAGGGGGTTCCTTAAGAGAAAATCCTCTCACACGGGCAGTCTGTGGACTAATGTGTATCCATTGTGGGGGTTCTTGACATGAAAAATCCTGTTTTACAGGATGTAGTTGATCATTATGTGGCATTCTGGGGCTGATTCTGTGTGTACATCAGCCTGTACTTCCACAAGCAGATGGATGAAGAACATGTGAGATTGAATATTGCTCATTGCATAAAGGTGTGAGTAGGGCTGTGCATCTTCACTGGTCTCACGATTCGATTCCATTACAATTATCTTGTCAGTGATTCGATTAGATTCGATTCCATCACGATGCATCACATCCTCAATTTTCAATATTACTGCACATGGCTACTTTTTATCAATGAATACAAGCAGTTAGATAAATATGAACTCCCTTTTTTATTGTTTAGGAAGTGCTTCAGTAAAATAAATAAATAAATTGTATAGGTCTAGCCTCCCTGTATTTGTGTAAAATTGTTCCATCCTCAAAAACAAAAATAATACTTCTGCAGTCAGGCTGCAGCTTCTAGCAGCTGTCTTCTGCTCAAGTAACCACTAATAAAGCTGCAACAATTAATTGATTATTAATCCATTATTAAACTAATCACCAACTATTTTGATAATTGATTAATGGTTTTGAGCCATTTTTTTTATCATAGTGTCCAAATTTTCTGATTTTAGCTTATTCCCTATCCTCTTCTGACAGTAAACTGAATATCTTTGGGTTTTGGATATAAGACATTTTAGGATGTCAGCTTGAGCTTTGGAAAACAATGCTCAACATTTTTCACCATTTTACAGAACAAACCTGTGATGAAAATAATGACATGATGATGTGATGAAATAATTGTTAGTTGCAGCCTTACCACAGACACAGGGATGTACATGATTAAACGTCGCCACCCTCGCTAGTCAGCACCAGAAATACTAGTCGGTTTAACTGTTTATCAATATTTTGTTCATGTACAATGCCAGTTGCCTCTAAGGTGTTATGCAGCTGCAGGCCATTAGTCGGGGCCGCAGCCACATCAGACGGCAGCCCCTCTCACTCAGCGTGTCTGCCCTGATGCCCCACCCACTCCCGGATGTTTTTAATCAGCAGAGTCAGGCAGATGACAGCTCGTAAAATCAGCGCGATGTCGCAGTGTTTTGATATAGAAAACGGAAATAAAGTTGAATGTAGGCTGTGACAGAATAATCTGATACATAACCACTCGACTGGAGTGATGTGTGACCACATTAACCTACAGACAGAGCAGCTGCTGCCACTTGCTTTGGAAGTTTTTTGAATTTTAGAACTGTATTGTCCAGCCGTGGCCAGAAAATCAGAACGGAACTTCTCTACGCTATAATCGATTATGTTCTATCACTGCATCGATGCAGAATCGTCCACGTCCGCATCACAATGCATCTTAGAAACAATTAATTCTGACACCCCTAGGTGTGAGTACCAAATACAGACTTTCTTGTTCATATATGCAATTCTTACTTTAGATGGGACTGACCGAGTATAAGGGCCTGATGGCATTCCTCGGCTAGCGGACTCACAACACCGATCTGCATTCAGATTCCACAGCATAACCCTTAGAGGCAACTCTAAGCAGTTCAAATTGAGAGTTTCAATGCTACTCTGCATTTGCATGTAATACAAGGAAAATGCCTTCCAAACGAATATGGTACAATACAGCTAGACTGAAGAACTGTACAAGCAACCAACAATAAACCAGTACGAAAATGACAACTACCAACATAAACCACCATAAACCGCCATGTCCTGAACAGCAGATTACAGAGGCATGGCAAACACATTAAAAACACTAACAAATAACATTTGCATCTTGGAACATAAAATATCAAATTTAAACTCTCAGCAATACAACATGGCGAATTAGACAAATGAGGGCTGTGTGCCGAGTTGCACATGTGAATGTCAGAAGCAAGAATCCTACAGCACCCCACAATGGTTGGACTCCATTACACAAGTTACATTACACAAACTACACAAGCTTTCTACCCTAAAGTTCAGCTTCAGCTTCATGTAACCTTAGTACTACTACTACTACAACGACTACGACTACTACTACTAATAAAAAAAAGAAAAAAGGTCCTGGTATCTGTATAGTATCAGTATAGGCAGATATCCAAATTCAGATATTGGAATCAAATCAGAACTGAAAAAAGGTACAACTCTAGTGCTTACATGCACACTTAAAACTTGTTGTTGCATGCTTTGATAAAGAGGCTTGTGGTATATTACTGCAAACCAGCAGTCTGTTGACAGCTACAGATGGTAAATGTCAAGAGAAGAAGAAAGAAGGAGGAGGAAATAGTTTATTCAAAACAGACCAGCAACATCTAATTCAAAACATTTATTTATATGAAAATGCAAGAGATAGCATCTTTAAATGTGATTCAACAAAATCTCAATTTGCTCACTCCGAGCTGTGCTTTGTGTGTCCATCTATCTTTCTTCTGGCCTCTTGCGTGCGTTCTTCCTATTTCAATTTCAACCTGTCAGTCAGTTGCTCACCTATTCTCTGCTGTTGCTTCTGCTGCCCCTCTTGCAACAGTCTGTCACAGATTTCCATCATCTTTTTTTTTCAGCATCTGCATATAAACCCGAGACCCTCCTGCCTGCCCTCCTGAGGTGCTGGAAATGGAGAGAAAGTGGCAAAGGCGTGATTACGATGTCAATTTATAAACGCCGCACCCCGAGAGACTGCATGGATGAAAGCACCAATGCCACTGGAAAATTACCCACCCAGCCAGGGCAAGTCATTTGCTACACAGTGGAGCAAAACGACAAACATTCAGACGCCGCCATACACACACAAAGAGAAAGGTACAAACTGGAGGCACGTAAATAAGAAGTGGAGAGTGAAAATAAAAGGGGGCAACTCAGAGGTGGAGGAGTGCATCAAGACTTGAGATGTGTCTATATGCAAGTGTGTGTGTGAATGCGTGTGTTTGCACCCCGCTACAGGTGTTCAACCCTCTTGGCTGTAGGCAGCAGGGAAGAACTGTCACTTTTTCGAGCAGATGGAAAGAGACTCACCAGGACTGAGACAGACTCAGAGAGAAGGGCACACACACACACACACACACACACGCAGAACATACACATGCACACAGCCATTTCATATGTTCTTGAACATCAGGTGGCCAACACTTGGGTGCTTGAAAATATCACCTGGGAAATGCCACACAGCTAGATATAATCTGTTTGTTTGGGGACCCGCGTCATTGCATAAAAGGAGAGACCCATTGATATTTAAATGGTGCATATGTATGTGCGTGTGTATATATGTGTGTTTGTGAGTAAGCAAGAGAGGAAGAGAAGTAGAGAGAGAATAAAAGGCAGCAGCTGTGTGTATCCAGCAACATAAAAGTGTGATTTTGAGACGTAGTGAAGGATTAGAAAATAGATATTTCATTGCATTTATGAGGCAGAGATGGATTGTTTCATATCCTCTGAATATATTCAAATATGACTCGTGAAAAATGGAGAAAAATGGTGATGGTGAAAAGCTTTTGCAGATCATTTGAAGTTTCAAGGTGAGGCCCAGATAATTTTTAGCACTGTCTTTCTCTACATGCAGTCAGGTGAGGTATATTCAGCAGGGGGGTAACAACTGCCATGTGCTTTCTGTGATTTTGTATTTTTGTTTTAACAATTTATTAATAGGATAGTCTCAATAAATACAAAAAGTACAGCTAAAACCATAAAATACAAGAATAATGGAAAAACAAACTACAGAAAAGAAGAGAAAAAAAAACAGACAAAGTAGCCAACTAGTAGAGGTCACTCAGTAGAGTGTAGATCCCCGCCAAGCAACACACGGTGAAGCACCTGCTGCAATGCCACCACAAGTGCCAGATGCAACAAGATTTGCAACATTAACATGACCTCCACATACGCTGTCCCTGGTTGAAACAAGATTTTCAACTGAAGCAGTTGTTTGTCACTTGTGGCCACTGGAGGCCGGTTAAGACCAGCAAAAAGTCAAGTGTCAATGGTTGTACAATACAGAGCAATTAAAAAAAAACAGAATTAGTGCCTCATAGGTCTATGTCTCCACCAGCTTGTGAAATTACAGTTTACATCAACATCTGTCCAGACTCTTTATAAAGTGTGTAGTAAAGAGTTTCAACAAATGTAATTCCCTTAAAGCGTTCTTGAGATATCGGGAGTCCAAGGGAACATTTGTGCCAAGTTTGAAGAAAAGCCCATGATCACGTTAATTATATGTCAATTCCACTACAGGAGAGACCTGATGCTCTCCACAACCAGGAATACATGCATACATCGGCAGTTGGCCAAAACGAGTTGGGCACATCAGCACATCAGACATCGGCAAAAATCCAATATCTTGCATCTCTAGTTAGGGCTGTTTTTTTAATGGTGTGGAGTGGGCCTGAAATATTAATGCTCCAGCATGCTCTAATGTTTTAAGCAATAGATGCCCTTCCAGCTTTAATGACTTCTGACTTCACTTGGACTTGAGCCTTTTGTCTTTGATACCTTCCCCAAGTCTAAAGATTATAAAGTATGTTATTTAAAAGGTGTCCCATGAATCAATTAATTTCCCTTCATTTCCTGATTCAAAAAACATTGCTATTCATTCCCAGCAAGTCGGCATTTAATTCCCCAGATTCACTTTGTTTGATCCAGTCCGAACGCACCCAATTAAGTTGCTTCAATTGAAAAAAAAAAAAAAATTACACCAAAGATAATTCAATTTGTTGGATGGAAACTCAGTGTTACATTGGGACAACTCGAAATTGAAAGTTTAAGACTTGGTACTTGCTTGTTTTGACTTGAGACTTGACTCGAGTGACAACAACTTGAGACTTACTTGTGACCTGCAAAACAATGACTTGTCCCTACCTCTGTAATTTTCCATCTGGCACAGCTGGCATGTTTTCCATATTTTGTGTTAGCAAAGAGAAAAAATAATAGCCTTGTATACTGAGGGCAAAATGGCAGACCATGGGTCAGATGGCAGATGGTAGTTAAAAGTTTGAATAAAAAGTGACAGTGGATGAACCCGAACAGCTTTGGAATCAATAAGAACACATACTGAGTGTAAAGTATGGGTGTCCAAATACTTTTAGCCACGTGTTGTATTTTTAGTTTCTTAATTCATAGTATAGCAATAACTGAATCACATGAAAAAATAAGGTTGAGAATCTAAAAATATTCAGCCCTGACCAGCTGTCAATGTTGTATCCTTGAACAAGGCAGCAAACCCCCAACAGCTTCACGGACCTTCAGAGAAATCTAGGTTCTGAGGCTCTAATATAACAGTACGTGTGCTCTGCTTTGCAAATATGGTGGTGTCGGAAAGTAATGAATCTCTGTTCCCTTGATACACAGAGAAAATATACTATGGACTTCTACCATTATATATACAGAAAACTAAAGAAATAATCAAGCTTAGATCTCACAAAGAAGACATCCAAGTGTTTCCCAGCACAGACTTGTCATTATTTTTATGTAATCTTTTAAATATTAAAGGTCTTGTGTGTAGTAATTTGTGTTCCTCTAAGTTAAGACCACGTTTTTCATAAGCTCATGCTCCCTGTCTCAAAAACAATGTTGAAATATGTCCCCACTCTCTGGTGAGTGTCACTGTGTTTATTTTCTCTTGTCTTTACTCAAGAGGACAAACATGTTGGGAGGAATTGTTTTCCATCAGCCTTTCACTCTTTCCACCATCTGTCATTGTGAGAAGCTATGAAAGCTTTCACACTGGTTACACTCTGTTTCATTCTACAAAGCTGGAGCTTTAAGTCATATTACATGATCACCATCTTTGATGAAATTGCTTTCTCAACTGCTGTTTCCAAGAATGAACCTCAGCTTTAAAGGTGACTGTCCTCATAAGGAAAATGACTTCTAGAGGCCTCTATGACTGTTGTTCATTGATAGCAAAAGAGGAAGTAGTGTTAGAGCCATAAAGTCTGCAAAGGCTGTGTCAAAATATCAGAGCTGCTTCTGACAGTCAAACTTGGTTTGTCTTAACCTGGACCACTATTGTTTTGTAGTAATTATTGTAATCCTGACAATGAGGATTTTTGTGCTTGAATCTAACCAAATATTAACCATAGCTTTGTAAGATCAGAAAATGGTTTTATTTTTCAAGCAGTGGTTTGTAACAGTTTTGACAGGCACAGACAGGCAACGTCGTCCTGCCAACTGGGGAATCGAATCAGAAAATGCTTCTTTAACCACATTTCCAATCCCAAGTACCAAGAATTTTTAGTACCAGGAACTACTTTTCAAGGAACTAAAAGGTTCTTTCAGCCCATTAGTGTCTGTGTTTCCATCGCAGTCCAAATATCTGCAAAAATTAGGCAAAGTAGTCATCTGACGTATGAAGAAGCAATGGTTGTTTGTGTCATTGTGTCATTTTGTGTGCCAATGTTCAACTCCCTTTACTTGCAGGAGATTTTTGTGTACACCTTATGGTTTCTGGTGCAACTCCATGTTGATTGAGTTGACACTGATCAAAAAACGAACCGGTTTGCAGCAGCAGATTTTTAGAAACGGTGGCTGAAATAAAACGCTGCACGTTTTCCAACCAATCCGAAATGTTCAGCCTCAGCTCCAAAACTCCTGTATTTTTAGAAAGTACCACCTCTCAAGCAGGGTCAAATAATGTCCCCAGAACTTAAATTTAGACCCTGGTCCCTGCAATGGCAAAACACTGCATTCCTCCAAAGGTTGGGGAAAGTTCCTGTAATGTGACACACAAAACATGGTTTTTGTGTAGTTCTGAAGGGCACAAAGAATGCGTTTTGACATTTCTTTTGATTTCGAAGATGAGAAGTCCTTAGAAGCTCAGAAAGAAATTCCATCTGCTAATGAAGATCATGTGATATTATCAAAAACAGCTAGAACAGCTATGTACTAAATGGGCCTTGTTATGAGCTTGTTCTCTCAACTGCTGTTTGCAAGGTCAAGAATGATCTTCAGTTGAGCAATAAACTTCAACATCAAAGATGGCAATAACAGTGGGACGTCCAGGAAAACTCTCAACCTTCCACTATCAAATAAAGGCACAAATACCCCAAACATATTAAAAATTGATGACCAGAACATAAATGATGCATATCAATCACATTATATCAGAATATTACAGTAAAAATGATTTAAATTTCCTGGAATGCCCCTGTAGCATAATTGGTAGAGCATCCTCCCCGTGTACTGACGCTATTTGTCTTCTGCACAGGCCCTGGTGTGATTCTGGCCTGCGGGACCTTGCTGTGTGTGATCCCCTCTTTACTTCCCCTTTCCTGTCAATCTTCAGCTCTACTACAATAAAGACATAAAAGACCCCAAAAATATATATTTTCAAAAAAGCCCTATTTCAATTTCCTTTTTAATAACTAATAATAAAAAAAAAAAACACGGCACGAAACAATATTAAAGTCAGCTAATAAAACATTTTAGAGCTCTGCTATATATATTTGCCAACAAGCATGCCAATAATTATAAACAGCATTTGTAATAACCTAGTATAGGCCTGGAAATGGTCTGTAGGCTCTACACTCTGAGAAATAAAGGTGCTAACTCTTTAATTTGTCCCCACAGGAGAATCTTTTTTGTTTCCAGGTAAAACCACTGTGATAGAAAATTCTAGTGCAGTGTTTTTTTCATTTTCACTCTGACCCTCGTGTAACCTTTGGTACTACATGTGACTTTTTCAGCTTGTCTGTTTATAACCTAACCACAGAACTGGTTTGAACACGTTCAACACAGCCTTATTTCCTCCTTGAGAGAGGAACTTGCAACAGAAGGCTCGCTCATTCTGACTATGTGAAAAGCTCTGTATCATCCTGTCTCTGTCACACTCTGCAGACTGCTTGCAACTCTGTATGGCTGTTCTACTTCTTTGCAAAGAATGAACCACAAGAAAGACAAACTGCCTCTTGGTGTTAATTTCAGACCTCACCAATTAAATTTCCACAACAACTTTTATAAAGGGTCCATTCAAACGAACCATTTGAGAGAGTTCTATGCCCTTCTATGGTGTAGTGGTTCCAACCAGAGCCCTCTCTTGGGTTTTTATCCAGACCTTTCCACTTTCTAAGGGTGCTAACAAGAACCCATCCAGGGCCTTTATCTGAGTTTTATCTGGATCTCACACAGGGCATTCTACTGAGAGGGATTTTAAAAAATCCTTAAAGAACTCTTTCTTCAAAAAAGTTCTTCAGAAGCCAGTGGTTCTGAGTAGAACTAACCCTTTTGGGACCCTAATTTCTGAGAGTTTAATAAGCATACTGATTGGACGAAGGTGACTGTCTCCTCTCTGCCTGGCTTGTCTGTTTGTAGAATAATATTAAAGTGCTACAGGTAATAAAAATGTCGATGTAAGAGTCGACGTGGAGTATAGAAGTGAACTTTTCTGAGGAGCGAGGTGCAGCGATGAGGCTTGTTATGCAGCAGAAAGCGGCCTCTCCTCTGAGGGTGTTCCCTGGCTAAGAGCTTGGTGTGGGGCCCCTCCACTCTCAGAGACAGATGTTAGGGCTGGGCTCGGCCATCCACTTTCACCATAATGAGAACTCATGGGGCCCAGGCCAGCACAAATGCACATGCATGAACACATTCAACACCATACCTGCCTTTACACATTCACAAAAACACACACACATACAACCCCATCATAACATGAGAAGCAAACAGTGAGAAGCGGGAGTGGTGGTTGAGCCAGGGGTGGATTCATGATTTATATGATCTAGTTAGAAAATGATGTGACCTTCTACACACACACAACACACTCACACACACACACACACACACACACACACACACAACACATCCATTAACACACAGTCATGTTCTATCTCCAAGTGACAAGATATTCAAATGAAGGGCAGGAAGAGCGAAGGAGCGGTGGGGGGCAGACAGAGAGGGCTTGAGAGTGTGTGTGTGTGTGTGTGTCTGTGTGTGTGCGTGTGTGTTGTGTGTGTGTTTCCTGCCAACCATTTTTGAGTGTTTAATGAATGAACGTAGCACCTTCATTATTCACCGCCCTATTATTAGCTTCTCAGCCGCAATGTCCGAACATGTACAACAGTTTTTCATGCATGTGAAGAAAGAGAATAAATCATGATTAAAATGTGTTTTCTGCATACTTGCACAACTTTTCTTGTTTACATGTATGAGTCTACATATGTTCATGTATTTATGTATGTGTGAGTGAGAAATGCATTAAGGGTATGCATGCAGTATGTGGGTGTGCATGCCAGGAAGTTTACTTATATTACTGTGCATGTGTATTGTGTGACTCTCACAGTCTCTTCAGGGTATGTTTGGCCTTGATAAACCACAGCCAACCTAATAAAGACAACCACAGCTACTCCAGCAGCAGAATAAAAAAAAATCCACTTAGCCAGTGGTTTTCAAACTTTTTATGCCCAAGGCACACCAATGGGCAAGCCAAAATCTCTAGGTACAACTGTATTCAATGCCATGCAAAAAAGCCTCTATTACCAACCAAGGTAACAAATACCAGCCAATGAGAGGCAAAGTTTCCAGAGTGCAGGTGGAAAACAACAATAAGGTGTCAATCGATCAGGGCCTTTGATGTGTCACACTCTAATAATTCCCACCATTTCTTTTTTTTTTTTTTTTTGTTATCTCTAAAGAATTTGCCTCTGCATTGGGAAATGAGTGTGTAGAAAGTATATATTAAATTAAAATTCATCCATAACTTTTTGTATAGTACCATTGTATGTTGGAATAATAATGTATGGTTGTCACAAAATTTCAATGCAAACTGGACTTGACTCACAGCACATCAGTGTTCTTCATGAACTATGAAGAACAAACATTAGGTTATTGCATGCCAGTTGGAAAAAATTATAGCAAAGATAATTTCATCCACGTACAAAAACTGCATAGTGGTCAACAAAAGACAAAGTTGAGACACAACACCTTCCAGCTTCATTTGACATTTGAAGTTGCACAAAGAATTGTCAATCAACACTGATATTAACATAGTTGCCAAGCTAATACTTAGCAAACTTTAGCTTAACAGCTAAGTAACTTTGTAAATCACGGAGGCGGGAAACTCACTGTTACATTATGACTTATTTAGGACTCAGAACTCAAAGTTTAGGACTTGGGACTTGACTTTGAACTCGTATGTTTTGAATTGAGACTTGACTTGAGTGTAAAGACTTGAGACTTACTTGTGGCTTGAAAAACAATGACTTAGTCCCACCTCTGTCATTATCAGTAAGTAGTTTTCCACAATAGTGTTAGCAAAGAGAAAGACAATATATCTATGACAGTTTTTCATGCATGTGAAGACAGAGTATAAATCACAATTACAATGTGTGTTTTCTGCATACTTCTTGTTGTTTACATGAGTCTACATATGTTCATGTATTTATGAATGTGTGACTGAGAAAGCATTAAGGCTATGCACACAGTATGTGGGTGTGCATGCCAGGATGTTTGTGTATATTATTGTCACAGTCTCTTCAGGGTACGTTTGGCCTTGATAAAGCGCAACCAGCCTAATAAAGTCAACAAAAGCTATTCCGACGGCAGAATTTAAAAGAAAAATCTGATTAAAATTTTAGCTTTTAAATGTCCTTAACCAAATGCCTTTCCAAAAGGAGAATCTTCATAGGGTCCTGGTGAAAGGCATAGAGACAGAAAGAGAAAGAGAGAGGGGAGAGACAGATCCTGAGGGAAGGAGAGAACAGTGTGATAAGACCTGGCTAAGCCTCGCCGTCGGTAATTACCTCCACGCTAATGCTACACCAGGAAATCCCAGCGGGAGCATGGAAAAAGATGAGGACGAAAGATTGAAAAAACATGGAGAAAGAAAGGAATTTGTGATATTATTGGTTCCAAGATTAGACAAAGACAGACAAGGATAAGGGTAAGATGGAGGGAGATAGAACACAGGGTGAACAAGGGGGAGTGAGAAGATGCAAAGCGATGGGAGGAGCAGGTACACGGTGACCCAGATCCTCCTCCTGGTAACACGGGGGGAGCTGCTACAGCCAGGCTGCTGTCTGCCGCAGGACCGGAGCAAAGGATGAAGAGATGCAGGACACAAATATGAGCTAAAGCAGTGGCCGCAGTATGACAGCTGCTCTAAATCACAATAAATATGCAGCTCTGAAAAACAATCAAATTGTGACAAATTGAGTTTTTTGCTAATTACAAGAGCCTGTGGGGCTTGTATAAGAGCTGACAGGTAGTCTCAGCGCTCTCTCTCTGCTTTCTTCCTGGGGAGGGAGGTGGGAGCACCTGGGTGAGTTCTCCCAAAACACACAGGGACAAATGAGGCCCTGAGCGTCCCGTTAAAAAATGAAACAACCCAGCAGAGAGTTCACGTCCCCCAGGATTTGACCTAGACGCAGGTAAACACACACACACACACACAGACGTATACACACACGTTTGGGCATGCAATTACTGGGCCTGTGTAACAGCCATGGGGAACTGGGGTGCACCTTTACAAAGGGGAGAGGAGGAGCACACAGCATGTGCCACTAGGTGTGTGTATGTGTGTGTGTCAGTGGCCCAGTTACAGTGGAAGGATAAAACTGCTGCATCCGTGACAGGTCTTCTACACAAAGCCAGCCCCACCTGTTCATTTCAAATGCTCCACCCGTGCATGTGCGTGTGCATTTTTGTGAGAAACAATCGCTACTGATATCTTGAAATGAAGGACACTATATTAAAAGGACATATTTCTGAACTTCAAGCATCGCCGGTCATAAGTCATAACACACGCACACAGTGCATACACTTCTCAACAAACTCAACATAAAGCTGCAGGATTCATGATTCATTGTCCAGAGATTTCTATAGCAGGTAAAAATATGGCAGAGCAGCCGGTATGTGAGGATCGTTGGCCACAACTCAATATACTTCATATTGCTGGAGCAGTATACCTCATACTGAGTTTTGGCTCCGTGGCCCTAATGCTAGACAGTCATGGGTGCACACACACAGAACACACACTCTGTGTTTGCATACTCTCAATTAGTGCTTTGAGTTTAAAGCCCCCAAAACTTGCTTCCAAAGCTTAAAGGTACCATGTGGAGGATTTTTATAAACAAGCTAAGTAATGTTTATAATTATTTTTTTCCCCAAATTGCATTGAGTATTTCCATCCTCAAAAACATTTTAAAACTCTTACTTTCATAATGTTCTAAATCATACAGTGTTTATGTCCATGTTTCCTAACTTACTTTTTCTTCACTGCATTTGTTAGCACACTTTGTTGCCACGTTTCTTTGTCCATTACCACCACCAACTGTCGGTCAGAGGAGTCTCATATCAGACAATCAGAGATCTCACCACCTACTGATAGTCTGGGAATTTCTAAATGCAAGGTAGCTGCTTTAATGGCAGATAGTACAGCTGCTACAAACCAACACTCCTCACCAGAACCGATACTCTCCCCCCTCTTCTCCTCAGTAGTAAGCACATGACTTCTGAATGCCACCGCCCCAATATGATGAACTGCCCTAAAGACCCTGGATTTGTTTTGCAATGCAGGCTTTTTTAAAACCTCTATTTGTTTCCGTGCAGTTTTAATAACAAAAGCTGGGACATTGTCCTCAATATCTATTGAGCAAAGAATTTAGAGACTGACTTGTGAGTCCAAGTAGCATGAAATCTGCGACAGGAAGATGTATTGTGTTGCCCGTGTTCTTGCATGCATGAATCCTTGTCTAAATCAGGGGCTCACTTAAAAAACATTCCTTTGGCAGTGGTCAAAATCACTTCTCAATAACATTAAATATTTGTGATTAAATAAGAAACACTCAAAGTTAAAGCATGAACATGAACATCCTTAGTTAAAAGACAGATTTAAAATTGCATTTCTACGTTATCAGACTCACGATAGACAGTTAAAAGAAAGGATTAAAATCATTACAGCCGAGCCAGAGATACCATCCCTCTATACATTCTTTTTCCTTGTCATAACCTGGTGCCCATGTTACCCACAATGCAACTCAACAAATGACAGTTTGAGTGAGTTATGCAAGCAGTGGCTGATGTAGCCTCAAGCTCCTAGCCTCAATCAGAGAACTCCACAACACAATTTTCAAACTTGTAATCTGCAGTCCCAACAGACGCTACGACATTAGGCCACAAAAGTCCTGCCCACTCACTTCAACACGTCAATACTCAGAAGAGCACAGAAAAACACAAACACAGAAATCTCACGTGAAATAACCAAATCTACGATATGGATTTTTTTCACCTGATACTGATAAGAAATACTACCTGTGTGTCATGGATGATACCGTTTAAATAACCAAGAAAAAAATCACATATTTGTATTTTACAAAGAAGAAATTTATTCCAATCTGAAGGATGATTTTATATTCCACAGCTCTACCTGACTATCTAATTGACATCACTGTGACAACAAAAACAAAGAACTGTTCTTACGTCTCAAATGGTCTTTTATTTGCTCTAGTAAAGTTGTCGGATTGTATGTCAGCAGTTATTTATTAGCTATAATTTCAATACTGGAATAATAAAAAATGATATAAATTTCCTTTATCGGCCCTGATATTTATTGTGCATCCCTAACAAAAACTATAATAACTTTGGAATAAAGGTGCTCATATAGGAGCCCATCATTCATAGTAAGTAGCTGATTGTGAAAACAGGTTTTCAGGGCCTTTAAAGTAATCAGAATACCCCATCACCCACTCTTACATTGCCATAATGTCTTACGATGTAAGAGCTAAATGTTAAAACAGCGCTGCTTAGCATTATCATTGAAATGCTGCACATTTCCCAGCCATTCTCAGCTGTCCATCTGTCACCCATCAATCACTGCTCAGCCTTATCATAGCTGTGACAGGCTGTCAGGTCCCTAGTGTGTTCTCACATATCTCCTCCCCTCCAATATTCCTGCACACTGGTTTATGCAAAAGCCCGCTCACACTGAGGCACGAGCTAATGGAAAGACAAAATCATCCAGTAGGTCTGCTTTCAGCACAATGGATAGCACCTCGACTGCAGCTTCTTGTTGAGTGTCATTGGCTTATTTCAGGACCAAGGACAGTGCCAGACATTCGCTTCATGTCTGACTGTTGTAAATTTGACTGTTGCAATTTTCTGAGGCCCACTGTATTTCTAAAGGAGAATAAAAAACACACTCTGTGTCATCCAAACAACAGCAGTGATGCAGCTTTCAAAGCCTTTCTAGTAATCTAAGGATGCATCAACATTCATTAAATATACACAGTCTTGATACAGCAGTGTATTAAGCAAGACTAAATGTTTTGTTTCGCATCCAGTTCTTTTTGCTTAGAAACAATAATGACTTAGTGAACATGAAAAGAAAGTATTGGCGGTTTGATAACAGCAGAGCAGATATAATATAGGTAAACAGACATAAGCCAGGCAGACCTTGTCTCCAATCACTACCCATCATAACCACCACAGAAGGGTGACAGACATTGTAGCATCTGCTGGCAGGCTGGACTAACGCCAGGGGTGCTGACACCAGTACTGTAACTCACAACAACCAGCATTTAATAACACGGTTTTCATCAGGGTCGTATCAGTGAAGCTACGGCTGACGAGTTTTAACTGCCAAACAGTACTATGAGCTTGCATCTACAAGCGGAGAAAAAGTGCGTATGTTGTTACGTGGCAATGTTTTTATGTAGAGTGTTTATGAAAGCAACAGCATATGTTTTGTTATTTGTTTATGTACATTCAGGAATGTTTGGATGTATAAGTATAAGCTCTGCCAGCTCCTGTTCAGCCTGTAAGTGGCTGGCATATGGGATGACAACTGTTGCCTTCATGGGGAAATGGATGGATTAATTGAAATTGAGCACAGATAGGAGAACAGACACACGAGTGATGAGCACTTAACACAATCATCAAGGCAAAATCACACCGGGATTTGTTGTGCAGTGTGTATTTGTGTGCTGTGTACTTGAGTGTTTATGTTTGTGCCAGGGTTTGGACTGATGAAGGAAATAAAAATTACCACTTGATTAATGTGTGTGCGGGCAGCCCAATACCTGTGGATAATCATTAAGCTTGCAAACCATTAGCAAATACATGGTGCTAACAGTTTCTAATGGGGTTGTGTGTGTGGACTGACAATGAAGGGCGTGTGTTGTTGCTTGTAGTGCTGAAACAGGCAACTAATGCTCATGCAGGGCTGACCTGAATAAGGAGCTGTCCAAAGAAGTGAAACCACAGTAGCTTTACACTGGTTTCAAACATACAGCATTGTCAGCAAACAAGCATAAGAATAGCACAAAAATGACATAAAATCTGGTGGCTTCAGTAAAACTGCTCACATTAACAGCATAAAGCAGACAGAAAATGCTGAGGACCAAACGCTCCAGCTTGAAATTCAATCATTTTGCCTTGATTACAGTGATTTTACAGGTCTAAGTTGCTTATCCACTTTCTTGCAGAGAGTCAGATGAGAAAATTGACACCACTCTGTCTGCATGGTGAACATGTGGCCCGAGCCAACAGCTGATTGGCTTAGCTTTGCATAAAGAGACTGAGGGAAACAGCTAGCCTGGCCCTGTCCAGTGGTCAACTGCCAGCACCTGTAAAGCCCACTAATGAACACGTTATATCTCCTTTGTTAAATCCGTAAAACAGACAAAGCATAAAAAGAAATGCCTTTCTACAGCAAGAAATAATCCCGGTGTTTCACAAAAAGTCAAACTTTTCAGTCATTCTTTTCAGACAGACTTAGAATGTATTATACTGTGCTTATAGCATTGTATAATTATAAGCACTCATAAATATTCATAATGCTTTATAACAATAAAACATTACAAAACCATAATGACTTATAAGGTCAAGTGTCATAATATCTCATAATTGCTGGTCATTGCTCATTTTGGTGAGGATCACAGTGTATTATAACTCTCATGGTTGTAATACATTACAAAGACTTTATAATGTAGTTTTTGATAAACATTTCATTAGTGAAACAAATGAATTAATTTTACAATGTTTTGCGCATTGTTCTTGAGTTTGTTTGTTTTTTCACTTTACTTAAAGCCAACAATGACCACTGACAATGACTTATAACCAGCATATAATTGTTTTATCTGCCTATACTTCATTTTATTTTATTACTTCACTTAAAGCACCCAATGACCACTTTAGGTAACTGATAAACATGTTATAATGCATTATAACATGATTATAATGCATTATAAGTAATTATTACAACTTTAATAATACACTATGATGCTTGCTATAACAAAATGTCAGTGAATGACCAGTAATTGACCTTTTTGGTCTGTGCTGCAATAACAGTTGAGCAATTTTGGTTTTATGACCCATTAGAACCTCGGTCAACTTTCTCCTTTCCTGGTTGCTGTACTTGCATGCTAGGCTCATCTAGGTTGAAAAGAAAACCACATTTGGTTAAAGGATTTTGCAGGGGGACCTGTAAAAGTGACATATAGCCTACTGTGTATAGTCAAGTTAGTTAATGTTAGCAAACCGCTACTTAACTAGCTAGCTAATCTACATCAATCATTGGCTAATGTTTTGCTAACATTAGCTAAAGTAAGATGTGACAGGAAAGGAGAAATTTGCTCAACTGTTATTGGAATACAGACCAAAAAGGGGCAGGCATGCTGGGATAGGATCCAGCCCCCTACAAACTTGTACAAGATGAGAATGTATAGCTATTGCTTGGATGGATAGATGATTATTTCTATTAAAAATAGAAAAAAGTGTTAACAATATACATGCAAGTCAACACAGTCAACACCGAGAACAGAGAGATGTCTACACTCAGCCACTGTCTACATGTCCATTATAAAAGTCTGCACTCAACTCGCAGTCCTCCACCTGTCAAGTGTGAAGATATATGAGTCACACAGACAAAGATCTGCAGCTTTCTCTCTGACCCTGTCTCCTTTCCGCCGTCCTCTAACTCTCTCCATCTTCTCCTTCTGATCATTTCCTCTGAGGTCAGCTAGACCCAGCTGGTGGAGAGGGACGGGTCAGGCACTATCTGTCTGTGTAACCCTTTGCTACTCATTAGTGTGTGTGCGTTTGTCTGTGTCTGTGTGTGTCTTAGATATGTGTCATCACCCTGCATTGAAAAATAGAAGAGAGTTCACTGGTGAGATTGAACTGGAGGTAAGTGATTGGAGGGAAACAGGAGCAAATGGATGAGAGGAGGACTGAAGTGGAGGGAAAATCCTGGAGAGCTCTTGCATGTGTGTGTATGTAAGTGGTGTCTTTTCCATGTAGTGTAGGCCATGAGAGCAAATCACCAAAGGAGCATGGTAAGAGTCTGGCAAGACACTTAAGACATCTAACAAACTTGATTATCCTGGACAAGTGGGGACTAAGTGTGGCACTACAGCGATGACATACACACACATACTCACACATAACTAGATATTTTCTTTGATTTTTATCTATCACCATCAGACAGTTCAACTTAGAAGGAAGAAAAAAAAAACTATAAAGCCAAATTTATGTGGACACCCTTGTCCTCATGCCTTTGTGTACTTTAACTCCGGGTTTGTTTTTCATGGTTTGGGTTGAGTCCCTTTGTTACAATGCAGGGAACTCTTAGGGCCCTATCTTACACTGATCTAAAGCATAAGTTAAAAGTGCAAGGCGCAACGGATTTAATTTATTCAAGGCATATCCAAATCCACCTTTGCTGGCTATCCTGCCCTGTCCCGCCCCTTGTGCCAGGAGCACAAGCGTTGGCAGCATGATGGTGGATTAACCAGGGGGGAAACAAAGAGAAAAGATTTTCAAGCAAGGAGACAAGCCACCTGGTTCAAGAAGTGAAAGTATGAGAGCACATATTATATGGAGATGGCAGGGCACCTCCAAAGCAGCTTCATGTGTAAATAAATGAACCATAAATGTCATGCAGATATGTAATTGGTCATGTTTTACACTGAAGGACCTTGGAATTACGCTGTATTTTGTAATTCATTATTATCTTCATGGCCGCCCATTCTCCATCTCCTTCTTGTTTTTCTCCTCATCTCCCATCCTTGTTCCTCCATACTGATAACACTACTCTGGATGGAGGAAAAAGAATAAGAAAGTGTTTCTAATGTTATCTAACGGGTATATCCAGCATCAGGCACACAGAAGCACACATACTTTTTTCTCCCAAGGTCAGGCTCAGGGTCAGATATAACGTCTTGCTCATTTTGTGTGTTATAGATAATAATTGTTTAATCATTGTTTTTCTGGATCCCAAAAAAACATGGAGACACAAACACTACAGCTGCTCCAGCTGTCATGCTGACTGATCTGTTAAAAACGATCTGGATTAAGGCGCCAGTGATTTAGATGGCAAATGCTCCTGGCCACACCTTCATTTTGCCTTCATTTTTAGACCTCCTGCTCATGGCCATACAGACCAGGTGCAAGTTCATCTGCTATCTTGCAGATGTGACAAAAATGAGAACTGCACCCGTGAAAGATAGCAATGCCACCTGTGCCACCAGCGCATCTGCTTTGCATCAGGTGTAAGATAGGGCCCTCACTTTGAAAGCATACATACATATAGTAGTGAGTACCAACTTCACAACAACACTTTGTGTTTGGCTTTTCCTATTTGACAAAGTCCCTTTGCACAAGGCCTGGTCTATTTTTTTCCAGTTTGGTTGGGTAGAACCTCAACCTCAACCCTATCCACCTTCGGGATGAATCTGAACATCAACCGATCAGAGTTGGGAGCAAATCTCTGCAGCCAGGATCCAAAATCTGATGGGAAGCTTGAAACCATAAGACTGGAGGCTGTTAAAGCAGGAGATTAATGCTCATGGTTTTGGAATCAGATTTTCAACAGTCACATATGGGTGTAGCATGTAGCACATTCATTTGATTCCAAAAAAAATGTGAAACTCAATACATTCGAGGGTTTGGTCACTACAGCCTTATTCAGTCTGGTATGACCAAGTGGCAGCCACCAGAGCTGAAAAATGAAGCCAATATGGAAGTGCCAAAAACTGCAGAATGGCCACTTGAAGCTGGCTCTCAAAGCAAGTCAATCCCCATAGTGCTCCATAATAAAATGCCAAACTGTACAGTAGAAATAAACATGTTTATAGTCCGGTTCAAAAACCAGTTTTGGTCTCTATAGCTAATTTTCCCCATTCATGACAACTGTATGGGGATGAACTTTTATATAACTCACCTGTTTAAATTATGTTAAGGATTAAAGTTGTATGTATAATTAAAGATGTGCCCAGTCTGAGTGACAGATGGGTGCCATCAAGGATGGCTAGCTGCTTCATTCAGCCATCTCAGCTCTACCCACGCTCCACCTCTTTCCCCATTTTTGTATTAGCCAGGAGTTAGCAGTGAGGCACTACCAAGATGGCAACAGTCTACACCAGTGTACCTTCAGAAAGCTACGAATGACGTTATGGACAATCTGTCCATCTTTTATGTACAGTGTACGGGTATGACTGGTAGTCTATGTTGGCTAATTTCATCTATTGTTTGCCAACTTAGGATAGATGTGGGTTTTTTTTTTTAATACTACATTTCACTAACATTTTGGCTCTTCTTGTACTAAGTTTTGGCATTCACAATTATCAAGAAAGTGCCCAAAAGTAGCCTCACTAAAGCAGTATTCTAAAACGTGAATGGGAACATTGAACTCATATCCTGTAAAGTGCACCCTTGATCTTAATACATGAAGGGCGTTTTGCTTGGTGTTTGGCTCTACTTTACCTGTGTACTTATGACTTAATTGTCACTTGCGACTACAATGGCCATGCATAGTTCAAGCAGAGTCCCTAAAAAGTATGCCAACAGATTTCTTGTCTCAGTTTTTAAGCTAACAGAAAAAGTTCATCTACAACTGGGCAAATTCTATCTGCTGATCATGTAATATGACTGAAAGCTTCAGAGCAGGTACTAAAAGCACATTGTTTTTTAACTGCTGTTTCCAAGTTCAAGAATTAACCTTCAATCTCATTTCTCTTGTTTGTTTCTCTCTTCTGACAATAATATTCTGTTCTTTTTCTGTCTGTCCATTCCCTTTTTTTCCCTTCCTTGTTTTGTAAATTTGCCAATCATTTCATCTCTGTCAACACACACCTCAAAAAGACAACGGGGGTTCTAACTTAATTCTGCAAAACCCACTCTGGCCTTGTCTCTGATCATATCCCCTCTCTCTGTCTCTTCTCTCTCTCACACTTTGTAGGGCAAATCAATGGGCCTTGGATGTCTGAATATCTGCTGCCAAGTATGGTCAGCCGTGACCACTCAAAGACACCACACACAAAAAAAAGGGAAGAGAAAAATGAGACACCCACTCACTGCGCGGTGCTCCCAGTTCAGTCAGCTACTGAACTACATGCTCGCACACACTGTGACTCGACTCCTAACCCCCCACCCTCCTTCTTCCACATCTAGAAAGACAATAGAGTTGGAAGAGACAAAAATACTGAAGGCAGGAAAAAAAGAATCAGATACTGTATATAGAGTAAAGACAGAGGAAGATCTAAGTGTATAAGCCATGGTGGAATACCTTAGATAAGCACACTAAGATCTGATAATAGCTTTCAGGGACAAAGCTTTCTTTCATTTGTGACATTCTGTGTTAAGTTTACCAGGAGGCAACAAACACCCACATAACAATAACTCCACATTCATCCCATGCTTGTCTGACCTCCCTCTTCCTCTTCTCAGGATATTTTTCACATCTGATGTGGTAATCCTCAAAAATATTGAAAAAAGTCTCTGCAAACCTGACTGTGTGACAGGTACATCAGAGGAAGATTTAACTCAAAGACAATTAGAGAAACTCCTACACACTGTCTCGCTTTCTGCTGATTTTTTTGTTAAATATCAATATTTCTGTCTAAACAACCTACATCAGGTATAGTGACAGCATCCACACATTTCCACATATATCCAAACACAGAGACTGCTTTCATTTTCAATCACCCAATCAGAGGACTGTTGAGATTGATCAACATCTGAATCTGATTAATGTGTCATCAGCCAGACAACAGAGCTGTGATTGAAAATGGAGGCAATCTCTATGTATATATGTGAAAATGATAGGATGCTGTCACTATACCTGATGAAGGTTGTTTAGACCAAAATGTCGATATTTAATAAATATATCAGCAGAAAACGAGACAGTGTGTGGGAGCACATCTAATGCGGTGAATTAAGAGTTTATTTCGACCAAATCAGGGTTGGCGATTGTTGGAGCAGTGGAACAACAAACCAAGACATTTTTGGGGAGTTTAATTTTGTCGTTTTTAATTTTGGCGAGTTTGAACGACGATGGCAATGTAAAAAATTACAGTTTTGCAAAGGGAGTCTGGTGTGTTTGGTGAGAGCAATAAAACTGCTGTTTCTCATTTAACAAAATGTATATTTCTTCTTAAAAAAGGTCTCTCTCTCTGTAGGGATCCTTTCCATAATGTTGTCACACACTTAGAATAACAATCTGAGCCTGTCGGTGGCAAAAACAACATCCTCTAGTGGATTTACTCCAACAGTGTGCAGTTGCCCATAAGGATTACACTGTAGCTCAGTTTTGCTTCTGCCAGCTGCAGCGCTCTCCCTTCAAACACTGTTGTCCTCATTAGTCACTTAAACACAAAAACATGGGAAAATAGGCTCCTAGGGCCTCGTTACAGAAAAATTTTCCGAACTGCTTGTCACATCTTAACTTAAGTTTCCACAACAGGAAAAATCCTATTATCCCATTAAAGAAGCAATTCCTAAATTGATGCCCGTGTCCTCTCCTAACTCAGCCATCATATCTTATCGTAACAGAAGGAATCCTAACTAGAACTGTAAACTCAATTATTCAGTCGGCACTCATCCTGTCCTGCCTGTGTTTAGAATGTATACAGGACCTCCTTTATCCTCAACAGCAGCTAAATTCACTTGTCACTCGCTAATTAGTTAATTTCGTTCCCCATTTTCAATGTCATTGGCATGCAGACCTAACAACATTGGTGGTGCTGCTATTTTTGGCAGTTATTTTGAATTTAGGACAGGGTCTGTGTTAGGGTTGGGCGGGTGGACGATGCCATCATCCATTGTGATGGCTGACAGTCATCGACTACAGAGCCCTCCACCATCATAACATCGTGATTTAAAAGCCTTCTGTATTTGAAGTAGCGTGTCCCTGAGAGTTGCCATAGAGTTGTTGCCTAAGTTCCAGTTTTTACATGTGGGAGAGCAAATAAAAAGAAGCTGTTGCTGCTGTTCGTCCACTATCATCGTCCACTGAGATGTTTCACTCTAGACATCGTCATTTGCCAATTTGGTAGACATCGCCCAACCCTCGTCTGTGCCATCCTAACTTAGGATTCCTATCTTAGGAAATTCTACAGTAAGGACAGCTCTGTAATGGCTCAATTGCTATCCTAAGATAAGATAGGATTTTTAACAAAATTTAGTGAGGAAACATGCTTCTATTATAACAAAAATCTTAAATCCTAAACTGAGATAAGATTTCAGGAAGTTTCTGTAATGAGGCCACTGGTTCAAAAATACCAGGGCTACTGTTTAACATTGAGGCAGAAATGAAAGGCATGATTCTGAACAGATCATTACTTATTCACTAAAAAGTTGAAGTTCAACATGCTGGAGGCAGCTGTGCAATACTCGAGTCACACGGCTCGCTGCAAAGCTTCAATTTGATCGAGTATTGATAATCACAGGATCACCGGAACCCTTGCTTCTCCTGCTAGTCTGAAGGCGATAGCTTAAACTTATCCACCCTGCCTCTATCTTTTGTCTCTGATGGCTAGAGAACTACGCTGGGATCACTGGCCTGGCGCTCCTCCATCACTGCAGCCGCTAAGCCCTCCTACTTCTCAAATGGCGTGAGGCCGCACAAAGATCAGCAAAGCTTTGAAAATGGAGGACAAAGCAAGTGTTTGTTAAAAAAAAACAACATCTGTGATATTCCTCTGTATGTCACTGAGCCGCGGTGAGGGCCAGGCAGGATCTGTGCCGCATCCTGTGTCACACACTCGTCGGAGGATTTATAGAGTGCTCCCATAATGCACTTCCTCTCTCCAAAGGGGGAACATAAATCTGCCTCTGTTTTTTTGTCACCCCCCTTTTTTATTTGCTAATGGGATCCTCAAATGACTATCCTCTTGGCTTTCTTTATCCCTTGTACGCACACACAAAAGGACCGGCTTACACAGCTAGACACACATACAGAAGCCGTATATAGGAAACCATAAATTACAGGACCTGTGTCAATTAATCCTGTAAGTTCCAAAGCAGCCATCACACTATAGCTACAGTATCCAGCTTGTTACCAAAAGGCTGAATATTACATTCTGAGAGTTTGCATGTTTACTGACAAGAAAAAAAGCTCAGTGTGTTTATCTGGACATAATAAGGCAGCAAAAAGGTTCCACCAACAAAGAAGTCACACAGTGGGTAGCTGAATTAAAATATACTGTGCTGGTAATGAGCTATCTAAATTCTGAGTTCATATTGCTCGGAATTACACAAAAGCGGGGCTCCGGGCAGCACTGGCAAAAACTCTATAGCTCTTTCTGCTTCGCTGCCAGAAGATTCTCCCTGTCGAGCGGCGACACGGTTGGTCCTGGGGAAATCGTTTGAGCCACAGCGTGTATCTGCGAATGCAATAATTCCTTTGTAAACGACATCACCTCCTCGCCCATTTTTGCATACTTGGCGGCTGTCAACATGTTGGCTGCACTCTATCAGTCTCCCTGCACGTGCACGGGCAAACCCACACACACACATACACCTACACACACACAGAAGGATGTTAATGCTTCAAGCTCTGATTACTGACAACTCTGAAACACATACTAAGTAGATGCACACACATTTATGTTGAGACACACAAGCTGAGTCTGAATGGATGACTCGAGGGGGGACGGTGATTAAAGGGAGTTGCACGTCCACGCTTTCCTGGAATGAAACGGTGGCTAAACAGAAAATGACAGGAGTAGCGGCGCTTCAAAGTTATCTGGAAAACAGGTTCGCATATTGGCGCTACGGAGGCGGATCCTTTGCCACACTTGACACGTATGCACTATTTCAGATGTCATTTCAAAAGCCAAAGCGGAGAAACAGATTCAGGGGTGAGAAATGGAAGATGATTTAGGTTTGTTGCTTCTTACGGGCTCTGCTTCCCTGCCAACTGTGACAGGGAATGGGAGATGCAGCGAGGGTCAGTGTAGCAACAGATCCTGGAGACAATAGACTCTTATTTTCCCCTGGATTTAACTGCACTGTACAGTGGCCCTAGGGAATCAATTAGAACCATGGTGTGCTTGGTTTTTCAGCCCCCATGACTTGGCAGTAATTTGTTTACTTCACAGCCAAGCTGAAAAAAATAATAACTCCTTCCTTCCAATGCAACTATCCACTTATTTCCTCCTGTATATGAACATATCAGGTTAATACTCTATATCCGCAAACAGGTAAGGAACACTTTCTGGATGAATATGCAAGCACAGCACATGATAGTCACCCCATTGTTGCCTGCAAGTAAATCCTATTGAAATGGAAGTGCATATGAGGCAAAAGTGTGACCTCTGGGCCAGGTTAAGGCCTGCAGCAGCTCTATTAGCATATGTTTACCCCACACACACACACACACACACACACACACAACAACAAGATTGCAGCTGCAGCCACCCAGCCGACCAGCAGGGAGGCTCTTTCCTGTGTCAGGAGGCGAGCAGGATAAACAGCTTATCACACTTTGTGGTGTCTCTGGGCTCACAGACGAAACTGACAGGTGTCACCTTGTTATTCCGCTGCGTAAAAAGCCAGCCTCGGTCTACGGGGAGTTGATTAGCACGAACCTGTTGCCGCATTTACCCGCTTACCTACGGCACACACCGAGCTCGCTGGAGAATTGAGCAGTCTCGCTGCAGTGGGGATACTGGTAGACCTAAAATTAGCTCAGCTGTGAAGCAAAACTGCCAACTGTATGGCACACACATTTATGACATCTGGATGTCATTATCATACATATATCTGTGGCCTTGGGGATTATTTCTCACTTGTTATGGAATTTTAATGTGCTAATTGCAGCTCTGAATTAAATTAGCTTGTTGGTGAATGCCACCAGTGCTTAAAGGGATAGTTCATATTATTTGATGTGGGTTGTATGAGGTACTTCTTGATAGTCAGTGTATTCACTACAGTAGATGTCAATCAGCACACCAGGTAGGAACAGCAGAGAGGAGTACCAGCACAGTCGCTAAGCAATGTGCTGCTGTGGACAAGGTCTGCAACAAAAGGTATTTTAATGGCTGGTCTACCTCTGCCTGTTAGTTTGTGTTATTGTGACTTTGGTGAATCTGAACTATCCTTCTGAAACACTGAAGTCACACAATAACACAAACAAACGAAGATCGAGGCAGTGGTAGACCCACACTGCACTGACTATCGATAAGTGCCTCATACAACCATATTTGCCAACCCTTCCGATTTTCCCAGTAGACTCCTGTTTTTCTATCCCCTCTTGATATTTCCTCCTGGGATCCTTTATTTCTCCTGATTCTAACAAAATTTCTCACTCTTTTTTCCTTTTCATCATCACTACTCTTTCGGACACTGTACAGCTTGTATAAGCCCTATACAAAGCTTTAATGTTTCCACCAAGACAATAATACAGCTAAAGCACCATTCAGGCTTGCTAAGAATGATTCCCATTTCTTAAGGAAAGTTTTAAAGAAAAAGGGCGTGCATTTTGTAAAATCTGCTGCATGCATTGTCTTTTAGGGACAGGGACGAAAAATACATGAAAGAAAACAGGTGATTTAGTCTTGATTTCGAATCTGCTTTCCATGTTTAGAGGTGAGTTGAATGTATACTGCTGAACATGGTTGTTCTCTTCCACAATGAGCTAATTAGGGGCCACAAGAGCCCACTTACTGACATACTGTACTGCCTATTTTCAACTTCAGATTTGCTGAAAGACATCAGAAGGTGCCAAAGCTACCTTTTTTCCAGATACTGACCCAAAACTTCACAAATTATCTGTTCCACTTTCCTCTTACCCACCTTTACCTTTATCACTTACAAACAAACCTTAACAGGAAAGACCAACAGTCTCAGAACATTCATCAATATATCAGAAGGCTTCTCCTGCATCCAGTCCTTTACAAAAAATTTAGTAATGTTGCAACAAATGAGAAGAGGAGACTTAACACAGCAAAACTGCAAGTTCCTAAACCTATAATATAGTGATCCCACATGAGATTAACCCAAAAACAAGCTATAATAAGGTCAGGGTAAGCTCAGTATTGAGCACCACAGAAACACTGTAAATCTCTGCAGAACTACTGTGGGGATGCCATACAAGATAAAACAAATACCCTCAAGTGCTATTAGGGGCTGTAGCCTACGGTTGTACAGTAATTATTAAGTGTCCAGTCTCCACAAGTCCAAAGAGGAACACTGCAGGAAAATAACAGTCATTATCTTGAGGAAAGAGCATCCAGCACATAGACAGACTGTAATCAGCACCTCAGCAATCACTCGTTGATCAGATGGGCATTTCGCTGCATCCACACACAGCCTCTCCAGCCACGGTCACATATTCATGAAGCCATAGCGCACTCCCAGATGCGCACCACTCGGAGCAGGCAAGTTGCCCTTCACCTACCGTACCTTTGGTGCGAGCGGCACTCAACCCCAGAGCCACAACAGCCAACACTCCGGCTAGTCTCAGCATCTTCTCGGTGGAGGATTCAGCCCGGGGAGGGAAGGAGAGAGGACCACGGCGACTTCTTTCCTCGTCTCTCCTCTTTCTTTCCGCCCTCTCCCTCTTATTCACCGCCTCAGGTTCTCTCTCTTCAGGCAGAGTGTGGAAACAGTTCACTGATATGTGGGACAACACAGGCAGCGTGGAGTAGGAGGAGAAGGACACCAGGTGCCCGTAAAAAGCGCCTCGCCGCACCGTCAGCACCGCTCCGCAGCTCGTGTGGACGGACGGTGAAGGCAGCAACTAAAGTGTTTGTGCTGAGCCGGGACCGGAGAGCAGTGCACCCCGGGACCAGACCGAGCGACGTCACAGGGAGGAGAGAGATGGATTCAGGCGCTTTTTTTTTCTCTCTTCTTTCCTCCACCCCACCCCTCCACCTTCTCACTCTCTCTTCAACACACACGCACACACACACACACACAACCACACATACATCCTCCGCCCTCCACTCCCTCCTCCTCCCATCTCTTATCTGTGGAGCATCCCAGCCCACTCCTGCTCACCGTGAGTCTGCCACGCTGAGGAAGGATCCATATAAAACAACTGTTTAAATGCGTTGACTAACATGTTTTAATAGACACCATTAACAATTCCCTGTATGGGAAAAGTGATATTAAATTCATACGAAAACAACCATTTCAATAAATTAAACTATTTAAGCATACAAAAGCTCATAATAACATGTTGAGTGTTAAAATGCCATTATAGAACACACGTAGGAATTAAAATCCAATACATTTGAGTCACTGAAACGCACTCATTGAGTACCTCACATGTATGTGAGTAAAGGAGGAATATGTAATATAGCCTATTTACTGTAGAAAATCATAAAATTACCACGATATCCATCCATCCAGAGGTTAAGGTGCTAAATGAAAATGGAATAAAAATACAATACTATTCTACAAAAATGTATTGCCTCTGTGTATTTCTGAAGGGTTGCACGTTGCAATTTGCTGATATTTTATGTCCAAAAAAGAATAGCTTGGTTTCAAAATATTCCACTATTGGCAAACACAGTGGCAGAGTGGAGTAGCAAGTTATTAAGTGATATTTATCATAATTTTTGCGACACAGCTAGAGTTTTCTCTGCATACTCTGTGGTGATGAAAGCACAAAACCACCAGCCATTTTCACCAGGAGTATTATGACCAATTTTGTGTCCAATGCAAAATGTATAGAAACTGCTGTTTGCATTTTTTGTTACCTTTTTTTGTTGTATGCCAAAATATGTTAGTAATGGAAACAAACAAAAAAAAAAAAAAAACATTTTCAGAAATATTGTGCTGTCTTGCAGAACTTGAATGTTGAAGTGGCTGTATGAGATGACCATCTGTGGCCCCAAACCAATTTGACTTTGAGGTCGCTGCTTTGTATAGAGATAAAAATTAATAGTGAATGTTGTCTGTTTATGAGTTGTAAGAAATAATTAATAATCATTTAGGAGCTGCAGACATCATGGACACCTATTTGTTCTCTTTATACTACTTTATTGAATCTGCTAGGGTCAGTGCCCCTGCAACCTGCAGACAACCCACCTGAGCTACAAGTCTGGAGAGGAGGAGGCAGGGTTCCCCCTTGCTCAGCTTGCTCTGATATTTTAAATTTGGTCTGCAGTACCCATTTCTGAACGTTAGGGTGTTACATTTTTCACTTTAAAATCGTAGATCACATGTATATAGTGAGGCTATAGTTATAATGCAGGAATTAAAACTCCATACAATTACTGTAAGTCATGCAATTAATCTTGCTAAAAATTCATCAGTATGAAATTGTTTTAAATTGTCATGCAGACTGCAACAGAAATAGATATTGTCAGCCCAACGTAGGCGAATCTTGGCACAAGTCTGCACCTCCTGTTTCATACTTTTAAATTCACCTTTTGTTTGTTCCTTAAAAAAAACATCTCTGAATTTGGTGTAACTGCTTACCAACAGTGATATTTCTTGACTTAAGGATTTCAGTTTAGCCTAAGGACTTTAAGTTTCAAGAAGAAAAACAGAGTAAGATAGTAGGCAGACTTTAATATAATGCTAAATTCATCCCAGTATTTTTCTTATCATAGAGAAAGCAATCAACACGGGATGCTTAAATGTCAAATATTCTCATTTCTTCGCAACAAAATTAGAAATCTCTGAGCGACGTGGCTCATTTAGCCAGGGAGAACCTTATTGTTTTCCATGGTACACAGAAAAATAATCCTCATTTCACACATTCATCTGTCTGTAAGGTGTGTGTGTGTGTGTGTGTGTGTGTGTGTGTGTGTGTGTGTGTTCTTGGCATGCATGCGAGTGTATGCATTTTTATTTTTTTTTTTTTTCGCATGGCGCCAGGCAGTAGGATTAATAATAACTTTTTCAATTTTCCTGAGTAGCCTATCTCAAAGGAACTTTTCTCTTGGACTATCTCTGCTGGTTAAGGATTATTCTGGGCAGCAGAGAAAATATTGCTGGCGTTATCTAGAGGGAGAAAAAAAAAGTAATACAAACAGATGACAATGCACAGATTAAAATCCACACCATCCAATGATGAAATTAAATTTGGTCTTCTATTCACTGCGAAATGACCTAAGTGGTGTATAGCCAACAAAAAGGCTTTCCTGAGCTCGTGTACAAAGAGGTGACAGAGAAACCAAAGCAGTGGTTCTCAAGCTGAGGTGCTGGGACCCTCAGGGAGCCTCAGAAACAGGTATATTTAAATTTAAAGATATTGCAGCGCTTGTTGCAGTGCTTATTACTAATCATATGTACCAGAGATGCTTACTAGTCACTTTTTGCAGGTCCAAGTCAAGTCTCAAGTCTGTTATGGTTGTGATGACTTTGGCACCAGCCAGCACCAGCAAAAGATGGCAGAAATCATATTCAGGACATTTTCACTTCAGCTTTGTGTAGAGGGAGTGGGCCCATCCCACAGTTTGAGAACCACAGCTGTAGCCTCTCAGTGTTGTTGTTGTAATGTTATGTGGTCAACAATAAACCTGTAACCTGCCTGTAGCCAGCATTGATAATTAATGCAGGCTTGTTTTACATCAGCAGGCAGTGGCAGCGGAACATAGATTATTAAGTTACTCAACCATCTTTATAGTCATTGTAAAGCCAGCACTCTATGCAAACAAGTGTGGTAGGCCAACAAACACTCATGTTTTCAAAATTTTTAAACAACACCAATAAAATCAAGTTAACCTCCCTTAGCTGCAAAGCTAACATGTTAACCTTAGAAAGCTGGTGCTGAGCTAAACATATTCACTAACCATCCATAGACACTAACATTAACTTTCACATTACCAAGTGATTCACCTAGCCAGGTGAGTTTTCTGGGGCCTGATAAGGGTTGATGTAGTTGATCCAGCATCCAGGGGATTTTGCTTTTAGCAGTTCTTTTTTGGGGGGGTCTTTGTGTGAAGTTATTATTGCCAAAGGTTGTGACAAATGGCACAGCAGCTGCAGGTGTGTTCGCTATGGTGTTGCTGCAGCTTACAGTCATCTGTAGCTGTACACCAGATGGGTAATGATAACAGAGACAGCTCATGTTTGATGATAATAAGAGAGGAAATGAAGGAATTCCATAATATCAAGATTGTTCAGCAGTCACAAGTGTTGAGTTCAAGTCTTTTGAGGGCGAGTCTGAAGTCAAGTCTCAAATCACTGTGTATTTTATTATATACACATGGTATACTACTAAATCAAAAGGAATGAAAATATAGGCCCATTTTAATATTTTGCTCCCTATAAAATCTATTTTTTCTTCTCCATATCTTAAGAACATTTAAGGACAAACAGTGTAGGATAATATATTCCTCAAGGCTTTACAGCACAGCCACAGATCTTCCCAAATTACAGCCATTAATCAGTGAAAAGAAATATGGTAAAACAAAAAAGCCGAGCGCAATATAACTAATCTTAATCTAGCAAGCCAAGTCATCCGGGGGCTTGGTGGGCCAGGTTATTTCCAGAGTTTAATATGACTTTCTATATCAGTGGCCGGGCAGCATCAGGCAAAATACTTTCATTTTTTCATCAAGGCTATTTCCAAAATTACAACCTGCTGCAAATGGCCAATTTTGTCAGAATTCAGTTTCTGCTCTCTAGGTTTTTGATGCTTTTTCATTATTGACACACATTATGCCCACTAGGCTACCGTATCCACCACCCTGGGAATAGTGAATTGCGAGCTATAATGCTAATGTGATATCACACTGTGTCCGTCTGTCTGCTTGGAGTCCAGAGGATAAAAAACAACAAAAAAAAAATTCACTCGCGCTGTGTGTATTAGGCAATCTAACCTGGCTGAGTAGTTTAATGTGCAGTTCTATTTGTCTGCTGTAAATATTTCGCTTTTGGGAGATATTAGCGACATACATTACCGGCATCCATTTGCTGTGTAGGTTGCTAAATGATGATGGAAACAATAAGATGATGATGAGGAGGATATTGGTTTAAAATTGACGACTGCAGTGTGCTGTAATAAATATGTAATGTGTTGTGAGAGCTGTCAGAGTTTGCCCCTCCCTGAACAAGTAAAGCACCGACAAGGATTTAAATAAGATCTTTTCCTTTTGAAAGCGCTGCTGCCTGCAGAGCAGTCAGTTCTCTTTGGTGCCGAGTCACAAGGACACTTTAAGGTTGTCCAAACTATTGACAACCTAAACATGTCACATAAGCCCTCATGCGCTCTCAAAACAGCATCAGCAATCCCAATGTCCTGCAGTGCTAAAATTAGATCAACTTCACAAAGTATAAATTCATTGCACTTTAATGAAGTAGATGCAATAGTTGGGTTTCATATTGATTTCTGCTCTTTGAGCAAAATCTCGATGCTGCCCTGGGCTCATTTCACATCCATTTATGATCCACTGCTGCAGAGCCCCGTGGCGCTAATGAGTCGCCCCCAGTGCACCTGGGTGACATTTCACATAGTGACACAATATAGAAGCTTTTGTCACTGAGCAGACAGTTCTTACAGTCAGCAATAACCCAATGTTTGTTTTATTTCAGACATTTCCAGCAGTTTATGAGGTATAGATTATGCAGCAGTATCACCGAGCACAAAATACTGTATAATTGATAATGCAAGCTTATGAATGGTCAGGCTTGTTTGTAGACACACAAAATAACAATACCTAACACAATATAATGTTCATGTTGGGGCCTCATTTATTAAACAGACCAACTTATCCAGAAAACCACAAACACAGAGACTTGAGACTTGACTTGGACTAAACTTGTTCTTGATGTTTATTTTGTTTTTTGGTGCACTAACATTAAGGAAATTATGAGCTGAATGTTATTTCCCTCATTTCATTATCATGCTGTGCATGGCCACAGGTAACTGTAAACTGCAACAACACATGGCGAGCACACCTACAGCTGATGTGCCATTTGTCACTTTGGCTATAATGACTTCACAGGAGGCCCAAACAGAAGAATCACTGAATGCAACATCTTCAGAGATAAAGGATGCTGATCAACCACATCAAATTTTATCATGCACCTGAAAGCACTCCTGGATAGGAGAGTAACTTCGTAAGTTAATGAGAAAGTTAATGTTTGCGTCCATTGACAGCAAACATGTTTAGTTCAAACTTGTTTGCACATAACTGTAAACTAATTTCATCTTCACTTTGCACAGAGAAATGACTGAGGTTTCTTGGTCTTCTTCTTTCTCTTCCATTCACATTTTTTCCTTACTCTGCTCTTCTTCGCTGGCCTGTTATAGTGTGTAACAGGCCACAGCAGCAGGCTTTATTTGTTCCCAGCCTTCATCCCCTCACGGAGAAAGTCAGATATTCTCCCGGGCTGCACAACTGAGGCTCATATGGGCTTCTGTGATGTGTCATTATGCATGATGCTGTGGCTGGGCATAATTTACTGCATTGGAATAGCCTGTGTAAAGTGATCATACACCAAACACAAAATTTTTAGATATAGTTTTGCATATGCAGTGTTCCTAGCACATCAGATGACATGCAGCAGATGACATAATGCCTATTAAAACCACAAGAGACTTGATACCTGGCTTGGACTTGCAAAAAATTACTTTTGAGCATCTCTACAAAAAACATATAAGGGGACACCCTAAAGTTTTTGGATTGGTTCTTTAAATGCAACATTTTTTTTGTTTTGTTTGTTTTGTTTTTGTTTTGTTTTGTTTTTTTAAAGAACTGTCTGCACTGTTTGCACCCAGTTTGGGTGCCCTGGTAGGAGCTGGGAGCCCTTGGTCTCTATTGAGCATGTTCATAGTGTTTAGAATGTTTAGAGACTGGCCTCTGAATCTACTGGCAAAGCAACAAATCTTGGACAAAATCACCTTGTAATATAGCTTCAAACTGTTCAACATACTTGGATGGCAACATGAATCTTTACCAGGACACCAGTCAGCCAACCCATCATCCAGACACAACAGCAAGTACAACAACAACAACTCTACCCCACTGTACCCTTTGAAGCATCCATGTTGTTTCCACACTACGAATTAAAAGCTTGTGAACAGATAAAAATCAACTTCCAAACTCGGGAAATGGGACCATCCAGGGAGCATATGAATGCAGCATATGTCACTGCTGTGTACATTACACAGCTGGATGCAGGACTATGGTATAAACAGATCCACTTTCCACATTTATCTTTCAGCCAAGGAACCCAAGAATTCTGTTGCAGAGAGATGCACACTTTTTCTTTTTTCCAGCAAAGCAGGTCTGGATGGAGATCCCTCTGTGCACAGCAAGTGTGACGGATAGAAAAGCACACTCATGCATCTTAATTTGATCATTTACTGAACACATGGAGAGAATAGAAAAGCCATCTTCTTCATTGCTGAAACCAATGGTCCATTGTGCTGTTATTTGGCACATAATCACAGAGAGAAGGGCATGTTTTATATATGTGTTTTTCTTATACCAAGGCCCACCTGAATGTTTGAACACAAGCTCAGTGGGAATGTGTTCAGACATTTACATTAAAATCAAATCGTTTGCCTTCCCAGGAATACATTTAAATGTGATATTTAAGGTCAGGTCAAAGCCATATGGCTCCCTGCTGCTGTTCCTGTCATTCTCCTTCCTGTTGCTGCTCCTGGACACAAGACAGGCCCTCATCCTCCATCTTGTGTCTACAAGCAATCATCCATCGCCTTCCTCCATCCCTTATCTGTCCCTCAACCGGGAGGTCATTTTGTCTCAAGTAATCATCCGCCCATGTTTCTGTTTGTCCTGTCTTCCATCTCATATCTGCTCCTGCACTCTGCCTTTGTTTCTCTTGATGCCTCCTTCTCCTCAGCACTGTACATGGCCTAATCACTCTGCTGACATCAAATTCAGATCTCTCTATCCACCCTTCTCCGCCCTTGCTCTCCAGTTAGTGCGTGTGACAGAGTGCAGTGCCTCCGCATACTCCCACTGACAGCTGGCTCGGGCTGGAGGAGGAGGAGGGGGAGGACTAGGAGGGGGAGGCAGGAGAAGGGAGGGATGAGAGGAGGTAGAGAAAGGCAAAGAGATAGACCATCATCCCCCCGGCGTTTCCCCCCGGCTCTTTCTGACGAAGTGTCGGTGGCGCCGCTTTGAAGCCGCCTACATCATGCAGAGGTCTGAAGCTGTGAGAGTGTCTTCTGGCCCCGTTTTGCCTCGCCTCACTGGCAGGAAATGGGCCAGAAGTTGTCATGTGCTTAAAGCCTTGCACATCTCTCAATCCCATTACTGAAAACTATACAAATAAATATTAGTTCCTCTCCTGTCAGACAATGAAAATTTACATTTTAACCTTAAACATTTCTTTCACACTCATTTGGCTTTACTCAACTTATTTTATCTCTTTGCTGCTTCTCTTTTCCACTGAAACATAAAAGGACATACAGGTGTTTTTGCAGTTTTATGACATTTGTAACAAATTATAGTTACATTAAAGTTACATTACAGTTAAACATTCTACAAAGCATGCAAGATGTTTTTTTCTAAATTGGAATGTACATTTTTGTACCCTCCCAGGCATCTATTGGCTTCCATTTATTTTTATACAACGGGAAAATCTTTTAGCTGACTCCTTAAACCTGTTTAAAGGCCCACTGTGTAAGATTTAGGGGTGTTTATTGGCAGAAAATTTTCATTAGTGTATAATCACCTCAAAATAAGAATTGTTGTGTTTTCCTTACCTTAAAATTAGCCATTTATATCAACAGATGGAGTGGGTCCTGCCATGGCCTTTTGCGTTTTGTGCGAGTTTTGCCGTCATCATAGGTTTCTCCCACATGCTTGACAGGGGAGGATGAGACAAGATGTTTGCAATCTGTAAGCTCACTGCTGGATGCCACTGAATCTTACATACTGCTTCTTTAAGCAATCCATCACAGAGATAGAGTATCTACAAGTAAGATTAATTTTTGTTTAAGATACACAATTGTTATGATGTAATATGGTGCAGACTTTTCCAATCATTATTCTGTACTTAATCTGCATTAACACACAATGATAACATTATTAAGTAGTTAAAACTGATTAGGTAGGTAGAATTACACAAGCAAGTTTTAAGGGCCAAATTGATTTTCATCCTGTATAGAAATGAATGGAAACCAATGGAAGCAGTAAACAGTGGGAAAATACATCAAAGAACATCAAACTTGTGGCCCTCTGACCATTTTATAATACACAGTAAAAATAAATTGACACTGTCCCCATCAAGGAGGGACAGATATGCCAGATTTGCATGACAGGATAAATGAGTCTGTTACTAACAGACGGCTGATCTTTCTGTGACGGCCTTTCAGGCTGTGCAAAGCGCAGTAGGATCAGACGGTGAGCTATGCAGGGGAAGACAACCATTAACTGAAAAGTAGTGAAAGTTACGCAGAAATGTTTATTTCATGCTGAAAAATCTTAAATATGCTTTTCATTCTGTTGCTGGTAGGAGCACTTTATGTTTATGGTTTAGTTTATGAATCATTCCAACATTTTGGTGTTTGAATGATGGAAGAGGTTCCTGCTGTTTAATGTTTTATAAACTATTTCAGGTGTCACCAAAGAACAACTAAAAGGTATCTGCAGTTATTAAATGCAGTAAAATATCTAATTTATCTGTCACTCATTAATTTAGTTTGTAAGTTAATAAATCAATTAAATTGAAAATAAATAAGCTCAAAGAAAGATCATTATGAGCCTTTTAATGTTTATTATTTTTAGCTGATAAATAACATTATCATTAATGTTGTTTATTAACTGATGGTTGGCTTCCTGTCCTTGTGCAAAAGTGGCCCCCAGGCAAAGCAAATTGAGTATCCCTCGTGTAAAGCAGTCTATCAGTGTTTTGTATTCAAGCCTGTAAAACTTACAAACACACCGGTTTGTTCCATTAAAGGGATAGTTCTTTATGCAAAGATAAGCTAAATTGAAAAGGTTGGAACTCATCCTTTAAAGTATTTGGTAGATGTTGATTGTGTCATTGATAATTATTTATAATAAAACCAGTACCTCCTGTGCAGGTAGCAGCTGTCTTATGACAAGAAGATCAGAGTATCGTCATAGTATCGGCTCAAAATATTGATATATCAGCCTTATTGATGCAATTGAGCAATCGGCTGTCTGGTATTGACTGTGTGAGCTGTTTCCTGACACCTCCACATGCCCCTGCCCCTGTTTTGGTGTAAGTCTATCTTTACAAGGTTGTTATAATATGTCTGTGAAGGTGGGGCTGTGTTTATAAAAGGCTGCAGTTTGGACTGAAAATGCTTTGCTATTCATTCCCTCTGCCTTTTGGATAAACAGCTAAACAAAGCAGTCCAGCAATCAGAATTCAACCTCTATAGATTTTTTTTTTCATTTATATGAATTGTTCCTACACCCTCGTGTCAAAAAAAAAAAAAGTTGCACTTGTTCATGCTGATGTTGAACTGAGCTGCTTCCTGCACATTTCTGTCTGTTCGAATGATCTCTGCGTTCTCTGAAGGCTTCAGATGCTGCCTGACTGTTGTTCCTCTGCGCTTTGGTGTCTCTGCTGTCCATTCAGTAGTTCAGCATTTGTTTTTGTCTGTCGCTTTTTTCTCTTTGCTCTGTTTTTGGCTCTTTGTGCTGCCTGACTCTCCACAGTCACCAAAGCTGCTGCTGTCTTTGAATAGCAATCCTCCTCTGGTCCAAGGCAGACTTGGCTGCAGCACAACAGGATTGTTTGTGGGTCTTGGCAACGATGCTTGCAGACCTGAATGTACCTGCTTAGGCTTTTTTTTAAAAAACAACATTTTTTAAAATCTTTTTGTCGTGTACTTAAGTGAATGTTAACGTTTGCATGTGTGTGCTATAGAAAGGAGGAAATAGAGACAGACAGAGAGAGATAAGGAGGAAGAATATGTGTGTGTTTCCTGTTTTTACCTTGGGGGCAGAGGGTCAGCTGACTGTGACCGGGCTTAGCAGATACATTCATAGCACAGTCAGACACTCCCCTTCCCTCAAGATCTGGGATATCACTCACTTACAGACAGAGAGCGCTAAACAAACAAGAGCTTGACCTTGATACACACACACACACACACACACACACATAAATAAATAAAAGGTAATTCAGAAACATACAAATAAAATCTGAACACACACACAAATGAGAAATCTGCATGTGCACAGGTCTGTTCTAAACCTCAAACATTTTGCCATGAACACAAATCCGGCCTGTTTCAACCATGTACAAAAACAATTTGCTCCACGCTGAATAAAGCTCTTCAAATAGCTCTTAAAATTATTCAAATAAAATACACTGCCGTGATAAAATGTATTCCATTAAAATACAAGTAATTGGAAGACACAAAAAAACATTCAATACAAACTGACATTACATTTTATGTTAGCCTCAATATGGCTCTGACCTTAACTCCCCTAAATTTGAAAGATGAGCTCTATCAGAGATTTGAAGTGGCCAATCAGAATATGTTGGGAGGCTGCAAATTCAGGGGTGCATGCTGTGTGGTTTCAGCCAATCCTAGCCAGAAAAACAGGTGCAGAGGTTGTCAATGCAAGCAGCACCTCTAGTGCCCATAGTAATTATGACAGGAGCAGTATGAGCAGGGAAGCCTACAGAGGGAGACTTTGACCCAGGAGGCCGGGATTAGCGTACCATGTGAAACAAAAAGTCAGCATTGACATTGACATATTTAAAGTTTAAACAAAAGTTTACTTAAAGCAACTACAAAGAACTTTAATATTTTGTTGATTTTGGAGGCCCCTGTGGACAAAGGCAGTAGTGTTTCCACTGGAACCAAAAAGTACAACATCAAAAATAAAGTTATCAAAAGAAAATTCCATCTTCGTTTCAACTGGCTAATGTAAGACTCACTGTAATTTTGTCCAGAAAAAACATAAACACAGGCTCTTTTCATCTGATTTCAAAGACAGTCTGACCCAGTAGCGAGCATTAAGAACAACTGTACAGAAATAGCCAGTAATCTTGTGGATGGTCTGGTAAACTCATGCAGGTCTTATAGAGCAGTGGTTCTCAAACAGTGGTACGGGGACCCCTAGGGTCTGTGGCACCTACCACAGGGTCTGTGACAGATTCACTTGTTTAAATGATCTCTATCTAAAAAATGATTTATTTATTTATTTATTTTACAAAAGGCTTCACTTTTATTTTATGATTTAACGTTTAGCAATCATTACTCATTTACACAAACTACTTCCATTCCATAAACAATTTCACAGGCCTCTCATCCTTGGCTATGCCTATTATTGTTTTTTATATGTCTTCATTAGACCTATTTTATATTTTCTGTCATTTATATGTTATTTAAAATAATCAGAATTCACATTTTATTTTGCATATGCAATAAGAGTGAAACACACTCTAGGCATGTGTGTGTATGTACTGTATGTCATGTGAATTCTGTATTGACATGGTGCAGATATTTTCAATACATGCTTAATATCTCTAATACATTTTCTTGAGTTCCTTCACATAACTAAGAAGTGTGAAACATCTAATTATTCCAAGGGACATATATGAGGGGGGTCCCTGGCATATTTTCTATCTTGTAAGGGGTCACTGGCTGAGAAAAACTAGAAAACCACTGATATAGAGTCATCAGTATTAAATTGTGACTGTTTTATAAGTTGTTGCTGTTTGATAAGGACTTAAAAGCTTCTTGTAGTAGCTTTAAGTTATGTTACATAAATAACATCCCTGATGAAACTAAACACACTTATTTTAACCTCAACTAAGCCTAACCAAGTAGTAAACTAAACCACACTGCAACCATTTCACGACTCTGACCACGTGGTTAACTCGGCATGACTTATGTCATGTGACTTACATCATCTACTTCAGGTCTGAAGTAGGTCAATATCCAGCCATTGGATATTCTATATTGACCTATTCTGTCATCTAGGTATAGAGACATGTTGTTTCTAGCTAGTAAGTATATTTGCGAGTTCCAGAGAAAGAAAATCTGTTCATATTTTGATTATTTACCTTTATCTTAGAGTAAACGCCCGACACAAATCTTATTTCCTCAAGATACTGATCATCAGAAACAGAAATTAAATACAATAGTTCACAGTGAGTGTGTTCCTGGAGACAACAGGATATGTCACATACCCTTTTCCCCTATAGTTTAAATCTTGGGATAAATATGAGTCTAATTTGACAATAAAATTACATATTCAATAATGTATTTTACATATTTAAGGCACACAGATACAAGAGCTTAAAGTATTTTATTTCAATTTAATTAAATGTTTTCTTTTTCTGCCAAGCAAAGTGCAAAGATAAAATACTCACAAGTAATTGCATATTTTAAATATAAATTGAAATACTCTTAAGTATAGACTGTTCAGGTGTGAAATAGCAGGTAATTATTTTGACTTTATGGCCTCTGCCGAGTTAGAATGAGACTGAACAAACAGGGACTGCAGTGATATAGGTGTATTATGACTAAAAATCAACACAGAGGTGAGGCTATTGAAAGTAGGAGCTGTTTTTCTGCTCAGCTGCTCAGCATTCAACTTCCCCCAGTAGAGGGCACAAGTAAAGGTCACATTAAACATATATGGAGCTGCTTGAGGGAGGAAACCGCCTCCACGCAGGTCTCCAATTTATAAAGGGTCATGATAAAGCAAGAACTGGCCGGCAGCAGCAGCCCTATACATCACCTGGCTTTATTTAGAAGGCACAGCATTTAATGCATACAAATAACTAACGTTTGAATTGTCAGTCATGTACTAGACTGAAAGCGCAGACCACAGTTAGGGGAATTCTAGGTGAAATGTGAACTTAAACATCAACATCGGTGCAGAGGGTGAAAGCTGTGCACACGTGGTTTCTGTGGTTTTTGTTATGTTCCAACAGTTGCCTTGTTAAGAAACGAAAAAAAAATGTGTCTAAGGCAGATGTTGAGGGAAGGAGGCACGTGCACGAATGCAGACCCCAGATGGAGGTCAAGCACCTGCCCATTTGGCCTCTGACCACATAAGTGCTCCTTTTGCACAACATTTTGTGTCTATTTCTTTTTCTAATTCTATATTTAAGTTTTTGAATTTGGAATGAAATGTCATCAATTCTCAATTAAAAGTGTGTTTTACTGCCTACACTGCAAATGCCCGGAGGCCAAGTGACTCTTTCACAATTTTTGTTTTGTCCAACCAACACCCAAAACCTCAAAATCATTCAAAAAACATTAGATATATTAAAATAATTAACAGGAAAAACAGCAATCTGTGATGCTGGTGCCATGAAATGTTTTACATGAAAAATCCTAAAAGATTAAATAATAGTTGCCATTGGTTTTCTATCAATGGACTGACTATTAATCAATCAGTTGTTTCAGCTGTACTTGTATAAATTTTAGGCAGTTTAATTTTTGAAAAAAAAAAAGTATAAACCCTTCCTTTTTTGTGTGTAAAAATCTTAATTTGTAAAATAGCTAGTGTCTACAGCTGCTGAATAGCCGATAAATGCAGAGAAGTAAAAAGCACTATATTTCCCTTTGGACTGAACTTGAGTCAATGTATTTGGTTATATTCCGCAACTGGAAATAAATAAATATCTAAGTATGTAAAAGATGGGCTATTTTTAAAAAAGATAATTGAGAGGGGAGTGTCCTTTTTTCACCTATAAGCACCTGTCCCCCAAAAAGTCTGTGCATGTTCCTGGAGGGCAGGGAAGAACTGTGCTGTTATTTTTCTGAGAACAGATGATCAAGTAGAGGGCTTATCTGATATAGAGTGTCCTAATAGTAAAAACCAAATCCCCAGTGTCTAATTCCAGACATTACATCTGGATTGTTTCAAATCTAGATTCTTTTTGGATCAATTTGCTACAGGCACATACAGATGCCCCTCAATTTGGCAAAGCTTATAGGACTTGAGTGCTGCTGGCTCCCAAACTGAGATACTCACAAAAAGCACAAAAGCCTCCGCTGCATCACAGGATTTATACCCAAAGACACATGAGACAGTGCCAAATGATGTTAAAAGCAATCAAAAGATAAGCTAACAAGGATGAAGGAGGATTATGCCTTATCCCTAAACTTGAAGTCTTGAAGTTTACCATAAGCATTTTTTGAGGCAACCTATTACTGTATACATATATGTGTGAATATATATATATATATATATATATATATATATATATATATATATATATATATAAGGCAAAGAGTATGTGAGATAAGAAAAAGAAGAGAAGGAAAAGAAAGGCCAGTGTGCCAAGAACACCAAATAATATTTTAAGCAGACTTCATTAGTAATTACAAATTGCTGCTTGCATCAAGTGTTTTTGAGCTTATATTATTGTACTGTAAAACATCATGCAGAAAATGGGCGGAATCATTAAAATAACATATATGCAAGTTTTACTAATTTAAAATTCAACTGAAATGTAGTTAAATAAGATAACTGCTGTTCATTAAACTAACTAAATTAAAAGTTTTGGTAGCACTATGGATGTTTTTACAAGTGAATCCCTGTTTTGTTTGTATTGTACAATGTGCCAAAAAAAGCTGATTTTCCACCCAAAACACCTGGAGCTTTTAGTTCCAGAAACTAGTTTTTGAGGAACTAAAAGGTTCCTTTAGCCCATTGTTGTCTGCATGTCCACTGCAGTCTAAAGACCTTCAAAGACTGGGCAAATTTTTACATGACGGCATGACACATAATTTCGCACACAACTATACAACAATAATGATGCCATATAAAGTGACAGACAAACATCATTATCTGTGTGACAGAGGGACAATTCCCGCTGGAATTTCAACCTCAGTGTAAATGCTCAGTAAGATCTGGACTTTGTCATTGGTCCATCTGTCTTATAATTTCTTCTGTAACTTCATTATGTTTATGTATCGAAGCACAATTAACAAAAATCAAAGCAGTGTGTAGCTGAAAATTTTTAAAAATGGTTGCTTAAATAAAATCCTGAGTACTTGACCAATTAGAAATGCTCAGCACTACAAACCCCACCCCAAAATTTTCTGTAATTTTTATTTCAGGGACGTTCATGGGTGTAAAATAATGTCCCCAGAACTTAATTTAGACCCTGGTCCTCCAAAGGCTCCTCGTCGCTGGGGAAAGTTCCTGTGGTGGAAATGTGGTAAAAGACATTGAAAAAGGCTCCTCGCATGCAAACATGGATGTTAACCTTGCACAAATTGAAATATTTATATATTGAAAATTTTTTAAAACTGCTTTGTAAATGTGTTATGGGGAAGGAAATGCATTCAACATGTTTCTTAGACCTCAAGGGTACACAATGTGTTTGATGATAAACACTCAGTGTAAACATAACTTTTGTTTGTTTACAAGAAAACTCCATTATAGCTTTAATTTTTAAATGAAACACAATTAGCATATTAGCATTCTGATGAGCATGTATAGTTAAAACTCTCCAGAGACCCTTTTTTCTTGCAGTTTGATGATAGAAACTTTGCGTCTTTTAGCACATGTGAATTCAAGATTGTTTCCTATGATAGTAATGAGTGCCACCCCATTATCCTCAAGTATTATTGGTTATCTGTCCAGTGAGACATCCACTGAACATGTTTTGACAAGTTCAGTAAACTTGACAAACTCAATTGATTTTACATTTTCACAACTAAGTTTCAAGTTTACGTCAGTCAACTCGTCTATTTAAAGGCAGCTGTGGGAACTTGGGTCTTATGGTTAAAACAGATTTAAATGTGTGTGGGCTGTAACACATCCGCACTGATCTGTGAAGAAGTAGTAGGAGTCATAATGCTATTATAATGTATTTATGTTTAGGTGTTATATGACTATAACTGAACTGAGGCAGCTCCCAAAACAACACTGCTTCTTGCCATCAATCGATCTGGCCATAGATCTAACAGGTCAGTCATTTATGATTTATTTATAGTCATGGCAACACTGGAAAGTTTTTATAGTATGTGCATTCAGTACAAGTTGCCAAGATGTCTGGGAATCAAACTGCATACGTGCGCAAATGCATAGGTTTTGCTGTTCACAGTTCTGAAACTGCTGATCTGTTTGTGGAGAAAAAAACAACCACTGATAGTTAGCCGCACTCTGACACTAACCTAAATCTGTATCTCTTTTTCGGTTTGTTCTACGCCCCAACTGAACTATTTTAAAAATTCAGCGAACACTTTTGTACTCTATTAATAAAAAGACAGTTATAATGTAAAATAATAATTTTATTTATAATATATATATCATATTTATCTTTTTTACATTGTCACCATTACACAACACATTCATACACAACATACAAACAATGCATATTCTGTTTAAATAGCATTTTATGCCACCTGTCTCAGTCTATTTTTAACACCAGCTATTCTCTTGCAAGAGAAGTGTCCACATCCTCTTTTTTCCTCCAAAAACCATCAAAAGAAAAGTAATACAGCAGAGGATCCAGACAGCAGTTTACACTAGCAAGACACAAGAGTGGAGTGAAAGCATCTGCCCAGCTTTTAAACAGAACAGCCAATGATACAGGCAAGAAAAACAAAGTGAACATCAGTAAGTTCATGATAAAAATCAGCATGACATTCACCTTGTTGTTGACCCTTGAAGCGTCAGTGACATGTCTGCGTAGAGTCCAAAACACCAGAGCGGTGCACACAATATTGACCGCCTGCATGGTCAATACTAAAACAGGCTGCAAATAATGGAGCTGTGATTCTGGACGATGATTAAATTCAAAACAGGTAGTTTCATTGCAGTCCTCTAAAAACCTCTTAAAGAAAACACTCTCTGGGATGTTCACCACCACCACAAACACCCAAACGAGTGCAACGGCTCTCCAGGCGTTGGAAGAGATTCGAAGATGGCGTGACCTCAGAGGATAAACCACAGCCAGCAGCCGGTCCACGCAGATGAAGGTGATAAAGATGGAGCTGGAACGGATGTTGTTCCTAAAGAGCATTGTGACCCAGATGCACACCATATTTCCTATATTGCCCGGTATCCAGTTGCCTGTGGCGTAGAAGTAGACCCTCAAGGGCAAGGAGGTGACAAGCAGCAGGTCTGAGATCGCCAGGTTGACCATGAAGATAACACTGGGGGATTTGAGGTCGTGGCAGCGTAACAATATCCAGAGTGACACAGCATTGAGAGGAAGACCCAGAGTCATTACAGATCCAAACACCAGAGCATACGTCGGGTTCCTCATTTCCCGCCCTGTGTCATTTATCTTTGTAAAGTTACACATGTTGTGCTCCTGGCTGAAATTCAGATGTGCGAGCGAGTAAATGTTACTGTGACAGACAACACAATTACCCTGCCCTCTTGTGAGTCAGATCTTTCCAGATATGGGAGGTGAAGAAAGGGTGTTACAATATGTAGAAGTGCATGGCGGAAAATGTTGAAACAGGAAACAGCTTTACCAAGAGCTGAAACACTGTGATGTTCAAGTGAAACTGGGTCTGTGAGACTTTTATGTCATGGGAAAAAAAATTGCTGCAGAGGTTTTATGTTTTTATAAAACCATAACCATGTGTTCTGGATATTGCTCTAATAACTCCATAAGCCAATGTATACATTGACATATCTTCAGTAATTTCATACTGACTGTATGAAAGCTCGATACAGTCGTAGGTCAATCAAGAGTGGATGCAAAGGCACTGTTTGCAGCCTAAGGCCGTGTCCACACCTGCATGGGAATTTTTAAAAATGTACTTTTTCTAAGCATTTTTGCCTTTCATCCACACACAAACTGCTTTTTCAAAACCCCTGCCAAGGTGAAGATATTTAAATGTTCTGTTTTCTGTTCTGTTATTGTGTAGACAGGGAAACCAGGAGCAACATGAGCCCCGTGAATGCATGCTGTATTACCTGAGTGATTCTGGAAAACTGCTAATGCATTCGGACTATCCCGGCAAGTTGTTTCAGTCATCATCCCACAAGTCTGTAAGGCCATCACCATCTTCCTTTGTCCAGACTACATCAAAACTCAGAGCACATAGCCAGAAGTGAAGGATATTATAGTCAACCTTTACCAAACCCACGGTGTGCCACAATGCTGGGAACAACTGACTGGACACTGAAGTGAAACAACCCAAACCACAGACCACATCGACAGAGAAGGGAAACTTTGACTGCACATGTGTTGTGTGAGTACAAGCACTGTTTCATGGACATTACGTCAATAATGGGTTGGTTTTGATGCATTAAAGTTTGCTTTGATGGCACTGGCTAAAGAATGAATTTTCTACTAGTGATGCAGCTAGATACAAATGTAAATTGGTTCAGTAATGATATTAATAAAAGTACTGAAATAATAATGTAATAAAGAGAAATTGTGATTGTGCTGTAAAGCAAGAACCAACTCAAATAGCCTAACTCCAAGAATAGATGTGTATGTAGGCTAAAACCTTCATCGACAAATATGAACTTGGAGTTTGTGCTATGATACTGTGTGGAGTATTTGTGTCTGTACATTGACGGAATGAATGTTATGTTGTCTGACATTTATTTATTTAGAAAGACAGAAAAAGGCCACTAAAAGAACAATGACGAAAAAGAGAGACAAAAACATAAAACTAACATTACCCAGGATGATACTGAGAACAGCAGTCATGTTTCTCTGGCTCATCATTACAATCTGCCCCTTGCTATCACCGGCATGTGCATGTCCAATGTGGACGGATATTTCTGAAACAGCTCTGAAACGCTCATCTGGACATCATTTTGGAGATCATTTTGGTTTAAAAATGTCATGTTTAAAAATACCCGTGTACATGTGGACAAGGCGCAAGTTATTTACTGTTATTTACTTATTTAATGTCGTAGTAAAATGTTACACAGATTAATTCTGTTCAAGGATTCCCATTTCTGTGAATTGTAATATTCCAGTACAGTCTATTGACACACGATCTGTACTGCATGGGCAGATATTTGCCATTTAAATTTCATCCAAACTGGCAATCATGATAATTAAGCAACGTTGATGTACACTAATCACTGGCTGAGCAGGGAGGGAAAAATTACTATGATTATGTCGCCGTTGACATGTTTCATATGGCATTTAGTCACCTGTGTGCACAGTGTTACATGATATTTCTGTGTTTATGTTGAACATGCCTATTATACATTAAAATGTCTTCAGAGAATTACCTAATTACCCTATAATTACCCTAACTATGCAGTTTACTTGCATTTTTTTATGTTACAAACTCAATTCACTGACCTACACAATCAGTATTAATGAATAACTTCAATGGAATTTTAACAAATAACGAATAATTAGCCTCAAGAATTTAAGTCAAAATGTTGAGAGGCAAAGGAACAAGGTCTCACAGATTACAGTGGCCATGAAGATGCACACTCAGACAGAACTGAGAGCAGGCAGAAATCATTTTCTGAAGATTTCAGAGTTATCAAGACTGCTGCTGTATGTATTCCATCAGTACATGAGTTGATACACTTTGGAAGTATCAAAAGCTTCCCTTTACTGCACCAAACCATGGCCCACTTGATGGGCCATGGTTGGAACAGCCAATCTGATAGGGGGTTACATGGTCCAAAAATTGTCACTAGGCTACTTATAAGGTAAGGCCGGGGCAGAACGTGATATTGACCGTCGTGACCTCCCCCCATCGCTTCAAGTGTATCTGCCCATCCATGTCATGTTAGAGGAGAAGCAGGAAATAATCTAATGAAATCAAGACAGAAAGAGTGGAGTTGAAGTTGAAAACACACATTACATGGATAAAGGGCTGAAAAAGCAAAAATGTGCAGTAGAAATGAATGTTATGTATTTGAAAATGAGTGCTGTTTCACAAACTCCCATTTAAGAGTCGGGATTGGGGGAGGTGGGCCAGCCAACTATGTTTAGAGGGCATTAACATCTTTTTTTTATATATATATAAAGTTCATAGAGGTCCCCAAAATGCTCAACTCGATCTCAGCACTGGCCTTGCAAGGCTCAGGATGATTAAAAACAGTATTTGGCATTTTGAGCCATTCAACCATGAAATGCTGAATCTTATAAATGTATTAAAAAATGTCAATATTAATACCAGCGTTGATGTGTTTCATCACAGTACAGTAACATAATTTATTTTCCAGCTCAAAGAATGTGTCTTGCCATACAAGCAGCTCTCTGAGGCTACTCAGGCACAGCAGGCCTTGGTGCTAATGGCCAACATCAGCTCACAATGGCAATGCTAACATGCTAATGTTTACCAAACTTAAAATGTTCACCATCTCATGTTAGCATGCTAATATTTGCTAATCAGCACAGAACACCTAAGGCTAATGGGAATGTCATCAGTTTGTCAGATTTTGCCATAAATCAAAGCATTGGAAAGATACACATTTTGACCTGATGACTGATCTATAAATAAAAAGTTAAGGGATCATCAGAGTTAGATTGAGAAATTTTTTAAGTCAGCACGAATGAATTTTCACTGCAAAAATAAATTAAAATAAATAAAATTAGTTTTACCTTAAAAAAGTTGCCCTTGCAGCCTTAAAATTTCAAGTTGACTGAATTTGAAAGGACAATTTGACGTGACTCAAAACAAACTTTTCTAGTCAAATAAACATGACAGTTATTCACTTCAGTAGTTCACAGTAGTTCTTCATTTTAAACTAAGAACAGTTGTTTCAGTTGATGTTACTTTGCCCCCGCAAAGTCAATATGGGAAACTGCTCCTAGTGAAGTTATAAAAAAAAAATAAGTGTAAGGGGATGGGGACTTAATTCAAATTAACCTCAGTCCTTTATTATAAGAAACAGCAACCATTATTTATCATAAAGTGTGTTAGAGACACACAGCAAGTTCTCATCATATATATTTTCTTCACTCTCAAAGTGCCATGCCATGTTACCAGTCTATATACTGCATGTGTGTTGGGCGTGTGTTGCATGGTGTGTGTGAGTGTGTCTGTGTGTGTGGGTGTGGGTGTGTGTGTGTGTGTGTGTGTGGGGGTGGGGGGGTGGGGGGGGGTTCGATATGTGGGGATGGGAGGGACGGGATTTCACTTTTTATTGTTGTATGTTTTGTCATTTCATTTTTCTTTCTGTTTTTTCTTGTAAAGCACTTTGGGTTGCATTTTAAGATGTATGAAAAGTGCTATATAAATAAAGTTTGATTGATTGATTGAAACAATGCATGTTTTGAAGTGCTAGAATGCTGATCATGTTTCTCTAGAAACTTAATTTAATGAGTTGATTGAACTCTGTACAGTACATTCAGTCAACTCATCATCTCAAGTCAAAAAAACTTCAAGGTAGAAGAACTCATGTTTACAAGTTCTAAAGTGTTCTGAAAATAAATATTGGAATTTTTAAGTTTAAAGAACTTGAGTAAATAAAATGTGTATATTCACATTACGTTAATTAGAAAATATTAGTTGATTCCACTAAATTCCTGTATATTTTTCTTATAATGGTAAGAGGTATCAACTATATGCATAACAATGTGTTGGGTTATTTATTCATGACAGAATCGCATCTGTTTTATCAGACGTGTTCAACTTGTGCTCAGCTGTTTATGAATGGAACTGTCCAGTCTGTCATTTTCCACCCCTCCACCATATGCCTTCAGAGTTTCCTGCCTTTCCAAGTCACCTGTTCTCACAACCCTATCACACTATCAACACCTGCTCCTCACTTCTACATCTAGACATCCCTTTTCTCACGTGCAGTGTGTGTACGTAACATGCTTCATAATATCTCATAGTGTAATTGTGCCACTATGGTCACAGTGTGCCACAGTGTTTCTTTCCTTGTTCTGTTCTGCCTGTTTGTGATGTCTGCCTGTAACTTCTGCTTTTGATATCACACCATGTTCGCTAAAACACCACAGGAAGTTATGTTCACCGTCTTCACACATCGCTGAAGTGACCGAGTGATTCTATCAGTTGTGGTGGAGAACAGACGATAAGAAGAAGCGTATGTGAGCAAAGAAACAACCACAAGACGCCATTTAGCAGCTGCATATCTGCTGTAAACGAACAAACATCTTTGCTTGTGTGGCTGTGACGTAATGTGCCCTGTCAGTGAAAAACAAAGAAACATGCAAGCAGTCTGTGAACAGACTATGCTGCAGTGATAACAGGGCTGAAAACTGCAAGATGAACTTTGAGTCTGAAAAAGTCTTCACAGGGGTGACCACAGACATTTAGATGTGTGCTCGAACATTTTGTCATATCTTCGTCCTGCCCAGATATTCATTGCTCTCATAATGTCTGTGCAGACACTATCGCAAACACTTGTGGTTTACGTTTTGCTACGGTAATTTTATAAACTATACTGTCATGTTTTCATGATTCAAATTCACCACTTAGAGGCACAGACAAGAAAGTCTGACAAGAAAGTTATGTTGCAAACTTGCCTGAAAATATTGGAACATGACTGTGTGTTTAGTTAATGTATATACACTCACTTCATTAGGTACACCTCGCTAGTGCTGGGTTGGACCCCCTTTTGCCTTCATAACTGCCTTAATTTCTCATGGCATAGATTCAACAAGGTGCTGGAAACATTCCTCAGAGATTTTGGTCCATATTGACATGATAGCATCACATAGTTGGTGCAGATTTGTCGGCTGCACTTCCATGATGCAAATCTCCCATTCCACGACATCCCAAAGGTGCTCTATTGGATTGAAATATGGTGGCTGTGGAAGCCATTGGAGTACAGTGAACTCAATGTGATGTTCAAGAAACTAGTTTGAGATGATTTGAGCCTTGTGACATGTTGTGTTTTCCTGCTGGAAGTAGCCATCAGAGGATGGGTACACTGTGGTCATAAACGGATGGACATGGTCAGCAACAATACTCAGGTAGGCTGTGGCATTTAAACGACGCTCAGTTGGTACTAATATACCCCACACCATTACACCACCAGCAGCAGCCTGAACCACTGACACAAGGCAGGATGGATCCATGCTTTCATGTTGTTTATGCCAAAATCTGATCCTACCATCTGAACTTTGCAGCAGAAATCAAGACTCATCAAACGCAGGCAACGTTTTTCCAATTTTCTGTTGTCCAATTTTGGTGAGCTCGTGTGAATTGTATCCTCAGTTTCCGGTTCTCAGCTGACAGGAGTGGCACCCAGCGTGGTCTTCTGCTGCTGTAGCCCATCTGCTTCAAGGTTCGATGTGTTGTGCATTCAAAGATGGTCTTCTGCATACCTTGGTTGCAACAAGTCATCTGAGTTACTGTTGCCAGTCTGGCCATTCTTCCCTGACCTCTGGCATCAACGAGGCATTTTTGCCCAGAGAACTGCCACTCACTGGATATTTTCTCTTTGTCGAACCATTCTCTGTAAACCCTAAAGATGGTTGTGTGTGAAAATCACAGTAGAGAGTGTTCAAAGTCACTTATCACCTTTCTTCCCCATTCTGATGCTCGGCTTGAACTTCAGCAGATCGTCTTGACCATGTCTACATGCCTAAATGGATTGTGTTGATTAGATATTTGCATTAGCAAGCAGTTGAACAGGTATACCTAATGAAGTGGCCAGTGAGTGTATGTGCTGTCAGGATGTAAAATATTGGTGATTTCTAAAAGGAATAGTTAAACACTTTGGGAAATGCTCTAATTTGATTTCTTGCCAAAAGTTAGATAATTAAATTTAGTTTGTTTAACTTAGCATGAGGGCTGGAGACAGAGGTAAACAGTGTGACCTTTGGAGAGCCAAAGGTAACAAATCTGCCTACCAGCACCTCTAAGGCTCAATAGTAAGCATTTTGAGTCCATGTATAAAAAATGGACATAGTCTCCGGGACATCACGCATAGGTTAAACCCATAGGTGAAACTTGAGTGTGGTGGCTCTGGCCATCAGCTTTCTTGGCAGTGCCCGACTTTGTTTAACTCCCAGTTTATCCAAAAATGGATAAAGAGGTGGAGTTGAGGTGGCCAAATGAAGCAGCTACCTAGCCACTAGCCACCTGTAACAGTCACTCAAAGTGCCCATAACCTTAATTACACATAACCTTAAGTCTTAATATAATTTAAATGGGTGAGTTATATAAATATTCATCCCTTGTATGGTTGTCATAAAGGGGAAATTAGCTATAGGGATAAAAAGCATTTTTTGTAACAGGCCATAAGCAGGCTTTTTATTTTGATGTAAAATTTGGCATTTTAATATGGGGATTTCCCTGCATTTGGAGCCAGCCTCAAGTGGCCATTCGGGGAACTGCAGTTTTTGGCACTTCCACGATGGCTTCAGTTTTCATCCCTGAGGATTGCTGCTTGGTTGTACCTCATGTAATACATAAAAAAAAAAACAAAGTATAAGAAAAAACAATGAGGGGTAATGTGCTGGACTTCCCGGAGTCTCAGCTGGTTGCATGGCAAATGACATGTTTACACACGAGGCATTGTGTCAGTTCATGCAGGACAGGAAGGTCATACGCCCAAGCTATTATCAGCTGTCAGCCTGCAGATTGAATAATTTCTAATCAGTCAAGCACCAATCACAGTCCATTCTCACAACAGGAGGATCCATATAAATACACCCTCCTCACTGATCTCTGTTGCAAAAATGCTGCCCCACTCGCTGCTGCTGCTGCTGCTGCTGCTGCTACTGCTGGCAAAGCTTTACTTCCACCACTCCCAGTCCCTTCTTCTCTAGTTCAGAGAATATGGCTCAATGGTTAGATGGTATTCATGTCTTGCCCAGGCCCACTCTCACATGCGGCTTGTGCATTATACACCATGTTTTAGCTTAGCATGCTGCTTGGCTAATCCAGGGAGCATCCCAAATGTACAATATGTAAGTTCCGTGAAGTAAGGGTCTCTTTCACATTTAAACGATAACAGAAAATGCAGTTTGATGACATAACAAAGTACGATCATGGCAGTTGTTTTCTTCACTTTTAAACAACCACCACAGCTGATAAAAATCTGTTTGACAGAACTCATTTATTTAGTAATGTTCACCAACTTCCTTCCTCACTCTCTGACATATCTGATGTACCCTGTGTTTTCACTGAAGTTAAAGCAACTAGTTATACATCACTAGCTGCAACGGCTAGCACAAAATGCACCATTACATTGAATAAATTATGGATTTCTTTGTTTGAACATTGTTGGAAACATTTGGGATAATGTGAGCACACAATTCAACAAAATATGTAATACATCTCTGGCATTTTTAGATATTTTAATGCAGAAATCTTATGTAATATAGCATTAAGAGTGGAACCATCACCATCAACCAATTGTTGCATTAAAAGAGAGGAGTCCTGACTGAATTCTTTTTGCAGGCTATGGATTGACAAACACGATATAATATGTGAATAAGTGAGCTTTAGAGGTGATGGTATGCAAACTTTGTTACCTTTGGGCAGAGTAGGCTGTTTCCCCCCTCTTTCCAGTATTTGTGCTAAGCAAAGCTAACTGGCAGCTGGCTCCAGCTAATCACCATAGCAACAAGAGAGTGGTACAAATCAACTCTCAATAAGAAAGCAAATAAGTCCATTTCCATATAGTCCATAAAGCGCAAGTTCATATTTTTGTGAAGTTTTATTGAAATAGAATTATAGGATACACATGTTCCACTTTGTCACTTTATTGTTGTGGGATATTATCTAGATTTGTGTTCTCAGTTAATAGCAAGTAATAGCAAGCAAAATAAACCCAATATATTGCTTTTTTCACATGTATGTTTTCATTATTAAATCTAGAAATACACAAAGATACCATCTGGGAAAGTGAAGTATTTGTGCAATCACTCCATAAAAGCAACCATCACACTTCATACCTTTCACCTTATCACCCAATCTCCAATTTACCACTTACGCTCTTTTTCTCCGTCAAACTCTCTCAGCTATAACCTTTTGAATGATTGAAATCAAAATGGCTTCTGTAGTGACGGCAATTATGTGATTTTGCCTGACTCGCACACTTAAGTAAACGGTGTGGACCCTTTTGGGAGTATTAGGCTGGCTGGCTCATCAATGCATGCAGGGCAGAAGAGAGCCTAAATTGATTTCTCTGGTAAAAGCAAGGATGCCATTTCTCTGGGCCCTAATATTTAAGAAACTTGAGTGCTTCTCAAGACAGATAATCTTTGTTATTAGTGCTGCAGGTAAAAACACTGCTTTAAAATGCTGGGCCTGCTGCTGGTGTAGACAGCTAGATAGGCAGCAAGAATAAGCAGAGGCAGACATGTGTGCTTTTCTCTGTGTTTGTATGCAACAAGGCAAGTTTTAAAAAAATCTTGCTTTCTTTGTCTCTCCTTGTAATTTCTACTCTGCTCTTTTTCATTCTGTTTTGTTTGCCTGCTGGCTGTTCAGGTATCAAGGCAAATTTTAACATTCTATAATTCTATAACAAAGAAAGTAATAATAAGCAGAAAAGAAAAAAAAGGAAACAATAATAATGTGGTTCACCCATCCGTACGGTTGAGTCTCAACAGCTCTAACCAACTCCAGCATATAAACTTGCATTCAGTTGCCAGCATAGGCACTGGCTCATGCTGACAATACTGTAAGCTACCTGCTCAGCAAGAAGCAGCACAGAACCGAAGTTAACAAGTGACTGGTGAAGAAACTTGAATATCTAGTAAGCCAAAGAGAAATATGTTTTTCTCATGAGTTGGTGGACCAAACTTCCACCAGTGAAATACAAATAATTAATGGACTGATGTGCAACAGGTGGTGAGACACAAATATGACTATATTGGAGCCTTGCTTCCCCTTAGTTGTCAAATATCATGTACAAGGCTGACATAAATACCATTACAAATTAAGGCCCCCCACACATGATCAGATATATGATAAAAACACTTTGCACTGGCTGTCCCTGTCCCACAAAGAGTGATGGTCAAATCTTGAAGGGAACACCAGACCCACCAATTACTGTATGAGTGATCATTTTAAAGTATGTACAATATGCACAATGAAGAATCGATGCATAAACATCTCGCGAGAGTTTCACAAATCAAAGGTTGCCTTCCAGGCACACCCAAGAGTGATGGAAGAAAAGCGATTCAGAGTTCCCCAAACTCTATAGCACAACAATAAAAAACATAATTCATGGTGAAATGTCAGCAGTCAGATCGTGCTATGAGGTTTGCGAATAATACGGTTCATGAACTTTGCTAAATCCAATGCTAAAGTTAGCTTAGCCTTTTATATACCAGGCCTGCACACTACCTCTCAGTGAGGCTGGAATAAATTTTTTATCAATTGAAGGCCGCTTTAGGGATGAAAGTTTACCTTAATACTACCGACTGGAGTACCCGCATGTCGCAGGTGCTTTATTCTATCGTTTCAATTTTTCAATTACTTTATCAATCAATTTGTTCCTAATGATTTCATATCATTGTTTTCTGTTTCTGTTTTAATTAGTGCTTTTAAAAAAATGGTAATGTATTGGGGTCTTGGGGAGAAGCAATCAGTTCTGCCTATGCAGTTTTAATAGATGTCTATTTATTGGGTCCTAATTTAAATGTAGAACTCTATCGGGGCCCAGGGGCACTCTGTCAGTCATTTTGAACTCTGTTTATTTTCATTTTACACAATATGCAAAATAACTGTAACTGCTCTAATTACATATAAATATGCTAGAAGAACTAAATAACATTCTGCTGTGATGGTTGTATCTTACAGTAGTTTACTCCAGTCAGAGGTTCTTTTTAAATATATTGATGAGGGTTAAAGCTGCATTAATTAATATTGTTAGATAAACAATGGTTCACAAATCAAGCAAGTTTTAAAGGGGAACTATCTCTCAAACTTCCCCATGTGTTTGTGAGTCTGACTGATTGGGACAATTCTTTATGAAACTGGTCCAGAATTTAGGGAGAGAAAAGCAGAAAAGTAGCCAAGAAATGAGCTAAAACATTATTCTTAGAGGCAACTGTGAACCGTCAAAGTTCTTCCGTTAAAAATGCTTGTATTTGCTACTGACAGGCTCAGATGGTTAGTACAAGTCTCTGTAAATATTATTGAAAGCATTCTTCTTCACTTGTTCTATACTGTATCTAACCAAATCTTGTTCAAGGAGAAGTCTCATTCTGAAATCTTGCAGGATCTCACTTGCCGCAGGAAGACAACAGAGAAGATGTGAGTGAAAGCCATCAAGAGCAGAGTTGGTGAGATCTTTGATTTCGAAGGTCACGTGTATTTTTTTTTAACCAAAGTTCCCCTTTTAAAGTCCATTTATGTTGACACTGTATGAAAAAGTAAAAGAAACCAATGAAACAGCAGAAAAGGTCAATTAAGCAAAATCACAGAAAATTATTACCCAACTCTGCAGTTCCCTCCAACTCAATCATGTTTCAACAACTTGTGTTTTTATGGCCCATAACTTAGCTGGTTTGGTTCAGTCTAATAATTAATGAACCTTGTTTCCAGAGGCAGCAGGCAGATGTTTTTAGCGAACACCCGCCCAGCACCGAGCAGCACAAGTTAGCAGCGATAGCTGGTAAACACTGTAGAGCAGTTAGCTAGCTAAAGAGTCAGCTATTTCCCTCAGGAGTTAGTTAAGACCAAAACAGAGCTACAAATTCATCATGTGAATTTGTATGTGTAAAATGGGCAACTTTTTGCGAACATGTTAGCCATATCAAGGTTGTCAGGCCATAAGATATGAGAAATCCTCACCGTTAGTAACTTTCCTCAAAATACTGTCTACTGAAGAAATAGTCCCTGTTCACAGCCAGATCTGTGGATTATGACGATGGTATTGTGTCTTCAAATCGTTCCACCTTGTCCAGTTTGTTAAAGGCCCTACAAATGAACTGCAGACAGAATTTTGGATATAGTCGCATTATTTTGTGTGTCCTGTTAACACTGATTTTTTTCAATCTGTTCAATTTCTTGATCTGATAAGATAAACACCTGCTTGCCTTACAATCAGCAAGACTTTTCTTTACAACTTTACACTCTATCACTATATCACAATATTTACTATATCTAAGTTCACATTACTGTTGCCAATTTTGCATGTTCCAATTACCCATAGTCTCCTCCTCCTAGTTTTATTTTGTTTGAGGCAGTGCATCCCTTGTTTTGTGATTGGTTGCTCATGAGTCAGTCCAGATTTACAGGAGCCACATAAAGATGCGGTCTTTATAAATAAATCTGACATGACGTAACCACTACTACTGTGGCAACTTTTATTGCACCTCTATTTCTGTAACATTAATGGAAATTAAATTGTATGTTCATAATAAAATACTGACTATTAAATAACGTTTACTTTTTCTTTAAAAGTGCTTCAGGTTGCTGCCAGGCCTTGTCGTCTTTTCTCCCCTTCTCCATCTTTGCCTTTTTCCAACCTTTCTTCTCCTCTCTTCTCTCCTACTGTCTTTTCTCACATTTTCTTGGCCTCTATTCTCTGTCCTCTGCAGATTTCATAAGCGATGCTAGCTATGTAGCAGCATTTCCATGACACATTTAAACGATAAGCCTGTAAAAGAGTCCATTAAAGTACTAACAACTGCGTACAACTTTAATGGTAAAAGACTGAGGCTAGTATATGTATATGATAGATGACAGAAATACACTCATTAATGTGGAAAAAGGAAGCACAAGCATTAGATGAATGTCAGTGGAACTGAGGCGGTCACATAACCAGACCAGCCACACTGCGATCACCCCAGGAAGAGAGCCGGGATAAGAGATAAGCTAACCTGCCTTAGACCTAACCGTTTGTTCACATTACCAGTGACACTGTTACAAAATGACCAGACGTGGCCGACTACATTGTCACTGAGTGCTGAGAAACGTTGAGGCCAGCTCAACTTTGATTTGTGTCTGCTGTCAGTTTCTGGCTTGAAAATGACTTGTAGCCCAATGCTTGTCAACAGGAGTTGGAACAGACCATGAGAGAGCAATCCAGAATGAGAGGCTTTGTTACTGTAGGAAGTAAGCTAGTTAGCTGGACATGCTAACATTTACAGCTCACCTTAGAGCTGATAAAGACAGTTTAATCCATTCCTCATGTTTGCTCTCGTGTTATACATTTTTGAAAGACTACAAAAAAGACACCACCCTCCAAACTCATGAGACACTGAGTAAGCCTATTGCTAGAGAACCATGTATGCCATTTCGGCATGTAGAGAAATGCAAAGCTTGACAGACCTGAGGTGCCCTTAGTACAGTTGGTAATCTATGATTGCACAGTAGCTGTTCAGAGGATTGACCTAGCGAAGGGTCAATTCTGGCCACCAGCTGATTTAGCAGTGCATCTGTAAGACTTTGGTGTCGGTTCAGGAAACACTACACCCCATCAAAATATTTGCAGGTTTGCACTGCATCCCTCTATTTTTTAAAAGGATGCACAGACACTTTTATGACAGGTAAAAGTAGGGTGACCTGTCCTTCACCTTTGCAACAACACAACACAGAGAAGCAGGACAGGCAGAAAAAAGGAAGAACATTGATAGAACTGAGAATTGGTTGAATGCCGAGCAAGAATGAACAAGGTCAATGAGCTCTTTATTCACTTCTCCCTTAACATAGTATGTATGGGCACAAAGCAGGCTGGGGTTATTAGGGGATAGGCCAACTGGAGTTTGTGCCTCTATCTCTAATGAAATCACTGGTCCATTTTTGGGCAGCGTGGATAAAGTGCCATTCTCCAGCACCAGGAAGGGTGAGGAGACAACCACTGCTGTGCCCACTTCATTAAAATTTCCATTTCTGCAACGGCAGGAGTCACAATGAGCCGTGCACTCGTGGTCTGCAGAGCAAACGGTGGTGTGTGTGGGTGTGTGTGTGTGTGTGTGTGTGTGTGTGTGTGTGTGTGTGTATGTGCCAGCATCAGTATGCAGCCAGTAGTTTGAAAATGACTGAACAGTGACCCATCGGGCTGTGGATGCATGTTTGTGTGTGTGTGCAGCAGGATAGCAAGTGTTTGACAAGCCCAGATCGTTAAAAATATGGACAAATTAATTTTTCTCTTCCTCTGCTGCTTCAATCAGGTAAATATCACTGTTATAAACAAGCAGCAAGTCAATACGGCTGTCTAGCATGAGGCTGCTTTCCGACTGTCTGTCACTCTCTCTCTCCTGGCTGTTGAAGTCTGCATTGTGGAAGAGCCACGGATTTGAAAAGATTATATGCTTTAGACGATTTCTCTGCCATTACCAGCTGGGCCAAGGCAATTAACCCGCTTCATATGTTTCATCTGAGGCCAAAAAAACAAAACAAGTTAATCTGTCCCAAGCTGCGGGAACCTCACTTTATTAGTCCCACGCAAAGAGAAGAAGTTGGAAATTCAAGCTCAAATGCTGCTTTATTGCCTTCCCTTTTCCAATTAGTGCCTGCCATCTTGAATGTTAACAGGTTCTGAAAGTATGGGCTGATTACCTATGCAAATGAGTGGAAAGCTATAATAAAGCTGTCAACAGAAATAAACGGATTTAACAGAGGAGAGTGTTGCAATCTTGAGCATTGCCCGCCGGGCTAAACAAAGAGCGACAACACTCCTGAGATGCTTAAAGTTGGAATGGGACAAAGTGACCAGTGTTTATGGTTGTAAGTTTGAACTGGAATTTGGCCAGCACTCATAAGGTCCTGAAATGTGGCCTGGTTTGTTCCAGTGGATGTGGAGCAGGCTTGGAACCCAGTTTTCTCTTTATTTCTTTCCTTGTACTACTTATTTGAAGTTGGCTAAAAAGAAGAAAGCAATGGGGTTGCATTAATAACTGATATAACAATCAATCCATCACTTATGTGAGTGGCATGTGAGCCATGACCAATTTGTAATTACTGACAAAAAACAAGAATTTTAATAAGGAAACCAGTAGAACATGTTTCCACAGTGGCCCAGAACAGACTATCTAGATCTAGATGCAGCATTTTGTGGCTACGGTAGGTTCTTCTACATGCTTGAAAGGGGAGAGTGAGACCAGGTGTTTGCAATCTGCAAGCTCCCTGCTAGATACTGCTAAATCCTTCAGACTGGTCCTTTTAAGTTGGTAATGAAAACTTATTAGCAAACAGATGCTCATTCACACATAAAGCATATACAGAGATATATTATTATATGTTTGGATTTCCACCTTGGACTCAAATAATCACTCTCTTATAGCTCTTTTTTGGTCTCCACCAACTCCTGAAGGAAATATCTTGCCCTTTAGCTTCTAAATCCTATGACACTGTAGGTACCCTTAGCATCGGTTTTTCCGCATGCAGGGCTCCACTGTCAAGTCAGTAATAATAAACATGCAATAAATATGGGTAGACTTTTGAAATAAAAGGCACAGAAACCACTTGGTTACGTTCAGGCAAGAAATCTACTTTTAGGAAAATATCCAGCCCGGTCTTATTCCCAACTTGTTAGATACTGACGTTATGTCATCACTCCTCAGTGACTCATAAAAGCTTTTGACATGGTATTAATAAGTCCATGTCTGGAGGAGGTGGGGTGGTTGGATGGCTCAAACAAACACAGGACCTTCACCCAGGATACTGAGAAAACCAAAATATTATATTTTAAGGTACATAACCATAGACTGTATAAAACATGGACGTAGCAACCGTGACGTCACCCATTGGTTTCAGGGAGTCGGTTTTGTGACCAAATCATGGGCATTTGAGCTGCGCCATCTTGGATTTTAGTGGGAGTGTACTTTCCATATTTGGCAGAGAGGCGGTTACTCTACGAGTCAGCCAGCCGAGAACCCGCCCACTTAGCTCGGAGCAACCGAGCTAGCCTAAGGCTAATCAGCTAGGCTAATAAGCTAAGCGGCAGCTACACACAGCTACATCCACCACACGACAGTCCCCGAGTCCGACCCGACTAGCTCGACCCCGTGCGACCGCGACACACAGCGAGCGCTCGTACCCTATTATTTAACTGTGAAACAATCATTATTATTTCATATTAATAAAATATATTAAAACGTTAAAAAAACATTATTATTATTGTCATTATTATTAATGATAAATAAAATTTGATAATAATAATATATTAAAATGTTTAATATTTAATATTTACCGGCTTTCACCGCTGCCTCCATCCACTATCCACTTACAGTTACAGCAGCGCACAAACAACAGCAGCTGCTTACTGACGGAGCTGCTCTGTCCATGCAATGTCGGACTTTTTAAACAGAAAAATAAATGCAATAAACACTCTGAGAGCACGAAACACACCTGCAACAGCATTCCTAACATTAGCTGCTCCGGACCTCTATCTGTATCAGCAGCGACCATAAATCAGCAATTAAGTTAAGTCATAAGCCAGCGGCAAAATATGATAATACATGCTGATTAGTGCAAACATCAGGTAAAATAGTGAGAAATTTACTTACCGAAAAAAACTGCAAGCAGACTCCTTCGACGGTCGGTTAGTACAGTCTACACTACAACAAGCCATATTGTCACAAAAACCTATCCAAACATTGGCAAACAATCACGGACACTGCAGCCCCTGTCAACCGCTGGAGGTAGCCGGAGGCCGCTGGATGTAGCCATCTAGCTCAGCCGATGCTTTTGCAAAGACTAACTGCCAGTGCTGTCTATGGAGCTGTCACTCAACGTAACCACCCCTAATTTATGCAAGAAATTTAAGCCTAAATAAGACTAAAAACGGTTGTGGTACAAAAAAATTCACCCCCTCACAGTGTTCACGGAGGTGGAAACTATCAATCAGAGACCAAAAACAAAAAATGTACCAGGCTGTAAATATGTTTTTTTAGGCTGTAAAGTTGGCTATTTTAACATGGGGGTCTATGGAGAATTGCTCACTTCTGGAGCCAGCCCCCAGCGGCAGCCGAGGAACTGCAGCTTTTTGAACGCAGAAGTGATCCTCACTGCTGAAACCTACAACTCCCCCCTTGTACATAATGTTATGTGTGTCATGTGATTTGCATCTTGTGAGTTGGGTCAGTGACATCATGTGACGTACGTAACATAACGCACTTATTGTAACCCAAAACATAGTCTTACCTTTAACCCACCAAAGTTGTGTTGTTCCCTAAATCTATCCAAATTACAGCCATTTTACAATATTAATCACGTGTGTCTCGTACAGCTGCTAAAGGGTAACTTGTGTGCCTGTATGAGATGCCAAGGCCAACAAGTGTGTTGCCTTCAAGGCATAATGATGGGAAGACTTTTATTTTAATAAGACTTTTATTTTGATAGGTGTACGTTAGTACTTCCTGTTATCATTCTTGAAGAAGCTGGATTCCACATGCTTTTCTGTATCCACCATCATCTACACCAGTGTTTCCCAACCCTGGTCCTCAGGGACCCCTGCCCTGCAGGTTTTAGGTGTTTCCCTGCTCCAACACACCTGATTCAGATGACCCAGGTTGTTATCAGGTTTCTGCAGAGGCTTGATCAAGAGCTGATCGTTTGAATCAGGTGCATTGGAGCAGGGAAACACCTAAAACATGCAGGGCAGGGGTCCCTGAGGACCAGGGTTGGAAAACACTGATCTACACTGTAAACACCACAGAGGCAATGTTGTAAGTAAAAAGTTCATTGCTGTACTTATAAGTTAATTTTAAAAACATTATTTACACAAAAAAGTATTTCATTTGTTTGTAATAGGAAGATTTTATTTACATGTATTTACAGTGTAAAAAGACATGCTGCCAACTAAATGGTGATTGTTTATTCTATTTTTGTTACAGTTTCCACTCTATCTGTTTAAGATGGTGTACAGAGCCACAGTAAAGAGCAAGTTAAGCTTACTATGACTCAACTTATCATTTTACAAGAAAGAGTTTAGCTGGTTGGATAGCTGCAGCTCCTACGCTGTAGTGAAGACAACATAACAAGTTTGGATGAGAATGGGTTGAAATATCATGATTTGGATGTAGACATATGTAACATAACTTAAGTAAATTAAAGACCCTCTCCAGTGAAAATTATGTTTTTAACCTTGTTAACATGTCCATATGTTGTTTTTCATGTGTTATGAGACATATCAGGAGCTCAATAAGTAGCACACACCATGTCTGAACATTTCTTGCATTGAAACTACAGTGAGAAAGGGCAGTCTCAAAAAAAACGGATCCAGTCAGGTTGGGTACATGACATCATACACAGAGAACCAATTCCAATTGAGAGGGTGGTGCTATACATATCATAAGCAGCGATGCCCAGGGGGGGGGGACTGGCATCTGTGTGTTCTGGAGAATCACAGAATGGCCGGTACTACAGGACGGCCAGCGGCCGCCTGCCACATGAGGGTATAACGGCTGCGGGCCGCAGTACTTGCGCCACGCAGTCATCACCTGTTTTTTCCCCTGCTAATCTACTGTTTCACACTACAGTCCGGTAGGTGGCAGCAATGCACCTTTAAGTTGGATGCCATCCACCTGTGCCCGCCAATTAAGGAGAAGCAGAAGCAGAAGCAGAAGCAGAAGAAGAAGAAGAAGAAGAAGAAGAAGATAGTAGGAAAGCGACTATATGAAATATGGATAACACTGTTAAAAAACGTAAAGAAAAGGGTGGGGCTGAGAAGACGAGGGGAAAAAAATGCGACATTTAGAGGGTGAAGCCGCTAAATGTCGCAAACTTACTGAAATGTTCAGCAGCAGCAGCACAGCCAGCAGCGGCACCACTGCAGCACAAGTTCATGTCAATGTTAGCAGCATCCAAGAAGTGAGTGGGGCCACATGTGATGATGAGGGACAGAGAGATGAGCTGGTGGAAGTTCCACAAACAGATACAGGGCAAGTAAGTATGGAACATGAGAGAGGAAGAAAGAGTTACTTGCTAGGGCTGATGTTAGCAAATGTTATTCAGGTTGCTACATTTTTATCTATACCCAGTTTGTGTTGCTCAGTACAACGCAAAAAATGAAATGAAATAATGATTACAGTAGTTAAAACAGCTAAATTTTCAGACACAATTTATTACTTTTTGCTGAGCTTTTCATATTGTTTAAAACATGACTGGAGGTATAACATATGTAGCTTGCATACATTAGGCTAGTTAAAAAGAAGCCAACATTGATTTGTGGCTTCACAAGGGACACAAACCTCTCCTGGGTGAAAGTCCTCTGTTTATGTGACTCCTGCACCAATCAACCACCCACCTCCTTCACACGAGGGCTTGCTCACTCTTTACTGTCACCTGACCTCAACAGGAAATCAAGACATCAAATGGTTGAGAGGCACCTCCAGAAATGATGCTTACAGAGGTACAGGCAGCATCTTAGTTTGAAGCATAGGGGCACTGACCAAGCTGCTGTATTTGATGCCTTGGGAGTGAGAACAGGCTGTAATTTTATTAATAATTTTCTGATTTAGTTGCTAAAATTTAGGAGTTCACCCAAGCGCACTACTGCTTTACAATGTATCAAAGATAATTTATTTTGCCTCAGTGTTGGTTTCTAACTTTGCTAATTGTGACTATGTTGATATCTAGATTGTTCTCACCATTGCAGCTGTGGCATGGGAGTGGTAACAGGATGTTTATCACTTGCATTTAGGTTAGTGGTTGATTCAGATCTTCTTGGGCAAACCGCTTTTAAAGAACAGGCTAGTATTTTGCACAGCATGTATGCGTGGGTGAATATGGGACATTGTAAGATGATTTGTACTGCTTTCACGTTGAAAGCGTTCTAAAAGTCTAGTCCATTTATCTGCCCTATTTTATCCACAATAAAAAGGCTTCAGGAGGTGGGCTGCCCATTTTCTATTAACAAAATAAAATGATTTACTGTTGTGTAAATTACTTCCTTCAGTCAAGCTGAGCTAATCACAGAATCACAGAGGACATGTTGTGAGAACACGAGGGAGAAAAATCACTTCATATTCAAAAATCAAATAACCTTCTCCAGTCTGCCAGGGGGCAAAGCCTTTTACTTTGGTCTGAAAATTGAACTTATTCGATTAACATGTTTGCTTTCATCAAAAATTTCATTTCTTTCAAGTTTGTCTCAGTGTGTCTGTGTGTATGTTTGTGTGCACAGAGAAACACTGTCTCAGTAGATTTGCTGTCAGTGGGTGGCTCATATTAGTGTATTTGCACAGCACATCCATGGCTGCAAGGGAAGAGTTACGCTAAAAATCATATGTAGCTCATATCTATGCCTCCGAGACGTTTATAAATATGCATCCATATAGACAAGCCACATTGAGGCAAAACTAGAAAAGAGGACACACAACAAGAGTGAGGCAGGAACTCATCACTCACATGTTTTTGTAATTATCCTTCCTGTAGGTTGTGCTATGTACAAATGGAAGCTTTAATTGCACACTATACCACTTAAGCTAATTAGGCACACAGCAAAACTGAATTGTTAACCTGGAAAATGTAAATGCCCACATTTTAAAGGCAATACACCATTCCTACCCATCTCCACCTGCCCAATTTGTGCCATTCCCAAAGACTGCAGATAAGCACTGTATCTGGAGATAAAATGCTTCAAGACAGACGGGGGAGTTGAACACTGTATGTCATGATGTGGAACAGTATGGTGCAAAAACAATGCACACTTAGCTGGATGGTTAGATTCAAAAACGAGGGAAAGGTGGGACCGACGAAGATCAGGAGGGAAAATTGGGGTTGAGGCGGCAACGGGGTGAAAGAAGAAATAGGTGGCAGAGAATAAGTGCAACCACAGAGGTACCTGCTAAGTAGAAGGGGGAAACAAGAATGAGAGGTGAGAGAAATTGCAATGCATGGAATAACAAACAAAAGAAGGTGAGAGAAAGTGAGTCAGGGTAGGTGAAAGAGATGGAGAGATGGAAAAGGAAGCGTGAAGAGAAGAAGACAAGGGAGATGGAGAAAGAAGGAATCTAGTTAATCTTCTCAACGTGTTTGGTCCTCTTTGTTTCTCCGGGATGTCCCGTGCTTTCAGATGAGGGCTGTGGAAAGTAAGAAAGACAGCTTCTGTGTTTGTGTGTGTGTTTGGACTTTACTTTTTCCTTGTGTCTTCGTAGTGTATTTGAGGACAAATATAGTTCCACGGGATTCTTAGTATTGGGGAGCATGAATTTGCATTGTTTCTATTTGTGTGCTTGCACATGCATATCAGTACAGGACAACAGTATGGATTTGGTCATGCTGTGCAATAAAAGGGACATCTCGGTTTTTGTACAACCAGGGTCTTATGAGAATTGAATATGGTGCCCATTTATTAAAATAAAAAAATGCTCATTTAGTGCATAAGCCAGAAAGGTTTTCTCACATCCTGGTTTGCTTGGAAGTTGTGAGGCCTGCTGCATGTGCACCCATAGACTTTACATTGGGATGAAAAGAATTGCTTTACTAGGCTTTGGGAACGTTTCATGTTCATGGTTTAAGATAACAGAGTCTACATGTTTGGGCTCTATGAGGCTGCAGTGCTTTGAGCTAAATGCTAATGTTAGCATGCTAACATGGTCACAGTGAAAATACTAACATGTTGATGTTTAATAGATAAAACGCTCTCAGAGCTCTCTTTTAAAATAGGGATCTTTGGGGAAGAATGTTTGATGGCAGGGCATTTTTGTTAATCTTGTGAAGCATCTAGATGTGCAAGATCACAAAATCAAGAGATTACATAAGAATCCATCTCGTCTTGTTTTTGCAGCAGTGTTGCTGTGCTCCCTGTCCTCAGCAATTACTTTAATGTGTATACTGTGATAAATGTGATTTTATGGCCTTGTCTTGGATCCACATTTTTTTGCATATAATTTAGAATTTCAGAAACTTTAAAGTGATATTCCACCCAAAAATGAAAATTCACTCAATATCTACTCACCCCTATGCTAATGTGAGGATGGGTGAAGGTCTTCAGTTCACAAAACAATCCTGGAGTTTCAGCAGAAAACAGGGTTGCAGCCAAATCCAGTACAATGGCAGTGAATGGAGACCACGGATAAAATGTAAAAAAAAAAAAAGAACACAAAACAAACACAAAATGTGTCCATCCTGCTTGTGTGGTGTAATCCAAGTGTCCGTAAGCCGTGATGTTCAAATTTGACCCCAAAAGACGCCATTTACACCATGTTTTTAGCCGAAATGTCAACTATAGCCTCTCAGACTCGAGCCAGATGCACAAGAGATCTTGCGATATTTTCACATGTGCATCCATTAAGAGATATACGAAGTCTTGCTATACATCGACGCCGTGTTTACATGCTACCTGGGAGGCTACAGTTAACATTTCGGCTAAAAACATGGTGTAAATGGCGTCTTTTGTGGTTAAATTTTAATGTCGCAGCTCACAGACACTTGGATTACACCACATGAGCAGGATGGAGACATTTTGTGTTTGTTTTGTGTTCTTTTGTTTTTTTACATTTTATCCGTGGTCACCATTCACTGCCATTGGCTGCAGTGCTGTTTTCTGCTGAAACTCCAGAATTGTTTTGTTAACTGAAGATCTTCACCCATCCTCACATTGACATAGGGGGAGTACATATTGAGTGAATTTTCATTTTTGAGTGGAATATCACTTTAATGTGATTTTTTCTTTTCTGTTCAGTACATGTGACATCTATTGCACGCCTGTCCATCCAAGGAGGGGGATCCCTCCTTTGTGGCTCTCCCGAGGTTTCTTCCATCTTAAAGCTACTGTTGATTTCAGTGGCCCTTGTGGATATGTTTCACCACTATAACCACAAAATATTATATCAAAAATAAAATGATCTCAATAAAAATGTTCTCATGTTTCTTTTTAACTGTCTAACTGTCAACTTTATTTAACTTTGGTTGGGAAAGTATAAACACAGGCTTGAATTGATTCACAGGTTTCTTCTATTGATTTAATGGAGAGGCTGCCGGTGGCACCATTTAGAATAACTATATAGAAATAGCCGATCTTCATGCATACGGTCTTCTGTACTTAGGTTATATAGAAGCATCAGAATAAATTGAGATGGTTTCATAACTAGTTAAAAATTCTTTGTAGTAGCTTTAAAAACTTTTTGTACAGATTGTAAAGCCCCCTGAGGGAAACTGTGACTTGTGATGTTGGGTTATATAAATAAAAACTACAAATGAGACCAAACTGTAATAAACTGGAATTTATCTTTAACAGAGGCATTATAAACCCACAAACATTTTAGCACATAATCTCCAGTCAGGAGAAAATATATGTAGCAATGAACCAGGAAAACTGAACCCTTAACATTTTTCCTCTGTTATTCACTTTCATTCTTCCTTTCAATCATTCACATCAACACCTATTTAGATCCCACCCCCAACACTGAAACAAAGTACCCTCACTGGCTTTAGCACAGAGTCTCCTCACCCAAATGCCTCCCATCCTCACTACTTTTATCAGTGACAGGCCTGCTTCTTGGTAAAAGTGCAACACTGAAGGGAAAAAAAATGTCAAGGCTGCCTTGGCATTTTCTCCTCTTCACATTCTCCTTGCCAAGCTTTTGCTCTGCTCTGCCATTTCCATCCAAGCCGCCGACTCACAGCCCAGCCCACTACCATCTTCTGTGCTGGCCAGGAAAAGAAGATTACAGAGAGAAAATGTCATAAACTCTATGGAGAGGAAGCATAGGTTGTCAATTATACATGTGCCACTGTGCTGCTATCTCTGACTCGCTCTTTCTCCGCCCACTATGAGCCACTTGGCCGAGGCTGGCCTGTTTCCTCCTCTCCTCCTCTCCTCTATGCTATCTCTGTTTAGGTCTGACATCTGTCTTTTATCGCACTGCCACATGCACATACTGACACTCAAACACGCACACACATACACCATCCCACATTGGTGCCAGAGGAGAGACGGTTGTCACAACTGAACCCAAAATATTCTGACAGGTTAGAATCCAGCATGGTTGGAGCAGTGAGGGGATAGAAAGTTGTGTTGCAGGAGATGGAAGCATGTATGTCTACATGCAGATGGCTCTATAAATAAACAACCTCAGAGGGACCCACAGAGAAAGATGAAACTAGTGCAAAGAGCATGGCTTTGCTTCTAATAAAAAGGCAGCTCTGGTAGGATTTCCCTTCATGCCAAGTATGTTGGAGTGATTTTTCTTTTCTCTTTTTTCAAAATCTAGACTATTCACTGCTTTGATTTGCTTTATCTATGCAGTCATGAACAATATCATTCACTCCTTTGATGCCCCAAATAACCACAACAATACACATTAAAATACAGATCTTCAAACTGAAGAGATAAAACCATGGCAAGGCTGTCACCAGTGTCACTCCACTTAACAGCAAACACAGCCCCACTCAGGGCCAACTAAGCAAGCCTGAACATTTTGAGGTTGGGGAATGGGTTAGTTTGCTATAGGTAAAAATATGCGTGTTTCAGAGAAAAAACAGCCATAATGTAAATTTATTACAGTGGCTCAGCAAATGAAATCAAAATCTAAAAAAATATAAAGGTATAACGTATATGTATCTTTTTTTTTTTTTTTTACCTGTAAAGGCCATACAGAAATACAGAGGAAAAATGGGCAAGATGCTCGCAGAGATGCAGAAGCATGCAGGTACCTCCATTTTCACGCAGCCTTCTTTTGAATAAGTTGCATCAAACACACAGTCATCATACACATACAGGCACTACTGGAGTAAGTGCAACTTACCCCTTCCAGGGTCTCTCCAGATCTCAGATGTCCACTAAGGATAAACAAATCCATTTAGAAATCATAACAAAAGGGAGGTCCTTATAACTTCAGCCTTGGTTCATAATCACCAGTTTTTCTTCGTATCAAAACTAATCCAGGTGATTGTTGTGTGTACAGTCAGTGCAAACTGGAACTGCTAGCAGCAAACTTTCCATGGTGCAGATTAGCAAAAATGTGAATAAAGAAGATTTAGGCTGAAATAAATAAAGAGAGGTTTACAGAGTTTAAAACAGGCAGAAAAAAAGGTTGGCCGAGCTGGACACTGAGACAAAAGCAGATACAAAGTGAGGGAGCTGATCAGGGAATGAGTTTCAAGTAGCAAGATGGAGATATTAGGTGCGTTCGAATGAGCCAGGCCTGCACAGAATCGATCACCGGCGATCGCCGCACAATGCATGCTGGTTAGATTTGTGTCCGACTTGGTCCCGACTTGCTCTGACGTCATGCACACGTGGGCAACAATAACCTCACGAGATCGAGGCGAGCCGCAGTTTTCAGAGCCAGGCGCCGCAGTTGCTCTCCACCTACTGCAAACGCCTGGTTGTCACCTGATCGATGAGCTGACAGACTCTGATTGGCTCTTAGTTTTGACAACAAACACCAGTGTTGTTAAAATACTAATTATCCGTGTAACTGTAATACTTAACGCTTGATATATTAGTCTTATGTTGTGCGATGAAGTTTTAATCTGTCAACAAGCAGATATTTTGTGTCTGATAATAATAATAAAGGTTATATATGACTTATCAAACGAACAGTTACAAAGTGCTCTAGAAGGCTGATAAAAGAACAGATGTTCCATGTAAAGACGGGGGATCACTTTTATTTTAACTTCAATTTACGATCGACAACACACTTTATCTCTTCAGCTATGAACGTGGTCTGCAAACTACAGGTAACATACAGGTGATCTAACAGGATATCAGTGTCTCTATGTTCTCTTAAGTCTGCTGGAAACTGTCCGTCTTGACTGATGCTTTTTGTCTCCACCTCCTGCTGCGACCGCCTGATCTCGTCTATTCACCAAGCGAGGCGCAGTTCATCTCGAACGCACCTCATGTGACTGGTGGGAGGAGCTAAGGAGAACTAGGGTGAGGGAATGGCAATAGTAGCAGGTACACAGGCAATGGACAAAATAATAAAACTGATATTAAGAGCTGGAGGAAGCCATGACAAAAACTCATTCATAAATCCACACCGGATTTGCTGGGCAGTGCAAGATGAAGACTGAATTATGTTGCACAGGTGTTGTCGTTTTGTTTTTGTTTTTTTAACCTCATAATCCACATTAAATTTGATGTCAAAATGAGAGACTGGAGTTAGGAGCTGTTTTATAGGGTGCATGCAAAAGAGCTGAGAGAGCTCCTTGAAGCTTTTGTCAGTACCTTTCCATTACATGCACAATCAGTGATAAATATATAATATAATTATGAGTTATTATAGCATGTTTTTTGTCAATAGCATCTTTTTCCCCCTTTTTTTTACTACAAACACTTAACACCAACAGTTTTCAGCAAGGCCCGACAAAATGCACGACCTCTCCTCTGTTTCCATTGTTTATTCCAACCAGACCTTCTTTTATCATAGTGAGTGTATATTTCCTTTTTTTTTCTTCTTATGAAGGTTTGGAGGAATATAAATTATGCTTTATTATTTGTTTAAAGCTACAACAAGGAGGTTATGAAATGGTCTCAAATTACAACTGTAATAAGATGTCTCTAAAAAACTAGAAGTAGGTGTGAAAAAATAGACTTTAAAAGCAAACAAAAAACAATTGAAAAACTTTTGTACTTAAAAACTCAAAAAAAAAAACCCACAAACAAACAAACAAAACAATTTACTTTAGTTTTAGTCTGTCAACACACTAAGGCTGAGGAAGCATTGGTACTCATGTTTATTGAGACTGGGACGTCTACATGGCAGGTTAGTCAACTGCCTTCACAAAGTGTTGTGATTGTGTTGTAATACCTATTCTGAACTTCTTAAATCTTGTTGCTGACAAATACGCCCCATATATTATAATTATTATTATTATTATTATTATTATTATTATTATTACTATTATTATTATTATTATTATGAAAACAAAACTAATAGTGAAACTAATGAAAACAAAACTAAAACACAATTACATTACAACTTGCAGTGAATGTTAACCCGGTTTAATGTAAATCCAAATGCTGATAAGAATACAGATATTTCTGTGAAATTAACTGTTGAAAATACATTTTCCACATTTATGTTACACTCCAAGCAGCAACGATCTTGGACTGTGTTTAAAAACAAGAAAAAAATATAGAAATGCACTTTCTGCTACGATTGGGATCAGCTCTAGTAAAATGAAGGTGTGATCGCACCACAAAAATTCTGCAAGCATCTCTCTCTGTCAACATGATCTTTATTTTTTTTCTCAGAAGCACTCAGCATGCAGATGAAGCTGCTTCATAACATTCCTCTTTGTCTCTTGGAGGAGTTATCAGAGAGGTTCTAGTGATTAGCACTGAGCTCTGAGAAGTCACTTCAACATGTTTCATAACAGTCTGCTATACTGAATGTGATAATCACTCTGACTCAAGTGCAGGCAATCTATTGTTGGGAAGTGACAGAATAAAATTGTGTGCATTTCTATGGCTGATCGCAGGAGAACAGACAGCGGGAATACAAAAATGTGCTCGAGTTAACGTGATGCACCCAAGTGCTCAGAAGTTTTCCTCCCAGGGTTGCACTCCAGTATATTTTTGAAGGCTGCTTTCTCTGCACTGCGTCTGAGGCCAATAAACAGAGCATCTTTGATTTGAAATTCCACAGACATCCGAGGATTCAACATTTTCTGTACATTAATCATTATCAGGCAACTTCTGCTCTACAGGTTAACTTGCTGTGAAATCCATAGAAATAAAGAGCGTCTGCATACTAAGATACGTACACTCTTTCATTCAAGACTTATGTCTGTGAAATTTATGAAAATCAATGTTTTGTTTTGCAATTTGTATGCAGATGGGCTCAAATGACAGCAAGTTTAAAATATGTCATTTGCATTAAACTCTGAAATGTGACATCAGTGAACTGTCAGTTTGTGTTTTTCTGAATGGAAGACTTGCTGCTGGTCAGAAATATTTTGGTTCTTAAGTTTTAATTCATTATTTTCCGTGGCACAAAGATGTGTCTAAAAACTCAATGCCAGCACCTCTAACTCTGAGGCATTTGCTTGTTCCCCCCGCACAGTGGTGACACAAAGCTGTACTGAAGTTGAACAGTTTCCAGCTGCCTTCTCAGAATATAGAGTAAGCGACAGAAATATTTATGTCTTGCTGATAAGATGCAGCTTCCTGTAGTTTGCAGACCACAATGAACTGCTTTTTTAATCACTGATGAAGCTGAAGTAGAAGCGATCCCCTGACTGTTACACGATCCTCTCTCCTTTTGTCTGCGTTGTAAAGCACGTTGTAACAGCTTTTTTGATAAGTCCTATATGAATAAGATTCATTACTATTATAAATCACAAAATAAGCAGTTGCAGAAAAGCTACATACACGTGTGTTGTAGAAAGTTGTGTTAATCAAATTTTCTTAGTACCATGGCCTCTTAACTTCTTATGAGTGATTACGATCAACTACAGATGAAGATTTTTCTGAGCCAATTAAAATAGGGCCCATTTGATACACTAATTAGACTCAGCCAAAAAACTACAATGGGAAAGTGAATCACTGGCTCGAACAAATCAGGAAAGTCACTTGAAGTCGACTGAAGTTTTGCTGCTGATCACATGGACACAGAAAAGGCCTCCTGGAGGAAAATTCTGTGGTCAGATGAAACAAATATTGAGCTACTGGGCCACAATGACCAGAAATATGTTTGTAGGAGAGAAGGTGAGACTTTTAACCCCAAGAAAACCAGACCTACTGTCAAGCATGGCGGTGGTATTATGGTCTGTGGCTGTTTTGTTGGCAGTGGAACTGGTGCTTTACAGAAAGTAAATGGAATAATGAAGAAGGACAATTACATCCAAATTGTTCAGGAAAACCTAAAATCATCAGCCTGAAGGTTGGGTCTTGGACGTAGTTGGGTGTTCCAACAAGACAATGACCCCAAACACACATCAGAAGTGGTGTTTCAATCATTCCATCATAGAAAATGAAGAGTTATAGGAATCATTGGAAACTTAAAACTGCCATGATATACATGCACAACTGTATACTTGTTAACAGATATAAACTTCATTGCACAACATAAGTCTAATATATCCAACTTTAATATTAAAATTACATAGAAAACTAGTATTTTATACAAAAAAGAGCTATTTGGAGCCTGTCAGCTCATCGATCAGGTGACAGCCAGGCGTTTGCAGTTGGTGGAGAGCAACTGTAGCACCTGGCTTTAAAAACCACAGCCACCTTGGTCTCTTGAGGCTATGGTTGCCCACATGTGCATGACATCAGAGCAAGACAAGATCAAGTCAGACACAAATTTAACCAGCAAACACTGTACAGCAATCACCACTGATCAATTCTGCGTAGGCCTGGCACAGCCTGTCTCCAGCTCAGACAAGCTTCCTGGTTGTTAAGTCCAATCAGACTGTGCCTCATTTGTAAACAGCTTCTCAGAGCCAATCAAGGATTGTGCTATTTCACCTAACCCCCTTTCACCTATTGCCAGACTGGCTTTGCCCATTAACCCTTTACTGATTATATCTGAGACCTTTTTGACGAGAATCAATCATGGTTATTGGGTGAAAAAAGAGTGATGTATCTCCCATGATGGGTCTACTTTTTGTGAGTAGTCGATGAAAATGCAGTAGTTGTGTATGTCCTACTACACAATATAGTTAGCAAACCACAAACTATGCAAAAACTGCAAACTATCCTTTTTCCTCTTTTTTGTCATTTGATGCCACTTGTTAATTTGTTAACAGGTGTTACTGGTTGTTACCTTGGAAACACAAGTCTTAGCTCTGAGTTTGCCTGGCTTTTTAGGCTTAAAATAAATCTTATTTAATAAATGTTATTTTTATGAAACTGGCTGACATGTATTCAGTTCCCGAGGTTTTCAGTGGAAGGCGAGCATCCCATGGATAGGAATTAGACCTCCAGTAGTTGATTGTTTCAAATGAGAGTGAAATTTGGCCCCACCGGGGCCACAGGAGGCATTATGCAAGTGGTTTAACAGGATGAGATATATTTTTCACAATGAGTAAACTTTCGGAGGCTGTTTAGTTTTATCATGATAAGGAAGTGTTGACGAAATTCCATTGATGAAATAACCCCTTTCAAAACCAAAGATCTGAATGTGCATTCTACTTATGAATGAAAAAAGTGTTACGTGTTTTGTACATCTCTCTCTGCTGAGTGCTCTGGTTATGACTGAGCAGTCCGGGCTCTTATCCTGCAGAATGTCTTTGTTAGCAGCAAAGCAGAACAGAGCCAAGCAGGAGGCTTAGATACATCTCCATATATCAAATCAATCTGGGATGGAGCCTGCCCTTTATTCATTTCTGCGGCCTTTCATCTTCCTGCCTACTTCAAGATACTTTTTATAGACCTCTTATGTTACATCTTAATGTACAGAAATCTTTGATGGAGAGATTTATTGCTGGAGCAGGAGCACGGACCAAGGGAAAAAAACGCATGACGCAGACAAGAGGGAAAAAAAAGAGAGAGAAAGCTAGACAGGAAATTGACAAGAGACTAACAAGAGGAGCAAGTCTCTGTATGTAACTCATCAGTGTAGCAATCTCTCTATTTACAACGTAGTGTGAGAGCAGGATTCCAGCTGTCAGCGAGTGATACCCGGGCAGGTTTGCTTTACACAAAACCTGAGCTCCTGAGCTCTGTCAGTGTGCCATCTTCTTTTCACATTGCTCTTACATCTCGCATCTCACTGCTGAGCAAATGCCAGTGCAGTCAGAGGAGCCTCACAGTGTACAGAAACAGATAGTATTTGACCAAAGTAACTTCTGCAAGGATACTCGACAGTAAGAGATTTTCAAACTTGTGTTTTACTGAACTCACCCACTGATTTCACAGTAGAGGGAGCACAATAACTGCTACAACATGGGGTGAATTGCTCATTATGGTTGGTGCAGCAGTAAATCACATGCTTACCTACACTGTAAAAAATAAACCTTTTTTTTTAACTAAAAAAAAAAGTTTGCGTCCAGGCTGCCTTAAAGGTTAAAGTTGACTGAGTCTGAAAAGACGAAAAAGAAGTTGAAGTAATGTGGTAGTCATTCAAAACAAATAAACTTTTTTAGTCAAATAAACTTGATATAATTCAGCTGTATTTAAGAAAACATTTTAAATAAAGCTTCCAATATTAAGTTGGACCAAAAACTCTTCAGTCATGCTGACATAACATTTAACAATTATTACAATTAATCAAATTTTAAGTGCAAGGAGATAGGACTGAACCATCATTGTGAAAACAAGCAACCCTGACTTGTCTTCATGTGTATTAGGGACACACTGCATGTTTTCATCAAATACCGTAGACCATTTTACAGAGTTATGATCATGTCATGGTGTTAGCAAAAGAAAAACTGGAGTCAAACATGAATCACCTCAGAGTTGTACGCGACATAACCAAGTGAAAATGTCATCTTGCTGTGTTGTTGGGTACCTTCATCGTAGTAGTAATGGCCCATAATTGAAGTTTTACTGCAAACCATCTGCAGCTGCTAGTATAAAAAAATTAAAACAAATGGTGAAATGGTTAAATGTGATAAGATGAAAACTGGGAGATGTGTGAGTCGCAACAAAATAAACAAAATTAACTCAATTACATTAATAAATAGAAAGAAATGAAATATTCTCACATCTACAGTGTTTTCCTTATTAAACCAAAGATTCTACCAGTCACCTGAATTTATGTTTCTGTCTTATACCGATCTAAGACCAGTTATAATTGCCTCAGTAAATCATGTTAAAACACACTTCATTCAAACAAAAACAAGAAAAACAAAATAAAACTCACCCAGACTGTCTCAGTAAGTCTTTCTGCTGTTTCAACAATTATCAGCTCTGGTTTGTACAAAATAAATTCTGGCTCTACAGGCTGTTTGCTTCTCTCTCGTTCTCTGGCTCAGTGGGTGTGCACTGTGCCGCAAAACAGGGCAGCGCCTGTCGTTCATTCATTCGTGCAGAACACTAAATTAGCAAAGTAAAATGACAAATATCACCACCCAAAAAATTTTTAAAAAAAGAACAAACAAACAAACAGTTATGTATTCGACAAACTGCCCAATCCTTTGAGTGAGCATGTACGTTCCGCCAGTCTGCTCCAGTTAGTTAATGTAAACTTTCTGAAGTAACATTCACAGTCATGGAAAGTGAGTGAATTGTATTTTCTCCAGTCATTGTTAAGAGCCAACGCTATCTTGTGTAAGCTGACATATTTAGGGATTTGTTTTGCCTCCACTAACCTCTGCCCACAAAACACATCAATAATATTTACCAACAGAAAAGAGGTCTATATATTTTCTTCAAACTATAAAAAAGGAGGGTCTCAGGAGAGTTAACCTTCAAACAATGGTGGGAAGTCTCCTAATACATTCAATAAATAGAAATGTTAAATTTAATTAATTTCGATAAATAAAATGTGTATATTTATGTTAAGATAATGATAAAAGATCATTGTATGATTTTTTTACAGTGTGTGTGTGTGTGTGTGTGTGTGTGTGTGTGCTGTGTCCATTACAGTCTGTTAGATCCATATCCACTGTTCCCCCTGCAGCGTGTACACAGTCTAATGATCTGCCATTCTGAAGTTGGGTCGAGCCCGTTAAATGGCCTGAGCACACTGACACACTCATGTGGATGATCTACTGTACCTCTCCCCTCCAGTCACAAAATACACACAGCTGCACACACATATACTGCACACACACACACACACAACACACACACACACACTTAATAAATTGGACTACCTCCACAGACACAAAGGCCCAATGTGATAAGCATTGATCGTGGTGTTGGGCTCATATCACTAATAGATGTTCTATGGTCCCATGCCGTTGTTTCCAAATGATCTTCCTGGTTATGACACTAAAGGGCCAGTCCACCACAAAACCACAGAGATAAATCCTTACCCTGCTACCCGCTATGGGTGATGCTGGCATCATCCGTCATGGAGCTGCAGCTACGACCTCTATAATACCCTTCATAGTGTCGGGAATGATTCCAGTTCTTAAAATAGTGTAGGGACTTGGAAGAAGGTGCGGTCGCACTACGAGAAAAGGAAACGAAAGGGAAGACAAGAGAGAATATGAGAGGCAGGAAAAATGACTGCGGTAGTGCGGGTAAAGAGGGCTCCTATTAGGGCAGTGGAGGGAGAAATATTGGCCAGTGCAGCCCCGTACCATTTGTCCTCGTCAGGATCTTAAATAGAATCAGGATCAATTATTCATAGGGTCTATAACTGGCAATAAATGTTAGCTGAGACAGTGTGGCCGGGGCCAGGCAGAGACAGAAAAGTGAGGTTAGACGCAGTTATAGAGGGCCAAATTAAAAGTCTGGACAAAACAGCTGAATAACCAATTATAGTTTGGACCTAGAAGTGACATTTAAAAGCCCTTTTGCTTGCTTGATGTGCTACTTTAACCGCATGATAATATGTGGAAACACAATGCAGCCTTGAACCCAATAAAACCACAACAACATAAAATCATCTCAGCATGAATAATGCTGCTTGAAGCTAACAGTACTGCACAAAGGCCTTGAAACTCATCATTTGGCTCAGGAGCAATGAATCACACAAGGTTAGGTGTAGTCTTTTGTGATTCAATTACTGTCTTGCATTTTTATTGCAGCTTCATTCACAGTTGAAAAAATACAAAGAATAGGTGCAATATCTCAGGTTAGTACGTTGAGATGAGGCTATGCAGCAGACACCAAAATCACTTGTGTCCTTGATGGATTACCAGCAAGTTTGCTCTAACATCTAAGCACACGCTGAGTGTAAGCAGACATAGGAGACATAAAGGATTGTAGAAGGGTCATAAAATGTGGACTGCTGCATTAACAGCAGATATTGTCGGGGGACCAAGGACATCTGTTACTATGGATACCATTCAACTATCATAATTGTTTAACCTTAACCCAGTATTGGCAATACAGAAGAATCAACAATCAGCCAGCTACTGTGGAAAGACACTAGTGTTTTAGTGTCTTCAGTGCTTCTTACACTACAGAAGCACATACCTATACAGCATTAGCTAACATGCTAACTGCAAACATCACAGCAGGCTGAGTGATGCAAGACACATGTCTTTGGCAGCTAACTTGCTAGCTAGCTACACTGGTTTGGGGTCAACATCTGTCTATTTTAGATTTTAGATGGCTGGCAAAAAAACTCCATTTACACAGAACAAAAAACCCACTAACATCCACTAGCATCTGGCTTTTGTCCTCACCGGGAAAGGGTATGATTGGCATTCACTCTCGGGTCAAATGATTCTGCAATGGTCATGCTCTGTGCTCCAATATAATCCCTATAAAAGAATCCCATGTGATAGTACTTGTTGCTGGCAGTTTTTCAGTATAGCTTCTCAGTGTATTGTGTACCAGTGTACAAGGGGCTCAAAGTAAGTGATGTATGCACTTGGTGGACATGGAGAACAAAATTACAGTTTTCACATAATGAGGAAGACAACAGTCAATTATGACTTCAGTGTTACTGACATTGTTGAATGTTTTCTTCAATATTTTTCATTAAAATTATGTGTGATGAATCCAACCCTGTCTCCTATAAATTATGTTCATTTACCACTAATTTGTTTTGCCCAATTTATGTTGTGACAAGAAACACAACTGCTGTCTGGATTATATACACGAGCAACATTAGTTTGAGTGAAAGAAGTGCTATATTTTTGTACCACATGGATGTCATTAGGTAGTGGTCTGAGTTGATGGTGGTGGTAGGAGGCTCACGACTGTGACACTAGAGACCAGGGTTTACATCTCAAGTCCTGCATCTTAAACCTGATGATGTGAGTACTAAAACACAACTATCAAAAACATTAATCTTGCTTTAATTGCTGCAACCAGATATTCTATTGCAAGAGCAGATGTTGTAAAAAAACTAAACAAAAAAACAAACAAACAACTGGATTACATTTTTCTGATATGTTCAGTATCAATATTATGTATCTTGCTGGTTAAATTAATTAATGTTTCCTCAGTATGTTGGTGAAAAATGATTGAGGGAGCAGTACAATTCTTCCAAAACACATTAGCTGCTGCAAATTCGTAGTATATAAATGTGATTTCAGGGTTTGGATGAATCTTCTTGGCATACAGTTTGTTTGGCTCTGCTGTATATACAAGTTGCTCTTTTTCTGCTGCATTTCTGACAGAGTACCAACTCATGAAGTGTTTACACATTGCATGATACAGGTGTCATTTTGAATGGAACTCTAGGACTGCGTAATTGAAGGCAAGATTTCCGTTTTAAAACTTCTAAACAACTCAACCAATGTTATATTTCTTGTTGTACTGTGAACTTATCACAAATATTTCCAACAATGTTCAGACCCAGAGAAATCTATAGTGTCATTCATGATAACAGTGCATTTCATTTAGTTTTTTTTTTTTTTTTTTTGAGAAAACATCAATCAGAAGACAAAATTTTAAAGATGCAATAGTTATGAAGTACATAGGGACAGCCTACCAGTTTTACAAGGTAACATTCTTTAAATACAACACAAACTCAAACAAAATGCAAAATTTTAAAGTGCACAGTAGTAAAAATTTGCATTAAATGCCAAACCGCAGATAATATGTCAGAGAATGAGGAAGGACGTCTGTGAATATGACTAAACATAATGTGAATAAAACTTTATTAACTCATCAGTGAGGATGATTTCTGCTTGAGTCACGTCAGATAGATTTTACTCTATCAATTATCCATATTCACACAGGGGACATTTTGCTCTGACTTCACACCCAGGGTGGGATGCTCAAATTCGCTCAAATCAAATCATTATCATTTCACTGCTTCCTGATTTTGCATTATGCAAAACAGGCATTCCTCCACACATATCATTAACGACTTCTACCATTTAGTTTTAGCGCTGCTATGTGTTTACATTTTGTCTCTTAAAATCATGGTTGTTAAGTTATAATGCTTAAAATTTCAGTCCCGGTTGATTTGGCAACATTGTGGAATGGCAAAAGCAAGTGCATTTTAAACACACAGCATGTAATTCTGCCATTAAGGGTCTATCAATCAAAACAATGACACAGGACAGACTTAGATGATATTGTGAACTAGTGAGACATCACGGGAGTTGTTGTCTTCAATGTTAAACAGCCACCATTCACCACATTCACACAGCAGTCATTTTCCTGAGACATAACACTGGTGGGAAGCTCAGATGTCATACTGCTGTGTTCTAGGTTGCAAATCATATAAATGTGGAGAATCTGACAAATTGCTATCATTTCACCACTTCCTGATTAAATGCAGTGGGCTTATTTTGCATTAAGAAAAATAAACGTATTGCATTTAAGTGCTGTATCAGGGTTTATACCTGGGAGACTGTGTACAGCTACAAATCATTATGTAGCAAATAAAAATGGCCATTCCCATGAAGTAGCACACCAAGCACACACCAAGAAATACTGTGGTGGTTACAACAGTGAGTTAATCTAATATTTTGAATTTGCAGGCTACACATCCCGACACACATCCCAAATCCCAAAGGCAAATGGAAATTATCCCTACACACACACACACACACAACAATACTCCAACACATGCAAATCAACAGAATACCTAATTTCAACCCATGTTTTATATTACAATGTCTCTGTTTCAATAAAAAATGTTGGCTGTACAATTAAACCACTTACTAATGCATTACTCACAGCTCACTCTTTAAATAATGCTACTTGTGTTGATTCACCCAAAAGCTCAAGTGTGAGTATGGAGCCGTAATGACTGAATACTAGTCTGAGTTTGAAATCTCTACTCAAAACCTCCATCAAAGTGTCCCTTGCATATCCATCCTGGCGCAGAGACACAAGCCCGAGGCGTGAATTATCACACAGAGACAGTTCTGGTGATAATTGACTGAAGGAATGCCAGGCACTTACTGATGAACATGGAAACACTCCACTGTGCATCTCCAAATGGCTTTAGCGAGCTAATGGTGGTGTGGGAAAAATGAGCTCACATAAGGCAGGGGAGGTAATGTAGCTTCCAGCTCAGCTCATTTTCTCCAAACGAAAGAGATAATCTGGACCCCCCGAAGGCTTCCAAGATTGAAAGCTTCACAAGCGGAAAGGCCAAATAACTAAGAGAAATTAGGTGTGAACCTGGGCCAAAGTTTTCTCATTCCACTCCCACGCCTCACATCAGGGGCAGTGACGATCTTCACAAGCCTCAGTGATGTAACAATCTACCTTTTCCTCTATTCCCTCATTCCTTGTTTCATTTATTTATCCCTCTCGAGTTTGTGGGAAGATCACCCTTACATCACTTGTTCTATTTTCACTTGTTCCTGTCTTCTTCCTTTTTCCTTTCCCTCCCCTTTTCTGCATCAGTGTTTGCTGCAGAGGGCGCAGACAGAAATGCACAATGTTTGTGACAACTGGAGCACTTTCCATCTCCATCCAGATGGACTGGCAACCAACTGTCTCAGCAGAACAGGCTTTCATTCCCACCAACAGCTTCTCTCGTCTCCTCGCCCCACTGAAACCTCCACAGCCAGCGCATTAGAAAGCTGGAACAAGGACAGAATGATACTGATGTATTCTTAGAGGAGAAATCTGTAATATTATTTACTGTAATAAATAATAAAATTACCATGATATGTCATCAGAGATCAAGGAAAACATGCTAAACTGAAACAGTCGCTTCTCTGACATCAACACCACAGTGTCCCCTTTTGAAATGTCAATTCCAGGCTGTTTTAGTTTGCCTGTTTAACATTAATTAGAGTTCAAATTAATGCAGAATGTTCACCAAATTAGGTGGTGTCTGTTTATGAGTCATGAGAAATCATTAATAATCTTTTAAAAGGAGTAGATGTTTGTAATGATTAAACTGAGAAGTATGTTAATGAAGTCTGGCAGGCAGAAGGAAGTCAGTCACTGAATTCATACTCCAGAGGCTTAGCTTTGCATTGACAGACAACTGACAATTATAAACAGCTGATCAACTTACAGTGGAGGACTTGTCATTGTTTGTCACTGTCAAATCACAATGTTGGGCTCATCTTGCACTCCTGTAGCACACCCGCAGTCTGCCTTGAGTCTCACTTCAACCATAGACTGTATATGAAGTAATATTTCAAACTGTTTAACATGCAGTCTATGGCTCCAACTCACTATTCGGATTGCAGGACTAATTTTTGGATGTGCAATTGTTACATTTTGCTCCTTTAAGCAGTTGTCGGGACATGTTAAGAAACCCATAACATGACAGTGCGTATATCAGTCGGCTCTAAGCCCAAGATGGGATTTTTAGGCTCATTTTCTCAGATTGTTTTCTCTCTTGATTGAAGTAATACATCACATCACAATATGACATTAAAGAAAATCCATATGTAATAATGACATATAACATAATAGCAGGAGAACACGCACAGCAAAAGAACATTTATAAACAATGTGATTATATTCTATCACATGACCTAAAATCCACTATGGTCCGATAACCTGAGCAGATCAGTGTTGGGGACTATTTGAAATGTACCTTACAAGTATTCTCACTGAAACAACATACATTACAATAACACGGTCTTGTGTTGAATAAGCTTAAAACTACTTACCAGGCGGGAGGCATCCTGCAGTGGAGGTCGGCGCTTGTTTGCCTGTTGAGTCTTGGGGCAACATTTATGATTTTAGTTTTGTTCATTTTCTTCAAGAAAAACTAAGATGCCTTTGATGCTTCATTGTACATTTCTAGTTCTATGTTTATTGTTATTCACCAACATGCCACAACAAATTACCTGTAAGGGAAAACCTACTTGGCAATAAAACCCTTTCTGATTCTGTTTCTGATTGTTCTACCTATCCAGTTAGTGAGAAAATAGCTTATTACTGAAAACATACCATGATTTTCAAAGTAGCTACTCTAGCATGCCTGCATGTAGCATTACTATTGCCCAACACTGACCTTAAGAGAGAAAGCCCCCTTCTCCCCAGACTCAAAGCTCAGGCACGTTGTCTGCAGAGACACTGAACTGAGTGCAAGACAGGAGCAACATTATAAGTGAACAATAACAGACAACGACGAGTCCTGCACTGTAATACCCCTTGATCAGCTGTTTATAATATATATAAATATTTATCATATTACATACTGTATATCAGTTGTATGTAGATGTAAACCCAAGTCCGTTATCCTGAAAACAAAGAACCAAAGCTCTAAAAATACATGTCTAGAGTTGGATTTCAGTAACTGCCACTTTTACTGGATGCCAGACTATCTAGTCAGTCTAAAAGCTTATTAATGATTTCTTACGACTAATAAACATACACTAACTCATCCATTAAACATTATTTTTGACTCTAATAAATGTGAAAAGGGCAAACAAAAACAGCTGTTCTGGCCTAGAACATAATTTTCAAAGGAGAACATGCTGGCCTGTAGCATTGTTGTTGTATTTTTCAATTTATAATGTTTACTTAATCTCTGATTACCCATTGAGGTATATATTATTTATTTCAATGGATTTGAAAGCTCCAAAATGTAAGGAGACCTTTAAACTTGCCCACAGCCACACAGGTTAAAAATTCACACACTCACCCACATTATTACCTTGTTACCTTGTGTTCACTTATTTTAATTTGCAGTCACTTAATACAGCAACCATTTAGCAGAGACAGGTAGAAAACTGGTCAGTTTTAGCGCATATTCCTATGTCACATAATGCTGTTTACAAGGTTATTAAAAGGTTGGTCAGCTTAATTTATGCGAATTATTAACATTAAAATACTCTCTGCTCCTGGCAGTCTTTTGTGCGGACAGACCGTTTAACCAAAGTCCATTCTAAAAGCAGGTGTTTTATGGTAGCAACATATTTTTTCACAGTAAAAACTTTTGTCACAGCATCACTAAGACTCTTTTCTGATTCACTTCAATCTACAAGCACAATCAGCACACGTGTCATTTACTCACTAACGTCATTAACTAACCTGTGATGAAGTGCTTGCTGTGGCACATATACTGGCTGGCTGCTTGAACAGTGCTTGTTTTCACCCAAAGGACGGCATGATCCTTCTCAAGGCAGGGACTTGGCAAATGGCTGCACTCTCTCATCTATACTGTTAGAGCTTTGGTATATTTTTGCTTGCCCCTTGGCTTAAAACAAGGCTTGCCCTCAGCCCCATCTTTTGTCAGACTCAGAAGGTGATCTCAACAGCCAGGTAACTCAAAAGGAAAGAGAACTTACTTAATATGACTTCTAATAACTTAAAGCAACTAGCAACATGACCAAACATTGCAAACTAAATGTGTACGCTTCATCTAGAAAGCGGTGCATTGTCAAAAGTGTTTATTTGTTTATTTGAAGGATCTCCATCAGTTGATGCCAGTCGGCTAGTCTTCCTGGAGTCCACACCTAACATATAATACATAATGCATTACATGAATGAACATTAACAATCACATGAACATATAAACATTAAAGCCAGTCAGCACTGTGCATATATTTTGGTAAAAATACTATCAAAATTAACATCTAAATGATTTAAAATAGAATGAGAATTATGCAATTCACATGAAAGGAAACACAAATATGACAACTAGCACAGAGTTTTACCTCCTATTCAGTTTGTCATCTGCATTCCAATAAAGACCTCTGCATATACTTTTTAAGGATAATTAATTTTTTATTAAGCTATAATTGAGAAGTGAATTATTCCAATTTGTTATGGCTCCGTAAATAACTTTTTTTTCCCAACCAATTATTCCTAGAGCTGGGTACCACAATATAACTGATATTACTGACAAATCTAGTATTGTTGAATAGAAATTAAAACATCTTTGAGTTAATAACACAGCTGAACAATGTGGTCAAGCTTGAGAAAATTGTTTGCTCGATGTGAGCCATGAGAGGTCGGAGTGCAACTTTTCGGTGCTAGTTCTGATAGAGCAGCCCAGAAAATGTCTGGCAGCCTTGTTATGTGTGACTTGTAATTTTGGAGGTTAGTTTTAGATGCAGACAAGCACACTGTTAGTAGTGCTAGTAGACAAATTCTAAACCAAACAAACAGTGTGTGTTGAATGTAATTTAAGTTCAAAGTGTCTAAGTGATATAAAAAGTGACAGATGTCTGAAATTTCAGTAAGGTAGGTTTGTCGATACTGATGGAGGCAGACTGAAAGGACCCCTATTTCTTTAATTTTTTCTATGTAACAACTCTGATTGTTAATCGGCAAAGACATAGCATAAATGTTCCCCTAACAGGCCAGAGGATATGGGCTCCTAATAGCTAAAATAGCAATATAGTTTTCATATTTTACATGTTTAAACATATATAAACAATATAACTAAGACAGTATAACCAGTGTAACCAGTGTACGTATATTACCCTCATGTCTCATTCTGTGAGTTGAGTTAATGTATTGTTTTGTTAGCCTTATTCTATGTTTTGTTGGCCTCTTTTAAGGGCACTATTACTGTTAAGTTAGTTCAGTTATTTCCTTTTTAAATCTTTTTTGGGCAAAATAAACCCCACTTTTTAAACTTTTAACCTGTGCCTTGTTGTGCCTTGGCTGGTTATTCTATTGCAAGCCTGTATTATTTTTGTCACATGACTCTGTGTGGTAAGAAACCACAAACTTAGTTCACGTATATCTTGACACACCATCTCTAAAATAGTAACACTAACAGGCGAAAATAGCGAGTGTGGCTCCATTCACTTATGTTTATCAGAATTTTCAATTTGTGGGTCAATAAACCTGAATGGAAACTCAAAAACAGCCAAAAACAAAGTTGAAATACCACGAGTTTTTACGCTTGGCTGAGGTGGAAAAGTTGGTCAATCGATAAAGGCAAAACATGACAAAGTGAAATGGAAACAGACTGAACTCAACTCATGATGTAGATCCAGTATGTTACTTAAATGTCCAGTGAAGCTTCCATTCTGCTGAAGAGAAGAAAAATAGCAGCAGATGAAACCATCCGATCTGTGTGAAGCCATGAGGAGACCCTAACCTTCCTCATATTAAAGGGATAGTTCAGATTATTTGAAATGGGGTTGTATGAGGTACTTATCAATCGTCAGTATATTACCCACAATAGATGCCAGTTGGCACACCTCCAGTTTGGAGAAGCAGGGAAGAGTACCAGCACAAGCTAGCAAAGCAATGTACTGCTGTGGACAGAGTCAACAGCAAAAAAATATTTCAGCCTCCTAAAAAAGAGTCCATTTAAAACAATCAATATCAGTTAAAGTGTATGTTATATTTAGAATATTTTACCACTTTACCTTGCCATCACACAGCATTTTCTGACATGAAACAGTCATTATATAAGCAAAATATGTTTTTTTTTCCAAACCAACCAAACTCCATTTGGAAAATCAGTCATTTTACCTCACATAACACAGGAGTTGATTGTCTACCGTTGCCTCAATTGGTTAGTTAGTGTTATTGTGTGCTTTCAGAGTTTTAAAAGGATTCACCTGGGACAGACAATGATACAAACAAGCTAACATATAGAAGCAGCAGTAGATCAGAGACCTCCGTGTTTTGCAAGGTAAAATTACTGTTTTTGTAACAGGAGTTTGGTTAAGTGGGAGGTAGTGTTATTTGTCTTATATAACAGCAGTTTCCTGTTGGAAAGGGCTGTCTGACAGCAAGGTAAAGCAGCTGAAAATATTTTAAATTTAGTGCACACTTAACAGATATTGGCACACCTAACCCTGCTTCTCCAAACTGGGGGTGTGCTGACCACCATCAAGGTAAACAGTCATGATCATTAAGTTCGTCATACAGCCCCACTTCACATGATCCAAAGTATCCCTTTAATATGTGAAACATAAATTTCATATTTCTAAAACTATGTTTTTATGAATATGTTGTAGACATTGGAAGATGGAAAGATGCACTCTGATGAATTCTGTGTACAACAGTAATCTGTACCACTAACACAGAAACACAGGAGTAAGTACGCTGCAAAGTAATCTTTTTCCTCCATCTCCTGTCTTTGACATGCCGGGCCCCACACTGCAGAAAGTGAATCTGGACACCCTTTTCCTGGCTGATCCCTCAGGACCCACAGCCCTTTCCAGCTCCACATAGGAAGCCCCATGCATTATGCATCACCATCCAGGCCTATTTCGGAGCAGAGAAGCAAAAAATAGAGAGAAACACAGAGCTTCCCAGGCTCCCGCAATCAGTCCCACAGTTGCTCATGTTTCTGTGGAAAACGAGGTCTCGTTCCGACCGTACGGAATTACCAAGAGGAAAACATGAAATATTTAGCATTGTCATCCCCTTCTTCCCCCTCTCTATTTTCTAGCCCAAACTTCCTTAGGGAAAAAGTCAAAAAAAGTGAAAGATGGCTGGGAGCCTACAGTATGTTTTCTTCCTATGATTATCTGGATGCTCTTTTTCTTGGGGTGGAAGCACAAACATGAATTGGTGGAGGTCAGGATCCCAAGATTTCCCCTCAGGGGACAGGATGACACACGCAGAGGTGGAACATGGGATTTGATTTATGCTCCTTGAAAGTAGCGAGGAGAATGGGCTCGGGTTTGGTATAGGTCGGATCAAAGCGGGCGTGTAGTAGAGTGATGATGGTCAGGCACAGTGAGGCATTTAGCATGCATAAATGGACAAACATCCACAGGCAAGCGTGTTCAGTACATGCATACATTCATGACAGGATAAAAATGAAGCTTTTTTTCTTTAGAGCCTGGCATTTGTGTGAAACACCTACGCACAGGGTGACCTTGACACAGATTGTGCTTCCACAGGTACACACATTTGCTCTTAGAATTTGTTTGTGGAACCTGAATGGGCTTCATCTGTTGACATCAAGGCTGTCCAACTTGCAGACCTATTATTTCCTGCTCTCCAAAGGGTGCCACACTGTAGAGCCCATAAAATGGACTGGCAGTCAACTTGATTTTGTACTTTGTGTGAAATTGTTAAGGAGTATGAAAATGTCTGTGTATATGTACAGGCATGAATTCCTACTGTATGTGCAATCTCCTCTAATGCAGCTACTTTTCATCTTGTAGTGATGCATGTAACACCACTGCTGAGTTTCTCTTTTTTTCCTCCCGTAAGGAGGATAAAAGCAAAAATCATTCAATTGTGTGGGAACACTGGGGCCCTTTCAATTCTCTCTGGGACATCAAAGCACACAGCAAGACGCTGCACTATTAGAGTCCATGGGTGGGATGAAAATATATTACAATATCTCGTCTCTGCTGAAATCCATGACGAGGGTTTCATAACAAAGAGCAGACTTCACTCAGTCATTTCTCTCCTCTGAGAATTGTGATTAATCTAACCTTTGATGTTTTGAAACAACAGGGAGGAGGAAGAGATGAGGGGGCCGCTGGGGGAGCTGCATGAGGATGTAAAGACTTAGTATTACACTGCTTTGAATGCCAGGCTAATGAAGCAAATTGAATTGAATCACACAGGATATTGAAACTGTATAGCGCAGAGTGACACAGCATGCAAGCACAATACACACCAGCTTCCTGTTAAAAGATTAGGCTGAGATAGAAGGATGAAAAAACCCAACTCTCACGGGGCTAGCGGAGGGATGAAGAGTCACAGGAAATAGAAACGCAGGATTACTTCACAGCCTGTCGACCGCCATGTATGATGTGTGTTTAAAATGAGATGCTGCGTGTATCATCGTCCACATCTTCTGTTGTCATACACAGAGCAGATATGTGCCGGAAGGTGTGAATCGCAGCCAAGCTGTGCAGAAGTATTGGAGCACATTCAACACACATTGACATCGTGTATGATCGGCGAAATGCCAACGTGGAGTGTGTATGCGTGTGGATGTAGGTTTGTGTGCGCCTTCAAGGTTATGGGGCGCAGGAAGTGCCATTAGGTGTGAATTAGGCAGAATTAAAAATGAATCCGCTGTCATGCATTATTAAAACTACCCTAATTGCATTTGCATAAGTTTATGAGATGCTGTGTGCGTGTGCGAGCATGCAAGCATGTGTGTGCATGAGCAAGTAGGCCTAGTTGCAATCCTTTCTTATAAGATTACTTTCTAAATCATAAAACTGCAGCCCTCAATTCAAATTCTCTTTTCTTTCATCTTGATGTTTGCTGTAAAGCAGTTATTGCCTCTCTTTAACCTGTTCTTACAACTTACAAATTCCTTCCAGTTCACCTGATGAAAGCAAAATAAACCATAGAGAACAGATTTCCACAAGCCGGCCCTCGATTACCAGATGGCTCTGTGTCATCTTAACTTTGATCACAGTATAACGTGGTAATATTTTGCTCCGAGCACAGGGTATTACTACCTCTTCTCATGAGGACTTTGACTCACACTTGTATGTAACAACATTGCCCCTGTGTGGTGAAAGGAACCAAATGTTCATCCAACCAAGTCAAGTTGTCAGGATGTCAGTATATTTGTGTTTGATGGTATTAATCATGTAAATACATGACTGTTGATAGGTGGTGTCGAGGGATTTTTTGTAATGTAGAGGCAGCATTGTGCTACAAATCACCACAATAATACATTAAATTATAATGATAATAAACTAATTTATGAATACTTGGCAGAATTAAATGAAAATTAAAAGTCCCTCAACTTCATAATGAGACTTTCTTAATAAATTATTTAGAAACGATTTGTAATTAGGTTGTAAACTTTAGAAATCATTAATAAGCTGTTACAACATGTTAGACTAAAAGAGCAGCAGCGACCTGTTGCTTGCCAAATAGTGAGCCAACATTTATCTGTACTCTTAAGCCGCAGATCTCATTGCTAATGAGCTTACTCTGTCTTCTGCATTATCTCCAGCATTTATACCTGTCAGCTTCATCACCTACAGTATTTAATACGTTACCAGCATTTAACCATTGCAAGCATATCATAACAGTCAAAAAGTTAATCAATTTAACATATCAAATTACCAGATTCATAGGCTACCGTAACATTCTCAACATGCACCATTTTACATTTTACAATAAGGCTTATTTATTTGTTTGCCTGTTTGTTTGTTTACTTGTCAGGGACAATGCAAAAAACCTTGCAGCAGATTACGATAAGAAGATACAGATGTGTTGCATGTAGGGTGTTTGGCCAAGGCTAATTTCCAATTTGTTTATAAGTTTTATTAGTGATTGCTAAGGTATTTATAAGATAATTGAATGCCTCATCATAATCCATTTGCAAATAATTCATAATTATGGTTTCGTCATGGTTTTATTGTAAAGTGGAACCAGTTTGTTTCTCTATAACATTAAATATTCACAACTGACTAATCAACAGTCACATTTCAAGAAAAAGACAGAGTTGAACATTCTAAAGCTCAGCTAACAAGTTTAGGGACTGTGTGGGTGTTGTCTGAACAGATTTGACTGACAGTGTGTAAGCAACATAAGCAAACAACCAACTGTCATCAGATTTTGATCCAATACATGACATCACCTTTTTGCAATGGAGCCCCGCCCACTTCAAACCAGTGAGAGAAGCACAGACAGAGACATATTTGCATTAATGGAGCGTCTCATTGTTTAAAACAGTGGTTCCCAAACTTTTTCTGGCATGACCCCGCCATCAGAGGCCGAAAAAAGTTCACCTCCCCCACCTCACAATTATTATCAGTCACCAACAATAATTGGGGAAGGAACTGATAAAAAAGATACAAGTTGAATTTTGGTGGAATATAAAGGTCAGCATGATAACATCAACAAACTCTTGTCTGTTTATTTCCCCTACATATGTTATATTCATTGAAGTTGTGTTTCTATCCAGCTAGAGTATGTAAGTCCAATATTCACTCTCCTTGTAAACTTGTTTTGGTCTCCACCAACTCCTGAGGGAAGTACTTGCTAACTTGTTTTCTGTTTGGTGCTAACCAGTGTATTGTAGGTTGTCTTTTTCTTGCTGAAAATAAGACTGATAAGAAAATAACAGTTGACGGATGCTAAAATGCTGCATAGCACTGAGTGTAACTACAAGTGACCCTTTTTACATTACATGTTGTCAATCCTTCTATTCTTAATCTGAAAATATTAATAAGTGCAGCTTTAATTTCACTTTGCACTCTAAAATACCTTACATGATGCTATGTGTCACCCACTGTATTTACTATTTATTTAATGGTTAAATATGTGTTGAAAAAAATAGCCTGTACCTTTTGCAGACTATGCTGGTTGTTGTCATTACACAAAGAAAATCAGGTAAAATGAGGTGAATGAGTGCAATTAGACAGTGTAATCTGGTCATTGCTCATGAGAGATTAAGTGTTACTAAAGATCTGGGCATCTTATCAGTTCTGATAAACGATGACACGCACCGCCTCACCTTTGACCCTGCACATACTGTACCACCCTATCGCCCCGAGATCAAATTGGTCTCACTGTCAGATAGAGCACTATAGTGCTGCAGTTGTGAAACCATATCATGACTGCAGCATATTAAAAGCCCCTCAGCTCCTCTGAAAGAGATCTAGAGAGCAAACTGTATTGATTGTGGCTGCTGTCGAGAGACAGTCTCTGTGATGTCTGAGAAAAAGAACAGAAAGAGCTATTAGATTGCAATTTAAGATCAATTTCACATTCATTGAACATAAACAATAAACTGTGGTCTAGTGGTAAGACTGTAACCTCAATACAAAGAAATCCAAGAACTTTGCATAAGCCAACACTCAGAAACATTGGAAACAATATGTGCACACATGCTAACACTATCCTGCTGATAAAGTAGCTCCAGCTGATTCATGCAGAGGTGTCTCATCTTGAATTAATTCTTAAAGATAGCTCCAAGTCAAGGCTCTTGAGAGACAGCTCTGCAAAAAAGCCTAAACCTCAGTCTGGTAAATACTGTTGTAGAGTTGCATTTGAGTCAACAAAATTTCTTTCCTTGAACTTTGCTCCTTGATATGAAACCAGAGAGAAATCTTTCCCCTGCAGGCTCAGAAAAGACTCACAAAATGAACTTAGTGCAGCGACAGCACTCATCCCTCCTCCCCTCCATCTTCCCTCCATTCCAGCACATTAGAATGAGTAATTGCTAAAGGCAGCTTGTTGGGAGGAAATGGAAATTGAAAAGAAAAGTGCATCAGACTCTTTAAGTGCATCCAAGTCGGTGTGCACACACCTAATCAATGGACACAGAAGCATCTAGTGGTATCACATGCTGGGTTGGGTCAGGTTACTTTGAAATGTAGTCAGTAACTAAATACAAAGTACATGGCAATTTTTGTTATTAACTGCATAATTCACTGGATTCCAAAAATGTTTATCTAATCTGATTAAATTTGGATTACTTTAAGACTACTTTAAAATTTACAAAATAAAAACAATCCGCATTTACACTAAAAAAAAAAGAAAAAGAAATCAAAAAAGAATATCAGACAACAGATACACTGTATCAATACAGAGTGATATAGCTGTGTTTGGCCAATATTGGACTGATAATATGGAGTGACTGATATGTTGGTCTGGCTCTACGCCTTATGCCAAAAAAGGACGCAGCCCACCAGGTCTCTTCAAAGTGGAGCACTTGTCTAAGAAATCCTGCATGTCAGACACACTTTTCATGAGTTAATAAAGCACTGGTTATCATGAAAACGAGTTTCATAACTTCAAAAATGTCATTTTTAAAAGACGGAATCAAAAATGTAATCCATGACAATGTAACTATAACTGCACATTTTTCAAATGTAATCTGGCCTGAATAGAGTTAATTTTTTGTAAATCCCTCACTACCCAACTCTTCATGCTTGTATACCTGAACTTTGTATACAAACACATGCACACACATACACACACACACTGCCCTGAAGAAATTATCAATTGAACCCTGTCCTTTGGTCCACACACACGCACACATGCACACACACACACACACACACACACACACACACACACACACACACACACAGAGAGTATATAAAGGGATGGGCCCTTGAACAACCTCTCTCAGTGTGACCAGCCAAGTTGAAGTAAACAGCTCTCCCCACTACACACCAATCAAAATGCCTGCAGATTACAATGGACGCTGGGAAATGGTGACCAATGAAAACTTTGAGGAAGTGATGAAAGCCCTCGGTAAGTTGCTCACTTATTGCCTACCTAGTGCATAATGGCATATAGAAGAAGGGGAGTGCGTAGCTTGTAACTCTCATTAAAAACAGGCCTTAATCAGAAGGTTGCATTTAAAGATGCAGCCAAGAGACAGGAGGGCTTAGCAGAAGATCTGGAAGGAGTGTGACAGATAGAGTGAGAGAGCAGCAGTGTGAAGGAGGAGGGGGTAAAGAAGAATACTGTGGCACTGCTTCATTTCCTCATTGAGCAGCTGTCAGGCCAAGTTAACCTCCACTCTGTGAACGGTTGCCGTCTGTTACCACGCCAAATAAATATTGATTCACTCCTTTCTGCATTTTCATCCTCCTGATCCGCAGAGAAGGAAGACAGATTCAGACCCTGGATCAGGCAGCGGGCCAGCTTGTTATTTTGAAAAAAAAAAAAAAAAAAAAAAAAAGAGCACAGCACTGGGTTCTCCTCCTTTTGGCGCGTCATTGATCAGCCCCAGAAACACTTTCATTATTCACAACTCTATCTGCAATTCATAAAACAACCCCGGTACACTCAGCTCACGCAAAATCCAGGAAAATCCTGAGCGCCTGCACCTCATTTCCATCGAGCGGATAGGAAAATGACATCCTTATGGAAATGGGTCAAAAATATTATTTAGATGGGTAAATATAGGGGCCTCATCTGTAAGAGTGATGGGAGGAAATTGAATTTTCACTTTAAGGCAAATGGGATATGAATATCTAAACTGTCGGGGTGGGTGGCTCTCTTTGGAAGGGCCCACTGCTGAATGGGGCGGAGAAACTCATTTAGGCCCATTCTGACTCGGAGCAAGGTCATTTTTAAAGGGTAAATGAGACTGTCAAAACGAGCAGCAGGAGAGGAATCATAATAAGTGGCCTGTGCTGTCATGTGTGTCCTCGTATATGTGCTTTTGGTGTGTCTGTGCATATAAGGATGTCAAACTACACACCAAACCAGGATGGGAAAATCCCATCAGACTCTATAAAACTCCTGCCACTCACTGACACTAGATCCCATTCGTTCTTGTGTGTATGTTCATGCTTGCAGACATTGACTTTGCCACCAGAAAAATAGCCTCCCACTTGCACCAGACAAAAGTGATTGTCCAAAATGGAGACAAGTTTGAAACAAAGACCCTGAGCACCTTCAGGAACTACGAGGTCAACTTCACTGTTGGAGAGGAGTTCGAGGAGCAAACGAAGGGCCTGGACAACCGTAAGGTCAAGGTGGGACAGTTTTCTTGTGTTTTTCACTCAGTTGAACAAGAAAAGTCCTCTCAGTGATCGATAGCTGGAGAAATTATGGATGCAAAGCAACCAGAGAGTAGGGCTGCACAATTAACAGCCACATTGGCTATTTACATCCCAGCTGCAAATAACATGGTTGGCTATGGGCACCTGGGTGCTTGCCTCTGCCTGGCTAGGCAATATACACCTGGGTGTAAATAGCCACATTTGCTATTCCATCCTGGGTGCAAATGGACATTTCCAAATGGACATTTCCAAATCACAGAAGCTGCAATTTTTTTATAAATAAAAATGGTACAGTGTAATGAAGTACTTCAGTGCTGCAGAGATTCCCTGCCCTACAAATCTTGTTCTCCAGATGTAAGAAAACATGCTTGTTTGGTATGGACTGCAACAAATGTCATGAATTATATCGCAATATCTGTCAAAATAACCAATATCTTGCAGCCCGACCACAGAGTCACTGATGATAAAATGGTGTTTGTGTGTTTGTGTGCTGATATTAGACACTGGTTACCTGGGACGGAGACAAGCTGGTGTGTGTTCAGAAGGGGGAGAAAGAAAATCGTGGCTGGAAGCACTGGATTGAGGGAGACATGCTACACCTGGTGAGAGAAAGTGTGACACATTGGGTTAAGCTGTAAAAGGTTTGGCATATTTGCCAGGAAATTAGATGTTTTTGTGTAATCACAGCTGCAGCAATAACCTGCAACATCAGTCTCCCCAGTTGACATATTATTAACCAACATTAAACAACATAGTAGAGACCACACAAACACTTTCTCCCTTCACTTGTATGATGAAATCTGTCCTAACCCTAATTATATCAGACTGATCTGTCTCATATCTATCGGCTATAACAATAAAAGAGATAATGAACCACTAAGCTCTCCCTGATTATGTAACTAAGAGGTATTTGTTGCGTCATGTTGGACACACAGTCTAAAGGTCTTTATCTTCTCTTTCAGGAAATTACTGTTCTTGACAAAGTCTGCCACCAAGTATTTAAGAAGACCCAGTAAGATGGGAGCAACCCTTATCTGCACCAAGCTGTCTGTCATGTGTTGCATGTTGCTGTCTATTTATAATATAATTGTGAAGACCTGTAATAAACCAATTTAATGCCACTGCTCCTTTTCTCTTTTTTAAATTAAAATATGCTACAATTATAGAGGAAATACTTATTTGCCCATTTTAAGGTCCAGTCTCCCTCAGTACTTGTTCCCCATAGTCCAGTGAGTGGATCGATCCCCAAATACTACAGATACAAAAATCTTGATTTAAGAATTCATACAGTGTTTCCAGGATTGAAGTCAATAAAATTGGATCACATGGTAAGTGACATCCTGGGCACATGAACATTCCTCTTAGTGCCACAGTATTAACAGTTCTGCTGCTGCTGTTTACCTGCAAGCAATGATCATTCACATATGAACATTTCTTTATTCACTATTTAAAACAGTCTTATGTTTAAACACACACATAGTGAAGACCAGTTTTAAAAAAAAAAAATATTTCAGTTGGTAATACACAAATAATTGTCCTCTTTTTTAAATAAATTTCAGAGCAGTTGTGGTACCTGGATTTGAACTGGATTCCAAATAAACATTTGTTCATTTGTGAACAAATTTTCTTTTTCAATGTACAACCACACTAAATTACTCCAGTTAGTAACACACAAATTAATTAAGTTTTCTCCAATCAAGTTTACAAGTTAGGTTGACACAAAAATTCTGAAAAAAAAAAAAAATAATAATAATAATAATAATAAAAAATAAAATCATCATTTGTGTGTTATCATTTTAATTATTTTTTTAAGCTGGTGCAGCAGTTCTCTTTTTTATTGTCATTAACAGAGAATAGTAAAAAGAAAGGCCCGGTGTTTTGGTTAATTATTTGGCTGTAATATATTCAGAAATAGAATAGTAGGTAATTATGCCATACCTCGCTCCCTTACATAATATAGAATTAGCTGATTTTAACAATAAAAATCGACATTTTTATTGAAATCTGTGATCCTGGCCCTATAGATCCAAACCAAATTTTGTGGTATTGCTCACCGCTAATAGTTCAGTAATGTTCCAGTAATTATTCATTTCTATTGCCCTTTTCTTTCAGTAAATATGTTTTTAATACTAGGCATACAGTACATATCATGAAAATTTTGAAGCAGACCCTTGTACTAAAAATGTTCTCTTTAATATTTGAATATCCACCCTTAAATATACATATAGAAAAGCTCTAGTGATGCACTGCAAAAAACAATGTTGAAGTCTCACATTTAACCAGACATAATCAGTAAGATTTGCGTGACACAAACGACCATTTGAATCCATGGTCATACATCTTTGCAATTGCAGTTGTTAGAATTAAGGCTCAGTCAGAGGTAAACTTTGTGAGTTTTTTAAAGTGTAGCCTGTGTATTTCTTTTTGCAGTGTAGCACGCTGCAGGAGCTCACAGGTACAACATGTTCTGCCGGATCTCGAGCTGCTCCCACAGGAAGCGCTGAGGATCCACGTCGCCAAAAGAAGCTGCGTCAAGTCAGTCAGCGACAGAGGAGATTACAACCGGAAAAGGGGCGTATTGTCTTCAAAATAAAAGCGTTACACTTACAACCATAACACTCGAGTATTTTTGAAATGTTCCAATATCGTAAGTAGGGTCAACACTTATTAGTCAGTTGTCACCACAAAACTGGGCCTACACTGAGAGCAAGTGAAAGCTGGAGTCAAATTGCTCACCTAGATAAGTGATCATGATTATACTCAGATCTTTAAAATAAGCAGCACCACCACAGTGCAGGAATAGTCTGTTACAAGTGAAATCCTACTGCGGTCAAAACTGGTTAGAGTACAAAAGTATCAGCATAAACATATACTTAAAGCAGGCCTATCAAAAGATCAATTAAATCTTATCTTAATCTATTATTAAGATTAGGCTATTATAATTGTTGTTGTTGTTGTTGTTGTTGTTATAAAATATAATATTTAGACTATTAGGCTAAAGTTTTGGTCAGTCCCAGTCTTACAGCCCGTCTGTAGTTGTACGTATAGTTTTATGTCATTAATTTCATATTTCAGAGAGCCATAAGCGCCTCGAGATTTATTGTGAAAATCCACAGCGGAAGTCATGTTGTTTTTAATTCTCGTTCTCCTGGCTACAAAACTTTCTCCACTGAGTTGAAGCTCGACGGGAGCAGCAGGGAGACCGGTTACTGAACGACACCGCAAAGACGTGGAAACATGGTAGGCGCAACAACCAAAGTAACAAAATAACTTTGCAGTGACTTTGTTGGTTTGTCGACTGATGTTTGTAGTTCTTTCGTCAGGAGCGCGCGGCACTGTGCGCGTCAAACAACTATCCATAAACTTTTACACGAGAGTTGGAAACATGCGAAACTAACAGTGTACTGTAAATGTAGCAACCATATGCAACAACTGCATCCATCAAAGACAAATATTTCATGATCCACAAAGTTAAAACCCGCACAGGAGAACGACTTTTTTGTTACATCGTACGACAAAGTTTTTACATCTGCTTAATTGGAGATTTTTTTTTTTTTTTTTTTTTTAAAACATACATTCATCCTGTTATTAGTAGTAGATCAATGAAAAGGCTAGACGTTTTCATTGACATGATTAGACTTGAAAGGACCCAGTCATTCTGGGGTAGGCATGCATGTAAAATGTGGAATGGGAAGTATCAACAGACACACCCCCTCCATAACTATAACCTGATATACAATATAATGTAGCATGCTGTTAAAATGTTTCTTACAACATGTAAGTGAATGACTGACTGAATTAAAAATATCTACATTATCTGCAATGCAAAAAATACCAAATGGAAAATAATATTTCATAAACAGGCTGCTGATTGCCTGCCTAATGAGTGTTTTACAGTCTTCTGGGAAAGAATATCAGCTGTTGTTGAGGGGAGCTGATTAGTTAGCTCATTAGACTGATGTTGATTAATATCTATTAGTATAAAGTAGAGTAAGACATATATTTGTTGGCCATTTTCCTTAATGCAGGTTTAATATCTGTATTTTTTCTATTTGTGTTTTTTTTTTACATATAGTTATTTATAATAATTAAAATTAACAGTGAAATTTTACTCTTTCAGTGCCCTGATGAACATTCGCTGCATCAGTATCAGTCGACTCTAGTCTAATAATTTTCTCTTTATTGTACAATGTAGCCTCTGCGGTTGGACATCAAGCGGAAGTTAACTGCTCGGTCAGACCGGGTGAAGAGTGTGGATCTGCACCCCACTGAGCCATGGATGGTGGTCAGCCTGTACAGCGGCACCGTGGTGGTCTGGAATCACGAGACACAGGTCACTATCAGTACACACAGTCCTCTAATATCACAAGTCACTTGTTTGATCACATACAATCCCTTCATATGTCTTCACCTGAACTTTTGATTGTCTGCTGTTAATGTGGTTTGGATCCTGTGTGTGTAGACGATGGTGAAAACCTTTGAGCTGTGTGACTTGCCTGTCAGAGTGGCCAAGTTTGTAGCCAGGAAACACTGGGTCATTGCTGGAGCGGTAAGTGTCATAACTCAACTGGACTTTAATGTATGTATGAAGTTACAATTCATGTCAGTTACCCTCCTTCTCTGTACTTGATTTAATAAGAAATTAGAAGTTTAAATAATAAATATTCATCTCTTTTCAGTATCTAAGTTAGTTCAGTCCAATTGCTCTATTATTATCTCTGCCTGGTGTAAGGCCACAAGTCATCAAAAACTGCTAGGCTAAAAATGAGGTTTACCTAGTCTGTTGCCACCCTCAGTTTGGCCTTTGTCAAGGCTCAGAAACTGGCATCCATAGACAAGTTTCATTTCATCTTAAACCAGAGTATCTGCAGATTAATTCTATACCTGATATGTTATGATCCATTAAATTGAGAAATCTGGACTTATTTTCCTGTTTATTGTTTCTCTATTACGTTACTACAATTAGACAAACCCTGGATTTGGATTGATGGACTTCACTAAACCGAAACAATTCATTAAAAACTTTACAAATCTCTCCTGGTTGCATGTGGCAGTTGTTGTGGCATTGCAGTAGGGGCTTCACCATCTGTTGCCTAGCAGAGGTCTGCACTCTACCGGGTGCACTTTTGTAGTTGCTCCAGGAATAAAGACTAGTTTTAATATGGGCAATAGTTTTAAAAGTTTTTAATTACAAAGGTAGTTGCATTTTTTATTGTTGCACACTAATAATCACAGGGTTGAAATTGACCTGGTTTGGGTTAATATTGCACAGACTCAGTCAACCAAATTTTCTCTATATGACTGTTGGGTTATTAACCCAACCTTAAAGTTCTTGTGGAGGAAAAGGGAGTTTTTCTTCTGAACACATACATATTAGAACATTAGTTACTCAAACATGTGAAAAGACTGAGAACTATGTAGTACTGAATTCTGGAGTTAGACCATTCAACTGTTTTTCACAGTTGTTGTGTTCAGGATTTTTTGGGCGGACCTGAAACATGTCTCGGTGTTGTGCCATAGCCATGGTCCCCCAACACTATATAAGCCCCACTAACCAACACACAAATGACACCACCTCCCCCTCTCTTCACCCTCCCTAGCTGATGGTTATGAATGTACCTTAAGTGACTCTCACAGTCCAAATTGGCTCAGCAGTTCACTTCAGCTCACTTCAGTTCCAACAACCAGACGCAGAAGAAAAAATATACCATCCTGTTAATGTCCCTGAGCTCTGGTGGCTCAAACATGTCTGGACATGTCAAGTAAAGCTGCTAGACAGAGTGTCCATGTTCAGGTTGTAGTGGTGTTTGACCCTGATACAGCAGAGTGGTGATCATAGCAGATAAATATGTGTTTTTGTGTTTTGTTTGGGGCCAATGCACTTGTCAAACTTTCCGTCTGTCCCCAGGATGATATGCTGATTCGTGTGTTCAATTACAACACTCTGGAGCGAGTTCACATGTTTGAGGCTCACGCTGACTACATCCGCTGTATCGCTGTCCACCCTACACAGCCCTACATCCTCACCAGCAGTGGTAGGAAAGAGCAACATACACTCACACTTACACTAAAAGTGCACATCTAAAGTGTTGGACCTCAGTTACGAAATGAATAGTTCTAAAACGTTCAGCTTTCCTCTGTGTAAGGAGGAAAGTATAGCATGCTCATTATCTCATTATTCATCGTGTTTTATGTGTGTGTTTTCAGATGATATGTTGATCAAGCTGTGGGACTGGGACAGAAAGTGGGCGTGCAGTCAAGTGTTTGAGGGACACACTCACTATGTGATGGAGATTGTCATCAACCCCAAAGACAACAACCAATTTGCCAGTGCTTCTCTGGACAGAACTATTAAGGTACACACGCACACACATATACACACATGCAAATGTTTGTAAGGGCACACAAAAGAAGATTGCTTCAGGGCACAAACTGGAGAAGGTGCTGTTCTTCCAGTTTAAGAAGTGACAGGGACACTTTCTTTCCAGCCAGATGTGATGTAATGAAACACTACCACTAACAACACCAGTTTTGTGAGATAGAAGCTGAAAAAAACAGTATTTAAACATGACAATCATATACTGATATTTACAGTTCTTCACAAAATCTAAAAATGAAATGAAATACACTGCCAGGCCAAAAAAAAAGTCGCCACCTGGATTTAATTAAGCAAATAGGTACGAGCCTCCTATTGGATAATTACTGCATGGGCGATTATCTTTCAGCTGGCAACAAGTTATTTAACCCCAACTGGTGCAATGAGTTGCTTCTCATTTCCTAAACAACCATGTCGAAAGACACATCCCGTGGTCATGGAAAAGATGTTAGTCTGTTTGAGAAGGGTCAAATCATTGGCATGCATCAAGCAGAGAAAACATCTAAGGAGATTGCAGAAACTACTAAAATTGGGTTAAGAACTGTCCAACGCATTATTAAAAACTGGAAGGATAGTGGGGACCCATCGTCTTCGAGGAAGAAATGTGGCCGGAAAAAAATCCTGAATGATCGTGATCGGCGATCACTTAAACGTTTGGTGAGATCAAATCGAAGAAAAACAACAGTAGAACTCAGGGCTATGATTAATAGTGAAAGTAAGAGCATTTCCACACACACAATGCGAAGGGAACTCAAGGGATTGGGACTGAACAGCTGTGTAGCCTTAAGAAAACCACTAATCAGTGAGGCTAACTGGAAAAAAAGGCTTCAATTTGCTAGGGAGCATAAAGATTGGACTCTGGAGCAATGGAAGAAAGTCATGTGGTCTGATGAGTCCAGATTTACCCTGTTCAAGAGTGATGGGCGCATCAGGGTAAGAAGAGAGGCAGATGAAGTGATGCACCCATCATGCCTAGTGCCTACTGTACAAGCCTGTGGGGGCAGTGCTATGATCTGGGGTTGCTGCAGTTGGTCAGGTCTAGGTTCAGCAACAGTATGTGCTCAAAGAATGAGGTCAGCTGACTACCTGAATATACTGAATGACCAGGTTATTCCATCAATGGATTTTTTCTTCCCTGATGGCACGGGCATATTCCAAGATGACAATGCCAGGATTCATCGGGCTCAAATTGTGAAAGACTGGTTCAGGGAGCATGAGACATCATTTTCACACATGGATTGGCCACCACAGAGTCCAGACCTTAACCCCATTGAGAATCTTTGGTATGTGCTGGAGAAGGCTTTGCGCAGCGGTCAGACTCTACCATCATCAATGCAAGATCTTGGTGAAAAATGAATGCAACACTGGATGGAAATAAATCTTGTGACATTGCAGAAGCTTATCGAAACAATGCCACAGCGAATGCGTGCCGTAATCAAAGCTAAAGGCAGTCCAACGAAATATTAGAGTGTATGACCTTTTTTTTTGGTGGCGACTTTTTTTTGGCCAGGCAGTGTACATCAGCTGTCAGAGGCACTCTTCCATACACACTCTTTTTCTCCATGTTTTTTCTTTGCTTGTTGTACTGCAGGTGTGGCAGCTGGGATCCAAGACTCCCAACTTCACTCTGGAGGGCCATGAGAAGGGGGTGAACTGTATTGATTACTACAGCGGAGGGGACAAGCCCTACCTTATATCAGGGGCTGATGACCGCCTGGTCAAGATCTGGGATTATCAGGTGCTAAAATGAACTGTACACCAAAAAGAACTGCCACATGCCTACAGTTTATCATGTTAAAGGTTGTTTTTTTATTCTACACTTTCTCCAAGTAACAGCCAACTTAGTCTGTGTACATCATCCATATGTAATTGACTTGCTAAACAAGTATTGCACAGTTCCCAGTAAAAATCACAATAGAACTCGAACAAATCAGTTACATACCATCCAGTTTCAGCTTTAAGTAGTTAAATACCAAATCTCAACTGGGCACATATTAGAGACTACAGAATTCTCAATAACATATATTCTTATTGTATTACCCTGTCATTCTTGGTTTAATCCCTGTATCATCATCCCACTGCTCTCCATATGACAAAGACTCAGTTGGTGTCGAAACATCAGACTCAAACATTGTCGCCTTATCTGTGTAGATTTTCCAAGTTTTTCCAGTGATGTAGAAGTGTATCCTGCCCTCTTCCTTTAGATATCTTTCTTGTCAGCCTACTTTATTCCATATTAAAGCTGGGGTAGGCAGTTTCTTATTGGTGTCACTGGCAGAAGTTCCATAATAACCTTGTAATTCAAGCGGTGTGAGAGAGAATGAAACTCCTGCTCCTTCTCTTTGGCTTTAGAAAATCTAGTTCATGACTTGACACTTTGGCCGATCACAGGTCAGTAAGATAGTTGATTGTTGAGTCCCAAAAAATGTCAGTATTTGACGACCTGGGAATGAGACTTAACAATCATTTGCATTTCTTCAGAATTGCCTACTGCAGCTTTAAGCAAATGATTTCATAACTGAGCTGTACAGGAGACCTTACATCATTTTCATCAAATATATATATGTAATGGCAGCAGAAGTGGTAGATATAGTAGGTGTAGTATCTTTAGTGAAATCAAAAACAGGGATGGATTTCCACGATGCTACATATCAATTTCCAAAAACAAAAAACACTAATCTGCTCTAGTGTAGCAGATACCGTGTGCATATTATTCGTCATATGAATATTCTGCGTTCTGTTTTGCTAATATACAAACACGAGCGGTCTAGATATTAAAATCATAGTACAGTGTTGCCATATGACATTATGTGATTAGTTTGTGTGCTTGTGTCTTTATCTACCAGAACAAAACCTGTGTTCAGACTCTGGAGGGTCACGCCCAGAACGTGACCTGCGTCAGTTTCCACCCTGAGCTGCCAATCATCCTCACAGGCTCTGAGGATGGTAGGTTTTGCATTTGAATGAAACATTTTAAAGCTACACAAACGCAGAAATTCTGTAGCCCAGCATCAGCACAGCATCTTGAGTGATTTTGATCTCTGTGTTGTTTCTTGAGGCACTGTTCGAGTGTGGCACTCCAACACCTACCGACTAGAGAACACACTCAACTATGGCATGGAGAGGGTGTGGTGTATATGTGGCCAGCCTGGCTCCAACAGTGTGGCTATAGGCTACGATGAAGGCAGCATCATCATCAAGGTATGCTGTGTGGTTGGGTGTGGTGGCATCAGAATCTTGCATGCAATGCATCCTGGTACATGGAGGCACTTCTGGCATGGCCTGTGAGCAGAAAAACTCAGTTTCCTTGGTCAGTTGAGCACACAATGAGGAATTTATTGCTTCAGTTTACTAAATTCACCAACACTGACAAGACATTCATGTGAGAAGTGCCAAAATTTCCCTGTTTTCCCTGATTTCTCATGTAGATGACTGAAATTACAAATGACTAATTCTAAAGAATATAAAAGTCAAGGGTCATGGTCTTATCATATTTAGAGTGAGTAATGACAAGCTGTAAGCATGCAGGACCAGGCTGGTGTGAGCTTCTCATCTCAGAAAATGTTCAAATTAAATGCATTTTTAAAAATTATCATTTAGTGAGGACAGTTTTTCCCAATTTTCATTCTTCGGCTGCTTTCAACTTCTGAATTAGCATCTAATCAATGGCCTCTTGGACTCCCATCTTTTGTCACTGACGCCCTTAAGGATTGCAGCTGGGAATCACAGGCTGGAATAATGTCAGTAATATCTTGTTAACAGAAAATTGAACAGTGACATTCAAATTCATACTGGAAACAACTTCTGAGTTTATTAAACCCCACAAATCCTCACAGAAAATGGAGGGCATGGCCTCTTTATTCTTAATAGCAGCTACAGACGGTCATATAATACATACTCAGTTGGAGTATTATCATATAGTATATTATTTGTTGACCTGTAATATGAAAATGGTTCTGCCTCCTTTTCACCTACAGTTAACCATCCCTGCATTCCTGTGTACCCCTTTTATTCTCTTTTTTCTTCTCTTGCACCTGACCCTCCTCTCTCCTCTTCCTCTCTGTCTCAGCTGGGTCGGGAGGAGCCGGCCATGTCCATGGACTCCAGTGGGAAGGTCATGTGGGCTCGTCACTCTGAGGTGCAGCAGGCCAACCTGAAGGCCATGGGAGAGGCTGATATCAGGGATGGAGAGAGGCTGCCGCTGGGTGTCAAAGACATGGGCAGCTGTGAGATCTACCCTCAGACCATCCAACACAGCCCCAACGGGAGGTGAGACAGCAGTGCTCTGTGCTGTTTGCTGTGTCACATGCAGTTCTTAGTTATACTTTGATCATTATAGTTTGACAGTAAACACTTTGTGCCTTAAAATAGATTGTTGGTGTTGACGATACCATGATAATTAAAAAATGTTAATAATAACATATGATGATATTATTTAAACAATCCAGTTTCTCTTAAACATATTGTATGATATTAAATCATCGCCATTTCTTTCTGCTCTTGCAGGCTCTTTCTCCACCTCCCTATACTTGTATTTTGAGTGTAATTCATTTGCCAAAAAAGAAACAAAACGCAAAGTCTAAAGTTTTCTACAGATGTTGTGATAATATCATTATTGTGAATTCTTATGGCCACTCTAATCGTGTATTGAAGATCTGATATCAAGATAGCTGTAGCTGAGATGGTACAAATCAGCACTGTAACAGTTAGTAAAAAAAAAATAAGAGGGCAATGGGTGCTGTGTTTTTTAAAAATGAAGATTTATTTGTTTCCCTGACATAAAATGGGGAATAAATAACAACAAAACCAAAATAAGAATACACAAAAAACAATGGCATCAGCTATCAGCCAAATTGTTATTTTAAACATCTGTGCATCCCTACAAACTCTAATTTTTAAAATTCATATATGTATGCGTTTTGTGTTATTGTGTATTTGCAGATTTGTAGTCGTGTGTGGAGATGGGGAGTATATCATCTACACTGCCATGGCCTTGAGGAACAAGAGCTTCGGCTCAGCTCAAGAGTTTGTCTGGGCACATGACTCCTCACAGTAAGTCCAAAATACCTTAAAGTGATAGTGTGACATTTTGGTAAATATGCCTTTTCGCTTTCTTGCACAGAGTTAGATGAGAAGATTGATACCACACTCATGTCAGTATATTAAATCTGATGGCAGAGCTATCCAACGGCTAGCTTAGCTCAGCAAAAAGAATGGAAACAGGATAAAATGATTACCCTTACAAAGTTTAAAAATTTTCCCATAAGCTCACAAATTGCCAGGTATCTCAATTACCCAATCTGTACATCACCATGGAGTTTTACATTCAATTTTACATTTCATGCAGAAACTATTTTTTGTACTGTAAACTAGAACTTGTTTGTGTAAGGATCAAACAAGCGAGCTTTAGAGGTGCTAATAGACAGATTTTTTATTTGGATGGAACTCTGTGGCAAGAGTTTGATAGGATTGGTTGACATTAGCCCAGGTTAGACGTGATAGACAGATGGTTCTTCCAATCACCTGCCAAGTATTTTTTTGAAAGTGCTGCCCTTTTCCAAACAGTTTCTAAGGTTGATTTCCCAGATGGTTCTGTGTAACAAACCATCTGGTGTGTCAGGTTAAGTTACAGTATGCTTAGCAAAGCTAACATCTCTTGGCTTTAGCTCCATATTTAGCTTATGGACATGAGAGCATTTATATTTACTCACTGAATTTGCTCCAGAAAGTGAATAAGTGTATTTCTCAAAATGTCAAATTATTCCTAACTAGTTTAAACTGTAAAATATATGTAAAACGAGTCAAACTTCTCATTCTGATGTGGCCAGCTACATTATATTTCAGTGTGTACATTGTTTCCATAGGTATGCCACAAGAGAAGGCAACAGCATGGTCAAAATATTTAAGAACTTTAAACAGAAGAAGGCTTTTAAACCTGACTTTGGGGCTGAAGGTGAGCTGCATTTCTTATTTTGTCATTTGACACTTAAAATTTTTGTGTGTGTCTATATTGTTTGTATGTGAGTGCATGTACGTGTGTTATGCTTTGCAACCTGCTGTCCCACAGGTATCTTTGGTGGCTTCTTACTGGGAGTGAGGTCAAACAGTGGCTTGGCCTTCTACGACTGGGAGACTGCTGAACTGATCCGCCGTATCGAGATCCAACCAAAGCATGTGAGTCTGTTAACTGTTAAGGCTTTTACATCTTCAACAGTTTGTCTTTTGCCCTCTTATAATATCTTGTCTTCCTGTCTTTAGATCTTCTGGTCGGACTCCGGGGAGCTTGTGTGTATCGGTACAGATGAGTCTTTCTTTGTGCTGCGCTACCTACCAGAGAAAGTAGCAGCAGCCCAGGAGTCCAAGGAAGATATGACCGAAGATGGGATTGAGGATGCCTTCGAGGTCAGACACCCGTAGTAGTGTATTTCCTGAAATACTGTGCAGGGGTTTAACTCGCAGAACTTTATTACTGGAAACACATGATATAAAGCACAAAAACACAGTTACTGTATGCTGATTTTTAAAACATTTTGCCAGCCTTTGGTGTCTTTATTTTCTATTCAGGGTTTAACAGAGCTACATTTAAAATGAGTAGACTCTGTTGCACAATTAAAAACTAATCTCTGTTTAGTAAATTAGAAAGTTTATTGATGTAAAACAAAATTAAAATAATCAAAAAATAGTGCTGTTGGGGCCTGGTAAGTACAAAAGAGGGGAGAAAAATGTTTCTTCTCGTCTGCATTCCCTAACAAAGTATTGCATTGTTTGCTAGCTAGCTAAAATGTTCACAAAAATGAATGTTTGCTAGCTATTTAAAAAGCCTAGTAAGCCTATTGTAAATGATGGCTCAGTAGAGAAGCTCTAATTTCTCCTCCTCCTTTGAGGAAAAACTTGATGGCCAAATTTATCTGGAGTGAAAGAAAGAAGAGATGCATAAAAAAAAGGGATCAAAAGAAAAATTATTTGTTTCTCACCATTGACCATTCATATTTTTCTGAAGTAAGGTCCCACGGTGACCCACCAGAAGGGGCCTGACTTTGATCCTTGTTGGCACAACACAATCTTAGATTATAAGGAATTAAAACAATTCAACGACTACATCCAAGTCTTTTCTGTCACTTTCTGCTCACCAGGTGCTGGGGGAGGTCCCAGAGGTGGTGAAGACGGGGGTTTGGGTGGGAGACTGCTTCATCTTTACCAGCTCTCTTAACCGACTCAACTACTACGTTGGAGGAGAGATCATCACCATTGCTCACCTGGACAGGTATGATGCATGTATGCATGAATATTTAAGTATAGCAGAAGGACCAAACAAATGTGTCCCAGGACTTTGCTATCATTTCTTAGGCATGCTGTGGAAATCTGCTGTAAGGCTTTGAAACTACATGGTGTCTTATACTGTCCACATTTTTGGCTGTCCGTTTCTATCTAGTGTATCAGAAATACCATAAAAAGTTCTCAAAAAAGTGCCTTAAAACTGGTCTTTCTCATGTGTAGGACCATGTATCTGCTGGGCTACATCCCCAAGGACGATCGTCTCTATCTAGGAGACAAGGAGCTGAATGTCATCAGCTACTCCCTGTTGCTTTCAGTGCTGGAATACCAGACAGCTGTGATGAGGAAAGACTTCAGCACGGCCGACAAAGTTCTACCCACAATACCCAAGGAGCAGAGGATCAGGGTAGCCCTTTTCTTGGAGAAACAGGTATATTTGTCCTCCAACTTTTTTGCAGCTCTGTTTTTCATTCTGTTTCTCAACTGACTATAAATTTAGGACTTGGATGACTGCATAATTTATAGAACATCAGGCAGCCAGATGGAGTAAAACATCTGGGCAGAATTCTTGTGTGTTTCTTTTAAAAATATATTTATCATGGGACTAGTTTTGCTTCTCACGCAGTCTCTTTTACCACCTCACTTTCTCAGTTTCACATAGTTTCACATATCGAAACTTCCACTGCTGCTTTACATCAAAACACATAACAGAGCAGAATATATAGAATAAAAATGTTTAGAACAGTTTTTTCGTGTTTTTTCGCATTGTGTAGGGCTTCAAACAACAGGCCCTGGCTGTATCCACCGACCCTGAACACAAATTTGAGCTGGCCCTGCAGCTGGGAGAGGTCAACGTAGCCTACCAACTGGCCTTGGAGGCAGAGGTCAGAGCACACATCCACATTCACACTAAGACAAGGTGAAAGCCCCAAACTACAACTAACTACAACATTTATTACATACAAAAATGTCATAGTTCACTGTTTTAGCTAATAGTATACAAAAATGTCAACATATTTGACCACGGTTTGGAGGAGCTTTATGCATCAGATTGTATTAAAATAAAATAATTCAAAATCAATGTTTGCTTTTAACGATTTTCTTTAATCAGTAATATGCTGAATAATGTATATAGAATCTGTCATTGTGAGTCACAGCCCTGGCCTCCCACACTCAGTAAGTGCTTCACTGTGTATTGTTGAGGTTCATGCTCTTCCTCCTGTGATAATCCTCTCTCCTGTCTCTTTGGCACCTTGGCACGTCGGGGCTCCAGTCAGAGCAGAAATGGAAGCAGTTGGCAGAGCTCGCCACTACAAAGTGCCAGTTTAGCTTGGCCCAGGAGTGTCTGCACCAAGCTCAGGATTATGGGGGATTATTGCTGTTGGCCACCACCTCGGGCAACGCCGACATGGTGGGCAAATTGGCTGAAGGTGCAGAGAGGGATGGAAAGACAAACGTGGCCTTTCTCACCTATTTCCTGCAGGGAAGGTGGGTGGAAGAAGAGGAGGGGGAGGGAAAAGGGAGCTATGTTTGAATCCAGATTTCAATCAACTTTTTTGTATATTTTTAAATCACTTTCTTTAATAGATTTTGTTCATCCCCACTTTTTTTGTGTTTGCTCAGATTGGACAAATGCCTGGACCTTCTCATCAAAACAGATCGGTTGCCAGAGGCTGCATTTTTGGCAAGAACATATCTGCCCAGCCATGTGTCAAGGTAAAGTTGTTTCTATTGAGTGCACAGCCTGAGTGCTGTTCTGCAGTGTACTGGCTCTGTTAGTGTGCATATATTAATCTACGCATCCTGCAGAACCTTTGCATGTGCCAGTTTGCCTGTAAGCTATAATAAATATCAAATTTTTTGTTTCTCAGAGGGCGACAAATTTAACAAATTTTCAAGTCCAAATCAAAATATATGGGAAAATGAATAAATATCTCTGTGTATAGTTACATTATGCATTACTGCTGAACTGCATATGCTTCCCTTCCTCCAGGGTGGTGAAGCTGTGGAAGGAGAGTCTGTGCAAGGTCAACCAGAAGGCAGCAGATGCTCTGGCTGACCCCACCCAGTACAGCAACCTGTTCCCTGGCCTCCAGCAAGCCCTGCTGGCTGAGCAGTACCTGAAGGAGACTCACGTCAGGGTCAGGCCGGCTGCAGAATACCCACTCATTATGGTCAGTGAAAGTTGGAGCAACTATACTTGAAAACTTTAATATATCATGGTGAGATTTTATCCTAAAGTATGCACTGAACTAGCTTCATTGCTGCTAGCTGTTAAATTTTTTAGTCAGTCGTTGCATTACAATTTGGTCTCTCAAATGATTTTTTCGGTAATAAGTCAGTATTGAATCATCTGAATTAGCTGTTTTATTAATTACCATTTTGCCTGTCTTTCTGTTCTTCAGCCAAATGAGGACCGTAATGTTTTGGAGGAATCTGCAGGTTTTGGGCACAAAGGAGACATCACTGAGCCAGAGGTGAGAACCACAGCCTGCACCTATTTCTGTACAGCCGGCCGTTGCTATGAAAAACAGCCCATTGCTATGAACACAGTTCTGATAATAGACTCCGGAAAAGGAATACAGTAATTTTTAAATCGATAAAATGATTTGTAAATGAATATTTCTGGTCAAATTATTGTTTTTTTTGTAAGACAGTAGCTGAGTAAACACCATGATAATGAACAATGAGCGGGTTATTGCAAAATAAACCCTTTCAGGGTGATTCAAGAATCATCTGCAGTCCATAACAACTTTGAATAAACCCCGTCTTAGCATTGTTCCATTATAGAGAGATGAGGGACAAATTAAGAGTTCAGCCAAAGCTAATGTATGAGCCTGCAACAGTCTGAGTTAGACAAATCAAGATGTTATCTGTCTAAAGTTACAGTCCTTTCATTAGTATCTATTAGCCACAACTCACCATGGAAGCACTGTCTTAGAAAACACAAAGAAAGAATTTTGCTTTAAAAGACTGTAGAGACTTTGGAAGATCACCACTTGATTTATCTTATGCGGACTGTAAGTTGCTGCTGAACTTAAGAATGAATGTTTGCATGGTGGTTTTTGCCACCCATTACACTGAACTCACTTTGGAAAGGGATCTCTTCAGTCAGTATGGACAGGAGGAACAATGGTGGACTAAGTACAATAGGTCTCAAGTACCGTACTGAACACAGCTCTACAGTTTTTAAGTATTTTTTACTTTACCTGAGTATTTACATTTTATGCTACTCTCTCCGACTACTACTACTACTTTCCCCTCTAAACTTGATTTCAATATTTTGATCACATGATTTCAAGACTTAAAGAGGGGGAATCATCCAATATTTAAAGGCCCAGTTTTTTTCACCTGAAAAAAAGAACTGTTTTCGTTACCTTAGAATGAACCCTTTATATCTACAGAGGGTGTGGGTCCTCTTCCAAGGAGGCTGCCATGTTTTTCATTGCCATGTTTCTACAGTAGCCGTGAACAGACAAACCCAGTTTTATCAAAGCTAAACAGTATGGTCTCCACCTGCTCTATATGAAAAGTGCCCAGTAATAACTTAGGTTATTATTTGGCACTACTTAAATAAAACTGACTTGACTTTATTTGGCTCTAGATTCGGCCTTTCATGTTTTGCACAAGTTTCATGGCCACTGTAGGTTCTTCCACATGCTTGGAAGGGAAGAGTGAGATGAGGAGTTTGAAATCTGCAACCTTGCTGCTAGATGCCACTTAATCCTACACACTAAGCAGGATGAGAGAAAATCCCGATAAGTAATACAAATTTGTTCAGAATGTATCAGAACTTTTTTTTTCTTCTTTCCTCCCATTAATTATCTCACGGCAACCCCCAGGCAGGAAACCACTGGACTATGGACCTAACTGTATACAGATTACAGTAGTTAAAACCAGCTCCACTTTGTCCAACTACAGCAGTAAAATGCAGCATACATTGATGCACCAGTATTAACACACTTATGTAATATATAATGATACATGAGTCACATAGGCCACTGTTTCTGCTGAGTGTCAGAATATTTTAATTCATGTTCTGTGAGAAAAAACTAGACTTGTGGTCCGCCTCTTGGCTCTGTTTTCAGGCTTTAGACAGTGAAGCTCCTGACGAGAGACTTTGGCCAATCACAGGTCTGTAAGATTGTTGATCGTTGAATCTCATTCCCAGGTTGTCAAATACCAACGCTTTGGGTTGGCGGTATTTGACGACCGGGGAATGAAACTCATCGATCAGCTATCTTCGCGCCACCACCCAAAGTGTCAATATTTAACATCTGGGAATGAGACTCAACAGTCAACTGTCTTTCTTCAGAATCACTTACTGAAACCTTTAAAATGAGATTTCTGAGAGTACATCTGAACTTTTACTTAAGTGGGAGTTTGAATGCAGGACTATTATTTCATACTAAAATCACTTGGATAAATATGGACCCGGCATGGGTCAGTGTAGTACCAATGCCATGATGGGTTAACTTTACCAAGCAACCACCTAAGAAAAGGGGTTGTTTTGATGCAGTGACCCAACACCTAACATTGGGTCCAAACAACCCATAAGTACTGGGTAAAGTTAACCTACTTTTACACTATATTAACCAATGCTGGGCCAAATTTTTAATTAATAATAATAATGATTAATTAAATAATAATAATTAATAATTTAATGCAGAAATGTTAGTGTGTTGCAAGGCAGCATTGTTACATTCATGTATTGGTATTTTTACTTAAGAAAAGGATCCAAACACTTCTTCCATCACTGACTGTTTCAATGTGCATGTAAGCATTTTGAACCTGTCCTTTAACACAGAACAGTAATTCTGCTTGTTCTGTATACAGGAGGTGATGGAGAGCATGAATGAAACAGTCATGGTAGCAGCAGTGACAAAGACTGCACCTGCAGAGACCGTAGCTGTGGAGGAACTCATCCCACCAAAGCAGGAGATCATTGATCCTGTTTCAACAACAGAAGAAGAAGAAGAAGAAGAAGAATCCATCCCAACAGCAGTGTCCCCTCTGCCTGTCACAGTAACAGAAGAGCATGTTGAACCAAGACAAGCAGAATCTGTGTCTTCTGAGGAGGAGGACACCATTGCTAAGTCAGAGGAGGCTTCAGTCCCTGTAGAGGAAGACATTTTGGACTCCACCACCACAGAGATTACCCCCACAGAGCCAGAGGTGGTGCAATCCAGACCCATAGAAGAGGTCAGCTCATCACTTGAGACAGATGTTGAAGAAGTTGATGCTCTACCTGCTTCTTCTGAAACATCTCTAATAGCTGGGACAGCATCAAAAACCCTCATGGCAACAGAAGAAACACCAAGTGAGACAGAAACCATGGCAACAGAGGATGACCTAGTTAGCACTGATCTGACAGTTGATACCAATATAACAGAATCTATACCATCTGGAGAAATGCCTGTTAATGAAGAAGTGAAAACAGGTATAATTTCCTCTGAAGCACCAACCATCATGGATGTAGCAGCTGAGGAGACTTGTGTTGCTGAGGAACTTGTTTCAGAAGCACCAACTATCTTAGATACAACAGCAGAGGAGACTCCTGTTACTGAGGAACTTGTTTCAGAAACAGCACCGTCGCTCGTAGCACTGGAGGAGGAGCTCATCTCTTTTGAAAACACTCCCTCAAACAAAGCGGAGGAGTTAATCTCCTTTGAAAACACAGCCAGTTCAGTGTCGGATGTGCCTGTCCACGTCCAGAAATTTCCAGATTTGGCCCTCGATCCACTGCTTGACCCACTTGCAGACCCAATGCCAGTATTGATGCCTGTCGCAACACAAGTAGAACAAGAGGAGCAAACCACAGCATTCCCAGTAAAGCCTGAGGACAAACTGGAGCCCGATGTGCCCCTGCAGGCTGAGCCAGAGGTTTTATCCCCAGCAGAGCAGGAGGCAAGTCCTGAGGGAGCTGAGGAGCCAGCAGAGGACCTCGAGGCAGAGATGAATGATGAGGTAAACATCAGTTTTTAATTTTCCATCTAATATCAGCATGATTATGGAAGCAGATTTATTATGTAATAGAATAAATTATAGTATGTAGCCATTAACTTTTCCTTTAAAGGGATAGTTTAGATTTTTAGAGTAGGGTTGTTTGAGGTACTTGTTCATAGTCAGTGTTAACAGTATATGGCTTTCGATACACCCTAGTTTGGAGAAGCAGCAGGAGTACTGGTGTTGAAAGCTAAGCAATGTACTGCTCTAGACAGGGTTAGCAGCAAAACACATTTTAGCCATCTAAAAACATCATTACCAGTGTATGCTATGTGTAGAATATATTTTCAAAAGCTTTACCTGTCCGTCAGACATCCTTTTCTGACAGGTAACCACCGTTAATATAAGCCAAACATCACTTTCTCCAAAGCCACCAGACTCCTTGGCAAAATTTTATTTTAAAATTGGGACTTGCTGGTGATGTACTGCTACATTATTCATTTAGTCTCTTTGGTGTTTTAAAAGTTTAGTTTGGATTCTCCTGAAGTCACACAATGACACAAAGTCACACAATTCCTCAAACAAACTAACCAACTGTGGCAGTGGTAGATGAGCAACTCCTACTGAGCAACTGATATTGATTTTTGTTTTTTTAGATGGGCCTTTTTGAGTTGGCTTAAACACATTTTGTTGCTGAACCTGTTCACAGCAGTACACTGCTTAGCTTCCCACACCGGTACTACCGCTGCTTCTCCAAACTCGGGGCATGCCAACCGCCACCTACTGTAGGTAATACGCTTACTATGGATAAATACCTCATACAGCCCCACTTTAAAAAATCCAAACTATCCCTGGTATACAACGCAACACCTTTTGTTTCCACCTTCACATTTCTTTGTACCTGTAGGCACTGGATGATCTGGATCTGGACAATTTTGACCTGGATGATATCGACACCACAGATGTCAACCTGGATGACGACTTCTTGAGTGAATAGGAACCTCCACAAGCCAAACTTTTCTGTTTTTTCAGTGACCAAAGAACAAAAAGGGCTGTTTTCCAGGACGACGATAAGCTGTTAACAGACTAAAATGCCTTGTCTCCTTTGTTTACAACGATGGTACTGTAGGACTATATAGATAAGTAATACACATCCAAAACGGCAGGTTTAACCTGAAATTGTCATCTGGGAGACCAAACCTATGCCTTCTGTAGTAAAAGTAATAAAGGGTAGATCAAAAGGGACAAATATGTGCAAAAGGAGAAATTGGGATAAGAAATAGAAAGGTGTATGGAAATATGGGATACACTGCAGCCAAAGTATCCAGTTCAGACTATTTTTCTTAACAGCTTTTTACACTAAACATTTGCTATTTAACATGGCAGTTTGTGCTAGAGTCACATCAGTAATTTAATATCATCAGTTTACAGTTAAAAATCACTTTTTAAGGACAAAGCAACTGATTGCAATGTGAACCATTATGAAAAATGACTTACTCTCAGTACCTCTTCTTTTTCCTCATACCTCATACACTAGAACACCACTGTTGATCAGGGTGTTATCCTAACCATGGAGGGATTTGTTTGAATTAAGTTTGAATATTTTATTCTTGGAGAAAGAAATTAACCATTCATTTTCACAAAAACATTCCTGCTGGATTTTTGCTCATTAGAGCAGCATTTTTTAATTTTTATCTTGGGACAAGGGTGCCTGTGTCTTCCAAATGCCTAATTTTAACAAATATTCAAAACCAGCTCACGATTTGGAAAAATCCCCCATTTGGTTATGCTCAGTGTCTTTATGTCCTAAGTGCATGTCTACTTCCCAAAACTTGTCTATTCCACATGCTGCAGCATTCAGTTTATCAGATAAACTGATATAAAATCAACAGTGTGTTTCTGTTACAGGTGCCTTATGTTTTTTCCTTCCTTTTTGTTTTTTTAAAGGTTGTGTTTGGATGTTACATTGTGTCTGGGCTAAGAAAGTGAATTACATCAATAAAGTCTTCCATGTTATTCAGGCCTCCAGTTATTTTAATCCAACATGTCACACAAGTACAAAGCTCTTTATTTTGTTATGTACATCATTTGACTTAACACATCAGGTCTGACTCGGTGGTTCAAATGAAATTAAATATACGTAGACGATAAGAGCATTTTACTGCAATTTCTGTCCATGGATAAATGACAAAACTTGTGCATGTTACAAGCCGTTTCAAAGCTTCTTCTTCAAGTCAATGGCTGTGAAGTGTATGGCTTCCATTTGACCCGGACGTGCAAGAAAAGGAAGCTGCCATACTATTTTCAGTCTGTTTTTCTCTTCCTTGTGGATGAATTTATACATTACTATTTAGGAGTGGGCCAGTCAGGCAGCAGAGGTCTTAGCCGCCATCTGTTCATATGCCTGTAGGGCCAGCTCGATGTAGCCCGCCCTCTGGGACTCCTTCTGGGCATAGATCTGCAAGGACATGGGTCAGAGGTCAGCATAATGGCAAAGGAAAAGGTCAACCCAATTACTCTGAAGTTGGGTCTGTGCAAAAAAGAAATCTAAAAGTAGAGTATTAATTGTTTTTGTGGCAGACTAATAAAACACAGCTCCACTATTAAGCGTGACTAAATGAGAGGCCTTGTGTGATAGTGACTGTAGCAGACAGACACACACCCGTGTCTCCTGCTGCTAACCTTTCACATTAAATGGCTGTCATTCTCAATGTCCCTCCCCATGGCTTCAAGGCCGACGGGATGTGAGCGCTAATAAGACCTGATGTGTCCTGGGCTTGGCCCCACAGTTCCCACGCTGGAGACAAACCCAAACCTCTCACACAGGAAACCTTAGATGAGACAGCCTTGACTTGACCTCTCAAGAGCTACACCGACTCCTGATTTACTCTAATACCTGAGGGACGCAATTTATATGACCTGGACAATTTCTGGATCAAATGGCAATAGATAATATACACAGAGCAAATTGAATACAAGTGTGAAATAGAGCTACGAGTCAGCAGATATTTCCTGTCAAGGTTGTGTGTTCTCACCTTCAGCAGGTCGGTGCCAGTGGCCTGCTGGCTGGCAGCTTCCCGAGCCGACTCGCTGTGTGGGTGGACCATGTGGAAGAGAGACACTAGGCTCACACCATCCTGGAAACTGGACCAAACACATACACACTGGTGTGACCTAACTCATTTTAACATCAGGTTACAGGGATAGTTTGGATGATTTAATGTGGGTTGTTCAAGGCATTTATCAATAGTGTAAGAGCTACAGTAGAAGCCAGTCCATAGCCCCTGGTTTGAAGAAGCAGAGAGGCACAAGAACACAAGCTAAGCAATGCACTGCTGTGGACAGGGTCAGCAACAAAACTTATTTTAGCCACTTAATAAAGGTATAGGGGGAATAATAATATGGGAAACTGTTTGTTATATAAGCGAAATCACTCTCTCCAAACCAACCAAACTTAAAGAGTGTAATGATTTTATCCTTTGTATTACTCCTCAAGCCATCTAAAATTTTGCTTTTCTGTCCAAACTTTTCTGTCTTTCCATAGCTGATTACAATTTTAAAGCTATCTGGCTGTTACTAATTATTTGTGCAAATAACTTTAAAATGAAAAGTGCATCTGTGCTTAAGTGACTCAGAACCAAGTACTTGTGTGGTTTGTCTGGTTTGTCTGGTTAATGAGGTTGTGACAACAGTGTGCTCTGCAAAATCCACCACACACTTGCACAATCATACTAGGAAAACTAAGACTTCAAGGAAATATTGCAAGTGTGGGTGTAAGGACATACTCAACCTCATAATGAAACAAATGAAGGCTGAAAACAAAACACAGAAAAGGTTCATTAATGTAAAACTTCGTATCAGAAAAGGCTGTCCGACAGCAAGGGAAAGCAGTGAAAATATTAAAAATACAGTGTAAACTTAAACTGATATTATTTTTTTGGGTGGACCTTTTTAAGTGGCTAAAATACATTTTGTTGCTGACCCTGTCCACAGCTGCTTAGCTTCTGTGCTGGTGCTCCTCTTTGCTTCTCTAACCTGTTGGAGTGCTGATCAGCTTAATGTAGCTAATACACAGACTATCAACTAGTACCTCATACAACCTCACATTAAATAATCCAAACTATCCCTTTTAAGTACCAACAAAGACAGATAATCCAGCCTGAACATCAATTACAGAAATAGCCTCTCATACCTGTATTAACCACACATGCATTCATCACCCACACTCAGACTCACAGCTCTTTCTTCAGCATGTCCACCATGAGCCCGTCCACCCTGCGAGCGTTGATTAGGTACCAGGCCATGCCTCCAAAATGTCTGGTGGAGCGCAGCAGATCATATTTGCCGTGCTTATCCAGGTCCTCATAGGTGGCTGCATGTACCTAAACACAAGACACGTAGAAATGGATGTGATCCTAACTTCACTGGACGTTGTAGTTACTCGGCACTATACTCTTCACATCAGATTAATAAGCCAATCCACACTCTTGTTATCATTTTACACTCCATGTCAAGTGACCCCATAGGATATGAAACTACATATAGAAACTGACTGGAAATTTCACGGTTCAACAGGCTATATACAGTCTGCAGATTTCAGTGCAGTCAGTGACCAGGTTAAAATAACAGGAAAATCAATGTCATCTTACTCTGATGTATTCTGAAGAGTCTGGTTCAAATTGGACCAGACACAGGTCCAACACGTCCTCATGACGGTCCTGGGAAAACACCATCTAACAAAGAGACAAGTAAAAATGGGTCAAAAAATGTGAAAAAAAAAAAAAGCCTTGTGTTTTCATTTATTTTGCCTGATTAGACTCGTCTCAGGAGTGTATTGGTGTTGACGGACCTCACAGACGTGTGTTTTCATGCACATTAGTGTCACAGTAATTACTAGGTTTCGGAGGTATTTTGTTGGTCTGTGTGCATGTGTACATCAAATCCTGTTTTCAGTCATGAACATGCTAGATGAGTACTAGAAACCAGTGTCTGGTTGCATAAACTAGGTTAAGTTTCAATTTTAAGTTTGTCCCTTAAGCAGAGTTCATTTAGCAGTGTTGCAAAGCCTCTTTGTGTTTAGACTGTGGCTTTCATGGTCGTTACTGCCATAATACAGAACATGTACACTTCAGTTACCATGGTTATGCTTTCACTCACATCATCATCATCCTTTAAGTTACTTGACAGCATTATTGTCAGTGTTCGCTATCTTCTCCAAAATGGACAACAGATAATAAAAAGAAGAAGAAAGCCAAACTGGACAGAAGATGAGAATGTCGTTTCCCCTATCCAAGTAAATTGAACCAAGCAGCCATAACAAATAGGCATAAACGAAAAGTGTAGAAGTAACTAACTGACAAAATCAATGCGAGAAATCTTACTGTGAAATAAACCAGAGAAATATAAAGACATTACCGCAACAGCAAGAAGGGAGAACTGGCCAAAGTCAACATGCTTAGTTTCAATAAAATGATATAGCTAATTTAAATATATAAGATAGAGTTATGTTAACGTTAGAGTTGCTAGTGCAAAAGTTACATTACAATGTTGACAATAACTGTAACATTGTCTTGGTATCTCCTCCTACTCCTCTTCGTTCACAATAAATTCAGCCATTGTCTCATGTTCCACAAATTATTTCACTTGTCGGGAAAATGATAACTAAGGACCCTCTAGCAACACATAAGGTATGTGTAGCATACATGAGTAGCTAAGGGCAAACAATTGGAGATCAAAGAGTTTCACCTGATTTTATTTTACGCAGCTCATTTTTCTCAGGCAAGCACGAAAATTTACGGGCATCCTCAGCCTAAGTGGTTTTATGCTACTGCCAGTGCAGCCTCAGCTTGACTCATACAGTAGAGTTACTAAACATAACCAGAATAATATGAGCGCAAACAGCGTAATGTCCACACAATATATGCACTAGAAAAAAAATGGATTTGGTTAGGAGGACAACAAGCCTTTTCAGTGCAGACATTTTGACCTGTAAAAGCAGAAAACTCACAGGTGTAATTACAGGTACCATGTGATGTTTTCAATAACTAGTAGTGTTAAGGGGCAGGTTTTTTATGAGAGGGTCCCTGATTTGTTTGTCTTGTGCAAATGCGTAAGGATGCAGATGCATGTGGGTGACACAACACACATTACTGCCAACTGTTTTACATTATTCCACTGATCTACAGGTGGCAGTAACAGACCAAGAAATGCAGCAATGTGCTAACAAAGACAGGGAGGAAGAACATTACAGGATTTCAAATTATTAAAAAAAAAAATCAGCTTTGCAAATATTTTATGAGGAAGAAAATGCATTGCTGAGCTCAAGGATGCACACATTGTGGCAATGGTGGCATATGGTATATCTGATTGAAGAAGTTACACTACAAGAACACAGTGGGCTGACATAAATAGAAAGCAGACTTGTGTGATATTATTATTTACACGTCAAAATGTGTAACTGGGGCAGACAGGGTGACACTAGTTTAGTAATACCGAAACTATGTAATTTTTATCTTCAAATACAGGAATCAATATCAACTCCACAAATCTGCTGGGCTCCAGTTCACATAGGCAAAGACATTAAGTTTCATTGTCATTCGTTTTTACTTTAACCCCAGTCACCACAGAAAAGACAGATCAGCTCACTATAACAGAAGGAGGCAGTAGGCAAGAATCAAGAATAACCTTGATCATCAGACTTGGTAATTAACTACCTTGAGGTTCTCCTCCTTAAAGATGAGAGGTGCTGTGAGTTTGCGTCTCTCCTTGGGGAAATAGACCTGAATGAGCCTGTCTCTCTCCTCCCAGGTCGCTTTCCTAAGGGTCCCACTGGGCTCCCGTACAACAATAAACCTCTCCTGGGGAAAAACAAAGCATATACAGTGTATAAGGATAGGATAAGGATATATGTGAGAAATATAAAAGTCCATGGTCCTTAAACAAAGTACAAATCTGAGTTTCATCAAATTAAATTCTAAGTATTTGCATTTTTTTGTAGGAGATAGAAAAAAATAAGACTAACTGAAACAGGCCATGCAACAGGCCAAGAAAAAAAGAAAAAGAAAAAAAAACTGATGACAAGGGGGGACACTCCAAAATCGATTTTCCAGTTTAATTTTTTTTTTTTTTTCGACAATATGTATATTGAATTTTCCATTGATTTTTCCCCCCACGAACAAGCTTCAGCACAACTGCAGGTCAAACATCTGTCCCCACCCCCACCCCTCCCAAATGTCCAATTACAAAAAAAAAAAGGTACTGAAAGCAGATTAAAACAATTATGACAATAATGACTATAACAATATTTATAGCAGTATCCACTGGATAACAGGTAAGAAAAACAAACAAGCAAACAAAAAATAAGAAAACAATTTGTACAAGAGATAAACATTCTGACATGATAATATACAGAATACATTATACTTTCACATAATGCTGCACTACATGCAGCCTTTATGGCAAACTACTCAGACTTTGACTGGTCTACAGAACCATACAGAAGCCAGAGGACTGCAGTGCAGCTCAAAGTTTGACCATGGACATCACAATCACGAGAAGTTCAGTTTCACAAAAAGGTTACAAAGCCTTCCCAGCATTTCTCAAAAAGTAATGGCTTTTTTCTGTGATTACACATAATCTTCTCTGAGGGTAGGTATGATGAGAGTTCTTTAAGCCACAGAGACACACTAGGGGGATTCTCATTTTTCCAGGAGATGACTATATATTTGTTCGATGTAATTAGGGCTAGTCTGACAAAGTGGATATTGCCTGTCATATTGAGTGATACAACTGATATGTCCCCCAGTAATGTCAGTCTTTGGTTGGCTGGGATCTCCGCCCCCACAGATCTCCTTATAATATCCAAGACAGATCTCCAGCACTGTTCCAGACATCTTTATGTCCAGAACATGTGTAAAAGAGTCTTTGCTTCAGCTCTACATCTAGGACAGTACTCTGAGTAGCTACTATTTATCTTACAGAGGCGATATGGCGTCAATTAAACCCTGTGTATTAGGTTAAACTGTAAGATTCTGTGTCAGCTGTTCTAGGAAAATCATTGAGAGCTATCACAAATCAGTTACTTTTTACTCTAATCTCATGCCATATTTTAGATGTGTTTTATCATTGGGTTTTAAGCTATAGTCTTCTGACTGTGGTAGGAGTAAATAAACAGAACACTTGATTATTCCTCTGCTATATGAGACTGTTCACTTCTGTTTCCATGCCGGAGTGTGTTAAACTGTTTTATTTTGTAACCTAATGGCACCTTAAAATTACCCCAAAACTAGCAATTTTACTAAATGCAACACTCTTCTATACAGAAGTAAATAATGCAAGATATGTGAGCAGCTATACAGCTTCATACCAAGGGGTTTCTAACCAGTGTTGACTCTGAACTGTCTTTATCAGGCAATGTACTTCATTTGTTTTCAATCTTTGGTTATGATAATGCTATAAAACCTACACTGACTCATTATTGTGGTACGCATCAAGAAATCACCCATCCTATCCACAATTACACAGAAGCACACAAAATTAAACACCATATGCCTACCCTGTGTGGGATGTTGTAGGTGATGTCTGTGAAGACATATTTGGCTGTGTCCATGCCATCCAGGATCTTGTCCTCAGACAGCACATCATTGATGGGCTTCCTCTCCGGCAGGACAGGAGGCATCTGCAGCAGCTTCTTAGCCTGCTCTGTGGCTAACTCGACTGCCTAAGAACAAACACAAGAGACTGGATGAAACAGGTGTTACAGTACCATGTCTATGATTGAGAGGTTATTATGGTTTATTTAAAGGGCACCTGCTCGAGTTGCTCATCAGTCATGAGTTTATATGAGGGCGGCTTCAGCTCCTGTTTGATGGGTCGGAAAACTTTCTGCAGGTCCAGGCCTGTTATCCTGGTGAGGATGTCCTGCACGGCTGGATCTGTGAACTGAGGCTTTGTGTTGTCTGAGGGGGCTGGATAAAAGGTTACACTGGTTAATTACTTGCACAAACTATAGATCCAGATCTATGTTTTTTTTTATTATTATTATTGGCTTTGGCAATAATTCTTGAATGATTTATTACTATTATTATTATTATTATTATTATTATTATTATTATTATTATTATTTTCAAAACAATAAGTTCAGAATTCCAAACAATTGATTTGTTGTTCACAACAAATTTGCACGTGTTTGGGCAAAAGAGGAAATACAACTGACAACAATTTGCACAAATGAACAGGTGACACTTCTTTAGCTAACCAACGTCATGCCGAATTTATACAAATGTTCTAATTATTTGCAAAAGATAGTAAACATTCATCTATACTGTATATATCTTCGCCAATAGGTAAGGCAATCTTAAACTGGACAATTTGTTAAGGGAGTTTTGACACCTGCATGAAAAGAATCTTGGCTCGCGCCAAACGCCACAAGGTCAGTGTTATAGTTACGATAATAAAAAAATATGATCACATTCATTGCATTAAAACGTACCGTTATCTTGTATTCCACTACAAAGCGTCCTGACGCTACATCTGACCAACATTTGTTTGCTCTTTTGAACATTTTTCACCCGAGAGTAGCTCCGAAATAAGCACCGTGCTGTACCGAGCGCCGCCATGTTTGTTATTACCTCATCGACGCGACCCGACCTTTCAACTTACGGCCAAGCGCTTATGGGATATGTAGTGTGTTTTTGGTATGCAGCTTAGCGCCTACATTTCATTTGTTTATTTTTCTTTCCCACGGCCTATCGTGGACCATTTTACGAACAGAGGAACAGACAAAACAAGCAGACTAAGAAGCAAAAGGCTTTTTTTCTTCTTTTTTTTTTTTAAATCTGTGGTCCTTTTTTAAGTGAAGGTCTTTTAACACAACAAGAAAAGCAAACATTTTTTCTTATGTAATTAATTTAAAAAAAAAACTGTTTAAACAAAGACACATAAGACCAAATGAATAACAGATACAAACTTTAAAATAACAACAGAAATTATTAAAAGACAATTATAATATCTGACCTTTTTAAAGTACTTGGAAATATTTTTTGTTTTTTGTTTTGTCTGTTTGGGGACAGATTCCTGTAGGTTCTTGGCATTTGGAGCTCTATTACAATGAAATAATAGTATATAACATAACAATACAAAATCTTGAAAATAAAAGAAATAAAAAAAGACATAATGAAATGCTCTTTTGACCACCAGGTGGCACTATGCTACCAAATATCTTGAAAACCTGCAGCGCCTGCACAAAAAGAACTGCAGTAAGGCATCTGACTGTTGCTCTCAATGAGGACAGTTCGAGATAAAGTTCATTTATACATATTGTGTGTGTATATCAGAATCTCACTGCCTCTTTTGTCTATCTCCTCCGTAGCCCAACTCTGTGTAGCCTACACACATTCCTAACATTACACTGTGTTCTTGAATTGACTGATAACTTAAAAGTCTGTCTGGACGATAACAAAAAGTTAAACACTGCACTTATAAAGACACACTCACATACACTTAGGAATGTGCTGGACTTATCAATTAATTATATATCTTCCTTTATGTACTGGAGTCCACCTCCATAATATAAAAATGTGCCTTGTGTACTTGTGCCCTTAAAACAATAATATATGTATACCATGTACCAAGCCATTCCAAAACTAATACAAATTTGTATTAAAAATAAATAAATAAATGTCCACTGGTCCATCAAAACGGTTCCGTTTGCCCGCTAATTTATACTTTAAACTTTCGCTGATTTCTAAGAGTAAAACCAAAATGATGTCATACAACTATGCATGATCCAAGCAATCTGCAGATAATTTATGTAGGTACCAATTACAAGACTCTTAAACTCACTGTAATGCTTTGTTTTGTTTTGTTTTGTCTAATAATTCTCACTTAGATTTTAGTTAAGAATGTATTCTGCATTGTCAGTTGTTGAGAAAAACACATATTGTATTTTATAGAACATTTGCATAAATGTTTTATTGATTATAAAATTAAAAAAAGGCATGCTTTCAGATACTGAAGACATAAGACAAGAGACAGGATGCAAACATGAACACACACACACAAACTCACACACAGCTTTGAATCTGTACACAAAAGATACATTGTTATTAAATGGACTACATTTGTGCATCTCTTAAGCGTTTGCTTGTTCAGTATTGCAAACAAAGTAGATAAAAATGGTTCTGTCTTCCTGCTGTGCTTGTAGTCAATAAGTCCTTGAACAGCAGAGATACTGCACAGGCTTAGTAATGAGTCAATCACTGACTCATAAAATTAAACGTGCTTTATAGTCAGAGCAAACCTTGACTAAAAACCAAGTGATGTCAATCACCAAAGCTGTTCGGGATATAAATGCAGAAAAGCTGAGGATCAGCAACCCTTACAAGATTAGATTTTGCTGCAATAGCAGATTTTTCTCGTTAATAACAAGAGTTTCATAAACTATCATGATAAAAGAGTGACTACCAATTGAATAAACCGAAATAACTTTTTACTTTAAAACTTGTTTGTCTTAATATCATTAATCTCCTAACATTACATTACAACACGTCAGCCAGAAGTTGGTCCGCATGTCACTCTCAACTAACTGCATAGATTCAAGCAGTGATTAAAACTTTTCTTTTATCTGGATTTGAGCATTGAATCAAGAAATAAAAAAATCCATCAACCAGAGTAGGTAGAAGTTTGTTTTTAGTACAGTATAATAAGAATATTTTTAGTTTAGATTTACCCCAAAATCTAAACAACCAAACCATTAACCATTAAACCATTATTTATGTTATTAGTAGATACCACTGAATTGTTTTGTGAACTATTATGATTCCTTGATGCAACATTTACAGGAGTATAAAGACTGCTAAAATATCCTCTTCCAGTGGAAGAAAATACTCAAAATAAATATTCAAATTAATCAAATTAGTCTGATCAGCTTTTACATGTGGTTTACAGTAGAAGGGACAAAGTAACGCTACATGAGTGAAAGTAAGTGATTTTAGTCTGTTCTTGCATCTTTAAATATGTAATTAGCACTTAGAGGATAATCCTAGTAATATTATCCATTTTATTTTAGAATATTGTTAATTATTACACAATATCATAAACAATTCAACGTATTATTGTCAACAAGTCTAGTGAAAAGAAACCAACAACCAACAATACTTTTCTGGCTTCTCTGTATTGACTGTAACTCTGTGCCCCAAATTCATTTGTTTCCACTGAAGATTAAAAAGACAAAATAATTTCCTGAAACAGCTAGACACTGTAGTTTAGTTTAGCTCTAGAATTTACAACAGGAGGACAGTGTGTGTAGGAAGAAACTGTGTGTGTGTGTTCATGGTAATGAAGAGACATGTCACCAAGTGCATCAGTGTGACTCACTTTTTTTTTAAGTTATTATTATACTGGGATCTCTGGCACAGAATATAACATATCGGGGCTATGATGCACAGACAACACTTGTATGTAGGATCAGTTCACTCTTGTTTTTTGTCCTTTCATGGAAATTGATGTCAGTTAAAAAAAATCTCTCCAGGAAGTTGTGATGTTGGGATTGCATTCTGTACAACCTTGCACTTTTGTCCAATCACCACAACTTGTCCACAAATTCGATCAATCATTGTAGCTTCCTGTGCATTCCACCAATTCCCTGTGCAAATATTATGTACATCTCAATAAACCCACTCAAAGTTCTAGAATTTCTTAACATTTTTTATTTTGTCATGGGTACAGAAAAGAATACAAGGTTTGTCATTTTTATTGATGATTATATTTATGCTCTGTGCACTATGTTATATTTTTGTGCTTATTGTTTTGACTGAGTTTGAGCTCCAAAAAGATCTTGCTTCTGTGTGGAATACCCCCGAGGTGCACTATCTACAAATAAGGTAAGGTTACTTAGAACATTCAGAACAGAGTGTAGTTTTATTCTCACTGGAATATGTTGCCTTTGATTTTTAATTAATTATGCTAAAAAAAACACAACTTTTTTTGTTTACTATTTTCACTTGCAGCCTAAAAACATTGCCGTGCACAGTATATCACAAGTTAATAGAATAGCTGCTGTTAAATCCCCCCCCCCCCCCCCCCCCAAAAAAAAAGCCAGCAAAATCCTGGATGGACGACGAAAATATACTATAAGCAGACTTCAACAGACAAAAAAAACATGCATGAAGACACGCATTTAAAGGATTACTATGCAGTTGACCTTCACTAACTTTGTGAACTTTAGAATAAAGCCCTTTCCACGTTATAGATCATCATGGAGGGATTATGAGATCACATGACGCCATCTCTCTCTGTTTCTGTCTGGTCCTTTCTCTCTCTTTCCCTCCACACACCACACAAAGTACAGTAAGAGTCACAAGCCCTGCCATGCTGCCACAATCCACAAACCCAAAAAGCAGCCGCCACACAGCCCTAGAGATCATTAATAAAACCTCATGTGCCACGCACAAAACCTCCAGGATCCTGTTCCAAACCCCCCCTTCCCTCCTTCTCCAGGCCCTGACTCCCCCACTAATCTGCAGTAGGATTTAGATATTAGTCGGACAGATGGAGGTGTGGCTCTGTCGGTAATGAGGTGAGCAGTGGCAGCAAGTCCGGAGGCCCAGACACCGGCAAAACGACGTGTGGATTGAGCTGTAAGAGGCCCCTACACAACCAGATGTACACAGCTGTCACACTGCTGACAGAAAGTAATCCTGCCACCCCAGCCCACTGCCAGAGAGACACAGAGAGACAGAGACAGGATTAGTACCTCTCCTGTGGAGGGTTCAATGACTGCAAGTACTATCTATCCTATCTATCTATCTATCTATCTATCTATCTATCTATCTATCTATCTGGGAGCATGAGTCTTCAGTGTACCTCTAAGTGATTCTAAAGTGGCACTTAGCTTCAGCTCCCAGGTATGAAATGTGAAATGCTCGCTGCTGAATTGGAATTTCCGTTCACCTCCCGAACTGAGATCAAATTGACCCTGAAACAGAAGGCATGCGGTGGATCCACATGGACATGACTACTTTTGCACACACATACACGCACACACACACACACACACACACACACACACACACACACACACACACACACACACACACACACACACACGCACACACACACCCACGCACGCACACACACACAATGCAAAAAAGTTACTTAGTCTGTATATTTCATGTCATATTCAGACAGAAAAAATATATATTTTTCTTTGCAACAGGGTATGAATTAACAATAATGGTTTAATGCTTTAATGATTTAACTCCTAAATTATGTGAGACTCATCAGAACATTTGCATTTAATATACATTTTAAAAACTCAAAAGCAATGTCTATTTCCATTTCTGAGAAATATCTATTTCTAATATCAGTGTGTGAACTTTAACAGGAAAGTAACTTGTTACAGTACTCAGCTAAAATACTTCTGTCTCCTCATGCTGCTACTCCACAGCATTTCAGAAAAAATGTTGTTCTTTTTACACCACTACATTTTTACTGCAACATCAAAATGCAACTTACCTGTTAATGCATCAATAATAACCATAATCCAATAATTTATATGATAAGATAAACCTTTGAAAAAAGCAGTTCTGCAAAGTGAGTACTTTCACTCACAGTAAGTTTAATTTTGAATGCAGGATTTTTACTTATAATGAATATGAGAATTTCTGAATAGTATTTTTCAATGTATTGTTACTTTTACTCAGAGTAAGTGAAGTACAGGAGTACTTTTTCTACCATTGCTCCTATGACAGTTGATAGGTTGAGTGTAAGAGTGTGTGTCAGCGTGACTGGGAGCAGCAGGAAGCTGGGAGGTGAAATCTGAGTGTAGAAGAGGGACTGGATGTAGGGGGAGATCATGGAGAGGTGATGCAGGGGGTGTAAAGGGTGGTGGGCCAGTACGAGGGCAATGCTAATGGTGGTGGGGCACTCTGGGAACGAATCGCCACATATGTTTGTGAAGCTTTCTGCACAGTGAACGGAGAACGGGTTCAGAGCAGGGTGAAACGGAAAGGTGTGTGTGTGTCTGTGTGCGTGTGTGTGTGCAGACAGCGAGAGAGAAAATGTGAAGAGGATGTCTATCCTCAAACAACTGAAGCGTCAAATATGTCTGACTCTGAGAGGAGGAGGTGGAACAAATAACTTCATTTGAAACATGTCACTGTGAATTTGGCACATTGTTTCCATTTCTGATACATGGGATTTATGAAGTGATGGGAAAATGTGTGCCTTTGTTTAGTGGTTTCCAGTCACTATTACAAAGCTGAAAATTGCTCTCAGTTTATAATATTCTTGCCATAGATTATTCTTGTTTTTGTTGCCACTGGCTTTATTTCTTCATTGTTTCAGGTCCTACAGTCCCTACTGCTGTTTGTGTAAAGACAGTAATAATCACTGCAAAATCCACCATATATGTTCTGTATGTTCTTCTGTTCAGGTTACCTAGTTGCAGTTGTTGTAGTTTGCTTTAGTTTGCTGCAAAAATATTTATAGATTTCTTCTAATTTTACAGTTTTATGTGGCCATTTTGGCCAGGTCTGTCTCGTCTTTGTAAAAGAGGTATTGCATCTCAAGAGACTTCCTGGTTGAATAAAGGTTAAATAAAATTGTTAAATAAATTGTTTTTGTATGAACCAATTTCCACAAATTTACACACAATCATTCTCGTGTTTTACTGAATCTCTGTTTTACATTTACATTTACAGTTTTTTTTTACAGTTGCTTACACACTACAGTTAAAAGTAACACAGTTAGTGAAACCTGACACTCAAACAGCAAAACCTCAGCCCACTTCTGCACAACTATAGGCACACTTGCAGGCTCTCACTTTTTGCAAAACACTAAAGACATTTCACAACATTAGACAGAGAAATCTAACATGATATCACTTCTTTGCCCTCTCGAAGCTCCGCCTTTTCAAAATACCACACCTGTAACCAACTGATCAAACACAGACATCAGGTGTGCAGACACTTAGGTGCATGTAATGTAATCTCACTAGTACATTAGTAGAATATAGCATGTGCATTACATCATTACTTTTTGGCACCCACATGCCATGTTTTAAAGAGTGCCTTGTATGCTGTGGTGAAGATATGATGCTCGGAGTTTTTCTGATTCATGCTTTCCTTTTGTCTCCGCAAATGTTTTTGCTGTGTATATGTGCTGTATTCTAGCTAGAATAGATTTTCCCTCTAAATTTTCAGTGAAAAGTGCAACCTTTGGAAATATTATCTAATTAATAAATATAATTTCACAACATGGAGAGACACATCATCTGTGTGCCACTCTTGTCTTCTGTGTTGTGTTTGGTCAAAGTATTCATGAACATTCCCCAAACAATATCTCTCAATCAAACTCAGACTTATTCATTAGAAAAACAGAAAAGTGTACAGTGTTCTGTGTGTGTGCGTGTGTGTGTGAGTGAGTGAGACAGAGATATTGTGGCTTGGGAGCAGGCATTCAAGGCCAGTCCTCTTCTCCTCCTCCTGTTCTTTGAAGAGGAAAGAGGATGGGAGAGAGGGCAGATAGAAGGCCAGGGGAGACGCAGCGATAGGAGAAGTGAAGAGGAGTCAGACAGGAGGAGAAGGGGGGGAGGGGGCAGAGGGCACAGTGACATTACCTCCAACAGCCTCCACAACCTCCATCTGAAGCTGATTTAATAATTCAGAGACTGAGAGATTGATTAGCTAACTAAATCTATTTCTTTATTTAGTAAAACAAGTTAAAATCTTCATTTTCTTCTTCTTTTATTCCCTTCTTGTTTCAGGACCAAAGTTTTCACTTCTTAATTTACATAAAGCAAAAGCAAAAATCTGCCAGTTAACAAAAACCTTTTAATCTACTGAAGCCCTTTCAACAAAAAAAAAATCATGTGCCACTATCCGAAATTAAGTTAACATTATTTCTTGGTGACAGTAATGATTAATCCCACATTTTTCAAGATATAGTTGCAGTAATAACTAAACATGCATGCAAAGCAGCATGGGCATTTTCCATTGGTTTGAAAGTGACAGATAAGACAGAGTAGCACGAAATGAGTATGACAAGCAATAAAGGCCCCCTGCTGGGACAAAACCAGGACGTTGTGGTAATATGGTATGAGCCTTAACCACTGTGTCACCAGGACACCTCAAGTGGAATAATTTTAACCAGCTGACTTAATGTTTCTCTTGTTTAGGAAAAAAAGAAAAAAGATTTTATGATGGAGCTTCTGACTTTAACATTCACGGTCATTTGAGACAAAGAAATAGAGAATAAGATGAGTCAGAGAGTGTACACATGGTCTATATGTGTATTTTCGTGTGTGTGTGTCAGAGGGAGGTTATGAGGAGGGTCAGGGAACGTAGGAGGTATTAACTCTGATGGCAGCAGAGTTCACCTGCACCTATTGACCTTCACTGACCTCCACCATCTGTTTATATTCACTGATTCCATGCCTCACATAAAACACACACGCACACAAACACACACACACACACACACACACACACACGCACACACACACACACACACACACACACACCTACAATCAGAGTTGTGCGACTAACTTTAATAGTTTTATTATTATGAGTTAATATGATGAATTAAACATTATGTCCAGTTAGTTTGCGATTTTGGTTAAATATATTTATTACACATTTCTTCCACATTAAACACCAAAAGTGAAACATAACAGATTTACTGTAGATTCACACTTAGAGAAAACATTAATTCATTCAATTATCTGTCAGGCGTACACTTCTTCTTCAGAAAGTACTGAGTTTGTTAGGTCCATGATTTACAAAATGGGGGCTTCAAAGTTCCCCGCAGCGAATTGAAGGAAAGATTAGGAAAAAGGCTAAAAATATATATATATATATAAAAAAGTTTTTAATAAAATTGAATTTTTGTTATTATTATATGCATTATTATTATTATTAAAATAATTTATAATGCTTATGCTATTATATGGATGCTATTATAAATGCTATTATTGCATCAATAAAAGTAAAGAAATATATTAGATGTCGCTGGGCTTTGTTATTGTTGTTTTTACATTTGCCATAATATTGTCAATTGGTTTTTAATACCAGTTCTATATCAGTTTTTCCATCACCAAATTCATTGCTGAGATCTGGAAATACAGCAATGTCACTAAAAAAGAAGAAGTCAGACTGTATAAGAAACACAAAGCCTTTTTGGGAAGAGAGATTTAAGTCGTAACCAAGCATACCAGAGATGTGTTTGCACACAGTTTTGTGCAATGTGAGATTATTACTTTCATTTTTACCTCCAAAGAAAGCCACCCAATTGTTTGTTTTTTTAAAAACCTGTTGGATCACCTGATTGAATGAGTACCTTGCCTCGTGTAATGATGCCACCACATTCCCAGTTCTCAGTATGTGCTTCACTGAGTACACTAGTAACATAGTCATCAGAACTGCTGGCCAAAACGACAACAATGAAATTCAAATTGTGATGCTATTTTAAGCAGAGGCGAAAGTACACACATTCTTTACTCAAGTAGAGGTACACATATTTGAGCAAAAAAAGACATAGAAAAAGTAGAAATACTGTTTTTACTTTTTTTCTCAAGTAAAAGTATAAAAGTACAGGCTCTGAAATGTTTCTACAAGCTGTTTCTGACCACAGCTAACTGAACCTTTTTTTTTTTTTTTTTTTTACGTCCTTTACATTATTTTTTGTCTTGCATGATATACACTGATGGGTATACCAAAAAAATCGTCCTGATGTTGCGAGGGTGGTACAATGATGCAAAATAAAAATGATCAATATTTCTCCTCAAAAGCATTAAAATTACAGTAACAGGCCTGTTTTAAATGTAAGGAGTAGAAAGTACAGATATTTGTGTTAAAATGAAAGGAGCAAAAGTAAAACACTGTCAAAAAAAATAAATACTCAAGCAAAGTACAGATACCTGAAAAATCATGTATCTGTACAGTAACAAAGTATTTGTACCTTGTTACTTCCCACCTCTGCTTTTAAGTACTCGTAGGAAAGGCCTCACACACAGATGCACAGTTACACGTGCATATACGGATATGCACACACTAACCTGACTTCAGCTTCGCCCTCATCACCCATAACCCCCCACCAGCTCAGGCTGAAAGGCAAACCAACACCAACCTACACACACCTCAGCACTGCATTTGTTTCCAACTAAACCCCCGGCTGGCCGGGTTTACGGGGTTTACATGCAACGCGAGAAGCAGCACACAGTCCTGCACCCACCTGCCCCCACCCCAACCCCCTTTCACTCTCACTTTGTTATTTTTATAATTCAAGATTGGGGTGGGTAAGAGATGGGGTGACAGGGGGAGCGTGGCACTGATAAGGTAGCTAATACCCAGCTTTTTAAAAGGTCAGAGGTCCCTGACTGCGTGACTGGGTGGTGATTGGGGTGTTTTAAGTGTATGGGGGGGATTTGGGGGTATAGGTGAGTGGGTGTTAGAGTAACTGGAGGTGTTTTATCATTTGATATTTAGCAGTAATAGAAAAGAAACATGCATAAAAGCTGCAGAAGGAAAAGGAGAAAAGGAGAATGATTTTTTTTCCTTGGCAACGGTGAGTAGAATCAGGGTCCCATAGGAACAGGAAATCCAGTGGGATCAGTCTTGATCTGCCTAGCACTCAGACAACACACACACTCTCACACACACACACACACACAACACACACACACACACACACACACACACACACACACACCAACTTACACACACTTACACACACACTTGCTACCACTAAATCAGGCTGTTGATTGAGCCGGCCTCTAATTTTAGCCGCAGACCCCCGGCTCCCAACCAGCAGCCCTTTGCATCCCGGGTCGGTTTGGGAATAAGCGGAAGAAAAGGTGATTAATAACTGTCATGTCTGTCACGGCAGAGTGGAGCACGAGAGGGGAGGGTCTGAGGCGCTGACGCTGTGGGGGGAAATGGAGTTACACGCGAGATGCTAACAGCTGTTGTTGTTGTTGTCCAGGGAGGAGAACAACTGGAGCGTGTGCATATTTTTGCATTTGTTGCAGTGCAGCTACACACAGACAGACCCCTAACTCAAACATATTTCTGTTTATGCCACATACAGACAAAAAGCTATAGAGCAGACCTATTCAATTACTTTTTTAGATGGTTAGATTTGAAAAAAAGTGCCAAGTGTTTTTTTTCTATATCTGACCTGTAAACTTAGGAATTTAAATGTATAAAACGATGCACCTTCTTATTTTTACTTTTTCCCACTTTATTCATTTGCACAATTGGAAAAGAACCACTACGTACAAAAATACAAAAAAACAAACTTTTTTTTTCATTCAGTTTGACTCCCTCTGCTTAGACAGCCTGAAGTAAAACGTTTCGTGTGTCTCTGTGCTTAACAACAGATATAATCAATGTATGGCCTAATTAGCCTACTAATTATCCTCTGATGAACACTGTAAACACCCTTAAACTCAGAATGTCAGCAGGTAATTTAACTAAAATCACAATGATAAACTTTTTTTCATATTTATACATGATCAAGGAGCCAGATTGAGGTCGTTAAAGGGCTGGATTTGGCCCACAAGCCGCCAATTGAATAGGCCTGCTTCAGAAAAGTTACCTTATTACACAGTTTTCATAAATACTCAATTCTGATTGGTCAGTTAAAGCATTCTAAGATCTGTTATTTGTGTATAGCAGACTGTTGCTATGGACACAGTTCTGCTCATAGGCTCTGGAGGAAATCAACAAAATCATTTTTTCAATTTCCGCTTCATGTCAGGGTCCTGCAGCACCCTGTTGGGGTTTATTTCACTATAATGAACTGCTCTCTGTACATTATCCCTTACTTAGATGTTCAGATTAAACTTCAGGGAGTAAACTGAATGTTGTAGCAGCAGAGTGAAGCTTTTAGATAAGATTAGAACCGTGGTTTCCAAACTGTGTGTCGGGTCACAGAGCCACTACACTGGGGACGTGGATGACCAGGGGAAAAGTGAAACTAAGTTGAATGAATATGATTCATGTCGGGAAAATAAACATAAGAATTTGCTGATGCTATCATAAGAATTTGCTGATGCCAACTTTTTTAGTTGGTTCCCTTATCATTGTTAATGACTGATAAAAACAATGTGGGGTAGGGGCATAAACCTTTTTCGACATGCCAGAAAGAGTTTGAGAACCACTGGATTAGAACAATCTTGAATTGAGATCGATTTAGACTTTAGAAATACCCCCCACCATATCTTTATTCATCTGTCATTTAATTTGTATGGAGGTCATTAAAAAAATAGAGTGACAAATGTCTGCTTTTCTGATAACAATTTATGACCTTTAAATATATGTATTTACAACAATATGTCAGGATATGTGTGAAATATTTGAGGTGAGAGGCATCAGTGCAGTGTGTAAAAAAACAAGGAGGAAAACAAAGGTGGAAAGAGTGCTCCGTCTCCCTGATGGTGAAGCTGTAAACTGTGCTTTTCTGTACACAGAAAACACAAACACACATATAAACGCATATGTCTTTCTTCTCTTGTTTTCCTTTTACCTGTCTTTTTTAAAATCTACTTATTCAAACTTTCACTTTTAACCTTGATACATTTTCACAGAAAACATAATCTCGCTCTACATCTTTATAAACTAATCTGATTCCTTTTTTTAACATCCCTCCACATCAGTGACACTAAACCGGAGTCACACTCACATATAGAGGTCAGACCACTAGAGGGCGTTAGGTCAGAGCATTAAGTGTGATAAGGGAACAAATCTCACCTGATTCCCTCAAATACTCCACATTTGATTCAAAATATTGTTTTCTATATGACTTTGCCAGAACTTGCACATGCAGGCCACAGATATGTAAATCCTTTTCCACTCCACACCTCCCTGCCATACACTTATTTTGGCATTTATAAGGGGGGACGGGGAAGTTCGGAGGAGGTGGCTGGTCAACAGTGTATGCCACATGAAAGTGGTGTCCATCATCTGAAAGCTGAAAGCTGAATATTATTTATGTATAAAGGGCTTAGAGCATTACTGTATATAATGGCCATTCCTGCACTCTGTCATGTCTTTGGAGATTATACAATTTATTACACAGATTTGGTGCAAAATTTAACCATTTTTTTTTACCACTCGAGAATTGATAAAAATGAATTTCTCCAGTCAGAGACAGTTACAGGTATATTCATTCAGAGATCTATGAGCTGTAAAGGTTTATCCATTTTGATTAGGCTCAGAAATGTACTTGTTGTGGTCTTGGCTTTTTTGGCCCATGACCCCTTATAACAAAGTGTATCTTCTTTACTTCATCAGCTACATATGTCATACCAGATGTGGTCACTTCAACCAAAGAGCGATTTCTTTGTTTTTATATGAATACTTTTCAGTGCACAGAAAAAGTAGAGTTAGCATAGCATTTGTGTTTAATTTACAACATTAACAACAAAAAAATTCCTGAAATTCAAGGGCTGCTATGAAAATTACTGAAGTGCTTTGTAACATGACTAAAACAGCCACCTGGGTAGGCTTCCATGTGAAACTGCAATCGGCTGTGTTTGGAATGATCATTACTTCATTTTATTGTAAATATTCAGCTTTTTTCTATACATTTGATTAATTTTTTTTCACAGACATATATAATAATGAAAAATTTATATACAGAGATAAAATGTGATGCAAAGTAGGGTGCAAAATAACCCTCAGTGGGGCCTGATCGGGCACTCTGCAGTGTATAAATCCATTAGAAAGGAGAAAAAAATAGGTAAATGAATGGGAAAAAAAGAAAATATATACAAGTACACCAAATAATTATGTAAATTGAATAGATTGGCTAGAGGGACGTTTACAAAGATAATCCATAAGGATGACACAGTGGAGATGAAAACGATAAGATTTAACAGCTTCCTTAAATTGTGCTGAAGCTATGTAAAAAAAACCAAAAAAAAAACAAAAACAACAAACAAACAAAAAAACAACAAACCCTGTAAACTGAACCAAACTGTAATTGAGATGATCAACAGATAGGAGCCTGAGTTTATAGTTATTTTGAGTGGAATAATTAGAGAATTAATATTTATACAATACAAATCCTGATATGAATGAAGAGTCCTGTGCAAAGCACCATATTATTATTGTAAAGCAATTTGTAGTTGGTTGACTTAATAAACGCTGATGATACCTGACTGAAAAAAAAAATATGCTTGAGTTTTATGTACACAGTTCATTATTCTTAAAGCAATGCTCGTTTCTGATCAATATGGTTACTGCAGAAATACACAAAATTCCATCATTCTGTTTTTTAATGTGTTTTTAACAGTTTTGAAAACAGTGTGTTAGCATCTATAAAATGTGTTGCAGATGTTGTAGTGTTTTGCAGATGGTGGAGCATGAATGAAAAACGAGTTCATGGATTTTGAAAAATTTGGTCGCTGACACCCCTGACTACACCCCTTAAGATTTACATAAGTCCAGCAGGTTGGGAACATGAGCATAAACAATTTGTCTGTCTTTTATGGGTTAATTGTAAAAAGTAAATAAATGCAAGATCATACTTCATACCTTAAGAAAGAAATGAGATGTTGCATTAGTCGTCATCAGGAAAGTTTTGACTGAACACCATGTAAGGAGGCGCGTGTTTGAAGGTTTTCCACATGAAAATACTAAATGTTGAAGACTTACAACGGCTGAGTCTGGATGTTAAAGTGTAACGTCACAAGATATTTCACACTCTTTCACTTTGAGCTCTGAATTACAAATCTTACATCGCTCGTGCACTCTTTCTTTCACTCACACACACTCTCACGCACATACCCAGACACTCTACACCCTACATTATTTTGCTTGTCAGTGTCGTGTAGGAGGGTTTAATCTTAATTAGCAGCCAGCATTAGAGATGTTTAGACGTGTCTGTCAGCAGCAATCACTTAGAGCCAAGCTGGTTTCGAACAAATCAGCTGCGGTTGACCTTGTTCCTTTGATGACTACCCAGTTAGCACCTGTTCAGTCTGCCACAGGTAAACTCTTGTTATGGCTGAGTCTGACAGACAGTGATAGAAGCGTGGAGAAATTGTTGCAAAGTTACAAAATGATGCATGCAGGGGCCTCATTACTGAAACTCCTAAGCTTGAATTTTGGTATTACAGAAAGCTTTTTATAACTTTACTTTAGTTTAAAACTCTAATCTTATTTTAGGATGGGAAATTGTATATTATAGAACCTTCCTACCTGAAGAATTTCCTTAGTTAGGATGACATAGGCCCCATCCTAAATGCAAAATAACTGCCAAAAGTGGCAGCAACACTGTTGTTAGAGCTGTATGGCAATGACAATGAAGATTGGAAACACAATGAACATGGAGATATCATGGTTGAAAGGCTGTGTGAAATGAAAAACTTTTCAAGGGATTTTTTTTCTGCTGAAGAGTTGTTAGTTCAGCTTAATCTTATCTTTTCTTAGTTTACTGAACATGCTTTAGTGCAAGCACAACTGAATTAATATCAAGTTTATTTTCATGAAAAAGTTTATTTGTTTTGAATCATTACCTCAACTTGTCTCTTCAAATTCAGTCAACTTAAAAATTTAAAACATTCAAAAGTAAAACTTTCTGAAGTTATTTTTAAGTTTTCATTTTATTTTTTACAGTATACTCAAATCATATTATGGTCCTTTAAATGTCTGACCGACTATTGTTTAATTTTTATTTCTTTATTTGCCTCTTCATTATAGCTTTATTGTTTTTATTTTTTTATCTTATTGCATTTATTGTTTTTATTTACGTTGTCATACTTTGAGTTATATTGTATTTATAGTGACATTCTGCATCCTGCTTTTAGCGTCTTTCTGTCTTCTTGTTTTAATCTTCATTTGGTCTTGATCTTGTTTGCCTTTATTGTTCAGTTTTTGTTGTTATATTGCTTTCCGACTTCCGTGCTTTGCTTGTCAAAGCATATCGTAAAACTTGATTCGATCAATGTGCTACATCCATTCACATCTTTTTGCTGGATCAATAATTGGGAAGAAAATTTCCTTTCCTCTACAAATACAGTTAATACCTCTGACTCATTGAAGCTAAAATTAAAAGCCCCTCTTTTCTTTTCCGTTATAGCAAACTAACCACCCATTGACAAGTGAAGACAAGTGAAGGATACAGGCAGTCTTGTGTTCATTCTAAACACAGATACAGGCATGACAGGGCGAATGCCGATTGAAGAATCATGTTCACAGTTCTAGTTAGGATTTCTTAAGTTAATATAAGATATAAGGTCTAGATAAGACAGTGCAAAGCCATTAGTTTAGGAATTGCATCTGGAGGAAGATAGGATAATTTTTATCTTTGAAACTTCAGTTAAGATAAGACTAACAGAATTTTTTTTGTAATGAGGCCCCAGGATTGTAAACTTTGAATTGTGCGTATGCAGAGCGAGGCTAAATGATTTGGTAAGTTGAACCACAGTGCACAGTGTGCATGTACTGAAGCATGCATGTGGGTGTGCGTGTGTCCATCTGTGTGAGTGACCTCAGTGCGTCCACCATACTGTATCTCCGGCCCTGCAGACTGTGCGTATCCCCTTGTGAGTGGGAGGCTCCAGGCGTTTGATGTGGCTGACGGTCGCCTCCTCTTTCCCTCTGGCCTCAGATCACTGGCCCGGGTCCGCGTGGGCAGGCCCAGTTGAGATGACCGCAGCGGTGACGGTCAGCTGCCAAACCCACCGGTCAGGTTCTTTTCGGTCACATGACCCTGGTCACGTGACCCAGTGGGGGCAGCCAATAGTGTTGCTGCCCTTGCCTCTTCATGCAGTGGGAAAACATTCCAACAGCTGGCCTCGGACAGTTCCAGAAACATCTGCAACGTCCGCCACTGGTGAGAATCTCCCCCCCTGCAGCTTCAGAACATAACCTTATGATAATAGAGTTGGTGGATTAGGAGTGACATTGAAAAGGCGCTTTTTTTTGCTTTGGTACCCGTTGCTCTTGTGTCCCATGGTGCATTTTGAGAGGCTGTGGGAGAGCCTCATATCAGCCTGACATACAGAGTGGACTTATCTGTAGAGGTGGTGGGGTTATTCCTTATCATAAAGCAGATCTGAGTGTGTGTGCATGCGTGTGTGTGTGTGCCGGAGAGCGCTCCATAGCCTTTGACATATTGTTAATTTGAAGAATGTTTGAAGTATGATGCAACATCAGCTGCTCTCACTTAGCTTTGAGCCGCTTTCCTCTGAAAAGTCCCCTCCGGTCTCAAATTACCACCGAGACAGCACTAGTACCACACTGTGTGTGTGTGTGTGTGTGTGTTGTGTGTGTGTGTGTGAATTGTAGTAAAAACAATACTTTAAATGCCTTGTTAATGTGGTTAATCCTGTAACGTGCATTCCATATGACATTAATTTGACATTTTTTTAAGGGCTTTTACTTAAACTGACAAAAAAAATTTGGGGCATTCCAAATTTTTTAAATCCAAAATGTGGAATAGATAAGATCCATATCTATTTTGGAAATATGTGCGCTGCTGAAGCCCAGTCTCCAGTTAGGGACTGTTATGAATAATATTCAGTTGAGTTTTGTGCATAGCCTCTTTGTTGTGATATGGATGTTAACATAAGTCGGTTGAGTAAAACGGTGTTTTCCCAATTTTCCAAAATCTGTTGGTGGAAGTGTGCGGTGGATATAATTTTGTTTCCACTGGGCTCCATTTGTTTCTGTTCCTCATAACCTGGAGGAGGGTGTTTTACTGAACCTCCTTTTCCTCTTGTCATGACGTAATTTAAAAGGTTTCTGTTATCTCTGATTGCAACCGATGCCCCATTGTTAAGATGAAGTTATGACAAGCCAAATATTCAGAGTTAGCCGGTCAAAGAAATGTGCTTGCTCAACCCTAACTGACCCGTGGAAGACACTGCTTCCTCATTCACACTTTCTTCCCTCTGCATGTTGCACATATGAACCCATTTGTTCATTTACCTTTTGGATTGGCCTCTCTCTGTCCTCATCTTCCCAACAGTTCCTCTTGGTGCTCTGCCAGGTCTTTTACACAAGTCCCAGGGTCTTCAGCATCAGTTGGAATTTTACATGAGCAGCAGGGTTTCTACTGATACTGCAGTTTGATAAACAAGAGAGGCCAGGACTTGCGGCGCCTCGCTAACCTGGCTTCCACTGCACTGAGGGCGTCAGGTAGACTAGTTTCCCTCCAGTGTGCAGATACACATTTGCATAATGACTCAATTTGATATCTGTTTTGGCATCATCGGTTCAGTATAAATGTTGACCTTGTTTATCAGAGAAGTAACATGTACATTACTAGTGTTTATACTGTGGTTTACCTTTTGTAATTTAAGGCCCACTTCTGACTATTAAAAAAAAAATTGAGAACCACTTACAAAAAAAAATAATGAAAAAAATCTTTACACAACAAAAAAAGTTTTTAAAAAAGTGGGCTGTGATTTCACCATGTTCAGCACACACTGCTTTTGGCTCTTCGTCACTATCTGCCATTATGAATCCTAATTTAAAGTACTCAGGGTCTTATTTTCCCGACACACTTTGGAGCTTTGACTGTTGCAGGGTTGTCCCCCACATTATTTTTTCCTCTCAAAAACCAATCCATTTGTGTCACTGCATCCAAGAGAACATTAGCAGCAAAACACTTACATTTCTAACTGATGATGTGCTTTCAGTTTTGTGTTAATTAGAGTTCATTGATAATATTTTAGAAGGAGGAGATGTTTAAAACAGTTAAACTGAGCAAAATGTTAATGAAGTCTGGCAGGCAGTAAAGCAGACAGTCACTGAACTCAAACTCAGAGAGTGTGTGCTTTTGTTTTCAGGATAAAAGGCTGAGCTTTACATTGACAGACAACTGACAGTTATAAACAGCTGATCAAGTTACAGTGGAGGACTCGTCATCCGTTGTTGCGCTTGTTCTACAGTCCTGCGGTGTCTCTGCAGCCTGCCTGAGCTTTCTTGAGTCTGGGGAGGATCAGGTGGTCAAAAACAAATCACTTCAAACATAGACTGTACATTAAATAGGATTTGAACCTATTTAATATTAGTCTATGGCTCAAACTCACTATTTGAACTCCTGTATTAATTTTTGGATGTGCAATTTAAGTAATGAGAACAGAGACACCAAAATAAAATGTACTTTTTCAACTCCGAACGTGCCCGTGATAACTGTAAATATCAAGTCATTGGTATTAAAAACATGCATAAATAGTAGTGGGGTAATAAACTGAATGACTCAAGTTTGTTTTTTTAAGATTTGGTAACAACTAGGTAGTAACTCTGATGTTATTAGTACTCAAAGTAAAAATTAACATCTTGTCTCTATTACCACCCACCATTAGCACATATGCTGCTTGACAGTTACTGACATGTGATGGCTAATGCATCACCACCCATCTGTCTGCTACATCAAGCCATGTACAACAACAATTATAATTTGCCCTGGCGTTGTCTTTGACCTCTCACCTACATGAAGTAACCTCAGGGTCTGCCCTTGTCTTTCAACTCTGAGCACAGGCCCGGGCCCTCGAGCTGCCAGCCTCTAGGTCAGCGTGGATAAAAGCTCTCCATTATAGGAAAAGGAAGCAGCACATGTTGAGTTTGTTTTACATGGGGCTTAATGGATTCCCGCTTATGCATGCATGTGAGAACGTCCGCTTCCCCTCACCGCCAGCCCGGCAGCACAGACACGCGTGACCACGCACACGCATCACGCCTGTGGACAGGATGGGCACCCACACATATGTACCCACATCGTCAGGGCTCGGGAGGCACGATGCAGGGGCAGACGGTTGCCAAGGCGGGAACGGCGGGCACAATGGAAGGATGTGGTGTATTGTTTTAGCCCGTGGGGCAATGGGGCGAGGGCTGCCAGAGGCGAAAGTCATGGCTTGACACATGTGACGAGGCTGATGACTGATGGTAGTAAGAGCTGAACCAGTGCATGTGGAAATAGACCTGAACCATAAACTTGAACTTTTCACTGCGGTCGATTCAGTGGAATGTTATCAGTGACATAATAAGGTCAAGAACGAAAGGAGAAAAGGTCATGAAAACGACTAATATTGAGCAGGTGCGGCCAAAATATGTTAAACTGTGATAAAACTTTATTTACTGCTTATATCATTCCCATGTTTGCTTCTAGTATTTAATATATTACTATATACCATGATGATGAGTGATCAGGGTGTCATCTCCACTTACGCTTACCACAGAAATAGTAATACAGTAACAGAATATCGATTCATATCGTATCACTGCTGTCTAGTTTGACAGTTTGATCTGAGTTTGGTGAGCCCTGTGTGTGTTGCGCTGGACAGACTCACTCAGCATGATCTGTCAATCACACAGCAGCCCCCCCAAAGCATATCCTGCTTTATATCACATGAGAAGTAGGGTCATTTTTCCATAAGAATACATACAATCTCACTTCTTTTTGCAGCCAGTGGAGTTGCCCCCTGCTGGCCATTAGAAAGAATGCGGGTTTAGGGCACTTCTGCTTCTGCTTTACTTTGCAGACCCGCAAGCTCTGTCCACTATTTAATATACGGTGTATGCTTCACCCACCCAGTCCTCCACAAACTAAAGTTCCGTGGCTGCCTCTCTTACTGCCTTCATTAACATATTTCTACATTTAACCATTATAAACGTTTACTCCATATAAAAGATAAGTATAAAAGGGCCATGTAAAAGAATCCACGCAAAGTGAATAAACAGGTAGTGTGCAGAATAATACAGGCCAAAACAAAAATTTACCTTCTGCAGCAGAATGGCAATGTCAAAGGAGAACATGTTGGGTGCAGCATTGTTGTCCAAGAAGCCAATATTTCAATTTGGCATGTTTCTTTAATCTCTGATAACATGTCATTGGTCATTTTATGACTTTTATTAAATATAGTAAATATATTACATATTTCTCCTTTCACTAATGTACCCTCCTTCCACTACGAATATCCTCACTGTATCGATTTTCTTTCCCACAGATAAATTCGAAAACTCTGACTCTGGAGAAAGGGAGAGAGATAATACTAATGTAATATAATATTCATTCTTTAACTTCTTTTGACCTTGTGTGAAGATTTTTTAAGTGCTGCTGGTTTCTAGCTGACAACAGTGGAGAGGGAAGCCTCCTTAAAATAGTTAAAGTTATTGATGAAAAACTTACAACTGAGCACCTGTGTATCAAATTAGAGTGAATTGTTAGTATGTGACATATGAGAGTGTGTGTAATTGAAAATTCACTTATTTAAGAAATTTATACAATATTAACCAAAGTACTTTTTTGCCAGTTTTGTAGTAAAATGGCTACAGTTTATAAACTAGAGTATTAGGACTTGGTCTTACAACAAATTTAGCAGATTTCAACTGTTTTTAGCAGCCATGTATAATTTGATAGGGTGACTTCAATGGGAATGTAAGTTGGAGTGGGTTAGAATGAGGAATGTGCCACAGCCAATCAGGCGTCACGATCTCAGGCTGACAGCCAATCAGGTCATGGCACTTCAGGTCCCCGAGAGACCACTGAACTCCACGCAGAGGACATTTCTGAGGAGATCATGAACTTTTCGCTCCAGGAGATCTCTGCTTCCTTTTCTCCATCCATAAATTGCTTTTTTTCTGTCTTAGAGAAGCATGTCTCTCTGGTAATTGTATTTTGCTTCATGCCAAAGAAATGTTTCCTCTCTCACCGCCCCTCTCTTATTCTGTCTCTCTGTCCGCCTCCCCGAGTCCCCCCCTCTGTCTCACTCGAGTGATGGGAAAAGAGCCCGAGCAGGAATTTTTGTGTCTGTGAGTGCTGTTTGGTTAGACAGAGTCATATAACACGGCTATGGCGCGTTCACATGTGCCTGAGCGTTGGGGCAGCGACGGCTATTTACATTAAAGAGCCCAGAGCGGGCAGCACTGGGGCTCCCAGCCCTCCATGGTTACATTAAGTGAAATAGAATCAGCCTAACCCTCAACACTCTCTGTCTCTGTCTTCTATTCTGTCTCAACACTTTGTCTCTTTCTCTCACACTCTTTCCATGACCAGACTTCGTCATGCACTCCAAAGTCTCTGAGGTATCTTGGTCACTTTAGCACCATTTCATTTTTCTCTTGCTTGCTCTCCATGCCACTCTTTCTGTGGCGGATGCTGTAATGTCATCACCCTCAATACCCGAGCAGACCAGCAGCACTGGGCTGCTGTACAAACCTGTGAGTCCATGTGGAGCTAGCTTTCAAAACAACAGAAGTGTTTTAAGTACTGTCACATCTATCATTGGTAAAACTGGCAGCTCACTGCCACTCTCTCCTGCAGTTTGCACCCAGTACTGCAACATCTGTCTGGAATGGAGTCGTACCTCACCTCTCCCTTCACCTCCTCACCTCTGCTATCCAGCTGTTTTGGTGGTAAACAAATCCGTAGGCATGTACCTCCTGCAGTATGATCCCTTTCCAACTCACATACAGTGAAATATTCCCTCTTCTGATAAATACAAACACAGTCTAAAATTATTGCCCTGTGGTTGTATGCCTCCACTGTTGCTGTTTAAACATTGATGTCTGTCCAGACTCATATAATGTGCATATTGATGATTTTGAATTTAGTGAAAGATATTTAGTGTTTTTTTTTCTATGAAATCGAAGTTATGACCATTAACATATCTGATTCCAATTAAAAATGTCCAGTGACAACAGCTGAGAAATAGCAATAGCTATTTCAGGTTGTTTTTTACCTTGACCGTTGGATATAAAGTGCCATCACCTTATCATTTTATATTACTAAATATCTATGTGAAATTTTGTCATAATTAGAACATAAATTCTTTTTTATGGTCAAAAATGTGTTTTGTGAGGTCACAGGTGTGACTTTGACCTTTGACATTTGCCACCAAAATCTAATCAGTTTATTCTTAAGTTCAAATGGATTTTTGTATCAAGTTTGAAGAAATTCACTCAAGGCATTCTTGAGATATTGCTTTCAAGTGAATAGGATGATAATGAGGTGACAGTGATCCTTGATCTTTGACCTTTGATCACCAAAATCTAATCAGTTCATCTTTTGGCAAAAAATCCGGCCATCCAATTGGATGTTTGTACCAAATTTGAGAAAATTCCATCAAGGCGTTCTTGAGCAATCGCATTCACAAGAACAGGACAGACAGATGGACAACCCAAAATGCCGGCCATGGCTACCGCTGGTGCAGAGGCATAAAACGCACTTATTTCTTATTTACTTGCATACTCGTAATTTCTTGCCAAAGAGTAAAGAAAAAAAAGAAAAGATTGATATCACTCTCTCATGTCTATAAATATGAAGCAATAGTCAGTGGCTGGTTAGCTTAGCTTAGCATAAAGACTAAAAGCAGGGGGGAACACGTCTCTCTCTTAGATAAAATAAATATGATATAACGTGTTCATTTGCATGTTACATTAAAGTCCCTTTCACACTGCCACATGGTAACCACCCTGACAACCGTCTACCTGCAAGAGCATTCGTTCAAAAGCAAAGCGTTTGTGAAGGCGGCTGCTGCAGCTGTGGTCTAAGTCTGTGACGACAGGCAGGTGCTTTGCTGAACATCATAGCGTTGGCACAACCCACCCAAAAGTCCACATCACATATACTAGTCTGGTGAAAATGTTGTTCCACTCCCAGTTTTTCAGCATCATCAGCTTCTACATGACTGCCTCTTCCTGACCTTAGCTGCCTGCTGTTCCTGCAGTGCACGCCTCCTTCTATTTGAATGGTCAAAGACTGGCGGCAACTGCTAGAAGTTCAGCACAGAGAACTTTGAGCAGCAGAGCAATTTAAGCAATGTAACAAGTTACTTCTGCTGTTGAGTAATTAGGAATATACGTAGCAAAGTTTGTCGTAGGCAACTGGACTTGATAGAGTTCTTGAAGACGTTTCGCCTCTCATCCAAGAGGCTTCTTCAGTTCTGACTGACTGGTTTGGGAGTTCAGGTATTTAAACCACTGTGTGGTCGTTAACACCTAGAGGGGGCATGTGTCTCAAGTGCCCACCCTTCCATTGTGTGGACCTTGGGTTTCACCTGGGGGGGAGACACATGAGACACATGCCCCCTCTAGGTGTTAACGACCACACAGTGGTTTAAATACCTGAACTCCCAAACCAGTCAGTCAGAACTGAAGAAGCCTCTTGGATGAGAGGCGAAACGTCTTCAAGAACTCTATCAAGTCCAGTTGCCTACGACAAACTTTGCTACGAATACCATGACCTGGATGACTGAGAACCTTCACAGACAATTAGGAATATAATTACTTTTTCAGTGATTAATATGTAATGAGTGATTACTTAATTTTTGAAGTAACCAACACTCTATTTTGGTGGAGGTAGCTTCATATTTAGTGTACAGACATTAGAGTGGTATTGATCTTCTCATCTTACTCTCAGAAAGAAAGCAAATAACTATTCCCGCTACAGATAATTGGCCCTCTCCCTGTCACATCTTTCTCAGAGTTTGTCTTTTGATAATTTCATTTCTGTGTGTTTACACCTCCACTGATTCCCATGATCTGGAGAATTCAACAGGTATTGGCTTTGGCCGCTGCTGAGAGAGGCGAAGCTGCAGCCAAATATCTCCCTCCCTCACACACACACACACACCCCCCCCCCCACACACACACACACACACACACACAACTTATATTCACTTGCGCGCACACACACTGACTTACCATGACTAATATCGTACCTCTTGGCAGGCACAGGCTGGGTTCAAAGGTCAACTCTGTGTCAATAAACAGGGGACCATGTGATTGGCTCCACAGTGACTCAAAGCGTCACTGCTGCCTTCTTTGATTGGTTTAAACCTGGGCTACCACAATTTTCTTTAGTGATAGGGGTGTATAGCACCAGGACACACATACACATAATTGATAAGAGGAATTAATAAATGAAGGTAAATCAAATTAAATGGCATCTGAAGCAGCTAATAACAATCTCCTGGTGTTTTAGAGACTTCCAGGTCGATAGAGCTCTTAATATTTTCCAGTGTTATTTGGATTTGTCCCCTGATGTGAGTCGAGTCCTGACTTTGACCCTCCTGAGATCCATTCCTTTCCTTTTTAACCTGTCAATGGTTCTACCTCCAGCCTGCTCCAAAAGACAGGTATAGTGTTTCTCCCTGCTTTACACTCTGCTTGACCCCGTCACATAGAAAACATGTTAGATAATGGCCTGGGCCAGCCGGTGGGGCCAAGTTGCAGCGTTTGATCAGGAAATCCTGCATGCGGCTGTACTGGATGGAAATCTGATTAGTAACCTTGGTGACGAAGCAATGGGATCCACGAGGCTTTCCTTCAATCAGATTTGACAGGTCAGGTTTTTGTCCACAGCTCTGGCGCAGCAGGATCACCTCGGCCTATAGGGGTGAGTTAGAGCATTAGATAAAGTGCCTAATTGAATGCATCAGTCGAGGGCGGTCAAGTGGCCTCTGATTGTGAACTGATAACCTGCACCAGTTACCTGATTTAGTGCCCTACATGCCATGTAGTGCCTCATTTTTTGCCAAAGCACTGGATGGATCTGTGGCTCAAAATATCAAACAATTTCTCAGAGATCTTGAGCTGTTTATGTGTCCTTTAAGGGTGTAGAGGAGCGGGGCCAAGACGATGCAGTGGCCAGGAAAAATCAGCAACCTGAAGGGCGAAAGTAGGTTCCAGTAGTCAGGAATTTCTAAGCATAACAAACATGTCAGACCTATTTAGCAGGCAACGGCAGGTCACTAGCTGGAGCTGTGAGGTGTATATTGTTTCTGATTAAGCTTTTCTGTGCTCATGTTGCTGCACTTTGTAACAATTTACTTTAAATTCATTAGAGCTTCAAACATTTTGCTTTGCCATATCCATAAAAAATAAATCAGCCTAGTGGAAGGAATGAAGCAGAGTGCTGATTAGCAGCCGCGCTCTCTGATCTATCTTCTATTTTCCACACCAGAGGTGAGTTTCCCTGGACTTTGAAAGCATGCTGATAAAATTAATTTGTGTTCTTTTTACTTATGCCAAAATTATACTCTCTCTGTAAGGCATCCAATTTACTATTTCCTTTTTTATCTATACATCGATCAAGCACAGATTCCTATCACTGTTTTTTAACACTCAGACACTCAAAATAAATCATCTCCTGGAGTTCTCAATCTATTTTCTCCCCCAAGGTCCTGGATATTGATATCAAACGGGAACATTTCACACCAAAACACCTCATCCGCTCTCTCTGCATGTGTCCCCTGGGGATGTTGAACAAAAGGGATGAATGGGGTGACCATAAAAAGCCAGCGCACTGATAATTTCCCAGACATCTGCGAAAAATGTAACCTTTCCGTCGCTCTCATGATGTCAGTGGGCTGTTGTGTTCAGTGGGGGATTGGGGCTAAAACACTTGTGACGGAGCCAAGGTAAACCGTTCCAAATGGAACGCAGCGCGGGAAAAGGGACACCATCGCAACAAAAGGAGTTAGATATGGATCGTTGGGTCTGCGCACCGGCCCCCAGCTTGAGCCAATTATTGGTGTCATCTTGATCCAATTTAATCAATCTGAGGGGGGATTCAGGGAGGGGAGGTGGGGAGTGTGGAGTGGCGGGAGGGTGCAAATGTTGGTCAAATATCCTGAGCTGACTGAGGAGCTGTCGATCTCCCTCCACTCCAGCACCACCCACCCACTAACACACACACAGATGACCTTCAAAAACCTCTCGTCATACCTCCCTACCCCCATATTATCACAGATATCACAGATATCCTCCGAAATCATCTGACTTGTGACCAATATTTGATCAATTCCATGTCCCCATCTTCAATTTTCATTGACCACAGAAACACTGCTTCTAGTTCCAGAGAGTGGATTACCAGGAAATGAAAACATAGCGTATGAGGGCGATTTCATAATATTAAAATGTTAGGTAAATGTGTCGGTGCCAAGTTTTTTCTCTGTGCCAGTATCATCTATTTACACCATTTCTTCCTCTTAAAATGTAACAGGAGATACAACTAAGCACTCATTGCCTTAAGGCATTGGATCCTTCTGCTAAGTGTTTGCGCTTCAACAATGTTTTTTTCCTGTCTTCTAAGGTGGTCCAGCTTCACTGTTGTTTCAAATCTGTTTTTTCTTTTCCTTTATTTACCGGAGTTAAGCATGGATGCATGAATCATGTTTGCTCTCTTCAGAAATGCCCTCATACTCACACTGTCATACACATTCACACATTGAAGCTGCCCTGTATAAACAAATAGCCTTAAGAGCCTTACCTGTGTTTCAACCATAGGAATCATGGTCTAAATTTAGCTCCTCAGCCATGGTTCCTGGTGCAAAAACACTCTCTGTTCTGAGGGTAGTATTTTCCAGAGTTCCAAGAGCTGTCAGGGCAGATATTGCAGTGCTGAAAGTGTCGCATTGGTCAGTCGCAGACCTTATATGTGTACAGCTTCATTCTTAGTGTAAGCAAGCTCTGGTTTGCTACTAGTCAAGGTATTTCTGGACCTTTTTAATGTTAATTAAAAAGTTGTCAGTCAATCATATTTAAAATAAATAATGCTGTTAGCTTACAGGCAAGTGTATAATGTATGTTGTGAAGACTTTACAGGAATTTAATGTGGAGCAAATCACTATATTGACCTGTAACTAGAATGTAAGGAATTTAATAAAAGTATTAAGTATTCTTTGGCCAAATGGAAGTAATCACTAAACATGTATGATTCCAGTGAATAATTTTCAGTGAGAAAATGCTGTCTTCGCTCAGACTATTTTTTTCAGAGGAGCACAGAGGACTGATAGAGAGCTGAACATTATTAATCACGTGAAGTTGACCTTTGACATTTTAGATAGTGTTACAGTGTAATTTTGTCATAAATGGCATATGAATTCTTGTGTTATTCGCCAAAAATGCGTTTAGTGTGGTCACCGCGACCTTTGACCTCTGACCTTTGACAATCAAAATCTAATCACTTCATTTTTGAGTCCAAGTGGATGTTTGAACCAAGTTTGAAGAAATTCCCTCCAAGCGTTCCTGAAATATTGCCTTCTCAAGAATGGGACTGATATGAGGTCACAGTGACCTTGACCTTTGACCTCTGACCACCAAAATGTAATCAGTTCATCTTTAAGTACAAGTGGTTATTTGTGTCAAGTCTGGATAAATTCCCTCAAGGAAGATATTGTCTTCACAAGAATGGGATGACCTGAAAACATAATGTTTCGAGCCATAGCTGTCACCGGTGTGGAGCCATAAAAAGACTTTTTAAGATTTTTTAAAAATTGTGAATCACAGATTCAGCATACAGTCAAGAATGTGCACAACAAATGCCTGATCAGTTGAGTCGTATTTGAAAGTAGCTGCAGACAAGCTTCAGGTCCAATGCTCACCCACTCATGCACACACACAGCAAGCAATCACATGATAATGGATCATAACAAACTATGTTGTTATAAGTTCTCTCTCCCAACTCATTAAATACAGCACCTTGGTCAGTGCTTCAAACTATGCGGCTATAGTTACCCCTCTAGTTTTGCGCCCCCTGTAAAGTTAGCAATATAATTATCAACATCCAGGCAGACTTTCAAAAAACAAAACAAAACAAAAACTACTTGCTAGGTTAAAGAAACAAAACTACATGGTTACGTTTAGGAAAAGATAATGGTTTAGGTTAAAATAGGTACATTTGTTTCATAAGTTAACCTACATAACATTACTTATGCACATTATATAACTTACATATGTTACGCGATTTAAAAATAAGTCAATGTTGAGTATTGGTTTTACTTCCGGACACAGTTATGTTTAAGGAAAAATCTTGGTTTGGTTTTACATAAGTTAAGGAACATAACATACTTATTACATACATTTCGTAATTTATATACATTACGTGGGTTAAAAAGAAGTGGCTATGGTTTCACTCAGGACACAAACCCCGGTGTTTATTTGACCCATCCATCCAGCTCAAAACTTCCCTATGTGGACTTGCTCGCTCTTTTTACTATGTCACCTGACTTTGACCACACATCAACACAGAACGCGAGAGGGGCTCATCCAGGAATCAGGCTAGAGGGATACATACAGCATCATAGTTTGAAGCATATTTGCAATGACCAGCTAATGTGTTTGACATGTTGGTAGTGAGAACTGGCTGCGTTGCTTGTGCTTCCATTCATTACGTATCAGTCTGATTTGCCTGGGCTTCATGGTTTTTCACATGCAGTGAAAACACAAGTTTGTTCCTTTGACCCTATCGTTCCTGAAGTATTAGGCCAAAAAAAAGCTAGTCTAATGTGTTGTCCACTCAGCTGCTCCATGTTAAGGCTACATGCAAGAGCATCTCATTCATAAATACTTACACAGATATGAGCATACTCACTTCAACCAACCAATACACACACATGTGCACACGCACACACACACACACATGCTGACTTGCGGTATGTAACAACTCTTGTCTAATCAGTGTTTCAATCTCCAGAAGTCTGTTGAAATAATTAAGGCTTGAGTAAAACAATACACACGACTGGCTAATATTTTTCATCTAAAGCCAGGTCACGTTCCCAATTACTTTAAAATGTTGTGGTGACATTCTTTCTGTTTTTACTGATAATATTGATATTATTCCAGGTAATGTGTCTCGGCGCGGTAAGAGAACAAGATGGTCACTCTTAACAGCAGTTTAGATTTAAGTTTGACACAACTTAATCAAAACCTATGTGGGCTACTGTTTGATTTATTTAGTCCCCCTAATATTTTTTGTGCCATTATACAAAATCCATAAAGTTCAAGCTAAAACTACTTTATTGATTTGTTTTTTTCCCTCTTTAATTCCTGTGTTTCTTTTAAGCTTCCTGACTAACTCTGCATTTTATTTGTGTACTTCTATTATTGTTGGTCTTTAGATCTCCCTAACAGTTGTTGCAGTAATTCACTTCACGTCCCATCAGCCCTGTGATGTTGTGGCAACCCTGGAAGCTGGTGTGTTCATCCACAGGATGGTAGCCAATTATTTGGAGCCCATTCCAGTTTTCCAAATTAAAAATGGCCTCCCTCCACTGTTGACCTTGGATCAGCTTTCCATTTCTTATTATTATTAGGTTATTAACACAAACCCCTGAAAGTATCTTTTTAAAGTCTAAAACAAATTCGATTAGGCCTCTTTACTCGCACCGGTGCAGACATATCGCTGTCTAACTCCTGTCTGCTCCCTATTACCTTCGACACTGAAGTCAGTGAGAGAGTCCGGACCTGAAAGCCTATATCCCCCTGCTCACTGGTCAAGGCAGGGGGGTGCCGGGTTTGCAGCACATTACCGCTTTATTGAATTAATTACGATAAGGATCATAACTTTAAACGCGGGGTGAGGCGCGGGGCGTTTTTCGGCACAGATCGCTCGGAGCAATTTCTCCCCTGAACGACGGTGGAGGGGTTATTGGATCTGTCAGGCCTGAACTCTGTGGCATCATAACGAGCTCCATAAGGTAAGCTGAGGTTGGGCACAGTTCGCCGCACTGATCCCTATACGCCTGCAACACGGGGAAATTTGTACTACATACTGAACAAATAACAAGAGAGGAGAGAGAGGAGAGAGGCGACTGGTGAGGCCTTTTTTTGATGGCGCCTCAGTCCGAAGGCCCAGAGGGTCACACAAGGTTATCCTGAGGTCTCGTGCCATATACAGTTCCAGTAGATGCAATGAAGTGTATCATTGTATTATGATGCTGCTTGGATGTTGCAGAGACTCTCTTTTTTCTGCTTACTGAGCTCAAACTGCTCCCAAAGGGCTGTGTGTTTGTGGTTTATACAAGACTTAATACAGGATTTTTTATTCTTCTGTGGGGTCTGAGCATCCCCACAAAGCAGAAACTAGTCAATTATGGTGAATTTCGGTGAGACCACATCAGTCAAGAAGCTATTTTATAGGAGTTGCAGCCGAATTTTAGGTTAAAATAAGGTAAAAGAAAGGTCAGAGCTGACATGTTGTCATGTCAAATCTGGGGGCTCAAAGAGACAATATACACTGTCACACAGGAATTTGGTGGAATCATCTACCACTACTTTTTTCATTAATTTAAGGTAACATATTTTATTTATTCAAGTTCATTAAACTTAAAGTTTCTGTATTATCTCAAGAACACTTTAGAACTTACAAACACAAGTTCTTCTAACTTGATCTCTTTTGACTTGAAATGATGAATTGAATGAATAGTTCAATCAACTCATTAAATAAAGTGTATGACAAAAAACATTATCAGCCTATTTTCTGCATGCACTGTTTGAAAGTTCATTGACATATTTTCGGTGAATGGCAACTAATGAACTTGAACGTGAGTGTCGTTAAGTCCTGAGAGAGTTAACGATGCTCACATCGTCAGCTGATAAAAACAAGTGTCGACATGATATGAAAACTTTTTACAGCTTTTATCATGGAGCATCAACTACATGAACTACACTGCACACTGTAGTACTTTGTTATGTATACATGATGTATGTCTCATCTCTCTCTTCATGTCCTTCAAGTTTGCATGCATGGTGCATTCACTTTCAACTGGAATGTTGGAATTTCCAAGTTCTCAGTTGGAAATTTCAACAGTATGTTGGTGTCTAACGTTACTGTCTGCTGTAGCGTAAAACATTCTCAAACTGTTGTAAATTGTTAATTTAATAACTACTAAGTCAGTAACTTTGGATGTAAGTTATCCTGGCCATGACAAAACATGGTTTCATTGAACCAGTTCATTTTAATATAATATATAATTTTAATATGTGAACTGAACTGTGAAGTGTGAACTTGCACAACACTGCCTGAGACCCTCCTTCGTTTAAAGGTAGTTTAAAGAAAACATATATGATGAGTATTGAATTCAGTCCCTACCCCACACATGAAATTTACTTAAATCACATTTTTTTCTTTGTGCCAATGCTGGAACAAAGACACTCCAACAGGAACATCTGCAGCTGCAAGTTCTTTGTGTGAAATTGACTGAATTTTCGTAGGCTGAACTGAACAGGTACAATAAAATCAAATTTGTCTGTAAAGTTCATCAGTGTGCCTTAAGAGTTGTTGGTTAAACAAATATCTTAAGCTTATTGAGCATGTTTGCTGATGTACAGGTGAATTAATATGATGTTTATTTGACTTTCCGTGCCAGCGTGTGTGAGATGCATGCATCAGCTATCCTGGCTAACTGTGGACGCTTAACTAAAATCTAGTCATTTTGTTATTGTTCATTTTGTTAATCTAGTCATATGTTATTGTTGAATACGGTTATCTTGAAAAGTACATCTAAATTCTTTGGAGTGGTTTTTGTCATGGGTATGTGACACACCAATGTGTACTGGTCTTCCATGAAGTACTGGAGTCCATGAGTAAATTGTGTGATCAGAACTGTTCTTTATAGAGGTTATTCTGCATGAAATGTGCTCCCCACCAACATTAGACAGACAAAAAAAAAAGATATTGCTTCAAAAAGTCACTAAAACTGATGAATCACATATAAATTAAATCATGGCAGTTTTGGCACATTTTTTGTTAATTTTATTTATTTATTTGGATTTGATGTACTTGTGACAATTTTGTTTTTGTTTCCATTGTAAGTTACTGTTATTCATTGCTTCATGTGTAGAGTCATTTTACTTATTTTCTGATCTTAATTTTTATATTGTAGCTTATTGTCTTTTCGATAGTGTGTGATTTTACATTGTTGTCTTTTTAGTGCTGTTTTTGTGTGGACCTTAGGAAGACTAACATCCACTTTTGTGGATGCTAAATGGGGATGCAATTAAGGAATAAAGAATACAGTTACAGCTGAGTTAATATCAAGTTTATTTGACTAGAAACATTTATTTGTCTTGAATTGTTACAAAATTACCTCAACTTGTCTTTTCAGATTCAGTCAAATTAAAAATTTAAGGCAGCCCAAACACAAACTTTTTCAAAATTAAAACAGTTTATATTTTACAGTGTAAGCCAACAGACCAGCCTCACATGTCTAACAATTCGAGGAGTGTGTGTGTGTGTATGTGTGTGTAGAAACCCAGACTCCCCTACCCAACGCACTTCAAAGAATTCCTGGCCCGTTGAGACTCCTTTCTTATTTCCACCATGCGTCCCCGCCAGCAACACAGAAAGTGGTATTGGACATTTAGTGAGAAACATTTGTCGTTTTGTTTTGGGATAACAAAAAGCTTTAACGTGCGAGAAAAGGCTGAGTCGAGGAAGGAAGGAAATCGCCACGGGTTAGTCCGTTTCAGATTAACCGCCATATTGATCAATCGGCCTCCCCCAGGGGCTGATGGGCTGCTGATGACGTGCAGATAGCGTTTTTATTGCTTTGAGCGCCCACCAACATTTTAGCACGTCTGACAGCTCTGCGAGGCTCCTCTCTCTTTGACTTCTCCGACATGTGAGGTGTGTTTTTGATGTGGGAGTGTGTGTGTGTGTATGTGTGTGTGTGTGTGTGTGTGTGTGTGTGTGTGTGCGTGTGTGTGTATAGCATTGTGTCTGCGTGAGTGTGTGTGTGGCTGAGAGCTAAATGTGTGCAGATGTATCATAATATTTTCACTGTAAGAAAGCGTCTTTGTGGGACAATAACCTGCAGCTGAATCAGCGTGCTGCCCCGCCACGCGAGTGCCTTTCATATGAGCCACCCAACTATCTGGAGAATGTGTCGACTCGCTCAGGGTGAAAGTTGGAGCGCTTTTTTTTTCACGCACTCATGGCCTGAGCATATACTGTATACAGTGAGCTGCTCGGACATCAGCTTGAATCTCTCATACTGTGTGTCTTTCTTTTTCAACACACACCCATGCTTTGACAGAACCACCTTCTCTTTGCACTTTTTCATCTATAAATATGATTTTTGGCACACGTACACAAGCACTACTGATATCACACACACCTATGCAGGTCCAGAAAACATGCCCACTTGATCCGAGACACCTCTGTTTAACTGCCCTGTTCTTATTGGCCGATGAATGGAGCAACAAGTCTGCTGTGGGGGTATTTGGGGCAAACAGTGGGGAGATGAGATGTAATCACAGGCTTGTACAGCTGGGTCTTGTTTAGCTGGTCGACACTGTTGAAGGGGGAGGAAAACTAATTCCCAATCAAAATACATCAGCATCAAAGAGCCTCCAAAGTGCAGAGAGTGAAGGCTGCTGGTTGATCTATTCTGGACTAAATACTGAGCTGAATTAAAGGACTTCTGAATAGTGTTTGTGTGATCTGTGGATTTGTCAATACTGCATTCTTGTGGCCAAGACTGACAGTGTGCAACAAACTAATGCATGAAATTCTTTTGAATATATTGAGCTTCATGTATTGAAACCACAGCAGCAGCTTGTAGAGCCATCTTGCTTGTTGGTGAAAGATCATAGCAAGACAATAGGAATATGACAGAAATTGATAAAAGAAATAATAACATAATAAATACCCCCACCCACTCACATATACACAATTTTCAGACTGCAGATGTCATGCTGAAGGGACCAAACATAAGAGAAAAACACAAGTTAACATAAGATAAGTTTTCTCTGCATTGTGGTGGTATTAATACTCCAAGACTTTCTTCAAGGTTAGCTGTTAACAAGCATCTGAGATATATCCACACCCACAGATAGCCTTCTTTAGACCTTCACCTTGTCTCCTCCCATCCTGCTCTATCTTCAGTACACAACATGTGTTCTGCAAGGTCACACCTTGTTTCACACAAAGAAATAATCCAAATAAATATATGTGTATCTCCCAGAATCCACACACAGAGATAGACCACTTTAGACCTTCACCTTCACACATAATGGCTCTTTTTATAGCCCATTAAAATATCAAATAATGAATAAATTTGTACTTTAGTCTATTTTTTGATGGACTGATTAATAATTAATAATGAATAAGATCAATTTGTAAACACATTTATTCATGCAATTTTATTGGAAAATTAGTTATTGATTAATGAAATGTTTTATTACTATTTCCATGACACTTGTTGTTCCCCCATAACAGTGTAACTACAACTTTTGCACCGGCACATGAATACTTGCATATGCATGTGCACACACATGAAAACATAAAACCCCCAGTATAAAACAGAAGTCCACAGTGCCTGTACATACATAAAATACAAAACATTACATTACATTTTATTTCAACCACATTCAAGGATTTCAAGGATTATTTATTATTATTAAGCAGCACAGGGCTGCACAACAAAATTAGCTTTATAGTTCTTTCACAATACACATGAAATACAATATTTATACGTATAATTAATTAAAATTCAGAATGGAATAGGACAAAATATAAAACAAAATAAAACAATATGTACAGTTACAGTTTACATATATACAAATATACATTTGTATTTATTTGTAGTGCATTTTTTCAATCAGTAACAGGTTGAATGTAAACAGCAGCAACAAGTTGGTGATGATAATATAGTTGACAGCTTCACATTAAAAGTTCAACAGCTGGGAAAAAAAATCCCTCTGACTGTGTTTGACCACAAAACATCACTAAGGTGAAAAAATCAAATCTAAAATCAAAATCTACTAAGGTATAGTGTGCATCTGCACCTGACAACCTTGCAAGAAGGGAAACTGATTACAATGACTGAATCACAGCTGTGCTGATATTCAGTACAACAGCGCTGCATTGCAAGTGATATTGCTTAATTATCTTTACTCCCGTCTTCAACTTTCATTTTTTCTGACTTTTTTTTTTTTTTCTGGCACTGCGATTTTTTTCCATATTATATGTCTCATGTATTCTGTCAGGATGTAGTAATAGCTTCAGCAAATATAACAAAAAGTTATTTTTATAGAAGTTATCAACTGTAGTTTAAATCTAACATGAAAATAGGAAGACATTAAGTTATTACAATTTATCTGTCCAATAATAGTATTATTACCAACTCTAAACCTCTTTTTTTTTTACCCCAAATTAAAGGTATAGTTAGCGATCATAATCTGACGCACTTTTTGTCAAAATCACCGTATTTCTCCTAACTATCCGCAAGCTGTCACTTCTGAGAGCATGCTGAAAAGAAATCCGGTTTCAATACACAGCCTGGGCTCTGAATTTCAGCAGGTTTCAGCTGCTTTACTTGCTGTGTAGTTGACCATCTTACATGCTACTTGTTTCCATGACAATGCGCGTCCATGAACTTCGGGGGTGGAGCCCGGGGTGGAGTATGAAGGCAGGGGTGGGTCTGTATTCATTTACACTTCAAATATCAACAACCTTTCTACTCGTTTTCTCCCACATCGCTAACTACACCTTTAAGTGGTTTAGAAAATAGCTTGTTCACAACCTGATCATCTGACTGCTTGTGTTTCTCACCCCTTCAGACTTTGTTGTAACAATACCGCCACATCTTCAGATCTTTGGAACAACTTTGGTGTGCACAATATCATACTGTATTATCACTAGTGATAGAAATGACAAAAATAAGAACCAAGGTACACTACATTTGGAATTAACCTTTCATGCATGCATGTGCACATATATATATCAAAAATGTAGAGACTGGGGTCATACAAAATGTATTATCAATATTCCAAAATTGATTTCTTTGACACAAACACACACTACAAAGCGTGACTTTGAAATTCATTAAATTGAGAGCTCCTGCTTCTAGCTGAATGCCAACTCCATCCTTGTAATGGTTTGAAAAATATAAAATATGCAGGTAGACTCTGACTAAGGAATAATGTTTTGATTGTTGCTTTCACTGTGAAGCAACCATGAGCACAAATGAGACAATTAATTGCTTAAATAAAGTTGATCTGAAATCTAAATTTGAACATTTTTGTTGTGTTTTTATCAAGAGATAAGAAGAGGTTTCATACTAAATAATGCAGATTATTGTCATTTATATACTGGCAATTTCTTCATATTGTGCAGCCCTGGTACACATGAATACAGAAACTACCCTCCATCCATCCACCCATGCCATCTCCTCTCTCCTCTCTCCCTCTTTTTATTCTATTTGCTGAATAAATATTCTGTTGGATCGTGGTCTCTTTTGGATTGACAGGCTCTCTGAACTCCAGAGAAAAGCCTCTTTCTTTCACACTGTGGACCTTATTGGCTCAGCTATCTCTCCATCTTTGGCCTGGCTGAACCTCTCCAGTTTTTGGCCTGCTCTCTATCTTTACATCTCCGTCTCTTTGCCTCTCTTTCTCCCCTGTCTGCATGTGTCTGTCCTCATCTATCCCCTCAGGTTTTTATTTTTTTCAAGAAAGGCCTCATTTTATCATCTTTTCCTGCATTTCTCTCTTGGCCAAAACACATATTTGTACAGAATGATTTGGTCGTGGAGTTATAAAGTGCTGTAGCCCCGTGGGAGTGACATATTTTCTTCAGCTGATCTCTCTATCAGTATGTTCGCCTGCCTTTGTGTCATTTTTTCTTGTAGTTTCCCTCTCTTTGTCTTGCGTGTGGGTCCACAGCAGTGTTATTTATGTTTTGCTCACTTGTCACCTCATTATTTGTTGTGCCACGGTACAGTAAATGTTTCTGATAGAGATAGGAGCTGCTGGAAAAGCACTCCTTCATTTGTTTTGTGTTTATTTTGTTATCCTTCCCTCACTCTCTTTCTCTTCATCTCTGGGAGGCGAGCAGGGCCCAGTCTTTATCTGGTAGCCAAGTTTACACACTGGAGGGGGAGAAAGGCTTCAAACAAACAGCTTCGCTACTCTTAATGTAAACACCAGCACTTTAACTAGACCAAATATTTACCTTTCGCCCCCGTTCATCCCTCTGTTCAGCTTCTCTTTCACCTCACAGTGCCACACGCCGGCAGATGGATATCACACGCTCCATAATTTGGCTTGAACATACGGAGCTCCTCATGTTTTGGTTTGTGCAGTGTGTAAAGGTGTGTGATGAATGAAACAATGACTGGTGCTTTTTTATATTTACTGCAACAGGAAGTATTGAAAGTATATAAAAATATCAGCCCATCCTCACCAGGAAAAACTTGTCACGAGTTATTCCAACTGATCTGTCCATTTATTGTTAGAAGGCACCCCCTAGTGGACATAGTAAGTATGACAAGAGAGGTATAAGGATCAAGAAAGGCAAACAAACACAACTTTCACGCAGGAGACCAGAGTTTAAGTGCTGTGTGGAACAAAGAGTAAATGTGTAGTTATTTAAAGTTCTGAATAACTTAAAATTTTGTTATGGTTGCGTCACTTCGGCTGCGGAAGTGGCGTCACTTCTGTCATGTGAAAAATGTAACATAGTTATTTTAACCCAAACTGCAACTATTTTACAACATAAACCACATGTGTAATGTCACATGCGTTATGTTACGTGACCTACGTAATGTAGTTAAGGTCCAGCAGGCTGGAGATATACTTGCTTTTAACTATGCATTCCCATATGCATCCATATGCATCCGTATGCATTATGGCTGCCTTGCATATCCTGTGTCCACTTGGAGCGATGGTTGTGCGCATCTTCACAAATTAACGCTACACAAACATGTGGTTAAACAGCAAGTATATCTCTGGCCTAAGCCTGTCACTGACAGTAATCTCCATCAGTAATACCAGTCATATTCTGGCATTTTGGTATGAGGACACGTATCCCAACAAGTAAACTGTTAACGTTTGTTTTCATATCCATTATCAAAATAACAACTTAGTTATTGTGTCACCCACCCACACACACACACACACACCTCAGCGAGCACTTGATTGTTTGTTTTCATACTTGTTTCAAAAACAATAAAACATAACATCTCCTACTCTCTCTCATGCACGTGTGCGCACACACACATGCACACACGCCATAGCCTGCTCTTTCAAAGATGTTGGCCCAAGGAAGGATATGCTTTGGGTTTAAATGCCTAATGCACAGATTCACACATGAACACAGTTTTGCAGATAAGCTGACTTTACTTTGGAGCTAATTATAGGACTGTTAAATGTCCGTGTGTGCGCGCGCATGTGTGTGTGTGTGAGGGGTGTGTGTGTGTGTGTGGGTGTGTGTGTGTGTGTGTGTGGTGGGTGTGTATTCAGCTCTCTCAATGCTCATTGTGTTTGCATGTTTGTTTAGGGGCACGGCTTTTGTTTGCTCCTGTCAGACACCTCATCACTTTCTTGCTGTTGCGTGTGTGTGTATGTTTGATTGTATGCATATCGAGTGTGTCCATGGGTGTATTTCTGTATTTCTACATTTGGTTTTCTTGGTTCAAAGTCAGGTGAGCTGTATGAACATGTGAAAAGGCTGAAAAGAGGAGAAATAACTTAGAATCCATGTTAAGTCAGACTTTTATTATCCCACCAGGGGAAATTTGGTTGCAGCCAAGCATACAAACACTCATCATTCATTCCACAGTGGGTGGGTAGGTGATGGTTTAGTGGAGTGGAGCCTCCAGCTCCAACTTATAATACAATGATCTGATTTGCTTAATCATTGTTAGACTAATAGTAGACATTTGAACAATTATGCATTGCATTGTGCAGCTGGTTTGAGCAGGTGAACGGTGTAATACACTGTGAATTTTGACACCAGCATACAGGTGTGTCACTGGATTGTCTCTCTCTGCTTCAGTACATCGCAAACAGGCTCAGGTGTGTGAAAATGTGTGGGGAAACCATCCCTGTCATTTCAGTGAGTGTGCAACAACACTATTTCAATTAAAGGTCCAGTGTGTAAGATTTAGGAGGTCTATGGCAGAAATGGAATTTAATATTCGTATGTTTTCATGAGCACTGATGGGCAGTAACACGTTAGAAGTAACGCGTTACTGTAATCCGATTACTTTTTTCAAGTAACGAGTAAAGTAAGGGATTACAATTGCAAAAACAGTAATTAGATTACTGTTACTTTCCCGCAAGCAGGCTGCGTTACTGCGTTACTAAACCATGATTTTGTTTTGTGAGACTGTCTCGTGACAATGACGTATGAGCGGCGTGACGTCAGTGGTAAACAACAGACACATGTAGTGATCAACAAGAGACAACATGGAGTGCGGGAGAGAGCAGGACCATGCAGCGTTTAATGCTTGGAAGTACCGACATTACTTTGAGTTTGACTCCATAAAAGGTGACAAAAACATTAGCGTCCGCTGTACACTCTGCGTGGGAAGAAAACCTTTATCTACAGCGAAAAATTCCACCTCAAATCTGAGCAAGCACCTAGCAAGCCGGCACAGGAATGTGAAACTCACTGAGAAACCCCCAGACCCCCCCACTGGCATGCCCGCTGCGGCTACCACATCCAATTCCACCGGGCGAACCTCCGAGGGCAACTCTCGTGCTAAACAGGTGAAAATAGACTTAAGAGCAGTGTTGGTCAAGTTACTTGGAAATAGTAATTAGTTACTGATTACTGATTACTTCTCCAAGAAAGTTATGCTGGAATATGCAGAAATATAAGTTAACAGAAGAAAGACTTGCTTTATTTTATTAAAATATGGTGGAATGTGCAGAAAATAGGTTTAAATGTTCAACAATCTTCTTCAAGTCAGAGACTGTTGCATTTAATTTAATTTTTGCTTGATGCAATGTGCATAAAGTTAAAAGATTGAAACTAATAAAACAAGTTTTAAAAAAGACACCGTTTCATTTGATTCAATTTTATATGATGGAATACGCAGAAAGAATAGAATTAGGCTGAAAGGTCTACTGCTTTATAGCGTATTCAGGCTGTGCATCATGTTTTTGAAACGTAAGTAAGTAAAGTGATAAAGTAACTAATTACTTTTGAAAATAAGTAATCAGTAAAGTAACTGGATTACTTTCTTGGAGAAGTAATCAGTAATCAGTAACTAATTACTATTTCCAAGTAACTTGACCAACACTGTTCATGAGTGTATAATCACCTGAAAGAAAATAGTTGAGCTTTTGTTATGTTAAGAAGGGCACTGCAAGTCCTCTTCCAGGGAGTTGATCATGTTGCACCACTGTGTTTTGAGTCAGGAATAGACAAACCAAAAACTGGTTCTAGATAAGGCCTTTCACATTTTTGCAAGTTTCAGTTTCTTCTACATGCTTGGAAGGGGAGTGTGAGGCAAGATGGTTGTAATCTGACCACTTGATGCCACAGGATCCTACACACTGGTGACTTTTACGTCACAGAAGGAACCATTTACTGCAAATTCTTTTTTGATTTGGGGCCTCCAAGCAAAATTCTCATGGGTGAATGAACAACCTCACTGTGTCACCCCACTCCGTGTGCATTCTTTCCGTAGCTATATATGACTTTGCAACTTTTTTATGAGCATACACAGGGGTCATGTGTATTATTTGTGTGTGTGTCTTGTTGAAGAACAGCTGCAAGTAACACCAATTAAACTGAGAGTGTAAGTACTGAATGTCACTTCACACTTGAGCTCACAGCCAAAGTCTGCTCTGACATTCCCCACGTCACTTCTGACACCTGCTGCAGCAGGCAGACACACACACACACACACACGCGCATGCACACACACACGCACACATACCAGAGCTCAAATAGGTTACTGCACAGAAAGGCGGGCTTATACACATAATGCATATGCACCAAAATACACATATTATAGGTATTGCTAACACATCAGATAATGTAAAATACAGAGGTAAAATCTCACTCAACAGAGCTGCTGCAATCCACTGAACAACTAGGAACAACTAGAACAAATTCTGCCATTACATACACTGTTAAAAAACACATTCACTTAGAAAGATGTAATAAGAAATGTACATTCAAAATTTTGAGCTAATGTAGCATATTCTGAATACTATATCTTAACATATTCATTAATAAACAATAATTAATAATGAAATGGCTCATGGATATCGATTATGTTTTTCACTGAGGCTGTGGATACCTTATTGCTGATCTGCAATGCTGTACTGGTCGGATTAAAGAACACTGTCATGAAGTTTATCTATACCATAAACTACAAGCATCATTTGGATGCAGCAGAATGGCACTCAACACAACTAATGGAGAACTCCATCCAAGAAAAAGTCTGCAGAAATTTATTTAATTTTTTCTTTAGTTCAACCACATAAAAGTCTCCTCTCCAAGAGAAATCAGACCAAGAAGACAGCAGAAAATGTTGTTACAACAATACAAACAACAGAAAACAGACTCAGGGGCTGTTCAGAAGTTGCTCCTGAAATGAATGGAAAATGCCAGCCGTGTCACTTTCATCTATTTATCCAGGGGCCTTGGGAGGTTGTTTTACCATTGTGCCTGCCATTACTATTCAGCTCCAGAGGACATGGAAGAGTGGCTGATTATATTTGTTCAGGTATACTTTGGTATACAGTGGTGAGCATGATGGTACCATACTACTATTGATACTACTACCACCACCACCACCACTACTACTACTACTGCTGGGTAGCACAACCCTCATCTGTTATTACTGTTATTAGTCATCCGCAGTTCTGAGCTGATTTATCTCCAGATATTGTTCCTTCTTTTGGTATCAAAATAGTAAGACCTTGGTTGCACAGCTCAGAAAAAAAGGGTCAGAAATCTACTTACTTGAAGTCAATAATTACTTTACCTTGTACAAATTGTTTTAGGTTATAAAATAACAACAAAGACTAAAGTCATGGTTTTTTTTGTTTTTTTTTGCCTTTATTAGATAGTACAGCTGAAGAGTAGACAGGAAAGGGGACAGAGGGGATGACACGCAGCACAGGGCCGAAGGCGGGAGTCAAACCAGCAGCCGCTGCAGAGGACTAACAGCCTCCATACACGGGTCGGACGCTCTACCAACTGAGCTAAACGTCTACCCCTGACTAAAGTCATGTTTGACTGTCAGAAAATACTGACAAATGTCCATCCCAGTTTCTCAATATCTTGTCTGGTCAGCTTAAAACCCAAAGATATTCAGTCTAATATGATAAGAAATGAGGAAAAGCAGGAAATCTCCATATTTGAGATGCTGAAAACAGCATTTTCAGCCATTTGGCATGAAAAATTCCTTTAGCAATTAATCAATAATCAAAATAGTTTGATAGTTTAATAATTTTGATAATGCCCAGTCAGGAAAGATTTACTTCTCTCACATGTTTTTTTTTTCTTGCCCTGGGCAAGCAGGCAATCCTTGTTGTTGAGCCCTGGGCTAACCATTCAACCAGATTCCATGACATCTGGAAAGGGTGAAGCAGGTCCTGTAGAGCTGATTGGTTAATTCTTGTCACATGACCAGTGGTAAGCTTGCTGCGTTTGAAAAAGCTGAGATTTTTTCCATGTCTGTGTGCCACAGACGTGCCCATAAAACCCAGCACCCAACATGACAGTGTTGCTACCAGTTTTGAACGCGCTTATCATGAGTCTCCATTTAAAATAATCTGCCTTTTCAAAAGTCGCAACCTCTCAGTGGCCCCTAAGACAACTGTCACACACTACACTACAGGTTAGTTGGAATCAGCCAATTAGAGATTTATAGTTACAAGTCAAGCAACAAACCAACTGGATTAGAAATGAATTTGACCTCCCTTAGTTCTCTCTCAGAGCAAATTGTTTGATGACTTAGATCCCAAAACTCATCAAGTTAAGACATTTATGTCCTGTCAGCTTTTGCTCAATTTGCCTCATGATATGGTCCTGACATGTCCAAGTCCATATTAAAGTATGAACAAAGCTTGAGTGGATTAACACACATGCCATATGGACTCATCTCCCTGCTGGGTTGGGTAGAAACTTGGAAGCATGCTGTTCTTAAAGGGAGAACACAATAAATGCTAAATGCTGTTGCATTGTTTTGTACCTGTGGCTTCATTTCTGCTTGCAGAGATAAAGCGCCAGGCTTTGCCACAACTCCTCACCACCATCCCCCCGCCTCCCATCCTGCCCTGGTATTTGGGAGCCTCTCACGAATACCAGCATGGACGAGCGTGTCCTACCACTGAACCCCATCCCAACTCCCTTGTGACACACACACACACACATTCGCATGCACACGCCCTTATCGCCAGCATCGTGCTGTAGTTAGCTTCCTGCTTTTCTCGCACACATATACACACTGGGCACTTACAAAGCACAGGCACACACAACTGCCACATTCACACACACTCAGTCTTGCACTTTCACACAAACAGCATCATCACCGCACCAACCTTATCCCTTATCTGACTTGCTGAGATTCAATCACACATAACTTTATGCACTCTCATACTCAGACCTCAGACAGAGTACACTCACTCGCTCTGGTCTGTGATGGTGGTTGTGTGTGTGTGTCCTGTCTGAGATTTGGGGGAGATGCCTATCTGGACCCTACAAGATGAGTTTAAGCAGACAACAGTTGGGAAGACAGGGAAGGGGACAGACAGATAGAAAAGAGCATGACTCAGAGAAACAGGCCGAGGTGTTTTTTGCTTCCAAATTTACCTGCTTATCATATGGTCACACAGACATACACCCACACACACACATGCTGTACACACACACACAAACTGCATAAAATTATATATCTGTGAACTCTGATGTCTGAGTCTGCTATGACTCAATGGAGTTTGGGTCATTTTGGATGTGTGTGTGTGTGTGTGTGTGTGTGTGTGTGTGTGTGTGTGTGTGTAATGTAAACTTGATGTAATACAAAAATAATCTTTGTTAATAAAATTCAAAAGTAAAGATTTAAATAATGATTTGTGGTCATCAAAAACGACATATTTAATGAATACTTGGAATATTCAATGAGGAAATAAATTGATTTCAAAAGTTATAGCAAAAAACACTCATTACAACACTCACAACATTAAAAATGAATTTGGGTTATTTTTGACTCATGATGTGCATTAGAAAGAGTTCAAATAGTTTGTACATCAAAGTGTTAAAGGACCTGTGTGGTGAATTTAGTGCCATCAAGCAGTGAGCATGTAGATTGCATCTCTGCACCCTCCCTTTCCTAGTAAGTAGGAAAACCTATGGTGGCTTCAAAAAGTCACAAAAACACGAAAGGTCCCATAGAGGGAGTGTTTGCCTGGGCTACTGTGGAAACATGGCAATGCAACATGACAGAATCTATGGAAGAGAACCCACACCCTCTGTAGAGTTTTAAAAAAATATATATTAAATACGTTTTCTTAGAGTTAGATGAGAAGATTGATAATAGAATAATATAATAAAATATATTAGCTATAGCTTAGCTTATCTTAGCATAAAGACTGGAAACAGTGGGAAACTACTGCCTCTAAAGCTCACGACAGTAATTGGTGATTTATACTTTTATTTCTGCACTTTAGAGGTGCTTATATGTAGATTTTGTTACCTTTGGACAGAGCCAGGCGAGACTGTTTTCCCCTGAGTCTGACTTTTATGCTAAGCTAAGCTAGCCAAAGGAAACCACATACTGGACCAGCTAATCTAAATCTCACTATCCTGCTTGTTTAATGTGTACAAAGTGTTAAAATGTTAGGTGTAGAAGTGCTGGTAGGTGAATTTTATTTACTGACCAGGCTTACCTAAGCTAACCATCTCCTGGCTTTAGTTTCACATTTATCAGACATACAGAGCCAGTCAAGCCGTTGTCCCATTTCCAGTCTTTAAACGCAAAATGTAGAACTTTTGCTGCTAAGGCCTCCCACATTAAAACAATAACAGAAGACGTAGTCTGATGATGACTTGAAGTGGCGTGGTATCATGGCAGTTGTTATGTTCACTGTTAAACAACCACTGATGAAAAATATGACTCAGGCAGAAATCATTTACACAGACAAGGTAATATTACAATTTTCTTAACATTATGTTCAGTCACATTTGCCAATTCCTTCCTTACTCTAAGACGTATCTGATGTTTCCCATGTTTTCCTGGAAGTTGACTAGAAGCTAGTGGCTAGTTGGAAATGCACCTTGAATAAAATGTTACCTTGAATAAAATCATGGATTTCTCTGAATTTGAACATTGTTGGAAATATTTGGGAAGACGTAATTACACAATTCAACAAAATGTATTGTATGTCCAGTGTTTTTAGACATTTTAAAACAGAACTGTTCCATATTATAGCTTTAAGTTAAGCTAAGCTTATTATTGCTCCCTGGCTTCCGGTAGCTTCATATAGATATGAGAGTAGTATTACTCTTTTTATTCAATTCTCAGCGAGAGAGAAAACAATTGTTTCCCATTAAGTCAAACTATTCCTTTAAGCATTACAGGGATAAAAGAAAAATGTAGCGGAATTCAAATCAGTTCATCACACAAGGATTAAAAAGAAACGTAAAAAATATAATTTGTTTCCACTTGTAATGGAATATTGTTGGCTTGCTTTTGAAGCTGGTTAACACATTTTATTTCCTTACTGGCACACCTTATTAAAGGAGTTGTGACATCTAAATTAAAGCTGACAGTGCCTGTGATGCAAAATGTGGAAAAACAGACAACATATTGTCTCCAGAGAATCATCTCTCCCTCCCTCTCTGTGTCTCTCTGCCTCTCTCTCTCTCTCTTTCTCCCTCCTCTCTCTCTCTCTCTCTCTCTCTCTCTCTCTCTCTCTCTCTCTCTCTCTCACGCACACACACACACACACACACACACACACACACTACAATTAGCAGTGACTTTGCCCAGAGGCAGTGAGGCTTGGTAATAAGTGCTTGTTGATGTTTTCCAAATCTCGCTAATAGAAAGAGTAAACATGGCCTAACCTTTTAATTGAGTGATGACATGACGATGATGGAGAGATTGTTAAGCACTCGGTGTGGAGCCAAAGAGGAGAGGGCCTTGTGTTCCCTTCTTTCAGTTCACCCCCCCGCATCTCTCTCCATCCATCTGCCCAGTTCCTGTTTGTGTTCATTAGTGCTGCGCACAATGTCAGGATGACTCAGGAGAGTGTGTTGTTTTATTTCTTCTCCTGCCTGCTCAGTACAGTATGTCTCCCTGTTACTGCTCTACTGAAAATGCCTCTATCCTTTCATCATATTGTGCTGTAAGCACGTAGCTTTACTCTGGGTGACTTTTAATATCTCTGGTTTTCAGCAAATCATATTTTTTTCTATAGACCATTACTGTCAGCAGCACATAAGCAACAGATAACCTCCACTCTTCCTCCTCTTCTTCTCCTCTCCTTCTGTTGTGAGATCTCCTGTCAGAGCCCTGCCAGTGCTAATCTCTGTGATAGATTTCTGTCCTTTATTTCCTCTCCACTAACCTCCACTCTAACCCTTTCTTCCTTTATTTTCTTCTTAGCGCTGACCCTGGTACAGATAAAACCACAACGTCATGAATATACTGTATCACAGCATTAAACATATCCTTTGTGTTGCTGTATAATTCGTTAGATCTACAAAGTATTATTTTGGTTCATTCTTATGAGCAGACACCTAAAATGTGTTCGCTCAGCTTCCAGGTGATTTTACTACATCCTGGGCATGAAGAAGTTTTTATGAATGATGGTGCAGTCTGGCTCCCAGTTTATTGTGATTACGAGCAGGCAGTTGCCTCCCAGGCTCATATGTGGTGATGAGGGTAAAACTCTTACCCCCGGAGAAAACTCCTTTTGGCAGTCTGAGGGTTCAGTCTGGGGCTGAACCGTGAACTTCCAGATCCACAGATGTTTCAGTCCTCCTCCTCTTTATGCCCAGCCTGTAGTCATAACAAGTAATAAGAACAAATTATTATTGTACATACAGTATGGTCTAAAAAACATAAACATAAACAGATCGATAGGCCTTTTCATGGAGGCCTTCTTGACTTGACAATCTCCCGTTTCATATAGGCTCATTTAAACTACAAGCTATGGCTGCTTTGCCACCAAGGTGGCTAATATCTGTTAAATTGCGTTTCCCAAATTAGCCAGCAAATGCTAACTTTGAAATAGTATTAACATTAAATACCTAGATCAATTCTTGCTTTCTGTGTGCTTAAAATAGGAGAAAAAACATGCCTAATATAAGCTAATATGGGCACCGTGATGACTATACAAAAACACACATAAAAACATATAAATACAACCATCACACACTACAAATAAGTATAACATAATATCCAACTAATACGAAAAATGAGGTGAAGACTCAAAAACAATTTTGATGCCAGTACAATTGATAAAAGGCGATCATGAGCGAGCAAGGATTGACAGATATCAACTGTGTAATTAAACAGACATCTGACAGTAAAAAACATAAAGATTCAGTGTGAAGCTACAGAAGCACTGAGAGCTGAAAATAATGAGACTTTAAAAAACATCTTTTTCTCTGCTGTCCTACACACACAAACTCTGTATCACAACACCGCTTGTTCGAGGGAGAGAAAAGGAGGCTTGTAATGGTTTGGCTGTGGTTGGCACTATGGGACTGCAGCCCGCTTGGTGGCGAGTCGGGCTCACTTTGTCCCTGCTCCAGAGCAGGTCCATCGCGGGCGAGGCTCCCTGCGATATAAGCGGTAATGGACATCAGCGGCGACACGGTTTGAAAAGCACCATGTGTGTCTCAGCACTCACCAGAAAAAGTTGATTCTTTCCTTTACATCCCTCCTCTCTTTACTCTCACTCTGTGACTTTCAAATACATTTCAAGCTCCGTGATACACATGAATGAACTCAACTGAAGGTGAAGCCAAAAGAAACCCAGTGAGCTGACATACTCTTGGGCTGAACATGTTGCTCATTAGTTGGACTCTTTTTAAGATTCTCTTCATTATAATTCCGTTTTATAGCGACTTTTCTTGCAGTTGTTTCCATTATTGATTCAGGGTCTCACCAAAGGAACGTGCATGCACTGGTGCACTAGTAGAACAGCCAATAGGAGCCCCCAGTCTGAGACGACCAGTGATTGGTTTAAGTCTACTGTCATGGACCAGATTCCATAAAGGCTCAAAACAGAGCCAAGAGGAGGTGCAGAAGTCTAGTTCTGTTTCTAACCACTTGATTTACAATATGCTGAAAGGTTATTATGAAATTATTTATCAAACATACCAAAACAATGTTGCCTACCCTAGCAGAGAAATTTTTGGAGTAATCACAATGACCAAGGGAACTGTTTTCTCAATCCATTAAAATTGACTTGAATTCCCCCATAGTGCCCATCAGCACTGACAACTTCAGACCCTTCTGTAATTTTTTTCAGGATGAAGGGACAGCATATTTAAAAGTGTCTTTGCCTAGTTCTGCTCTAACTCTGGGGACCAGCATCTGTAGAATATTGAGAGCAAAGGTCAAATTGCTTTTAGTTTTTTCACATGTATGTACACAGAAAACAAGGAACCACACCAATAATAGATTTATATATCAAAACCTAACCAATGCAAGAGCCTGCAGACATACTGAGATGGCAGTTCAGCAGTGGCACACAGAGTACAGTGATGTTTGTGATAAACATTGCCTTCTGTCTTTAATATTTTGCAGCTAGACGTTTTGACTGTCAAATGCTTGTGTTATTAGCATTAACAATGGCTGCATTTGGGATGCCAGGAAATGGTATTGCGCAAGTGTTATTAGTTAACTGTACTTCCCCTGCCATGATATGTCAAAATGTCGGCTTTGAAAAAGGTCTGCTGTTGGCTTTTAGCTTTACGAGGTGTGCACTTGCTCATCCACACAAAACCTGGTGAAGTAGTAACTACTGGCAGGGCTACCTGGTGAATGGCTGTAGTGGGTGAGTTAACATTTAACCAACACACCCTCATACTTACAGGACAGAATATGTCAATTGTCACAGCTCCTGAAGATACTCTATTGTTCTATTTACTTACTCCTGGCATTGTGCACAATGTCATTCAATGAAAAAGTTGATAAAGAGGGAAAATAATGCTCTCCAAGTCAGGTCAAGTTCCAAATAAAGACTGACAAGTCCCAAGTTATAAACTTTGAGTTTTGAGTCCTAAACATAATGGCATAATGCACACTTAATGCCATTTTAACAACACAGCCTCAATTGACCTGAACACAGCCTCAGTTTTTTTTGTGCAACTTCAAATGTTGAACCAAGCTGGAAGTTGTTGCATCTTTGTGTGTAACTTTTACTGCAATTAGGGCATACTGCATATTTTTTTTGTGCAAACAAAATTACCTTTGGTATCTTTTTTTTTTCCTCAGTAACATAATGTGTGTTTTTCATGATTCTCTCCTGCAAACAACTGGATGCTGTCAGATTGGTTCAAAACAAAGTTGATCAGGGGATTATGGGGAATTACATCTTGACTTGCTGAAAATGAACAGAAAAAGCACACTTTTTAAATAACATACTTTTTAATCCGTCCAGAAGCAAATGAGCAGCCAAACTTTCTGTGCAGTTTTGCTTCAATATGTTTGAATATTCCAGATCTATTTTCCATCAACACAATGCATAAGCACTGCAGTTTGTGTGTGTGTGTGTGTGTGTGTGTGTGTGTGGTGTGTGTGTGTGTGTGTGTGTGTGTGTGTGCATGCACAGTGGGTGTGGATGAGCAAAAGAGATAAAGAAAAAGCACTGGTGGCTGGATTCAGAGCAGACAGGTGTTGTTGATCAGAGCTGGGGGAATAAAGTTTAGCAGTAAAGTTGCATAGTGGCAGTAAATGTACAGTTTTACCCAGGAAAACACTGGCACTGACTGGTACTGAGCACCAGCCACATGTTTGTGCATGTCTTATCAAACAAAAAAAATTTGAAGTCTAAATAAATGCTTAAGGTTGCATTTGCACCCATCACACGCAACTGGAACGCGAGATGCACAGAGCTAGAGCAGACAGCTGCACTGATAAAAATGAAAACGTTTCTGTTGCATGGTTCAAAAATGCATCGGACTCGCTTTCTGTTGAGACAAGGAGTAACTAGCAGTTTTAAAGGAAACTAAAAGAGCCATTTTTCTTGATGTCAGTTTTTGCTGTAAGAGCCAGCTGCACAAGACAATTCTGCAAGTGCACATTTCCAAATCTGTCAACATGCCATTTGTCAGAAGTGAATAAAAGCGACAAAGTAATGTTTTCGTCATGTTGAGTATGTGTTACAGTACCATGGCAGGACACAGTGACCTTGCAGTCTTTGACGTGCTGTACAATCTGAAGTCAAATGCATGTGTTTCTAAGTATTAAAAAGTTGACCAGGAGCATCTGAGCTCAACAGAAAACTTCAATTACAGCATCTTGGCTCAGAAACATGATCACTTCCACACTGTTGCTTTATAAAGACAGTTATTCCCACAGGATGTGACCGCAGCATAAAAAAGGACAGATTCTCCACTTCAGAGCACAGCGAGTACTACTTTCATCCCCCCACTGCCTTTTTACTCCTCATTCGGGCTTCAGAAATTTCACTTCCACACAAGTGGTAAATGTGTGCTGAGCTAACATGACCAGCACAACAACAGACAGGTGTACACTGACTATTTTTCACTCTCTCACACACACATGCATTCATACGCACTCTCTTGAGTGCCAGGTCTGTATCTGTCTGAGTTTGGAGGAGGTCCATGGCCCCCGGGGAACCAATAGCAGGTCAGCATTGTGAGGCCTGGCGGGGACTGTCAGCCTATTAGAGAGCCACAGAGGAATTCTCTGTGTAACAGAGACCAGCCGACTGACAGAGACACCACACAGCTGCAAGGCTACAGCGCTGCTGACAAGCTGTACTCGCTGTCTTTTTCAACCCATTTTCTGCGTCTTCAAACCCATTTCCCTTTGTTGTCAATCTCGTGCACTTCCTCCAGCTGAACCTGCTTGTTCAAGTGGTCACAACAGACAACAAGGGACAGACGCTGTTCTTTTGAGACAGTATCTGCAAACAAGTAGTTTGTTCTTTAATAGATAATCAATTGGACTCACATAAGTGCAATAATATGTAGATTTTATGCTTGTTATGGGCAACAATGAGAGTTTAGTCTGATCGAAGAGTTTTTGTTTTCTTTCAGTGGATATGAGGCAATTTGCTCGCAACACACACACAGACACACACACCACCTGCCTTTAAGTTTCAGCACATTTGGGGAATTGGGAGGGGAGAGAGGTGTGTGTGTGTTGAGATATGAGTGTATCTCACACACCTAGTGTTTGCCTTGGCCTCAGAGGTGCAGACACAGACAGAGAAGAGGAGGGGAGTGGAGAGCCATGCCCTGCAGTGTTTAGATAATGAGCTGCGTGTGTGTGTGTGTGTGTGTGTATGTTAGGATAGAAGCAGCATGTGGATTCTCTTCCCACCAGCTAAATGATTTTCATTCTTTCAGCGTGTGAATTGAGACAAGACATTATCACACATGCCAGTCAGTGCTTCAACAAGGAGAAATGCCACGCAGGATCTTTCTGTAGCCACAATGTTTGGTTTTCCCATCATCTGATGAGTGTTTAACATGTTTCTCTCCTAGTTCATATCTCTCCATTAATTGGCATGACATATAGTGAAGGCAAAACTCCTGTTAGTCTTGTGTTATCTCTCCTTTCAATCCGTGCGAAAACACACACAAGGCTCACAGACACATACTCTAACACACACACACACACACACACACACACACACACACTCACACACACACGTGGTTTTGCGGTGTAGCAGGTTGATTGGCAGGCAGTAGAAAGGAGAGGAAGTGAGGTTGACAGGACTCTCAGGTGGTGTTAACTCCTGACTGACAGGCAGGCCGCGCCCTCACTGACAGGCGGGGAGAGTCAGTTAACTCTTCCTCACCCAGACTCTCTGCTGCATGGGCAATTTACTGTCACATTTTGAAACTTTATTGCTAAAATTGTTTGTATTCTTCAATGGGAGAATTGCCTGACAAGACCAGAGATGGGCACAGATATGTGATAAAATGATTTTTACAAATACTTGCTCATTACTTGTATTTAAGTAAAATACAAAATAATGGCATGGAAAATGCATTTTTCATTAAAATACAAGTCATTTGTCATTTGAAAATACAAAAATACATTATATACAAACTGATATTATCACATTTTAGGTAGCCTATGTCATTTGACTGACATCACATACTTGAGGTCTGGTACGTCTGTTGCTGTTACAATCCAACAGTCGTATACTGTATGTTGTTCTGGGAGTCACTGGACATTGATCTATGAGTGTGCTGCTGGACACACACCCGACAGGACTGAAGGGGATCATGCCATCACTTGTGTAGTTGTGTGATCAACAGACCTGGAGCTTGTCTGCAGCTTGCACATTCATGACTGTATGCTTAAGGACCTCTGTGAAACAGAATTGCTGAAAAACAACTTTATGGCTCCTTGGCAGTGACAGATGTGGCCACGGGTATTAAGTTTTCGGGTAATCCCATTCTTGCAAACGTGATATTTCAAGAACACCTTGAGGGAATTTCTTTAAATTTGGTTCAAAATACCACCTGGAGTCATGGATGAACCACTTAGATTTTGGTGGTCAAAGGTCAAAGTCACTGTAACCTCATGTCTGTCCTATTCTTGTGACGGTGATATTTAGGGAATGCTTGGAGGAGATTTCTTCAAACTTGGTACAAGCGTCCACTTGAACTAAAGGATGAATTGATTAGATTCTGGTTAATTCTATTTTCTGACTGCTCTGTTTCATACGACCATTGACAGCTAAATTCTCACTCTTCTTAACTGGTCGCTAACTGCTAAAATACACTGCATGCGGAATGACTCCGGAACGGCTCCGACGCCATGGCGGAGCCGTTCCGGAGTTACGTTTCAATTTTAGTCTATGTGTCAGCTCACACAGTCTCCGGTTCCGCTGCGAAATGGCTCCGGAACAACTGCGGCGTCCGACATCCCTCCGCAACACATACGCAAAGCTTCTATTTTTGCCGGACGCCGGAGCACGGCGCATCAAGCAGCACAGGGCAGATTGTGCCGGGAGGGAAGTTGGCTACAAAATACAAAATAAAACCCCGGTTGATTTTCAAAATAAAATACTCCGTGTTCACCGCGGATCGGGTTTCATTACAAGAACACGTAATAATGGGCGGGGCCGACCTGAAGTCAAGAGGTCAGAGGTTTTCAGGCGTCTTTTCACCCCGTCGACACCATGGATGAGGAGAAGGAGATCCAAAATCAACTAATCATTTATGACACCTCACACCCTTTTTATAAGGACACCAACAAAAAAGATGTGGCGTGGAATGCCATTGCAGGAGCAATGGGAGTAGAAGGTAAGTTTGTAATTTGGTTCAGTAATGTTGTTTGAAAACAAATAGTTTGCTTATGTGCATTAAAAGAGACGCGCGATTATGCATGAATTCGCGAGATCTTGTGCGTTCTCGCGACGCTCGGTGTCCGGCGGAGCCGCACCAAACAGATCGCAAACGAATCATGTGTGAGTTGGCGGACGGCGGAGTACGCTGTCGTTCCGGAGCGGAGTCGTTCCGGAGTCGTTCCGCATGCAGTGTATTTTAGGGGTAAGTGATCAACAACAGCTTCAGTTTGAAATCTTGTTTCAGCTCGGGACAACGTATGTGGAGGTCATGTTAAAGTTGGCGGGATTTTACAAATCTCCACTGGTTGTATCTGGCAGCTGTGGTGACATCACAGTAGGTTCTTGACCGTCTGTTGCCTGGTGGGGATCTGCAGTCTACTGTTCCAGTTTTTTTCTTTATACAGTTTTTTTTCTACAATTTAAACCTGGGAACAAAAATGTGTCTTATTTGAGAAAAAAATAGACATATTTGTTATGTATTTTAAGTATTTCAAATACACAAACACAAGCTCTTAAAGTATTTTGTTAATAATTACATCTCATTTTCTGCCTTCTTCCAAGCAAAGTACAAATTAAAAACACTCAAAAGTAATAAATGCATATTTTAAATACATTTAATTGAAATACTACTCATGTCTAGCAGCGTCATGCAATAGAAGTCCTGAAAATGACCCTGACCATGATGCTGAACCTATATTTGAACCTATGATCTTGTCAGACACAGATGGCATGATGTAATTTCTTTCATTTTTGAGAGTGAATTTACTGCTATAGTGTTTTGACATGGTGACCTTTCAATCATTGCTTCTTGTCTTTGTTTCAGGCTCACTTTTTTTGCCACCCCTGCACCCTCCACCTCCCCTTCTTTCTCTTGTGTTGAGTACTATCTTGCATCTGGCTCCTTCTGTCTTCTCCTGTTTCTCTAGAGTGTTTCTGCTGATCCCTGACTTTCCCTGCAGTTCCCCAGGGTGTGTGTCTGTGTGTGCATGTGAAGCCAGGTGTCTGCTCTTTGGGCTGTGTCTGTCAATGATGTCGGGGTTAGGGGGGAGGCGGAGGAGGTGTGTGTGTGTATCTGTGTGTGTGTTGGTGAGTAGGAGCTGCCGGGGCACTGTGACCAGGAGCGTCTGGGAGAAATTCTCTACATTCCCAGGGATCTGCCTGGGATAAAAGCTCCACAGCAGTGCCATGCACCTGGCTGAGAGGGGGAGACAGAGATATACAGGAATGGCCCAAACCCTGACACACACACACACACACACATGCCCAGAAGCATAGACACACACACAGGCATCATCTCTGCACCAATTAACCTGAAATGTAAAACTACACCATGAAGTACATAGGTCAAATAGAAAAATTGAACCTGACGACCACCCCTTCTCTCCTTTCCCAACTCAATAAAACAGATATTTTACTCTTTCACTCTGTTTCTCTCCTGATAAAAAAACCTCTGGAAAACTGAAACACAAATACAAATCGATTTTCAAACAGAAAAACAAAATCAAACAGCTGAAAATATGTCTGATCCTGCAGACCGAATTGTTCCTCCTGATACATTTTAGTTTCAATCCTCTTCCATTCTGTAGCATTGCCAGTCAAGCTGAGTACATATAAGCGTTGTAACAGTGAGTGAAAGTGTGCTGGTGAGGCTGTTTGTGTGATCAGAGGCCCTTGACAGTCTGTCATCTGTCAGCACTAGTCATCAAGAGCACTGAGAAAACAACCACAGACACAGACAGGCACAATGTGAGGAGGGAAGAGTGTTACAGGAGACGAAACCCTGGTTAAATATTGTGTTTTTATGGTGATATAATATATGGTTATATACAGTGCCTGGACACAGCAAGCAGGGATGAAGAAATAACTGACTTCCATATATGTCTAGCGGGTGTTTAATGGTTTTATTAAGTTATTTGCACCATTTTTGTTTTATTATCATTATCAGTGGTGGAAAGTTTCTAGACTCATATACAAATCTGAGATACTTGTCTTTAGATCAAGATGGGCTACTTGTCTGTTAAATATGACGCTACAGCCAGGACACTGTTAGCTTAGCACAAAGAGTGGAATCAGTGGGAAACTGCTAACCTGGTTCTTATTGTTATTTTTACATTTGCATTGTTATAAAGATTTAAAAAATGAGATACAACATGTTAATTACTAAGCTTTAGAGGAGCTATGAAGTTTTGTTTACCTGGAAACACAGGTGGGCTAGCTTTCCCTCTGTTTCCAGTCTTTGCACTAAGCTAGTTAAGCAGCTGCTGACTGTAGCTTCATTTCTAATGGACAGATATTGAAGTGACATCAATCTTCTTATCTGTCTCTCACCTATCTATCTTTCGCCAGTGATGTCAAAGATTTTTAAATTGCTTCTTTCAGCTCGAGTAAAGTTTTACAAATATATAAACTCCATGCATCAAAAATTCATAACGAAAATACGAAACGAAACGAAATTTTTTTGCATTATCAACAGTTTTACAGACATTACAGATAATGGTGGCTTATGGGGAAAAGGCTTTTTGGGCCTCAGGGGAATTTTTTGCTGCAAAACCACACATTGCCAAAGGGAAAAATTGGAATCAAGGCTAATCTGCAATGCCCAGTTAGATTGTATTATACATCGACCATGCTGCACAGTGATGTAGTAGCTTAGCTCACATGATTGCACAAGGATTCATGGGTAGCCTTTTGTCAGTGTTGTGCAAATCAAATGTTTTGTTTTTTTATGAGTAGGTTGATTTGTCTTTGCTTGTACTGTGTTGGATTCTTCTTTGAAAAAACAAAATTAAACAATAATAATTAATAGCTTGGAATAACTCAAAGGACCATCTAGGGATCGTTGACCCCCTGTTGAAGACACATGAATTACAGTATTCCCCAAAATGTTGAACTATTCCTTTATATGCAAGAGATTTTCATACTTTTTCCTCCTAATCAGTTTTTGTTAGTCCTGTTAATACACTGCTGCTAATAATTTATTTTTAAATATTATAAAAGATTAGTTGATGTCACCTATATTTTGTCATATTGCAAGTTGAAGGGTTTCACTTGTCAGTTCCATAAATTAAAGTTGTATTTTGGACAAAAAATACAGAATTTCCTCCATATTATTGCAATATAATATATATAACATTTCTCCCAGCTGTAGTGAATTATATCAATACTTTCACTGATGTTACAACTGATTGTCTAATGTGCTGCTTCGACAGCAGACTCTGCTTTAGCTCAGTTTAAAGCCTGTCTCTTTGATACAGAGCAAGTGTTTACTTGTACTTCACTCCCCTCCTGTTCTTTTGTTATTCCTCCCTTTGCTCTCCTCATCCCTGCCTGTCTTCTATGTGTATGTGTGTGTTTCAGCACACGTCTATGTGTGTATGTGCAGGTGTGTTTTTGTATGTGCATTTATGTGTGTATGTGTGTGTGTGTGTGGCTGCTGGAATGTTGACCCACACGGAAACAGGGTGAAAGACTTCCCAGACATCAAAGGGCAGGTAGCTGACAGGGAGAAGAGGGGCCGATAAGTCCAGTCGGATGACAATAGACCCCAATGCACACCTGGACTGTATGGAAAGGCAGCGACGTGGAGAGAACTGCACATACACATACACATGCACACACACACATATGTTGCACACTTGCTGCTCAACACATTCTCATTCATTTCCCTCTCTAGTTATGCTTCAAACACACACACACATCCTCTTAAACGCCTCCAAGCACTTAGCTCGGTTACCATGCATGTCTCCGTAACATTCAGACGCTCCTCTCAGCCTCGTTGCAATCCACCCACAGAGACCCCCACCTGATCCTCATCCCCGACCTCTGCACTCACAGGTGTTGGGGTCTTTGTCCTTGGACATGTGTGAGCAGCCCAATGTTGTGACGAGCCCTCAGACCCTCAACCGCTTTCTCTCAGGTGCAGCAGGGTCTCAGGTGAGCTTGTTGGGGGCTTGTGGAGGAGGATGAAGATTAAGTATAACTTCACACCTCACAAGCCAAAGCATTTATGTTGGGATCACTGTGTCTTTTGTTCCTGTTTTCCTCTCTCCATTTTAGATTTAAGTCCATTTTTTGTGCTGTAATTTAATTCAGAAGATATTTTGTTACCATAGAAACATTGCTTTCTGTTCTTAGAGCCACATGGTGGCATTGTACAATCTATGTTAATATGTTTAATATCCAAGGGCCAGATTCATGGAAGCACATTGTATTCACCAAAAGGAAAACATGAACACCTAATTTTGACTTCTTTGTCTCATAATTATCATTTAAAATCTCGCAATTATAAGATAATCTCATAATTATGTAGTTTCTGCTGTAAATAGAAATACAATAGTGTTGAAATCAATTTATTCATCCACTTGAAAATATCCACCATTGGCCTTGATCACTTCTTTTGCCAGCTGGATTCTTATGGTACCTTTTATCAAAATTTTGATATAAACACTGGATTGCACACTACTCATGTATCAGACGTATGTGAAAGGGTTGTGTATAAAGATGCACCCACAGAGAATTGCCCTCACTTCCCCTCCTACCTACAACTTTACTCTTTTAGTTTTTTCTTTCCATCCTGATAAAATTGTTTTCAGCAGCAGCAGGTAGTTGTTTCATAGAAAAAGCATTAATAAACCCACCTCACTGTATCTGCTCAGCACCAAATGACTGACAGACAAAGTTAACAACTAGCTGGTGAACTTGGTGGAGCATTTAGCAGCTACAGCGACAGATAGTTTCCTCAGGAATGGTGGAGGCCAAAAACAGAGCTAAAAGGCAAAGTAAGTATTTTACATAACCTGGCCAGATACATAATTTAAAATGAATGCTAATTTTGCTCTGTAACACAAACGTCAAACAAACGTCCATTGCTCTAAAAATGCACGCTCTCCCTGCAGTTGTTAGCTCAGTGACTGCCAGCCCTGTCCATGGGGCTGAATGGGTGGGAGTTGCCCTTTCAATAGGGTATCTTTCTAGCCTTTGGATTAAAGGTGAAGCTGTGGAGGAATGGGCCTTCAGGTCACTCTGGTTTGTTTTGGGGATAATGAAGCAAATGAACAAATGGAGTTTCAGTCCAGTGTGACATTTTTCAGACTAGCAGGGCTCCCGAATAATGGGCCAGCTGAGTGAGGGCATTGCACCCACACTGTCACCTTATAAAGTTGCAGAAAAAGTTGGCTTCAGTTGCTAATTTTGCCACTATGTTCAATAGCCAAAAAGATTTTTAAAAATGTCCAAAACCAAAACAACAAGCAGAAAGATGTTAAAATGCTCTGTAAAAGCTGAGGTGAACTGTAGAATTGGGTGATAAAGTTGGATGATAATTCTCTGTGGGGTTGTCACTAAGGTCACATTTCACAATCTGATTCACTGTTAAAAGTATTGACTAGTCTAAGTTTAACTAAACAAGAAAAGATTGAGGAAAGAAGTCAAATATATCTAACCTTGTGTTTATCAATGCAACAAATGTGTTTGCATAGTAATGTATGTGTGTTTGTGTGCATTGTGCTCACAGTTTAAATGTCTAACTATTGTGTTCACAGACAACTCTGGTTCCAGTGGGATCCTGTATAACTTCCTCCAGGAAGAAAAAGCAAACATATTATACATGTCAAAACAAGGTGTCCTTTATACACACATCAGACTACAACTTCAGAGGGGGTTGTGACCAATGATTAAAGTTCTGAGAAAAAGGATTCGACATTTATCTGCCTAAAAACTTTGTTTCTCTTTCAGGGGGTCAAGCTGGGTTACAATGATCGCAAAGAGGCTGAGAGGTCTGCAAGTCTGAGTGACTCTTTTTGAGTAAAAAAGGCACTATAGCATGACTAATTAACTAAATATGAATACTTTAAATGAAATTAAGGATAAATGCTCATCTTGTGCACCATTTTGCATTTATAGTACTTTTATTGTTTGAGGTAAATGAAACTGAGAACTTGTCTTCTGGTAGAGGAGAGGGTATTTTGTCTGATAACTAGTCCAAGGACTCAAAGAGGAGGAAGAGAAGGAGATAAGAGAGTATAGAGCCAGTTGGATTAATAATGAGCTCCAGCCTTACACTCTATAGGAGCCCTATCTTATATCCAGTGCAAAGCTGTTGAGCTGGTGGCACAGGTGGCTTTGCTATCTTACACTGGTGCAGTTGCCATGTTTGCCACATCTGCAAGATAGCAAATGAACTTGCACCTGGTCTGTGTGGCCATGGACGGGAGGTCTAGAAATGAAGGCAAAACGAAGGCGTGGCCAGGCACATTTGCTATCTTGTGCTCAGAGCATTGGAGTAAAAACCACTTGCGCTTTAGACCAGCTAAAACCTGGTCCTGCTGTCTCCATGTATTGTTCACCCTCACACTTTAATTCTTGAACCAGGAATTCTGTCTCCTCGCTTTTCGTTTCCTCCTGGTAACTCTGCATTCACGCTGCCACTGCTTGCGCTCCTGGTGCACCTGCTTCTTAAAGATTATTAGAACTGACTTTCTGATAGGGATGCACAGATACTGATATCAGCATTGCGTATCGGTCCGATACTGTCCTCATGTACTCATACTCGTACTCAAAACTACTCCGATACCCCACACCCAATACCAGGTCACGAGAAATAGCCACTCGACACAAGCAAACAAAAATCCAACGAGTTCAAGAAGTTTGCTGACGCTTACCCTCTTCTTTCGGTCGTGTCGTCATGATCAGCGAGAGACTCATTGTCCTCAACATCATCCACTAATGACCGTGGCAACTTTGGAAACTGTCCATAAAGTTCCATGTAAAACTGAAACAACCTCACAGAGTACACCTGTAGACTGCAGCCAGCCACTGTCCAATAAGTCTCACTGGGTGTAAACTAGTTGAATGCTTCGATTAATTATTCCGAAGACGAAGAAAAAAAACACTTTGCTGCAACCAGCCTGTGATCCACTTTTGTTGGTAATAAGCTGCTACAAGTTCTCTTTGTGTAATCTTCTTTATTCTCCTGTTAATCTTCACCCAAACGGCCTGACAACACTGTACACCCAACTCACAACTCTCTGGGGTTCACAGCGGGGTAAACAAAACTGTTGTACACATGGCACCACACGCATATCTGCCTCCCCCTAAACAATGGCAGGTAGGAACTAATTAGCTCTTAGACAAGGGGGACAGCAACTTAAATACTACATATGTAAATGTGTAATTAAATACTAGTTAAGGTGTTGTAAATAATGAAGTAATTATAATAGGCAACACCATTTGTAACAGTAAATTTAATTCTGCAAGTCCATAATAATGTTGTGTAAATATTATGCTGAAATATATCATGTACACAGTAAGCTGCACAGCTTAACAAGAGAATACAAAATTAGTAAAGTAACTTACTACAAATAACCCCAAAATGTAATATGTCTAGTAACCATGGTTATACTAGCAGCAGGAAACAGCAACAATATATATTTTTTTAATTTAGAAATTTAGGAACAACAACAAAACATGTTTTTAAAGTTATTGTACGAGCTGTAATGGCATTATTAAGTACTCGTATCGGTACTCGGTACCCAAATGTAAGTACTTGTACTCGGTCTGAAAAAAGGTGGTATCGGTGCATCACTACTTTCTGACTGGTTTATTCCATGTTTGACCTAAACTCACCGGTGAATTATTGAAGGCACCTGGGCACAGCTGATACCTGTATCCCGCTGTGTTCTGCCGGCGTAAGGGGCGGGATGGGGTAGAATACCCCTGCACCCCTGGCACAAGCTGACAAAGGCAGATTTGGTCACACCTTGAATAAATTAAATCCATTCTGCCTCACACTTTCCACTTGTGCTTTAGACCAACATAAGATCGGGCCCTGTCACTGAGTGGTAGTACGCTGGTTGGGACAGGAGGCAGCAAGAAGTCATTGAGTTCTGGGAAAGACAGACAGAGGCATAGAAGTTTTTAGGGCTTGAATTCAAAATGTTGGCATGATTGTTGATTAGTTTCATATATGGGTGTCATGTATGCTTTGAGACACAAAGTCGAATGTCATATGTATGCCCAAAGCATGTTGACATGGTTACCATGTTTATTTTAAGTGACACAGTCCCATTAACACTTGTAACACAAATGAAAGAGGGGAAAGGGGCTGCACGCGAGCAAGGAGGGGTCCAATCAGAGTCACTCCTTGCCCTCACTTCCTGTTTTTCCTGCCGGGATGTCCCGTCACCTTGGCGACCCAGTGGCACACGCAGCCTCTCAGTGCCCCCCTTCTTCAAAGGAGTCGGCAAGCCTCAGGAAATTAGTTTAAGGTCTCTGAGAGGGAATCAGTCCATTTCCTAATGGGCACTCATTAGAACAATGGCCGACAGCCAAGTCCACACTGGCTTCAGTGTGACGTGTTTTCCTTCTTCTTGTTGATTGTGTTTGATTCTCCACCTATTGCATGTCCCTTTTTTTGTTTTTTAAACAACATCCTGATTTGTACTCTCTTCTCTGATGGTCATGCGCTCATGAGATTGCAAGCATGTTTAAGCTTGTAAAAACTGACCTATATAAAATGTTCCAGTTTGTTTTTATAATGTAAAGAGGTAGTGCAAGGGACTTTGAGTATTATATTGTCTTAGTATAGACCAACTTAGACCTCGAAATATATTGAATTTTGAAGCTTTTAAGTCAAGTTTGCAAGGTGTACATTTAGCCCACAAGAGCAGAAGGCATTCAAACTCGAACAGTATCTATAGGCTAACAGGCCAACAAGCACTCAGTCTACTGATTTGGGTACATCAACACAACTGGTGAACCCTGAAGCTCCCAAGCAGTCTCTTTAGTATTCTTCAGCATAAAGGCAGCATGTACAGCAGGGGCAGACGCCAATGAGTATGTACGTGAGCAGTTGAGTATATGGGTTTATAGTACCAAACATACCACAACGAGCACATAGCTACAGCAACCCCACAGGGGAAAATGTGTCAAACAGTACTCAATGAGTTTATGGGTGCTTTCACATCTTACTCATGTGGTCCAGACTTTCAAGCTTTCCACTTTGATCCAAGCCAAAATTACAGGTGTAAAACTTCCCCCAGACCAGATGCAATGAAGCTGGAAACTGTTTAGTTGGACCCAACTGCAAACAGGGTTGCCTCATCACATTAATCTAACAATGTCATTTTATTTTTATTGTGAACTAAGAATTTGTCTGGGCTTTATTGTAATGTTATTTACCCATAGATCACTTCAGTATCTACTATGACTTTTGAAGCACTGTCTGTAGAAGTCTAAAGATATGTTGGCATCGAATACATGTGCACAGATTGTCCGAACAGTGGCTCGTCTGGCCTGTCATCACATATTGTGGCCATATGTTCTTTTTCTGTTTGTTGGAATCAGGTATGATTGGTCTCTCATTACACATATAACATCTGTCATTGACTCAGTCTGGCTGAGATCACTGTTGATGTAGCTGGTAAAGTATTAGGCTGAACCAACATGTGCTGCTTGCCACAAGGATTTGGTCCCGTGATGATGTGGTCAGGCCCATCGATGGTGTCTTCCACGGCACTTTGGGTTTCCTGAGGCCCATTCAAATACATTAGTGCACACTGTGGTTAAAGCAAACCATACAGCTGAAGAAAGTATTGTACATGAATACTTGCTGGTACACGACCATCTGTGTGTGTTCTCCATCAGGTTGTGCTAAAGGTCAAGACTGAACCTCAGGGAGGCGTCCAGGCACACGTTCACCTCACACCCCTCTGCCCCCCTATACCACTTTCCCCTTTCATTCATAATAGGGTTAACGAGATCTGTCACCACCTCGCCCTGCGTTTATTATGAGTGGGCTCTTTCCTGTGTCAGGTAAAAATAATCGAGCAGTTCCATGGATGCATTTGGCCACTGGGGTCCTTGGGGGTCCTCAATGGCTGATTTGTTTTTATTGCAGGTTCTCCAGGGGCAATGTGTTGGATGGAGGGAACGACAGAAAGGAAGTGACTTTAGCTTTTATGTTTGTGCTCAGGAATGTTGCCACCACCTCCAAAGGATTCTCATCTTACCAGCTAAAATTCACACTGAAAAATGTATTTTTGGCTCAGTTGTTAAAAATACAAAACACTGACATTCTGAATGACAGTGAGTTTAAAACTGTTTAATACATTTCAACAGCAGCAAAAAAGATTTGACTGACCTGCACACAACGTGCTCCTGATTTGTGACCTAGCACAATGGAGGTGAGTGGAAATTTGTTTGTGGTGCTCAGCTCAAGGCTTAAAAAAATGTTGAAAACTCACATGAATGTGTCTTTCAAGGATGTGGTACCATTTCCTTTAAAAAACACTGATATAAAATTATATAAATCCAAAATGTGGACACATTTTCAGTACTACAGTGGTTTGTTAACTTTGGTTTAAAGAGCACTCATCCCTGCAGAGCATTTATGAACAGGCTATGCTGCGTCGGGCCATTAAGATTTCAAGTGACGCATCTCATGTTCTGTATACAGAGTACGAGCTGCTTCCCTCCGGTAGGCGGTTCAGAGTCCCTCGCTGCAGGTTAAATAGATTTAAAAATTCATTCATCCCTGCATCTATCAAGCTTTTAAACAAGAGCAGATAATGACCAGTTAAACCTGGTGCTGATGAGAATTTGAGTCTTTGAACTGTGATTTGCAAGTGAGCTGCTGCTGGGTGTTTCTTTTTATCTATAGGAGCTGCTACTTAACAGTATTTTATTTGTTTTATTATTATCTTCTGTATTGCTCCATGTGTATACTGTTGTTGTTTTTATTTATGTCATGATGTTTCCCATTACTCATGTTGTTTTTATTTATTTTATTTATTTATTTATTTTAATGGCTGCAGTATGGGTGGTTAGCCCAAGACAAATTCCCCACCTGGTGGGACAATAAAGTTTACCTTATTTTACCTTTATTTAACCAGGAAGTCTCACTGAGATTCAAAATCTCTTTTACAAGAGAGACCTGGCCAAGGTAGCAGTCAATCACAATAAAAATTCCACAATAAAACAACAAGAACAACTATCAAAACTTAGTGGACCTCTCAAGAAAAACAAGCACATGTCTCCGTCACCACATTCTTTATGATGCCCTTAAATTTATTAATTGATATGAGTGTTTCTAATCTAAGATCTTTCTGCAGATTATTCCAAGCCCATGGGGCATAGTGGGAAAATGCAGTTTTCCCCAAATCAGTTAAAACCTGGGGTACGTTGAAAAGTAACCACTTGGAGGAGCGTAGCTGGTAACTAACAGAGCCGACACAGAGAAGGTTACAAAGGTAGGCTGGAAGTTTGCCCAATATTGCTTTATAAGTGAAAATGTACCAGTGCTGTTGTCTGCAAATAGTCAGTGATGTCCAACCTACCAGATCATAAAGAATGCAGTGGTGAGTGAAGGACTTTGCATTTGTAATGAATCATAAAGATGCATGGTACACTGAATCAAGATTACGCAAGATGGAGGAAGCTGCATGCATATACAGTATGTCACCGTAATCATCACTTACCTTACCTTAATAAACAGCTCTGACATATGTAGCTGGCCTGTGTCACATGACTCTGAAAACCTATGAGACATGAGCCTGCAGCCGTGCACAGTCACACAGCTCTGCATCAAATTTGTGAGAGGGTGGCAGAAAGGAAACATAGCATGGTGTAGTGCTACTTTTCACTGCAGATAAAGAAACAGCAAGAGGCAGAAAGTGTCACACTGCATGTAACAGACTTTTTTTACACTGCACAAACAAACATTTTTTTTTTATATCTGTAAAATATTAACATGGTTTGTTTTGGTTTGATTTCATTTCCCCTTCTATCATTTCACTCGTCAATTCTTCTTTCTGACTTCAGGCCAAATTTTCATCAGTGCAAGATAACCTATACCTTTCAACTGTCCTCACTGCAATATCTGACCCCACTTCTCACCTTTAACTGACTGCAAACCCCCTTTACCCACCATGCACACACACATACTATTGTTCACACACACATATTACTGGCTGTGATATCAAGAATGCCTCAGCTGATTAGTTTATGCACCTGTCATCAAATGTGGACACCCACAAGCATTCACAGCTGCCCACACACACTCTACACAGGAGCTGTTTATCCCAGCGGGGGTAGAGATGTAGGTCCATGTAGGCCAATGTCAGTGTTAGGAGAAGCAAAATATTTTCATTGCGAGGGTATCTGTTTGTGTCAACAATCTGATAGGGCACTGGGTAGAGATAGGCGGTTCCCATGAGGCCTGTGGCCTCGAGAGCGACGGGGAAGGAGGGGGTTGGAGAGGTATTCAGGGCAAGGAGGGGTTTACGGGATTGGTTGTTCCCAGATATCAGGAACATGGTGAATGTCAACACCTCCAGAGAGATAGATAGAGTGGGGTCAGGATGTGACAGACAAGTGATAGCCACTGTGATAGAGGTGATTCAACACTGAGAATTCACTTACAGTTTAAGTCTTACAAACTGTGGTTGCTGTGGAGCAATATTCACTTTTAGTTTAGATGCATGTCTAGAATTTATTGTTTGTGTTTTCCATTTTCTTGCAAAGCTGGAAATTTGGAGCACACAAATTGTCTCTTAATTTCATACTACACAGACAGAGAGCGTATGCATAATTGTGCAGCTTGTCAATAACACACTGATTTACTGCAAAACACCAAACACCTGAAACTCTCTTTCTTAGCCTGAGAGTTTAATGTTTATCCTTTTTATTTGTTTATTTGATAGGGACGGTGCACAATAAAAGATGTAAACATGCCGAATCATAGAAAAAATGCTCATTTTCATCTAGTCTCTATGCAGGTAGCAAAAAAACAGAAACATTATGATGCCTCTGTTTTTTGTTGTTTTGTTTTGGGTTTTTTTTTGTTCATTGTATACAATGGCAATGTTAAATACTGGTAAAAAGACAAAATACATTGTGCAACATGTCAAGTCATAGGTGATCACAGTTTTGGTTTGCTTTAAGCTATTGTTTAAGATGTGTCTTAAAAGTGGGAATTTCCTTACTGTAAGAGGTAGGCCATTCCAATATTTACTTCCCTTTACTGACAATACAGTTTGTCAAAATGTGCTGCACCTCACATTTAGTAGCGGCCCTGGTGCCAATGCCCTCTGTTTAATGAATTCATGTGGAGGAGGCCAGCTTTATACATAAAACAAGCATATTTAAAGTATTTGAAATTCTTAAAGCTCAACAAGTTAATAATGTTAATGTTAAGCTCCCTCCCTCTCAGGAGATGACACATTTGAGAGACATGATTTACTAAGCCAGTCCTGAACATGGGTCACTACAGATGTAACGATTCTGGAGGCTGCCTGGAACACAGATGATGAAATCATTTTTATATTTGCTAAAGACATAGCAAATATAAAAATGATTTCATCATCTGTGTTCATTTGAATATTGATGTTGTGACTATTTTCTGTCTCATCTGCAGGAGAAAGTTGTTGTTCTTCAGTAACACAGCCTGATGGTTCCTGCTTTTTTTTTTTACTTTTTCTTTTTCTTTTTTGGCCTATTGTCAAAATAGCTCTAATATTTGAGTTGATATTATATTTTAATTATGCATAGCCTTAAACAAAATTTCATTCATGCTTAACTCAGACCTCAGTAGGGGGGGTACAGGGGTATCCACATTCAAAGTACATGTCCGTAATATAATGTAATGCAATCATGCAAGTCATACTCTGTGAAGGTTTGCAAAATAATTAGGAAGCCATAATTGTTCAAGGCTGCACTCAAAACTTTCAGGGCTCAAGCCCCAACAAAATAATTTTGCGATGCAGATGTGGACAGTACAGAGGTTAAAGATATTTGTAGATTTCTGGGAGCAGAATAGGCTGAGGAAGCATGTAACACATTTTGGTGAACCTTTAAGCTTTTCAAAAACATTGAAATTATCCATGGCTTCAATGCATTATTTTGCCAAACCTAACGTTAAAGTAAAACTAAGTACAACACAATGTAGTTGCTGTAGTTAGACTTTATACTGAACAACCGACCTGTGAAATGTCTTTAATATATTTACATTTAGATTGTCTGTTTTTTAAGATGTTGCTTTTCTGCACCTCTGATATGCTAACTTTGTTTTTCCCCTCATCTGTAAAGTGTTTTGCTGCTTATAGCCATTTATTTATTATTATTGAGTATCACTATCTAGTTTTGTCCTTCACTGATGAATGTTTTTTTTCTTCTGCCTTAATTCTTCTGCACTCCTGCTCTCATGAAAAAACTTGCCTGCTGCTGTCCTTGTTCATCAGAATTTGTTCTTAAATGACCCGACTGCTGAAGTAAAGCAAGAAGAAATTGTTAATGTGTGTGTGCGTGCGTTTGTGTGGATTCACTTTTCTGTATCCGTCGAAGAAGCGTACTGTTTTCATAACACACTCTACCACACCACCTCAGCCGTGTGTCATAGGGAACACGCTCCTCAAGCATCTGTCATGGTCAGATGCATTTCTGGTGATGATGTAACAAACTCATTTCTACTCATCCGCACTCAAAGGCCAACACAACGTAGATCGATTGGAACTGCACAAATTTATCTTCTCAATCCCATTACCACTGAAATGTCTTTTAAACACTCCAAAGTGCTGTCATAATATTGGTGTTACATCTGTCATAACAGGCAGCGGTGTATTATGCCTACAGCGTTTTATTTTTTGTTTGTTTTTTTAAAGCACAGATTACCCTGGCAATCAGTCCTTCAACACTTTTGCATCTGAAAAAACAATAAGTCTTGTTGCTGGCTAAGTCAAGCTTCAAGCATTACATTTGGAGTGTTTATTTAATAAAATAAAGTACGATAAGTACTGTCAGGTGTCAGATACTCCAGTCTGCAAATGATAAGTAGGGTTAGAGTTACAGAAACAACTGTTTTAAATTATGGGTTACATAATAGGGTGATTTGGCATTTGTTTTATTCTCTTAAACCAGCAATTCAGGCAATAAATGATTATGTAATTGATGACATCATAAATAAACAAGGTAATATTTTATTTATTGCACAAAAGTCAAACTTCACGAAACTGGCTAAATCTCAGTTAACACGTTTTTTTTTTTATTATAATGCTTCATCTATAGTTCACAGATATATAATGAGTTAAGGCAGTGACATTTATCAGTGTTTCAATAAGAGACTCTTTTGAATTAATCATTAAATAAATGCATTTTATAGAGCAGACAGTAGCAGTAGACCAAGGCTTTACCCTTGAGGATCATTTGGAGAACAGTCAGTTCCTCTCTGACCTGATGTCTGTGACACCAGCCCTAACATGACACACTGACAGGGCCGATGATGGCCTTCGTTGAGGAATGTTTAGCCTTAACTCTGGGGCAACATCTTGGGAAAATATTTTTGACTTTACAAAGTTTTTTTTTGTGTGTGTGCATAACAAACATACAAACAACTGTGGCCACACATGAGGTACGATAGGAAATGCAACAACTTAGACTAATAGTGAAGAGAAAATCATTAAAACTGTTCTTATTGTTCTTTATATATTTACATTAACGGTGATGAAAATAATTATATATAATGTGAAAGAGTCACTTGGCAACAGTTACTTGGTCAGGGTGTTTTAGCATCTTTCAGCTTATTGTTTTGGTTTTAGGATCCACAACCATAAAAAGCTCTCATCAACAATATTAGCTACCTGTTCAACAATATACAGCAGACAAAGTTAGCAAGTGGCCAGTGGACCTAATGACACATTTACCAGTTACCAGCCGACTTTGGGGCAAGAGGCAGGGTACACCTGGACAAGTTGCCAGTTCATCACATAGAGACAGACAACCATTCACACTCACATTCACACCTACGGGCAATTTAGAGTTACCAGTTAACCTATCACACTGCATGTCTTTGGACTGTGGGAGGAAGCCGGAGAACCCGGAGAGAACCCACACAGACACGGGGAGAGCATGCAAACTCTGCACAGAGAGGCCCTGCCCAGCCAGCTGGGGGATTTGAACTCTTGCTGTAAGGCAGCAGTGCTAACCACTGCACCACCGTGCCACCCTCGGAAATATTATCAGATAAATAGAATAAAAAGTAATCATGTTGGAGTAAAATGTTCCCTGTCAGTGTTATTATGCATTAATGTTATTGCTGTTTGCTGCTGTAGATGTTTAAGATTGAGCTCATTTTAACAACTTTATAGGCCACTGTTGGCTGGTTTAATTTACAGCAATGCATCATGGTCTATAAGACCATCAAATGTCTGTTGCATCAATGTCCTGTTAGAACCATGAATCTGTGAAAAGTCAGAAAACAGTCTTTTTTCAGCTTTTCAGCAAGTATAGTATTTGGCTCTGGGATGTAGTGTAGAAGCATAAAGTTGGATAAAATGGAACTCAAGTAAAAAAATAAAAGTACTTAATGTAAATGTACTTAGTTAAAGTCCACCACTGATTACAACTCTGATTCACTGATGATTGATTAAATATTGAATTGAAATCAAATAACTGACTAATTACCAGGCAGCAGACCCAAAGCTCAGTGTTATGTTTTCGTGGTTTTTTTTTTATCCTCAATATTTTTATTGTTTCAACACTGAAAACTGAAGCAATACACAGACCCACAGTTAAAACAAAAATACACTACGAACCACCAAACATGAACACAATCATAAAAAAACAAACACAGACACACACGAAGAAAAAGAAAATACAGGTAAGCAATAGCAGTTGTCTCAACCAGGTCAGTTTTGGATCTCATTCTGTTCTCTGCTTATTCTTTGACCTACAGATGGAGCAAACTGTTTTAAAGAATGGAGGATTGTAGTGGGAGTACCGGCATGTCTGACGTGACTGTGTGGCAAATGGTTTATTGGGCTCTCCAGTCAGTCAGGAGGGCCCCTTAGCATAATTTTGCTTAGGGCCCCATGGAGGTCAGGACCAGCTCTGGGGGCCGTTCATAAGAGGTGATTATGCACTAAGTTGAATTAGACGCATTGGACAAATTTCATACAGCTGTGACATTTAACATGTTAAATTGATCTGAGAGTAATATGGTCATTTGCTTGGACGACTAGCGGAAACATTAACAAGCGTTGTATGCCAGAAATATTAAGTACTTACTTGTATTGTGGTTGATTTATTCAAATGTTACATTCGTCCTGCGCATGTCTTTCTTTCATTCCAGCAGAGAAGGGCCAAGGGGACAATGAGCAGCATCAATTTCCTGCCTCATTCATCCAATTTTTTTGAAATGGTTGGTGTTAGTTTTCAATAAAATATGGCTACTCTAATTAAATGCATCTCTGTGTAAAGATGGAAAAGGCATACTTTCATCATGGCTCTCCCCTATACAACTTACCACGTTGTAAACACGAGTTCATGAGTTTCATTTGAAGGCAGCATAAACAGCAGACAGATAAAGCAACTAGTGCATGAACATGAAGCATTTATCCTGCCAGTAAGCTGACATTAACTACCTGTTCGGAACTAAACAGCAGACAAATAAAGTTGGCAGTTAGAAGGTGAAAATAGTGGAGAATTTGCTACAGACACAAATATTTCCCTTAGGAGTTGGTGAAAAAGAAGAGTAAATACTTACTTTCTTGAGGTGTCCAGAGATATGACTCCAAATTAAAGCTGAAATTTCTCAACATCTGCTGGATGTGTGAAAGGGCAGCTGTTTGTTAGCACGTTCCTAAAATAAACTTTATAGCCTTATAATATGTCAGTGTTGTGTTAAGAGCTTGTTCCATTGCCCCAAATGGGAAAAAAAAGACTAATCTATTAATTAATATCGCTTACAAAGCAGTAGGCTTATCTGTATCTGTATTTAAAGTTTTTGCTTGGCCACTGTAAGTACACTGTATTAGCAAAACCCCTGCAAACCCTCTAAGGTGTGTTTTATTACTCGTGAATTAAGATATTAATTTATGACAGGGAAGATACTTTTGCTTCTTTCAAAAGTTACATTGTTCCAATTTAAAGCAGGTTGTGTTACCAACAAAATTCCTGTAACTGGATAGTGCAGCATCACTCAGGTGCTCCCTATACATGCTTCTCATAAATGTCTGTGACATTGTACGTATTTAATGAACCTAAATGGCCTAAGGCAGCTGCAAAGGCACACTGATTTACAAGCTGCACAAAAAGGTTTGGAGTGTGCGACATTTTTCCTCTGAAGGTTTTCGACATTTGATGAATAGGACTCCAGACAGACGTTCCGTGTCACTGAGGCTTTTGTACACCCAAACAGCAAGTCCTACAACTCTAACGCCCAGCTTCCTTCCACAGAAATTCTTTGATAAAGTCAGTGCTGATTTGAATGTGTGCCTGCTTGTCCGTAAGCGTCAGCAGTCATGCTTTAGTGAACATGTGTTTATGTAGAAAAATGCATGTTATGTTAAGAATTTAGAACCAAATATGTTTGTTTACTGCATTTTGTATATATTTCTTACAGGGAATGTACTTAGAAAAAAAGAGGTGAAAAAAAGACAAATCCAAAGAAGATGTCTGTGTATTTACAGCATATCCGCTACTAACATCTGAAATATGTGATTGCGTGGCTATTTTCACGTGGCTATAATCTTTTTCCTCCTTTTTTTTCATGATACCCTGAACTGGAAGGGGATGTATCAAGGGGAAGAAAAAAGAGATTGACAAAGAGGAAAAGAAAGAGAGGGTAAAGGAGAGGTTAGCTGGGAGGCAGACATAGGAAGGAGGAAGTTCATCCACCTGTGTCTGATTTACAGCAGTCGGATATAATCTCCCTGACCAGAGAGAGATACAACTCTTTTTTTCAGATCGATATGCTCAAACAGGACTACATAGGATGAGGCCTGTTCTTGATATCCGACTACAGATATGAGACAAAGGAGGTAATGGCGTTGCACTATAAGAAACGTATGGCTGTAGCGTTTAGAGAGCAGAGAAGTGAGAACTCAGATGTTTGAGATTTGTTTTGTTTATTTAAAAGTTGAAGTAGTCGTAAAGTGGTAGTTTTTTTTTAATTTCACAGTAATCAGTACATAAAAACGTAAACTATTTTAAATCAAATCTGAACTTTCAAGAGATTCACTGCCAGGAGGTTGTCCGTTTGTACGTCTACCTTCAGTAGAGAGGTCAAAGGTCAGGTTCAGCTACAGACTAATGCCTCAGGAGCTGACAGGATTCTTTTTTTGAGGGTGAATGTGATGAGCAAAAATATAATGGTGTGAGACCGAGTACCTTTTTTTTCCCAAGCTTTTCTTCTGGTTATCCCAAATCATCTGTAAAGGTCATTCACTTCCTGTGTGCCAGTCAGTTTTCTCAAGAGTACAAGACATGAGGGTTACATATTGATAAATTATTCATAAAGAAAATGTAAGTGCAGCTTTAATATATGTGTTACTTATCAACAAAGCACTGACACCTGCAAGAGCAGTTTTCCTGTCATCTAAGGCTTCACTTAGAACAGGGGTCAACAACCTGAGGCTCCAGAGCCGTATGCATCTCTTTTGATCTTTTTTTTTTAAACATTTAATATTTATTTATTATTATTGTAGGCCTAAAATGATTCGTACATTCTCCCATCTTAAAAATGTGTTGCTTATATTCCAAATAAAAAAATGTTTTAATATTTCCACAACTGAAATATGTGTCATAGCCGACGTCTTTGGCTCAGCATCTTTTCCCCTACTTTTTGCCTGTGGCTAGTGTTGATTCTCCCTAGGGAAGCAAGGGATGCCAAAAAAAAAGTCCTCAAGGAAAATATATCATTTTAATGTTGCAGTCCATACAGATTTTTACATTTTGAGGGGGGTTCTTTTGAGAGCAAGGGTTGCAGATCCCTGACCTAGAATGTATTCAGTATGTTTGCTCCTCCACATTGCAAAGGACAGGAGATGCTAACTTAAACACATTTTGCAGCCATCTGTTTTGAATGGAAAAGTGTCCACCTGTAGTTATGCAAATTTACACAGAGAAAAACATACTAACAGGAGACACAAGAGCTTCACAAGTCAAAACAGAGCTTCACTTATCCTAGCTAACTTTGGTGCATATTTGTGCACACCCAGAAACATAAATCTTAGCATAAGAACTTTTAATGACCTGGATACAAGTAAGATTTTATAATTGCAACACAAATGGAAATTCCTTCTCTAGTTATACTTTTAAAGGCCTTTTAACTCAGGCAGCCACACTCCACCTCAAGCAGCTATCTTTATGCACGGAAGAGCTAATCAGCAATTAGTGATTAGCAATGTCGTGCCACCAACGTAACTCCACCACAGTGACGTTTCCTGGTGGCTGCGGCTCTGCTGACTGACACCCTCCGGTTCTTTCACTGTTACAGATCCCTCTCAAAGAGTCAGATGAAGCAAATATGGCCGCTCATTACGTCGTCCGCACACTCGCAGCCTCCTCTTCCCTCGCTCTTTTCTCTAATCATGGGTGAAACGGGCCCCGGCTCTCAGAACAAAGGGCGGTGTTTGTTTTTTTGCGGGCCTTTTATTTCAGGCGTGTTCCTCCGTGTGTGTGTGCTGGCCTTTGATGTATAACACAGCAACGTTCGCCTCTGCTGCCCCCCTGACTGAACTGTACGGGCTCTCGACAAAAGCGTGCAGAAAGGAGGAAGGAGGGGAGGAATACGAGGGAAAGGAGAGGTGTTTTCTTTCCTTCTCAATCACTGATAAACTCTTTACAGCTGATTGTTGTAGCTTTTTATTTAGCTCGGCTCTGATCTGAGCTAATCAGCTGATGTGACAATGAACTCTAAAACTTTAGCACACAGCAGACCTGATGTGGGCCATTCCTAACTTTAGCTCAAACTACACCTGTAATGAATCATGTTTTGAGTTTCTTTTGCTTGTCCCAGCTGATGATCACAAGGAAACTGTCCTCTGTGAAGCTTGTTTTTCACTTCTTTAACCCCCAATCTACTGAAAACATCTTTTCCCTTGGTTTTATTTGTCTAGACAGGCTGTGAATCACAGAAAAATCCATGATTTTTGTCAGAAAATACAAACCTAGTTGTAGCAAATGATGCTCGAACTTATCCAGAGCTCCATCGTGCTGATTGTCTGATAGGAAGGAGTCCCCTTTTAGAGGCAAACAGACAGATGATGAAGAGACAGCGGCTGATAAGGTGGTGCTACATGATGAGTCCCCCCAAACACACACATACATACACACACTTCTCCATCGTCTGCTGGATATTACGCTTGAGCTAACATGGAGAATGCTTGCATTTCATGTGTGTGTGCGTGTACGCAACAAGAAGAGAAGGTGTGAAAAGTCTGACTTCTAATTCACCTCCCTCTGCATAGGGGTTAATTCTTTCTTTCCATCCGGCTTACTTAAGATTTAAGAAAGTGGGGGGGGGGGGGGGGGGGGGGGGGGCTGAAGTGGCAACAGATGCATAAATGTGCCTGTGTGTGTGTATGTGTTATTGGAGGAAGGACCCTTCCCAGATTCAAATGTCTCACTAAAGCCCCTGGCTGTCACACAACCTAAAATCCGGTAATTGTTTAATCATTTAGAGCACAACCCTGCGTCCCACTCTGAATTTAAAATGATCACACGTTTCTAATATAATGATTATCATTTCTCCTCTCAGCTCTGTTAAGATCTCTGTGTTTTTGCAGCAGTGTCTCTGAACAGACAGGAGCTGTTTGGAATAACACATCTGCAAAACCAACAAAACAGACTGTTATCAGGCTGGGATCAGTCAGTCAGAGAGTCAGTAAAAGCTGTTTATTCTCTGCAGTGGTCCACAAGGGGGCAACGTTTGTAGGCCAAATGTGTGACATAATTATGAGCTGTGTCCCAGATTCATAGGACGTACTAACTCTCGCAGGTTTTAAGCATGTTGTGTGTTCATAATTAAAAAATGACAAAAAAAACAAACAAACAAAAAAAAAAAAACTATAAAAAGCCAGCCTGCTTACCAAAAACCACTTGATTTTGAGATTATACTCAACACAATTGTCCCACAATACACAGAGGGATTGGAGACAAAACTATTAAATCTTTTTTTGGGAAATACTTCTCTGTGTAAAGCTTAGTTGGCAGTCAGTTTTTTGTTTTTTTTTGGTTGTTGTTATTTGTTGTTGCTGTTGCTGTTGTTGTTGTTGTACACTAACTTCAAAAACAGTATAATGTGCCAATTTTGATGCCAATATATCAGCTTTACACAGAAAGTAACATACTGAATACATCAACACACATTTTTTCAATGTTCCCTCAAAAGTGGTTAACACTTAAGAGATTTTACAGTTTAACAACAAATGTCATTGTTCAATATGATATCAGGGCACTAAAACAGTAAACTTTCACAGGTATTTTTAACAATTATAAATAACTATAATCTGAAAGAACACCAATAAAGCAAAACACATGTATATCAAATCTGAATTAAGAAAATGAAACATAATGCTGCCTGTAAAGGTAACAAATAAAAACAATCTGCATTTTGTTCTGTTAAAAAATAAGTTGGCACGTATCAGACAGCATATGCTGATACTGATATGAACCGATATAGATGTGATAGGCCAAAATTGTTAATTAGCCTAAGAAGTATAACACTTTTCTCCGCCAATGAAGGACCACTTCATCCTTCAGTTTTTGGACACTTTCAAAATCTAAAATTTTGGGGATATGTGATTTTCATCAGTCACTGATAAACATACTGTGTACAATTAATATGTAAAATGAAAAGCAAGGGGGGCATACTGACACGTGTGTGACTCATTTAGTCATTTTTCCAGTGTGAAAGCACAACAAATGTAATAACCTGCTCAGAATTAGTATACCGTGTCCAGCTGGGCACTACACTGTAAAAATAAAGTATTTGTTTTAACTTAAAAACTTAGCCAAAGCTGTCTTAAAATTTTAAGTTAACTGAATTTGAAAAGACAAGTTGAGGTAATTTTGTAATGATGTGAAACAAGTTTTTATGTTTTTAGTTTTAGTTGTACATGAGAAAACATGTACAATAAGCTTATGATGTTAAATTGAACCAACAACTCTTCAATCAGACAAGTTGTCATCAAACTATAAAAAAAGGGTCTCAGGAGAGTTTTAGAAATTTAATTTAATGAGCTGAGTGAACTCTGTACAGTACATTCATTCAACTCATCATTTCAAATCAAAATACTTCAAACTGTCCTTAGGTCTTTTGAAAATAAATAGAAATTTACTTGAATGAATAAATCTTGTATATTTACATTAAGTTAATGAGAAAATATTGGTTGATTTCACAAAAGTCCTGTAGGATTTTTTTTTACAGTGTATTTAGCCATTATTACAGCTGTATTACAGCTCATTTTAGGGGGCACATGAACAACTTATGGAATTGCTACACAGTGATACTTTAGTTTGCACCATACCTGACACTGTGCATAGTGACCAAATGGAGAAGAAGAAGAAGAGAAGAAGAGAACCTCCTACCTCCGTCTCTGCTCGCTGCCTGGTAGCCAGTCCCTGGTAATACCATACATGCCCTGCAAAGGCTCATAATTGCCAAGTGCTATTAGATGGCCAAACGGGATTATTTCTTCAAAAGAAACATTAGCTGCCTTTAGGAAGGAGTGTGAGGGATTGGGGCTTGCTGCTCCCCCTAATCTGGCAGGAGACCCCCACAGTCACACTCCTCCACCTGGCTCCCATTACCCCTCCACAAATCCCTAATCCCTCCGTTTGTTTTCCCGGATAGAGACCAAGAAGAATGGAGAAGAGAGGAGGCGGAGGAGGAAAGGGAAGGCAGGAGTCGGGGTCATGGGTGATGGTGATAATAGTGATTTGACAGTTATTTGCCAGTGTTGATTAACAGCTGCTTTATAAAAATAATTAATAAAACATAAATTTTGCTCCCACTTATATTTAGAGAGGAGAAATGTGTGTGTTTTTCTCTCCCTGTGTGTGTGTGTGCGGCTGGCCTCAGTGGCCTCCTCTCTTTAATAAAAGTATTGTTTGTGTTTCTCCTGATTGGGAACACATTGGGCCTGGGTCGGGCCCTGCCAGGGCTGGGGTCCGGGATCTGGGGCAGACCGGGGGTCCTGTTCTCCGGGGGTCTCTCCTCTGGTCCTTCCTCTTCTCTCCTCAGAAGTCCCGTCTGCTCGGGGGGCCACGAGGGGCGGCGGGGTCACCCCTGAGAAGTGTCCCGCCGCGGGATGACCCCGCACTGCCTCTATCAGGGGGTAACCTTAGTCCTCTCCTAACGGACCCCCTCCCCTCCCCGCAGGGATGTAATACACACACACACACACACACACTCGCCAGTCACCAAACAGCCACACAGGGTGATGAAATACACGTGCGCACATGAAATTCACATACCCAGCCATTGTTCTCTTTGTACCAGACTGTGAAATACACACACACACACACCCTTTGCTCAACCAATCACTCACACACACATTACCAAAGAGACCATCATGCTGGTCCAGCCCAGCTCTGCCTGTGTGGCTTCGGCTTTGTTGTCTTGACGACACCCTGTGTTTGAGATCTCCACATCTGATAGTGTTGACATGATCAAATTCATGCTGTTTGAGCTGTGTAGCTGATTAAGAGACACGGGGGGAATAAGAACAAGAGTAAGTGAGATAAAGAAGAGGGAGATTTAAAAAATGAGACATGGCCAAAACATTTAAAATGAAGCTGGGGTGGGATGCCAAATAAGGAAGTGTAACCCATGGTGTCTAGTGTTGTCTGCGCTGTTTTGATGAAGCCTGGGCCATTGATATCTTTGGAGGCAATTTCTGCTTATTTCTGACATACAGAGGTAAATAACAAAGTTTTTCTGGTCAATTATGGTCATACGAGCCCCTACACAAATTATTTAATGACACAATAAGTTTAAGCTAATAAGTAAACAGTGAGGCTGAAATACAGAAATTTGTCGCTTACCAACAAACATCGTATGTCCCTGCAACATTGTGATTGTGATGTTTCATTGTGGCATTGTAACATTACTGCAACATTACAGTTACTCTGCTGCTATGTTGCTATGAAATAACAACAAAAAAGCTGTTCTATGGTATTTTTGCACTGTCTGATGTTTCTTGTACTTTGTAATATGACGTTGCTGCAACGCTGGTAAAACATGATGATTTAGCAGCTATCCCTACAAACACTGTTTGTCGCTGTAACGTTGTGATTGTGACGTTCATTCATTTGTTCATGATGTAGCAATGTTCCTGCAACATTACACTTAAAACGTCACATTGCAATGACGATACTGCAACATTGCATTTAAAACCTGATATTGCAGCAACTTTCCTAAAACTTTACACTTAAAATGTTACTTTGTGGCAACATTACTGCAAAATTACATTTAAAACATACTGTTGCAGCAATGTTACTGCAACATTACACTTAAAATGTCACATTGCAGCGGCGGTCCTGAAACATTACAACGACCCTGTCTTAGAAGGGATGTTGCATGTGAATCTCAGCAATACAAAAGTGTGACATCATCACAACATGTCCAAAAAGTGGTGGAAACGTTGGGACAACAGAGCAGCAATGTTTAAAAAAAATGTGCTGATGTGCTCTGGAATTTCACTTGGTAGGCTGCCACAATGTAACATAATGCAAATATTACTATGCAAACACGTTTCTTAAATGACTTTGTGTTAGTAGGGTTAACCCTTCCTTGGACTACAACAACAAAAGGGTAGAGGTAAAGGCGGACACTCTTATGTTGGGGGGGCTCAAAGTGAACATAGGGGTACAGAAACTAAATACTCCACATATTGACTATTAAGGCCTAAACATGTCAGGCTGTAACTATTTATACAGAATTTGTGTAATTGTAACACTACATCTTACGCATGTGTATATAATTGACTTTGTTACAGAAGCTTAGGATGAGAAAATGATGAGAAATTGAATTCAGAGATGAAGAAAGAAACCATGGCCCACCACACCTCCATGCAGCATGAATAACGAACACATGGATTCTTTATTAGCTCATGGAGTTAACAGGCAGCAGCGGTGCTCTGACATGAGCTCATGTGTTTGGATAGATCTGCTGAAGGTTTAAGACCAGTACCGAAGCCTTATCTGATCCAGAGATAAAGTCTCTCACTAAGAATGAGAGGAAAACACACACAGAGGCAGCAAGAGTGAGTGAATGTTCAGAGAGCGGATGACAGCGAGAAAGAGGTAAAGAAAGAGTTAGCCGTGCCCTGGAGAGAGACTGAAAAAGCATAAAAAAGTGTGTGTCCTCAGAGACACCGGGCCACAGAGTCTACACTGGGTGTGTGTTGGTGATGAAGTCAGTGTGAAATACAAAAGTGTGGACAGATATCAGAACAAAAGTCACCACGGATCTGAGTGTGTATATATGTATATACGTGTGTGTGTGTGTGTGTGTGTGTGTGTGTGTGTGTGTGTGTGTGTGTGTGTGTGTGTGTGTGTGGGTGTGTGTGCGCGCGTGTGTGGGTGTGTTATTTTAATTCAAAACATTTTATGAATGAATGTGACATCTGTATGAGTGAGTGTGGTACATGTATTGTTTAATAAGCATTAGGGTTGTTATTTCACTTCTTGATTATCATGGATATTATTGCGATATACACAGGAAATCTGGAGGGAATGCATTTTGTCTCTTTTTTGGAAAATGAATTACACTGAAAACACAGCTGTCAGGAGGTGGAGCGAAATTCTGTAACCATAATTGTACAAATATGATTTTGCACAGCAGTAGTAGCTACGCACTGTGGTATTAGTAGCTCAAAATACTAGCTAACTGGCTAGCTAGCTACAATCTGGAAGACAATAACAGAAAGAAATTGAAATAATTTAAGAGCATATGGTATGTTTAAGATGCACTGGATTATTTACATGATATCGTCATACACTATTAACATGATATGAATTTTTTTTTTTTAAATATCATGGTCATCATCAATACCGGTATATTGCATCACCCTAATATGGGTACATGCAAATTAAATTCTCTTCCACTGACTGTATGTTATCATTTCTAAATATGAATTTGAGTGTTCTAATATTACATTCAACTGTAAATGGTGATCTAATGCATTTTGTCTTTTTGTAGTGCTTCATCTGACTTCTTTTACTGCTTACATGTCAATGAACAGTTCCACTGTTTTCATCACTTATTGATTATTTTCAGTGATCACACTTCAGACTTGAATTCCTGCTTAATTAATTACACCTTGATGAATCTTCAGCTCCTTTCAGCACTTTCACTGAAGAAACAGGCTGTCTGAGGTGCAGGGTGAAAACAATGAAAAGAGTACCTGCAGTATGCTGTGGGCCACTATCACGTACTGATAATCGTGATGGATTCATGATGAAACGGTTCCAATCCCTGGTTTAGATTGAAATTGTTTTATTATTTGATTTAAAGTACACAATTACTACAAATCTGTAATCTGTAAAACACACAGGGAACTATCTAGCATGTAAAGTCAGCTATATGTATGCAGCATCTGAGTGCAAGATAAATTTCCATATGGAAAAAATAAAGTATAGGCTATTGGCTCAGATGTAGGGCAGCTATCTGTTACGGCATCACGTTTTCTCCAGTGAAACCAGTGGACCGGTTGGCCTCAGAGTCATCTAGTTGGTCGCAGAGCCAGTTGTACTGCCAGGTAGTTAGATTAAAATTATTACTATTACTTTTTTCTGATAATTAATTAAGTAATTAGGATACATATTTTTCAATGACCAACTCTATTTGAATATCCTCACACCAATAATGAGACATGATCAGGCAGAGACAAATTGATGGATCAGTTTTTCAAACAAAAAAGTGATGTGGGAGACAACCCTGTGCCAGCAAAAGCTCCAAAGGGCGTGGTGAGGCAGTGTGACCCTGATTACATTAAATCTGGATTTGTAACAGCAGGCAGTGATGCTGAGCCAAAAGCACAGCGTGTTGAATTTGGTCAAATCCTGTCACAGCGCACTTTATGCATGCTGTGTTTTTTCTCATTTTTTTAGGGAAGATGAAACTAAAATTCTAACTTCTTTCATTAATTGTATTTCGACTGCCACTTCAACTTCTTTCTGATATTTTACATTTTCAGCTGTGAACATGCTTAGTTAACATTTCAACTGTCAAACTGAAACTTCAGCTTCTTTCAGCTCTTCAATTTTAACTGCAATTAAACTTCATTCAGTATTTAACTGTTTCAGCTGAAACATGTCAGTTATGAGTACACCTTTTTTTTCTGAAAAGTTTGTTTTTTTCTAGTTTTATATGCTTCCAATGCGTTCTTCCTTGTCTTTAGAAGTTTCTAGAAGAACACATTCAGTACAACATTAAATTCTGTCTATGATATTGCATGTTTCAGTGGCAGCTGCAGCTTCTCTAAGCCGTTCATCTTTAAGACCATTTCCCGAAATGACAAGATGTAACATTCGACTTTTCTACCAAAGACAGAAATACAGTGGCTCAACCACTTGCAGTACTTCTTCAGCATCTCACGTCAATTACGTTTGACTTTTAGCACATCTGTATATCTATCCATTATTGTAGCATTATATCAGTAGACAGCGCACATCAGTACCAGATCTGAATAGTACTTGCCAAGGCTTTGGTGCCCAGCGTGATGTTGCTTCCTGCAGGAAGAGGGAGCGCAGAGGAAAAGCAAAACAGGACATCTTCAGATCTGTCAGGGGAGCAGCCCCGCTCCTCCTTTCTGCCCTCGGGGGAAAACGCACCAAAGGAAGCGCTCTCTCCCTCCTTTTATCCCCCCTTTTCTGCCCTCGCCCTGCTCCGCTCTCCCTGGGACGTGTTCTCCCTTCTAATACTCCTCGCTTCCCCCCTGACTCTGAATCAAACAGCAATAGATGTCACTGTGCATGATCTCATTTTCTGACAGCCACCTGTTTTCAACAAACTAACTGTGATTCTTCTTCAGTGTCGTGATGCTGTCTGTTAGAATTCTCAGAAACTGAAGTTAATTCATAACATGAATCATGTTTCACACAATAACAAATACCACGTTTGCTCACTTAAAGATGCAGTATACAGCCTTTTTAACCCAAATACACTACTGTTGCATTAAAAGTTATGGGAAGACATACTTGAATGAATTAGAACAAAATGACAACCTTCATCTCATGCCAATAGCTGTTTTCTTGTAAAGAATATGGCTTTAAGTTAAGTTTCATAAATCTCTTGTATTTGCAGCATTTAAAAACTGACTGTTTTTCTGAAATACAGTTACATATTACACATACACACGATTCCTTCAAAAATTACTTTAACCCTTTCATGCATAGTGGTCACCACAATGGACACCAATGCATCATCCCATATACGGACACCCATTGGCCAGTCGTAACACCTAATGAGTAATACAATTTTTAAAATTGTTGATTTGACCTTTTCTGGAAATTGCAATTAAACACCTGTCCACAAAATTGGACACGGTGGGGGTTTGGGGGTCTTGAATTGCCCTGAAGTTGTTTATTTCACAATAATGATGTGCTCACTCTACATTATCTTTCTTATTACATGGCTACTTAAGTACAGAAAATCAAAATTTATTATTCATTTATTTATTTAAAATAGATTTTATTGCTCCTACAGAGTCTATGATCAGAACTGTGACTGTAGCAATGGTCTGTTATTCATAGTGTAACAGACGACCCTGTTACACTATGAAAACCTGTTTCTGTATTTGAGGTAGTGTGTCCCCTCAGAGTTGCTGTAAGCTTGCTGTAGAGCAGGAGTTGTGGATGGAGTGTCACTGTTGTACATGTGTGTGAGGAAAAATAAAGATGCTGTTGAATATTGTTGTGGAACTTGTCCTGTTCATTATTTTCTTATTGAACTCACAGTTAGGCAAATCCTAAGATGCTCGGTTACAATAGCAACAGTCTGTTATCCAGAAATAAAAGACCAGAATGCAGAATTGACCAATCAGAATCAAACATTTAACATGGTAAATAAGTAATGATGTATTAGACTCGTCTTTTTAGTCAATATAATTATTTTCAAAAAGAAAAAATGTACTGTACAATGCAGAGCAAGGTAAATGAATATACAGTCTTCACAGGGTATAAATATGTTGAAATACTCAGCTTAAATGGATCAATACTCCTCTTACCCACAACTGCATTTTCCATCAGTACTTAGGTGTTCATTACTAGTCCAAGTGTGGTCAGAGGGAGATTCTGCTGTGTTCCAGTTAGAAACAGTAACCCTAAACTCTCTCTGGCCCGCTCTTAAACCATCGTCAAGGTTACCACAGCCACTGTGTCTGCTGTTTGTGTGTGAGCGTGTGTACGTGTTTTTTTAAATGTGAATGATTTTGCCTCTCCGTGCATGTGTGTGTTCCATTGCCTGGTTTTCCTGTTTGTTATTGTGGTCATGGCGGAGGCAGCAGAGCTGGATTTGGAGAGGTTTGTGTGGTGTGTTGTGTGCAAGAGGATCCAACAGAGAATGACACTGTGTTGGCTGAGCACAGTGTGTTTTAGTGGTGCGTGTGGCTTCAAGATTTCATCTTCAAAATATATTCACTGCATCTGTTTGAAGTCAGGAGCGGTGGACTCAGCATTTGCAACATCATGTGCTGAAAGAAAACGATGGCCAAATTCAAAACTCTGATCGACTCCAAATCCCCTTTTGATACTCCATAGAGACAGATCGCAATTGAGTCCCACCCAATTCACAACTCTCCATTGACTTTATGTTGCATGAAGGTGCCTCCTTGTCATGTCTGCCTGCTCACAAATACCAGAAAAATGCCTAAAAGCTGCTGTGTGGTGGGATGCACACTACCAAAAAGGTAAAGAGCCCAGAACTAAGTTTTAATAAGCTGCCGAACTGAAAAACTGAGTCTTTAAGACAACAAAAGTGGATACAGACATGAGGCATCAGCAACATAAATGGGAAAACTAAAGGATCATGACTGGTTAAGTGGATCTTACATTTGGCCAGACAAACCACAGAGGTTGAACCTAACGAAGGCATGAAAAGCCTGGTTTTGGAATCATGATCTTGGAATTATAATCTTATGATGTCTTTTCTCCAAGAAAAGTAAGGTAAGGAAAAGGAACACTGAGTAAGACAAATCAATATTGAGTTTGTCAATATACCCGCATCTTGTCTGCAGCTAATCTCAAATACTGTTGGACCTATCAACCTAAGTATTTTTGTGCACAGCCATGACTGTATGCTAAAGGACCTCTGTGATTCAGAATTTTGGAAAAATCATGAAAAACCTTTCTTTATGCCTCAGCAGTGGCCAGAGGCATTATGTTTTCAGGTCATCACATTCTTGTGAATGTAATATCTTAAGCAGGCCTCGAAGGAATTTCTTCAAATGTGGCACAAATCTCCATATGAACTCAAGGATAAGCTGATTACATTTTGGGGGCCTAAGGTCAAAGGTCAAGTTCACAGTGACCTCACTTGGCCATAATTTAAGAATTCATTAATTACTTACCATAAAATTACACACAAATATCTCGTAAGATAAAATGATGAGGTTCTGACTTTTTATATCCAAAAGGTCAAAGGTCAGCTTCACTGTGTCATAATGTTCAGCTCTCCATTAGTCTACTGTCCTCCTGTATACAAATCTGTAAAAAAAAAGTCTGTAAGTGAAAACAACATGAAATTATTCACTGGAATCATACATGTATAGCGAGAACTTCCATTTTGCCAAAAACACTTAATTTCTTTTATTACATTCCCTCAAAGTTACAAATCAGTGAAGTAGTAAGTTCAAAGTCTTCACTACAGACACTATATGAGTCTGGACGGACATGGATGTAAACTGTAACTTGACTGGTTGGGAGAGGAATACAGTTCTGAGACAGTGATTCTATTTTTTGACTGCTCTGTTTTATATGACCGTTGACAGTTGACTTCTCACTCTTTTAACCGGCCACTAGGCACTGCAAGTGATCAACAACTGCTTCAGTTTGTTTCTGTTAGGGGCAATGTAGGTAGGGGTCGTGTTAATGTTGGTGGAACTGAAAATCTCCACTGGTTGTGTCTGGCAGTTGTGGTGACATTGCAGAAGGTGCTTCACCATCTGTTGCCCGGCAGGCATCTGCAGTCTACTGAGCGCACCGTTCTAGTTGTGTTTGGAACACTACACTCTGTCCATATCCTACCACTTTTGTTCCCATTTTTTCTCCTATGTTTGACCAACATGTGTACATGTAGGAGTACATTAAGCTGCAATGCATGGGAGCCATCTCTTACAGCAGCTTCTGTTGCACCAATCAGTAAGATTGTCATTAGCAAAGTAGCATAGCATGGACCCGAAGCTATATCTGCGCTTAATGAATAATAAAGAGATGAAGAGATAAAGGAGAAACAAAGGAATAATACAGAACACTGATGAGAGGGAGAGAAAACAAGTTGAAGGACTATAATGGACAGCTGGCGTTCAGTGGAGACTGTCTGGCTTCCCGTTGCTCTCTTTCCATGCAGCAATTAGATAACATCTCTTACCTTATTCACTGCAACCCACATACTCTCTGCTCTATTGTACACGGGTAGGCTGGCATGTTGGGGAAAGGAAGAATAACCTTGCCTGGTTGCCTTAACAACGGTGTGGTTCAAAGGGAGGCTGCAGCGTGTGTACGAAAGAGAAACAGAAAGAGTAACACGTGTTGTGAGTATTTTGTAGTATTTTGGCAAAAGTTATGTCAATGATAGGCCTGACTTGGTCATTTACAAACAATAAAAAGGTTGTAGCTATTAAAGGTGCAATGTTAAGATATGCCCAGAACTGTTGTTGAAAACTACAGAATGAGCAAACAACAGAATGTGAGGAAGTAACAGTATCAATGACATATCAAACTCGTCTATATATTGTGTTGCAGCAATATCTACTGAAGTTACCATGATAATCAGCTAATCCCATCCCATCCTGTCTAGTAATACCACTTTGTGCCTCAAGAGAAGATAGTCCGATCCCCACATAGTTTCAGATGGAAGATACTGTACGTACAAGCAGCAAGTTTAACTTTCACAAGCTCTCTTTTCTTTTATAATCAATAAATAAACAAAATGTCAAAAAAGGAAATATTCATTCACCTATTGACCATAATAAATAGTACACTTCTGAATTCAAGTTTTTCAGAATGAAGACAAGCTTGTTTGTAAAACACACTTCAGACTTGACAGAAACAAAATAAAACTCACCAAAAACATCATGGCTTGTGTTTCCGCAAAAACAATCAACAACTCTGGTTTGGTCGAAATAAATCCTTAATCCACCACATTTGATGTGAAAATATTTTGTCAGTACATGCTGCCATCCTGTCCCTGACTGCCCTTTTTATCGAGTTAACAGGAGCTAGTCAGCTGGTTACAGCCAAAGTTAGTTAAAGAGAAGAGTATAGGGAGGTGTTGTTAGTGGTTACTCTGGTGATGGGACTCCTTAAAAACTTGGTATTTTGCCCGGGGTCGGTGCCTTACGTGCTCACTAGTGTTGCGTGCCTGATGCATGTTGTCAGCGCGCTTTGAGTCGTCTCATCACTTTCTGGATAAACTAGCAAAACCATTGCTTAAAAAGTTGTTTATTAACCTAATCTTTCCCATAACCCCAACATTAAACCTACGAAAGACCTCACACTTGATTGTAACCTCAAACAGAGATGTTTTTAACTTTTTTGTGATTATCACTTAATGAAGATACACTTAGATTTTGGCTCCTTGTACTGCTGGCATGGCTGCAACCCAACTAGACTTCCCTGCAGATTTACAAATGACTTTTGCATGACTGTAATTTAATACTCAAATTGACCATTATAACTGAATGGTGCTAAAATATTTTTACAAGATGGACTAAATTATGTCAAACAACAAAAATAGATGTGGGGTCTGTGATTTGATATCAATGTAGTATCTTGCCCAAACAGGCTTACAATGCTTTCAAAAACCATATAAACTTATCTTATATTGAATGTATATTATGCAGTCTTCCGAGCTTTACAAATAAAATTAGTCTATACTTTAACACTCAGTCCAACTATTGTACTATTGTACTCAGAGCATGGGCTGGGATGGTCACAGAGCTCACCCATGAGCTCACTGTAGCGTGCACTGCTACATCCTGCAAAATCACGCCCATCCAGGCATATTACCAAGTTTTTAGGGAGTCAACTCTGGTGATATGATGTCCCCTATTTGTTTGGAGTTAACCTTCGACAGGTGGCCATATTTACCCCTTTAAAACAATGGCCAGTGGTGAAAAAGCTAAGTTGATGTGAAACTAGGAATAAGTGGAACAAGCATGAAAGTGGCTGTTATAATAGACTTGTCATAAGAAAGAGCCACATTGACAGGTAACACATCCACCATGTCTGAAATCATTCCTCACCAGGCTAACACACAGACCACCAAGGCAGAATACCACCCCTAGCACAGTATATGCACTACGCTTCTGCTGTTCTGCACCATTAACATGCACTGTTCTCATGTGCAGCTCAACTATAAAGGTCACTCTTTCACCTTTGATTCCTCTCCATCTTTCAACAGAAGAATGCCCTGCTTATGACACATCCATATGCTCACTGTCATGAATGCAGTCATACAGCTAGTTGTGCACATGTGAGAGAAAATGATGTGAGCGGTTAACAAGCCAGTGTTTGAATGTTCTCCTCCCTTTACTTGTCAGACCCATGCTTTGATCTGTCTTCAGGGTGTCAGCTGGCAGCCATGTTTGTTTGCCCAGCGAGGTAGGCTACCTGTGTAATTACCTCTAACGAAGTGACTTGTTTTGATTTGGCCTGAAATCTAATCCCCAGCCAGGATGAAGATGTGGAAATGGGTTTGAGGTTACTTGGGGATTTTGAAGTGTGAGTCTGGATGTGGCTGGGACTAGTTAGGCTGTTTCAGGAGTGGAAAAAAGGTTTGGCCGGTGAGTTTCGAGGAAGTTTATAGTGTGAGGAGGTGAATTTTGGCTTAGTGTTGCTTTGGCTTATTACTCTTCTTCTCTTCACATCCACCCAGAACTTTGATAAGCACCAGCTCTCCTTCTTTTTTCGTTTTTCTCCTCATCTCCCTCTTTACCTCTCACATAGATATACACACTATGCACAAACACGCACGCACACAAAATCTACTTGTTGACTCAAAGGCTCTCCATCAGTTTGAACACATATAGTACACGCATACATACTTCTGCTCCTGTGAATCATTTAAGCCCTGGCAGCAGTTCAAGAAAACCTCAAAGAGAATCTTGTTGGCAGGAGGCTGCAGCACTTCACCTCTCCGTAAAGGTTAGCGAGAACACAATGGGGCTCTCCTCTGCTCCGTCTTCTCTCCTCACCTCCTCCCTCCTTACTCTGACTGATCCTTTGCAATCGTCTGTGCTCTTTTTTTTCTCCCTTTAACTCGTTTCCATACTCCTTTCATTTTTTCTGTTGTTGCACTTGGAGCAAAATGATTGTCAATCCTTGATTTCTGCACTTTACATCCACATATAATCACATTCTGTATTAAGTAGCCTTTAGTTATCCCCATGGAGAAATTTCAGTCTCACAGCAGCAGAGATACAAAGGGATATGGAATAAAGGTTGGTACTAATAACCCATAGGGATATTAGAAGATTAGAAGATAGATACTAGTACTAGACACTAGCAGAGGTGCACAAAAGATTCAGTGATTGAAATAGGTCCTTACTCACATGGCAAAGCTGAAACACAGTATGATGTTGGCTGGTTATTTTAATCAGCCAACTATCAAAAAATACAGAATACAATCTCCCCCATTACTGCCCCCAAATGCACTGTTATTTAATAAGCAATAAGCAGGTATTACATAAAACTGAACTTACTGACTCTACTCAAACTGCTGAAGACTATGTTTGCTAGAATTATACCAATTTAATGTAAGCAAAAATGTAACCTTGTCACAATTTGCATCACCACATGCCAAAATGTAATTTTATTTTGTCAGCATGATATAATTAACCTTTTTGTTTGATTCCAGAAAGGAGGATGAACATTGATTATTTAACGCCGATGGTTGCATGTGGCCTCTGTCCCTCATTACTTTTTGGTAAAATGAAAATACTGCATGCAATAAATTATAGCAGGGGTCAGCAACCTGCCGCTCTTTTCCCCTCTCCAGTGACTCCCTGTGGCTTTGACAAAAAATTATTTCCCTCCTTAACAATGTAATTTTAATTTATCATTGCTGTAGGTTTACAGTCATCTTACATTCTCCAGTTGTAAAAATGTGCAACCTATACAAAGAATATTTTTTTTAAAGTTTTAATATTTAATCAATAAAATGTGTGTCATATGGCTCAGCACCTTTTCCTCTAAATTTCGTGGGTGGCTAGTCTTGAGTCTCCAACGAAAATGGAGAATTTAGTACTTACAACTCCAGACTTTTCCCCCCTTTTCTGGCTAAAATTGTTCTTTTGATAGTAAACATTGCTGACATAGAGCAACCTAAAGTTGATGTTCAGTGTATTTTACTGTTCTTTTGGAAAACTGGCACATTGCTGTCAGAGTTTGGCTGTATTTTTGTAAAGCAATTTGTCACAACATACTATACATATTTATTACTTAATACAAAAAGGTATTCAGGCAATATTTATCCAATATCTGAGCCATCAAGAAACTGAAATATGCAAATTAAGTGTTTTTTGTTGTTACTGGAATTTCTCAATTATTCAAACCTTAAAAACAGAGGAGTTATCTGTGGTGTTATATATGAGAATAATTCAGAAACTGTTCCTGTCTTTACTGTTTTGATGGACTATGTGCATGTCAGAGCAGTTACTGTGCAGGGCCATAGAGCTTCCCATAGGCTTCCTGCAGCTGATAAGAAACGTAAACATGCCGGGCCACCGAAAAACAAGTCACCCTCCACACTGGAGTTAATGAAAGGCCATGGTAGGGAGAGGTGGTGGCGGTAGTGATGGTGGTGGTGGAGGGGTGTACTCTCACACAGTGATCTAAGTGTTTGAAGGAGAGGGGATGGACTGTACAAAGTAAGGAAGTGTCCCTCACACACCACCCGTCGAGCATCCCCCTTAATAAGACTTTTTTATGGGATCACATTATGCACACACACAACACCTCAAAAGTGAGACCATGTGTGCATGATGCATATGTGTTTATGTCCGTGTGTTATGTACCCCCCATCCACACCAACCCCCCAACCAGAACCTTAATCCATGCGGGCGGGGATGTAAAGGAGATGGGTGGAATCTGGTGGTCAGTGTTTATTTGCTCTATCTCTCTCTTCTTTCTGAGAGGAACAAGAGCCATGTTGGAGACGCTCCATGAGGGCTGAGGGTACATCCTTCTTCTTCCTCTTCACCTCGTCCCTCTATCCCTCCACTACCCCCCATCTCACATCTCTTTCCTGCACCTCATACGGATTCCATTGAGGAGAGGCAATGTCTTGTTTATGATTAATCCTGTAGGCAAGCCAGATGCAAATGAACCAGAGACCAACTTGTCCTACAGCCTGTCCATAACAGATGGACAGACTGTGCGACTGGTCTGTAAGCATCCATGCTTATAGACACGAGATGAAACTATAAAGCATATCTTTAAACACTTGTGAATGTGAATGATTGCAATCAACACGTTAACTCTACAAAATATTTTAGGTGTTTTTACCTTATCTTTATGCTACAAGTATAGCATAGATGTAGGAAAAGTTACAGTAAAATATCAAGGAGACACCAAAGACACTCCTATGAATGAACATATATTATAAATTCTAATATTATAGTTATTCCATTAAGCTGTCAAGTTCATCTCACATTTATTTATTTATTTATTTATTTAGCAATACTTTAATTTCAGCATATTAACTTCTCTCACCAGAGAAATAACATTCAGATGATAATCATCTAATCTTACAACATTCTGGATATATGAATGATAATAATCAATGCCATTCATTTCAAAAACTAAAATTATTGACTTATTTATCAACTATAGCTATATCCGAAGACATGTATCTGTGTTATTACAAAAGACAATGAAAAAGAGTTTATCCTTGTGATATTAGCTTTAAACAGCAAGGGCTCACTTTAAAAAAAAGAGTGGGAAAAAATAGTGTGAGCTAAAAAAAAAAAAAAGGAATTTTAAAGGTCAATCTTTAATTATTAGTATAGCTAGTTATTGCATAAAAATATTGTTAAAAAAATGCAGCTAATGTAGGTTACCTGTAGGTTATTATTATATTATTATTATTTATTATTAATATTAGTAGTAGTAGTAGTAGTAGTAGTAGTTACATGTAGACATATTTTCTAACGTGATTATCATAATTGTTTGTTATAACAAATTATTTTTACACTGTTATACTGTATTATTTCAATATAATATTAATAATAATAATAATAATAATGATAAATAATAATAATAATAAATAATAATAATAATATAATATAAATGTAACTTTTCCTGCAGTGTTTTTTCTGCCTGGTTCTACCTTGTTGCCAGGGCCTGACTGAAGCCTCTCCAGCCCGGGTGGTTGTTCCGGTCCCGACCTGACCTGACGGATCCGTCCGCCGCATTCCACCCGCACGCGCTATCATAAACATCCTAGTCCCGAGACCTGCGAGGGCAGGAAGTGCGCGAGGACAGGAATTCCACTCTTTCAAATTACATTACGGCCTGTTACAATGATGGCTCTTCCACCGCGCGTGTAAAGACACAAGTGGGCCTATGTCAAATAAAATAAGTATGTGAGACAAATATCACAGTACACTGGGGGGATTTCTACAAGTCATTTTTCTTTTCATCCATTTATTTTTAAATTGCAAGTGTTGTAGCCCGCGGTTGTGACAGCAGATAGCCTATAGATAAGTCTCATCATTAAAATATACAGGCTATCGTTTCACATATGTCTGTGATACATGAACATGTATGTTAAATAAATGCATTTTTTTCTGATGTTTCAGTAGCTTTGGTAGTGTGTGTGTGTGTGGTGTGTGTGTGTGTGTGTGTGGGCGGCGTGTTAGATCTTTTTATTTGATCATTTGGGCTGTTGGGGAGGTGTTGAAAGACTTTCAGAGGACATTGAGGCCTATCAAAGAAGAAAACACGGACAGTGCATACCACTGTCTCACTCTTGTCATAGACCAGAAAAATCCACTTTTTTTTACAGGAATGACAATTTTGACAGAATACACCACAGTATAGAAATATGATTCCACAGTATAGAAATATGATTAAATCAAGTTAAATTAAGTTTTTAAAAGGAATTTCACATCGCGTGTTTTCCTCACATTCATGACTGCATTAAAAAAAATAATTTAGCCTATCTCTCAGAAAAGGCATATATGTGGCTCAGAGGAATTTCCTAAATGTTTTTTTTTTATGTCTGACGCTAGTGTCTCAATGTCGATTTGATCATGGTGAAAATAAACAGAAATTGCTAGGATTTTAAGATACTGTATGTTAAAAATAAACTTTAGATGCAGAGGAAATATCTACTGGACTAACAATTAGTTTAATATGTATACTGTCAGTAGGCATTGTAACCATAAGCTCCTTTTTGATTCATTGTTTTGGTTTATTTCTTAATTTATTTGTTTATATTTTTATTTATCGCCTGTACTGAAGTGCTTGCTTACGAAAACAGGCTATACTATCAAATTAACATTCCTCAGCGCCTCAGTGAAGCTTAAAGCCAGTTCAAGTTTCAGGGTCTTGTTTTGTTTTTCGGATTGTCGACATGCTAGTTTTGTTGTGACGTGACGCGTGTGACTGCGGCGGCTCAGACTCTGGAAGAAGGTTCAGGCCTACAGGTGATGGAGGTTGGGGGGAAAAAACTAAAACAGTGCAAGACCAGTGGCTTTAACCTGAAGAGACGATGTCAGTTATCAAGTAGAGAGGAAAATATTTAGTCAAACTATCAAATCATGTGGGTGGTCAGCAAAGTTAGGCCAATAGACCTTTTTCACAGCCTCCATTCTGACATGAATATTAGGTTAACACAGGTGTTTCTAATAGCATTAATGAGGATTGTGGTAGGTACCTTAAATAATGTCATTACTAACACCTGTATTTACCTGTTGTTACATGTCAAAATTTTTGCTGTAAAAAAAAAAAAAAAAAAAAAAAAAAGATCTGTCTGTGATGTTTTGAGGACAGCCAGCATTGCCATGACACTATGCCACAACAGGTAGTATTTTCCAGCCACTATAAAATAAATACATTATATTGATTTGGGGACGCTATTCACCATGGCTATTCATTCTTGGGGAATTTCATGCCTACATCTTAACATTTAGAATTTAATCCTAAAAGTTGGCTAGTCTGTGTTAACGGTTTTTAGAGTGATTGTGGGATCACCAAGGGGTCTGAGTTCTCTGCAAAAAGGAAAAATATCATAATTTGACTGTCTTACATTTAAGAGGATTTTTGTTGGCTATATAGCCTACACATTTTTTTTCACGGTAGCCATTTTGACAAAAATACTAAGTACACAAGGGTTCTGAGTCTGACATTAATTCAAGTTCTGTGGTATTAGTACATCACGTTAATTGATGTGATTAACATCTGTGTCATCATGTTAAAATGGCTGCTGCGGAGAAAAGTTATAGTAGCCTAGTATGTTCGTGAGAACACTATGAAACTTTGTCACAACAGGGAAGCTGGCGGGAATATTTTCCAGCCACTACAAAATATCTGATAGATTTCGGAATAACCTGACTCACATGCCTATATTCTTAGCCTAAATGTAGGCTAGTCTGCCTCAATGTTGTTAGGGTGATCTACGGGGCCCACCATGACGTGTTTAGGGTTCCTCTGCAAAATGACAAATAGCGTAATTTCACTGACTTATAAAATACTTGGCAATAGAGCTTTTTCACAGCAGCCATATTGGAATGAAATAGTATGGGCACATACAGGTGTTATCAATAATACTAATTATGGTTAGTTCCTTAATTTGTGTCATGGCCTACACCTGTGTTTACTTTACTATTTCATGTCAGTGTGGTTGCTGTCAAAAACTTCTATTGATGACAAGTCAATTAAATTAGCATTTATGTTAGGGAACAATTTGACTTTAGTTTATCATGTTTATTTTTTTTAATATTGATTTGAACACTTCAATTGCTAAAATAGTTCTGTAAACAGACCATGTGACAAATTTAAACGAAATGCTATTTTAAAGGTCTCTCCTCCAAAGTTTTGTTGGGTGATTCCTGTTCTATTTTTGTTTGAGTGCAGAACCAGGGAAGCCGAGAAGACCACAGACTTTCTCTGGAACAATAAAAGAAGACTAAACAACTAAAACACAAAGCGGGATGGGACAAAAGGAGCGTATTTTGTGGCTTCTGCTTTATTTTGACAAACTTACAAAGCACGACACAATATTTCTGTTGATTTGTTTCATGTAAAATTAACAGTAAATGTTATTTTTTCCTAAAACCAAAATTAGAACGAAAAAAAAAATTCTAGTCTATATAGTCTAACCAAGTGAACCATTTTTCACACTATTTTCCTCTGTGAAAAATAGATATTGCAACAGGTAATCAATTTGGAAATATATATTGTATTTTTGGTTCAAAATCAACTTTTATCGTGTGATTAATGTGGGAATTGATAACTGGATTAATCTCTTCTTGTATCATCTCATAGCTGTATTAATTAACACAGCCTATTGAATGATGTAAGTTTTAACTAAGCCAAATACTTATAAAGCAGAGGCATAATAGTGGTGTTGAGATTATCGGGAAATGCTCTCCGTCTTAAACATGTGAAAAAGACATTGAAACAAGGAAAAACATCGCGCTGTAACGCTTGAAACTCTGAGTCTGTGGTAATTGCACGTTGAGAGATGGCTGGCTCTCACCGTGGTTCAGCTGCTGCGGACAGGCTGCAGACTGGCTGCAGGGTGATGACACACATGCCAATGCTGTTCCACCTGCACAGACTCCCAGAGCACGGAAATACACTCCCAGAGAAAGCCGAGGGGACCCTCATGGGTGGCCAGAGAAATGTATACCTCTCCTCCGTGCACTCCCCTCTCTATGTGAGCTAATTAAGCAGCACTATCTGTCCAGATTTTCTTAGAGCTGTGGACACGCAGTCGTTTGCAAATGTGCGCTGCATCTTTGGTCTAAAGATAATTTTAAACCTTTAGAGTTTGACTAAAAGTTTTACTATTGAACTGAAACAACTGTTTATTCGGGGTGGAAAATAAAAGCAGAAAAATGCTGTAATTCGCCTTTTACAAATTCTATCACGTTTTAAGGGTTTGTCTCAAATATTTCAGATTGAGCTGCATTCTGCGCGAAAATATCACAAAATAATTTAAAACAGTCACCTTTCTCTCTTTCTTTCTTTCTTTCTTTCTTCTTTCTTTCGTTTCTTTCTTTCTTTCTTTCTTTCTGTCTTTCTTTCTTTCTTTTTCGTTCTTTCTTTCTTTCTTTTCTGATACCCTTGCTTGCTTTCGAAAACGAAAAGTGTTTTTACCTGCTTGTCATGCAACTGAATTTAGAAAAACGGGATAAAAATTTCTGAAACCTATATAATAATACATTCATGTCCATAGTATTCCAGCAATAGATGCTTCCTGCTCCTTTTTGAATGAAAATGTACGTTTCATGTCTATAGTGTGCTATTGTGACCCGGGTGTGATAAAAAACGAATTTCAGCATGTAAGGAAGAGCTGATTATTTTTTCATTCACTGTAACCACCGGAGGCGGAACTCAAATACGCACTAATCACGACGCACTACGTCGCTCCACGGAGAGCAGTGGAGCTGAGGCAGCCTGTAAGTGGACCTGAAAAAAAAGAGGAAAGGGCTGGGCTTACTGACTCAGAAACCATAACTTGGGTTGCGCCTCCATCAGAAACCAGTTCAGAAAAAAATCCCCGTTGAAGGGAGAAGACGGTCTGGTGCATGTCACTTACTGAGCAGCAAAATAAAGATTACTCTGTGCGAAGTTTGAGAGACAGCTTCAAAATCGCGGTGCATCTTGAGGCTGTGCAACACATCGTTCTGCTCATCGAGTTTACAAGCGCCACTTGAAGGTTTGTTTTCGGCGTTAGGACTGGACTTGTTTTGGTTTGGTGTGCGCAATGATGGCCACTTACCAAAACCCGGAGGATGACGCAATGGCCTTGATGATCCACGACACCAACACGAGCAAAGAGAAAGAGCGACCCAAAGAGGAACCGGTCCAGGACAAAGTCCCGGAGAAGCCGGATCCGTCTCAGAAACCACCGTACTCTTACGTCGCTCTCATTGCCATGGCCATCCGGGAGAGCTCAGAGAAGCGTCTCACGCTGTCTGGTATTTACCAGTATATCATCAGCAAGTTCCCCTTCTATGAGAAGAACAAGAAGGGCTGGCAGAACAGCATCAGACACAATCTGAGTCTCAACGAGTGCTTCATCAAAGTCCCGCGGGAGGGCGGCGGGGAGAGGAAGGGGAATTACTGGACACTGGACCCGGCCTGTGAGGACATGTTTGAGAAGGGAAACTACAGGAGACGCCGCAGAATGAAGCGGCCCTTCAGACCACCACCGACGCACTTCCAAGGGAAGTCTTTATTCGGAGGAGACGGGTACGGCTACCTGTCCCCACCCAAGTACCTGCAGTCTAGCTTCATGAACAACTCTTGGTCGCTAGGCCAGCCGCCCACCCCGATGTCCTACACGTCCTGTCAGATGGCCAGCGGCAACGTGAGTCCGGTGAACGTCAAGGGGCTATCAGCCCCCTCGTCGTATAACCCCTACTCCCGGGTGCAGAGCATGGCGCTCCCCAGCATGGTGAACTCTTACAACGGAATGAGTCACCACCATCATCCCGCGCATCCCCACCATGCCCAGCAGCTGAGCCCGGCCACCGCGGCACCTCCTCCGGTCTCCTCCAGTAATGGAGCGGGTCTTCAGTTCGCCTGCTCCCGCCAGCCCGCGGAGCTGTCCATGATGCACTGCTCTTACTGGGAACACGAGACCAAACACTCGGCGTTACACACGAGGATTGATATTTAAAGTTTACTGAATGGTCTGTGTAAAATGAGGACTCTAAGAGTGAGAGTTAATTCCTGTGATTTCAAAACAGAACCAAGAGTATTTTTGAAGACATTTTTTTTCTGACGAGCTGTTTGGGTCCAGCTGCCGATGAGGAGGTATGCGCGAGTTGGAGAAAGTTTTACAAAATGGAATCGGGAGGTAAATAAGTCATCAGGACACATCAGGTACCTCTGGGAGCCATTTCATACGCCTGCATCACACTTGGACTGACGGCCATAACTTGGTATTGTAGTCATAATTGTTCCTATGAAAAAACTTTTAATTTTCACGGGGACAGACATCGCTGACATCGCTTCAGCTGTGTGCTATTGCTATGCGTAATGATCTCTCTCAACTTTACGCACGGCTTATCCTAACTATTGCCAAATGAACGTGAACATAAGATGCCCTTTGAGTTAGAGCTCTAATATGTGATTAAATCAGAGGTCAATTTGGCCTACACAGTAACTTGCACTGAGCAAGGCCTAACCTCGCATCATGGTTGTGAACTTTGAAAGTGTGTGCAGAGATCTATCAGACTGCCAAAAATACAATTCAGGGTTTTTCATATTTCTTGATCCCATGTATGTATGATATCATTTCCAATATGACGCCAGCCAGTGCCAGGTTTTTGTTAATCTTTCTCTGATTATTATTATTATTTTTTTATAAACGTGATTAGCTGTATTGTCTCATTCATGTTGGGGCCATGTTTCATTTTAATTAGCACTTTTCCCTCTTTTCTAGGTTTGTGAATTTCTTAATAAACTTGTATTTCTTAAAGTAACACAGTGGTCATGAAGTAATCTGTTTTATGCTTTAGGCTTTGATAACCACTGTATGCACTAGAAAAACAGTTTTTACAGGTTGGTCAGAAATACCAAGGACATAATAATCTTAAGTAAACCAGGGTTATGAGGTCTGGCTCTGCAGTTTTTCTGCACTGTTTAAGCTACCGCGTAAATTTAGGTTTTATTTTTTGGAGTCATTTATGCTGTAAGGGACAATTTACCGTATTAGTGTGATGGAAATAGAGAACTTCTATTCAAATGGAAATTCGGTAAACTAACTAATTAAGTAATAATAATAAAATAATTAACAATAAAATAATTAACAACAACAACAACAACAACAACAATAATAAAAACAAAAAATAATAATAATAATAATAATAATAATAATAATACGAGCAAAAGCAAAGCAAAATTAACTTTTTTTTTTCGTCCACCGCCCAGATGAATTGTGAATGTTAAAATTTCACCAGCTACTCAATATATTACCATTGTTGTTGTTTTTTGGCAGGTGAGTGAAGCAAATTAACCAGGCACTTGCATATTTAACCAGCATTTATCTGGTTGTAGCTGGTATTAATTTTGGTCCTTGAGTGTCATTGATAATTTGTGTCCCACAGCGACTGATATCTGTTTGACAAGGATATTTAATCCGTTGTGTTTAAATATCTTTAGGCTTTTACCCTATCTAAATATTAACTTTAATTCTCTGTAATATTTAATATAATGTATATTTAATTCTTGTATTTTATTTTATTATATTTTATTATTCACAAATGATCCACAATGACTACAAATGGTCATGAGAAAAATGTCGTTGCATAAAAGCTGTGACCGTCCTCGGGTATAGTATTTTTTAAAGCTCAATACCAAGCACGGCAAAAGAGCCAAAACCTCACAGACCTGATGAAAGGGAAACTTTTCCACCCTCCGTGTTATTGTCCTTTGCGTTGGATACAACAAGAACCTTTTTTTCCCCCAAAATATAGACTACTAAGTCCTAATCGAAATAACAACAATAAATCAGCAGCAGCAGCACCACCACCACCATAATAATAATAATAATAATAATAATAAAATAATAATAATAATATAATAATAGCGTTCCTGTGTGTTCCTGAGTCTGTATTATATAATTTGTGGTTTTCTCTCCTTTAACAGTAGATGTTACCTCGGGCTGCCAACAAGACAGACAACATTAATGCTAATATTAACTTAAAGTATTTAAGGCCAGGGAAATAAGGTCAACAAAGACTGAAGTGTAATAAAAATAGTTTTACAGGCTGCCATATTAACACTTTCTGTGGTCTAACGGGAATTCTTTAACCCCTTGCTGTCCTATCCAAGAGAAATGCTAAAATGTTGACATGCTGCCAATGAATCTTCTCTGGAGGAGAAAGTATAAACTTGAGGCAGGCAGCTCCTCCTTCTTAGCTCTGTTTTGGTGTGAGACTGTTGAATTACGTAGACACGTTCCCGTTAGCCCCAAGGACCATCCTCAGGGCCCAGAGGGCCAACTAGGCTCTTGATAAAAGAGACATGTTGACGGGTGAGACGCCTTAATACACAACTCAGCTCCATCCCTCCTATAATCACTATCATATTATCACAATGCATCGATATATTAGTGCCATCTGGTTTTGACTTCTCGGGGAAGTTTGCTGTTTTGACGGCACATCACAGCTATCGTTCGCACTGACATATTATTTTAAAAGTTGACCAATTGCGAAATATAACATCTAATGGTCCACTATAAATTAGATTGTAGGATCAGACGTCTCTGGCGCCAGAGTTAACGCTGAAACCCAGCACAGTCCAGGGTCTCCTAACATGACTGTAGCGCCCGGAGGTGCGTCTGCACATTCACCTTCATCCACCCTCCGTCCCCCGGTCAAACACAGGCTCACAGTCCAAAACTCTCCCCCAACATACCGAAGTTGAAGAAAACACACTCACACCCTTGACATCAGTGACTCAACGAATTAACAAACCACGGCGTAACATTTTGGTAGTGGCCCAGTAAATCTTGTAATAGCTACTACGGCTTATAGTGTGTGGGATTAATTAATTAGTCTGTGGTGGTATTCAGATTAGTGAAGTTTTGTTTGGACACGAAACACAATTTGAAAGGTTTCTCGTTTTGTGATAGGCTACTTATATAAACCTGCAGGTTTAAAGATTTTTGAGTTTACTACTGTTTAAACGCCTCAACTTAAATTCGAGTATGTGGGTGCAAAAATGCAACGCGCACAAACAGACTAACAGAAAAAAACAAATTCAAGAAATAATAACTATAGTGTAGGAATTAATCATCAGGAAATATAAAGACGAAAAAGCGCATAGATTCATCAAAACTGCAAATTAACACTGCAATAATTAACTGTGTTTTTTAAACACTATTTAACACTGTTTTTATGTTGGCAAAATTGTGTGGTTGTGTGTGTGCGTGTGCGCGCGCGCGCGCGTCTGTGAGTGTGTGTGGCAAACAAATCAATAAAAAAGAAAAGAAAAATGTAGTTTAATACAAAAACGTTTCAGAAAAAATAAATGGTCATACCTCAAAATACATATACCTTTTTTTATAAAATAAAATGCACATTGCCTTTGTCCATGAGTAATTCATTGTTGCTGCAGTATAACACACTGTGTATCTTTGTGTATCTTATGGTATCAGATATGCCACAGGCGCATGGCATGATCCATTACATATGTTTATTTTAAAGGTGAAGTAACATTACAAAAAACTCAACGAGGCAACATTTTCAGTCCATCGCTTTAAGACTAATTCTGCATAAAGTTATAATTATACTGATAAAATGGGAATATTTTATCATGGGCAAAATAGTCGACCATATATAGGCGACTCTTGGTCTCATCCAGTCGTCGGGATCTTTGCGCAAAGACACACTCTTTACGTCGTTTGCCTGTATGTAACCCTGTATGAAACTACAGTAAAAACGCATGAAAAAGCCACCAGCTTGGGAACATTCAACACTCGTGGTCCCATCATGGAGTGGGAGTCCCACTGACACTTGTCCATCTTCTGCAGAGGGAGCGTCGAGGCGAGCCTGAAATGTAGCTGTGTACTTTCTCTGCTTCCTCACATTAATGTTTTGTAAACAATAAGGAGATAAGGGCGCGTTTGAAAGGCAAGTGTATTCTAAACATTCTTCCAAAAATAATAAATACAAGTGTTTTACTAGAAATATGTTTCTGCGAGTGTAACAAACCTTTACATAAACTATACAGGCAGAGATGGATTTAATGATTTTAAAGTTTATTGTTGAAGTCAGGGTTGTTCACACATGATAGAGAGCCTACATAAGTTTAATGTTTTTTTAGACAAAAGAAAAACATACGTTGAGTTTATTGATATAGTCTTAGGAATAGTAGGCTATATGCGTTTTATTATTAGAATAGCCCTTTAGGCTATCTGATATCACAGTACTGGCATATGCATACGTGTACATAGACAAATATATAGCGCATAGTGGTAGATTTTGCAGTGTATTTGTTTTATCTTGCTTTTAGCCCTGTGTTTGTCAGAAATGTGTCAATAGATTTGTTAACTACTCGCCATAACATGATACCCATACAATAACCTATCTCAGCAACACATGCATGCAAACACACACAAATACACACATATATTCATTTTTTTTAAAATCAAAGTTTGAGCCCTAAATCTGTTCTATTATGGTCATAAACTGAGTATATCGCGGGCGCGGCAGGTGTGCATTTGCGCAGAAAGGTTGACAGTTCAGCCGGGCGGCCGGGAACAATGGGCCTGCATACAGGATGTCTCAGGGGCTGAGAGAGATAAGGCCAGCCGAGGTTCAGAGCTTCAACACAGGCCTGATTTAAAATATAGGTTAGTCTTTTTTACACTGATTATAAAGCCAGCAGATCCACTGCTCCGTCAGCATGGATGTGCCTGTCGTTTCGTTTATGAAATACTGTGTGTTTAGAACATTTACTACTGACCAACATTAATTAACCAATTAGGATTATTAGATAACTTAGATTTAAAATAATTGTAATTTCTAGGCGTTTCATTATTCCATTATAAAGGAACTGGGCTACCCGTTTCAGAAATGGGAGTTGTTGGCATACACTGTAAAAATAGGTCTAAACAATGTTTTTACTTAAAAAAGTTAGTGCCCTAAAATTTTAAATTACAGATTGGGGTAATTTATTCGAAGCCAATAATTTTTTCAAGTCAAATAAACTTGATATTAATCCAGTGGTACTTGGAAAAAAATATGTTTGCAGTATTTTTGGTATTGTGAAAAAAAAAGCAACCATGAATTCTCGTTTGACCAAATATGATCATCTGGACGTATTACAAATACTCACCTTGAAGTGTATTAGAGACATATCAAAGTGTCATGATATACATTTTCTTCAAACTATAAAAAGACGGCTCTCTAACAATGCATGCTGGGAATTCTGTAAATATTCTGATCATGTTTCTTTAGAAACTTAATGAGTTGATTGAACTCTGAACAGTACATTCAGTCAGCTTGTTTTAAGTCAAAATAGTTCAGGTTAGAAGAACTCACATTTGCGAGTTATGAAAGTAAATACTTGAAATGTTAAGTTTAATTGACTTGAACAAATAAAACATCAATTTAATAAGAAACGATTAGTTGATTCCACTAAATTCCCGTATGATTTTTTTTTTTTTTTTACAGGGCTACATGCCTGCATGATTCAGCTGGCGCGAAAATGTAGTTTTTGTCATGACTTTATTGTGACCTTAAACAAAAACTTTACCATATATGGAAATTATAGGCCTATTTTCCACATATTAATTTAATTATTAACCCTATACTGGCCGATGTAGCATTAGGGATCCTGCAACAACAAAACCAACAACTGCAGCTCTTATCACACTTGCAAATATGCAATAATGTTCACCTACTGGTGGGCAGGGGTTAAAGGCCCTGTGTGAGGCTTGTATAAGCCGTATAGGTGATGAATGGATGTTTCTGTTAATTCTGCAGGAGGTGAAAAGGTTTAGCGCAATGTGCGCCTTTGCTTTCATGCGTCTTTTCCGCCGAGCGCGCACTGAATAACCGTGATTGTATCCTTTGTTGTTCTCTCAGAGATGACAGATTATAATCAACAAGACGAATGAGGTCAACTCATTGCAGAGGCAACACATTTGACCCCCGCTTCTTCTCCGTCGTCACACACACATGTTCAGACACACAGACACACACACGGGAGCGTACCTGGACTCGTTCCGGGTATGACAGCTTGCATGCTCGACGGGGCACCGGCGATGCGACCCGGCCGGTCAAGTCACACGCAGGTTGCAGGTTTCCCAATGCCTGCAGACAATTGAATTCCTGACATTCTCGCTAATGTTTGAGATTGAAGAGCAACAGTTTCCACTTCGAAGCGGGGGCACATCACCCCAAACCCATTGAAAAGCAGAGTGGGGGTCACCACTGTTTGGTATACATCTGCTCCAAACAGGAAAATATGCAAAGATTTGATTCGCAGAAAATCCGGCAATTGTTCGAATCAGCATGAGTTTTTTTTTTTTCTCTTGTTGGAGCAGAAATACTCGAAGTTTCATTCTGTCCGCCGCATATCTGTGCTATTTCTACACATTACTCAGTGTATCTGTTTATTTTTGGAACGCGTCCTCTGGTGAATCTCCAATGTAATCATCATGTCACAGTGATCTACGTGATGTTTTCAGTGACTGCTGATTTCTATCTTAATGACAGCCCCGCGAAACAATAGATTACACGTAATAATGCTTTAATAAGCCAAAATAATTACAATGGGGGTGTGTTGATTATGCCGCCGCAGTTTATAAATAGGAACCATGCGTTTGTTAACTGGACCTCTGGTCAACAGAGGTTGATCAAATGTCTAGAAATACCGCGTCTATAAATACACACCAGTGTCATCTATTCGAGGAAAAGATGGACTGTCATCTATTCACAGAGAAAAATCATCACGCCATGACCTCTGTTTACCCTCCGGACACCACCGGGGCACTCAAATGTCACAGCGCTAAACAGCCTGTCCAAATGAGCGAGGGTCAGAGGAGATACTGGGGAAGAGGGTTTACATTAGGCTACATAAAATGATCATCTAAAATGCAAATATTAATTTATTTTCTTGCACTACTGCTAGGGTAGACTGGGGATGGTAACAATAGGGGACCGCTGCAACAAGTCTTATTTCTCCAATCAGCAACATGCTAGAGTGATGATACACATACTGCACATGATCAATTAGACTCTCCCCCCATCAGGAAGACGGAGGATACATTCAACATCTTCTACTGAATTTACTGAATAAACTTGTTTTGGAGGTATGAAAATTTGCATAGCTGTATTTTTGTCATACTGTCTTGAACCTTTTATATGAATTCAAAAAAAAAAAAAACTTATTTTGTTTGAATCAGTTTTGTTGACTTAACTGACGTGGTTAGCATGTGTCTAGGTCAATGTGTCTGTCTAGCACATGATGTTCTGTCGTGGCTGGCAGGGTGGGGATGGTTGCATCAAGTTCTTGCAACTGTAAAGCTAAGCAGCCATAGCAAAACGGACCACACACCATTATTTTTAATGCAGTTTTTAAAAAGTTTGTTGCATTGCAAATTGTTCCATTCTCCCTATCTCACACTGAAATATAGAGAGATTGAACAGCATCTTAAACATTTGCACATTTACTCAGGGTAGGAATATGTTCCACACCTAAAGAAACAAAACTCAATAAATTCAATAACTGTTACTAATATTTTTTGTTAAATAATGCATATTTTAAGAATACTGTCTTTTTAAGAAAAAAGGAAAATTTATGTATTTGCATTAATGCTTTTTTTTAAACAATTTTTTAACAACTGTCCCTAGGGTTGGGGTCAGTTGCAACATCTGACTCCTTCCAGTCAAATAAAAGATTGTGAATCATATGCCATATGTAATTATCTTTAAATGGTATTGGTAATTAGCAGACAGCTGTAAGTGTAACATATCAAGATTTGGTTGGTCTAGTCCAAATGGTCTCTGAATAACCGAGAGAAATACAAAATGTGTTGCAGCAGGCCCGGTCTCCCCTATCTCATCTCTGTAGATAGAAAATGAACTTCATACAGAAACTCACTTCACCAAACAAACAGGTTTTTATAATGGGATATCACCTCCAAGCAATAACTGGTCGTGTGTGCCAACAGACCTGTTTGAACAGACAGACACAGCAGGCAGCCTTTACCAGCTGCATTTGGCTGCTGTTAATTTCTGCTGTGGATGTGGCGGAACTGGCCTGCTTATACTGTAAAGGGAAATGCGATAAAATGTTTCCGTTCTCTTGATTATGAGCTGCAAATTGCTTTGTCGGGATTTAAATGGCAGGTCTTTTCCCATCATGCACTGATGGAGTCTATTTTTAAACCCCCTTTTCCTTTCGCCCCCTAAAAACTTCCGCAGGGTTGGCAACAAGAGGCTATTAGGATAACTCTTCTCCTGTTAACATTCCAATTAATCAAAGATGAAACCAAATTCCCACAGGGGTCATTACGTGCCAGCACCTGTTCTGTTCATACTGTATAATAAACCAGTGCAACTTCTTGGTCAGACTGTGGCTGATCTCAAGGGACAACGTGAGACATTTAATCACTGCAAACCTGTTGTACTATCAGTAATAGAAATATAACCTCAGTCGGATATGAATGTCAGACACTGAGCTTATTTCACAACCAAAACATTTCCAAAATGTACTCTCACTTATGCTATCAGGTTTTTCTGGAAAACAGTCCAGTCTCATTTGGACACAAATTGCATGAGTGGTAATACACAAACTTAATCTCACATTCCTCAGTTCAATTAAGTGATGATTCCTCAGTTATTGGCTGATATTGAAAGAGCTCTGCCTCAAGTGTGTGTTGTCATACAAATTACTGCTTCCCAACCTGGGGGTTCATGCCGCCACTAGGAATCGCAAAATCTTGACAGGGGGTCACAAGACCTTCTTGATTTAAAAGGACAATTCATCTCAAAATCCATGTTTTTCCCCTGTCCTGTAGTGCTATTTATCCATCGAGATAGTTCTGGTGTGAGAAGCTGAGTTTTGGAGATATTGGCCATAGAGATGTATGCCTTCTCTACAAAATAATAGAACTAGATCACTCAAATAATAAAATTGAATCAGGTGTTTGGACGCAGTCAGATGTCATTATTCTTGTAGTCATTGGTCGAGTTACTGCTTCTTGATTATTTCTAACTATCTGATCCATACTCGCATCAATACAGTGCAAAATGCAAATGTTTCTGACTGGTATAGGGCAATGGAAAATTACATGCGCATACTAGTTTTAACATATCCCATCATAAACATTTAGTTTTATTGTTAACACTATGTGTAAGAGCATGTGACACAGTGTAGAGTTTGTACCAGTGTCACCTCACATTTTTCACATTTGAATGCCTAGAAATTAAATGATATATCTACCATGACACATAAACACAATAATTTAATTTGTGATCATAAGTTTCTCTATAGTGTCCCAGAATTTTCCCAGACATCATATCTTTGTGTCCCAGCTGCTATATTTATTGTACCCGGGAAAATGGGCCATAACTAATTTTGAGTGCCGGATAGCACTTGAAAAATATATTTGATAAATCCAACAGCAATGTGAGCAGTTTCATGTAGGAATTATCTTTTAGTTTCTAGGGTTGAATGTGCGGGAACAACTTAATACTAGAAAGAAAGTAGTTCCAACATGAAACTGCTCACAAGGTCTGTGGAGTACTAGAGTAACAGGGTCATGATTTCTGTGAAAAGACACTGCTGTTGAGTTTTTCAAATGTTTTGTTGTTGTTGTTTTTTTTTTTGTTTGTTTTTTTTTGCCGCTTTGAGCACCAAAAGCCAAGCGCCATTTTGTTCCATTATATTCAAGAAACGACAGACATCTTTAAGTCTGATATCTCCAAAACTCAGCAACTACCACCAAAACTATCTGGATTTATGAAAGTTTTGAAAAAGATATATAGTAGGTCTATATCAAGGCATTTAATTTTATTAAGAAAAGTTGGTGAAATGATTATTTTTGAAGTTTAGATTATTATTCAATATATAAACTCACACGATAAGGACACAGTGACAACCTGAACACAAGCTGCAATCACAAAGCCTTCATTCTCTGCTTTGCAGCCTCATCCTGTATCAGAAAAGTAAAACAACCGAGCTAACAGAACAACAGCCAAGCATCAGGGAGAAAAAAGGAGCGTATCAAGTGCCTATGATTGTTGAAAATGTTATAGAATACATAATACATACAGAATTGTAGAAAAAAATCCTTAAATTATCAGGAAAATTCATATATGATGCAATATTCACAAAAAAATAATCTGCTCAAAATTAGTCCAAATCGCTTGTTATACACAAACTCCCTGCAGTTATTGCGTTCACTATTAAGGTTAATTTTACAGTTTATCAGTTGTTCTGTATTGTTATTGTTGTGCATTGAATATTAAATGAAATATCCATAAAATATGTCTCTTAGTCAAGGGTTGTCAGTTTACTCAATGATGGAAAATGGGTTCCTTAAGGAGAAAGGTTTTGGAACAATTCATATAAATGATAAGGTTTGTGAAGTAAGTCTCTCTCTATTGGCTATAACGTACACATGCAAAACAGGAAGTTGGCCTCAGGCCTGACCCTTGCCCCGCCTCTCTGTACATGCCAAACCCAGTCCCAGGTCAGATCCCAACTTCAGCCATATTTCTTTCAAGCAATTACATACCTCTTGGCAAGGCCTCACAATTAAACAAATGATGATATTTTGATATCCATAATTATACGCATTCACATAAGGTACCCTTTCAAGTTAAATATGCTTTTTATTACACGCTTATCATGTGTGATGAGATTATACACAGTGTGGGTTTGGACTGCGTTAGGGTACATTTAATCAAATAAGAGAAGCAGTAATGGAAGCATGCTGGACCAGGACTACACTGCATACGCTGCTCCCTTTGAGCCCAGCTTATGCTTAGCAAATTTCAGACAATAAGAGAGTTATGAGGGAGAGCTTTTAACCCCTGCTCACCAGCAGGTCAAGCAAACTGCATATGACACAATTTCTTAGTCACTAATGAGGTGCGCAAACACATATGGCCTGAGGAGATAGTTTAAATGTACATATTTCTAACAAAACTAGTCACAGTTGATGGTATGGTTTTGATCACGGTATGATCTGGTGATCCCGTAGAACATCTTAAGGCCAGCTGAATGCACGGCACTGTAACCAGGCAAGAATCCACTTGCAGTTATGACACTGAATACCAGCATTTAACTTTCATTGAAAGCAGTCACATTGGGAATATAATTCATTACAGAAGTCACCAAAATGTGCTCACTCTGACAGAGTGATCTTAGTTCTCCCTTGAAGCTGACAGTTTCAAAGTGTATTTTATGGGTCATTGCTGCCACCTTGTGGCGTGAGAAAAAAAAGTCATTTTGCAGTGTGACCATCTCTCCCATGCTGCTGAACAGCCAATGATGTTGTACTAACAACAGGAATCAAGTTAAAAGAGTGTAACAAACAATTTATGTCAACTAGAAAACATTCACATAGCTATTTTTAATCATGGCTATGTGCTAGAATGTACTGAGCATGTAGAAACAACCAAAAGAGTTATCATCAATCAATCAATCAATCAATCAATCAATCAGACTTTATTTATATAGCACTTTTCATACAAACAAGTACAACACAAAGTGCTTCACACAATAAGCAGTATCTTGCTTATATAGTATAGAATAGTAGAGTATATGTATATCAAAATAAATGCCCATAAATATACCAGCAATAGATACAGATGACACATACTTTAGTGTATTGGTTTGGACAAACTATCTTTGAATATACAACACAGATATTTTGAATACCATTTTGTTTTCTTCCTGTAGTTTTCACTATTCATGTTCTTCACTTCAAAATAGCAGAAACATCGTACATATGAACATATATTAGATAAAGAAATCTGCTTACCCCTACGTGCAAGGCTGGTGACTGAAAATACTCTGTCTCAGATTTGAGGTATAGTGAAGATTTTCCACCACAGCAAGTGTAAATTTGAAGATAGAAAGATTGCCTTGGGCTCAAATTGAAGCTTATAAACTTATAAAGATTATTAAAGTGCTGCAAAACAATAATTTCTGATGAGCATTTGTCAAGGGGACAGTTTTTTGTAAGTTTGTTTGTTTGTTGGGGGTGTTGTGATCAATATTAGAAAATTTAATGGCAGCAAGTCCCACATCTTATTTTTCTAAGTTTCCATTTGTTTCAAGATACTTCCTGCCAAATTTCATTGTTGTATGGCTATTTAAGCAATTGTAGTGCCTAAGTATTTGTATTTACACCATACACAGAGACATGTCCCAGAAAGGGGGTTTGGGACATTTTATGTATTTGGTGTAGTCTGAATGCTAAACAGCAATACTGGACTATCTTAGCTTAATTGTTGAGTGTCTATGTGATCAAATAACCTAATATTTATCTCATGGACATCAGGGAAAATAAGCAAGTAAACTATGGGGGATGCTATTTATCCAAGTGGTCTATGCAGCCTTGTGCAAGACACTCAACAATCCTCTGCACAAATGGAGCTGTTCAGTGGGCAACTATGGCTGCACTGGTGATGCCACTCTGTTACTGAGACTTTGATATTCCTGTAGGGGGCAGCACTTGATTGTATACTGATGAAGCAGTATGTACAAAAGGTTAGTAAACCTTTGTCAAACTCATTTTTCACATGACAACCAAAAGGATCATTCCTACATATCAGCCATGTACAGCAGTGGAGGAAGTATTCAGGTCCTTTACTTAAGAAAAATAAATAAATACTAATACCACACTGCAAAAATACTCCATTGTATTGCAAAAGTCCTGCATTAAAAATGTTACTTAAAAAGAGTTTTTAACTGATTATGACATTATGACACACAATCAAAGACTGGCTCTGTGGGCCAGATTCTCCTTGAAATCAGATGAAACAAGACTGTGTTTACATTTTCCCCAGCAAAAGTTGTAGTGAGTAGTATATTTGTCGGTTAAAAAGAAGCAGGAAAACATTTCTCTTTAAATAAATTTATTTTTGACATTATATTTTGTTGTTATAGCAATGGAAATACTACTACTTTTGTCCACAGGGGCCTGCACAATCAACAAAAGTTAGCTTTAAATTAGTTTTCTATAGCACAACAGCAGCAAATCCTTGCAGCTGACAAACTGAAAACATGACATTTACGTTTTTTTTTTCTTTTTCTTTTTTACACTAAATTACTTAAATGATTAATTCAATCAATTCGATCAACTTATTGATTTCTCTTCTAAGTGTTTAAATATCGACTTTGATATACTGTTTGGTTTGTTAGATTTCTTTTTTTACATCGTTTTAAAAGTTCTTCATGTTTTGTGTGTGTAAAATAATATGTAAAGTAGCTGTCAGATACGCGTAAAGGAGTAAAAGTATAAAATTTCTCTCTGAAATGAAAAGTATAAAGTGTCAGGAAATGGAAATATTTAAGTATGAACTGATAGTTCAAATTTGTATTTAAGTACAGTCGAGTAAAAGTACTTAGTTACAGAACTCACCCTATATAATAAAGTATGGTGGTGGTGCATTGTATTTTAAATTGAATAATAACCGATATGACCACGAGAGGGCAGCAACGTTCATCAAATCCTGCCAAACTACGCTTTTACAGGGCTGTACATGTTTCATATACACATAAGACAGTGGGACATTATCCAATAAAGATGTTTCGTGGCTTAACTTGGCGGTGAAGAGCGAAATTAAAGGTTAAAGAGACTGATGATATAGACTCATGTATAAGACGACCTCCATTTCAATGTCGCGCCTGCCTGGTTCACTTCTTGAAGATGATGATGAAAAAATATTGTATTTCCGGGTGAAATCACTGCTCAGAAGTTTTGTGCCGGTGTTATGTGGATGTTGGAAGAAAGCCGGCTGCCCTCCATGCTTCAGCTGGAGAACTGCACCAATCAGCCTCAGACAGCCAGAATAAAACCAGAGGAAAGGAGATGTGGCTTTCACAATAAAAGCCTCACAGTCAGAACAGCAAGGATGGTTTCAGACAAGCGTTTTCTTTTTCCTTTCTTTTTTTTGCAATTAATAAAGGCAGATTGCGTTATTTTATCGTGCATTTTCATGCATGTGAAACCCCGTTTGTTACATTTTTTTCTCCATATTTTATAGTTGATTTTTGATTTGAACAAAGTGAACAGCAGGCTGCTGTAATGGAAACAAATCCGAAGATGCTTCAGTAAATAAACTAGCACCCTCTCAAGTCCCATAGTGAATTTACTGCCCTTTTTTTTTTCTGACTCACAGTTGTACATTTCATTTGGTTGGTAGTTAGTTAAGGCGGTGCTGGACTTTAATCATACAGCCAATAGGTCATAGTTTCCAGGGTTGTAGTGGTTTATTGTTCAGACTAGATTAAACATGATCCTGAGGATAATTAATAGTAACTCATCAGCTTGCCAACAGAATCTCTGCACAATTAGCTAAATAAATCTGATATCAAATATGGTGAGATTTCAAGACTTTATGCTGCAATCTACATTGTTCTGTACATGAATTGCTAGCAATTTTGATAATCGATTAATTGGTTTGAATAATTAAATAAAGTCTACAGTCTGATTCCAGTTCCTTAAATGTGGTTATTTTCTGGTTTATTTATTCCTTTATGATAGTAAACTCATTATCTTTAGGTGGTTAGGACAAAACAAGACATTTGAGGACATATTTCACCATTTTCTGACATTTATAGGTTAAACAACTAATTGATTAATCGAGGAATGTTCGACTAATTAATTGACAACGAAAATATTCGTCAGTTGCAGCTCTGCTCTCATTTATACTAAATATATTCAGGTAAAAGGTTCAATGTTGTACTCTCTAGATGGCTATTTTAAGATAAGATAATCCTTTATTAAGTGTACTCAGAGTGGTGTGTATTTGTATGTGTAGGGTACATCTGTAGCTAAACTACCATTATTATTATTATTATCTTTCCCTGGCATGATTTTAATGTCTTTTAATCTAAATTAAAGAAACCAGTACAATGAGTCAGTGTTGAACGGACCACTCCAAAAAAATGTGATCTGATAATATTATCATCTCAAATATATGTTCGAGTTCCTGTACACTAGTTTTTGTTTTTACAACTGGAATAAAACTATATTAATTCAGCTTCAGGTGGTTTTCCCTGCCTGCCATACGGGGGCAGGGTTTTTTATTTTGAACATGCTGAGCGGAGGTCCTGTTTTTCTGTAACTCTCTCAGACTTGACTTGTGGTGGCGGAGGGAGCGGAGCGAGAGCTGCTGTCCGCGGAGGAAAAAAAAAAGCAGCGGCGGCGGCGGGGTGGTTCACCTTCTGAAACAAACAGGAAGCAGAGACCGCGCTCCTGTCTGTCCACCTGCGAGAGAGACCTGCGTCCTCCTGCGTAGGGAGACAGACAGCACGTCGGGGCTGTGGGTCGTCTGGTCGTCTGTCACACACACACACACTTTTTTACATGTGAAACTGCTCTGTCGTGAAGACATAACAGCAACTTTGAGCTGGTGCTTTCTTCAACCACCTCCCTCCAGACTGACTAAAGGTAAGCTGTCGTTTTCACGTGAATGATTTTTAACTTTTCACGCTGAGTGACGACGTCACGCCAAACTCAGTTCATTAATCGGCCAATTTAACGTCGCGTTGCACGGGCTGTGTCCGAGAGCGCAACTTAAGAACTTCTGCGAATATGCACACATTTTATTTCGACTTTTAACCAGCTTTGGCCAGACTAGTTTGTCAGCTGTTATTTAGATAAAAATTTAGCCAGGTTTGATTGTTTATCGCTGAATGCCATAAAGCAACGTCCACTAAAGTAGATTGTGATTGGCGGCGGCAGCGACCACATTTTTAAGTAGTAAATTATCAATATTAAGTTTTGATCCCGGCTCTAAGTATATGCCGAATATATCAGGAGACCTTGTGGACTTGGTAAAGATTATAAATTAGTTTGGAGATTTCCTGACTTCAGCCGCAAGCCGAGAAAACAACGAATTTATTAAATTTCTAAACCAAGTTTGTTCAGTGTTCCCTCCATACGAGAACAGAATGTAACATTCCGGACTGATTATAACATCACCTCCACCGAGGTGAATCTGGTAAGTGCTTGTATTGGTTTTGGCTAGAAAATAGGGCTGCAACGATAACGATTATTTTCATTAGTGATTAATCAGTTGATCAGTTTAACGATTCTCACAATTAGTCGATCAATCATTTAGTCCATGAAATGTCACAAAATTGTGAAAAATGCATATCACAATTCTTGACATCTTCAGTTTGCTTCTTTTGTCCACAACCCCAAAGACTCTTCGTTCACTTTAATAAATAACAAAGAAAAACAACAAAGTCTTGCTGTCACGAGGTTGGAACCACCAAATGTTTTTTTTATTGAAAAATGACTGAAAGATTAATCGATTATCAAGATGAGTGGCGATTATTTTCTTTCGATTGACTAATGGATTAATTGACTAATCGTTGCAGCTCTACTAGGAGGAGTTTGTTAAAATTTCCCAGTTTGACAGCAATGACAGAAGCACATTTTAAGTGTTTAGTAAGCTTTGTTGCTGTTCCTACTCTTTAAACTTGGACTTTGCAGTAGTTTGAAGTGAATCACAGTGAAGTTAGTGCAATTTCACAGCCTATTATGTGTCTTGACAACTTTTCATGTGACAGACGCCCACTTAAATTATGTAGTCTGAATTCTCGTTTTGTGATAATTTATTTTGAATTGTAGTGAGATCCCTCCGTTCTGATAGAGATTCACTTGATCTTCTTCAGTGACCCCAGGGCCCTGGTCCCCATTTCTTGAAACACTGATCTATAAAACCAAAGACCGTCTCAGGGATCATTGGGACATATTACACTGCGTCACCGATGACAGCTGTGTCTGTTTTATTTAAAGAGGATGTGAAACTTTGGAGAGTTATTCATTTAGTCAGCTTTTTTCCTCGTCCATATTAACCTTTTGGTTTTATTTTATCTCGAGACAGAAGTCGATACTGCAGAGGCTAAATATTGCTGCTGGGATAAGTCATATGATCCTCCTGATCTAGTGGAACTCTGATTCATAAAAACCTTCATGAATCAACAGTTGTGGATTCATTTCGCTGAGTTTGATCACAGGGTCTGTCCCAACAAGCCAAGGCTTAACATTAATGTTTTCTTTTTTTTTCTTTTTTTTTTTTTTATAAAAAAATTGCTCCTGTACAATTTATTAACAGTTATCAAATAACAATAAAGACTAAAGTTAACTGCTATGTTTATTGTAGGGCTGCAACATCTCTAAATTGTTAGAAATAGTGAAAAATGCTCATCCCAGTTTAATGATTTATATGATAATAAAGAAAACTGAAAATCTCCATATTTGAGAGGCTGAAAACTGCATTTTCTTCCATCTTGTTGCATGAAAAATTACCTTAACGATTAATTGAGTATCAAAAATAGTTAATTCTTTTATGTCTCTCACGATCAGGCAATTGGGCAATCCTAGTAGTTGAGCCCTGCCAGCCATATTAAATTAAAAGGTTGTAGGTGAGCTTGGAATGGGCACTAATACATACCTGAGAGACATCTAAGGAGCGTGTTTTAACTATTTGACAAATAAATACAGGGTGATTTGACGGTTGGGCTACTTCTTTAGAATTGACATCAGTTAGATTCAGGTCTTGGCATGTCTTGTAACTTTGTAGCAAGAGGATCAATGCCAATCGTGTTCCATGCTTCATACCTGTATATGTGGGAAATTGTGACTGTTTTGTGTGTGAATGTTTGTGTTTGGCAAGCGACAGTCCTAACATGTCCTCGGGCTCAGTTTTCCCAAAAGGGTGACTCCGCTCTGCTTTCACCAACAGAAATGTTTGTGAAATTACTTGTGAACCAGTTTAGTTTGGTCTGTGTTGGTGGTGTGCAATACGAGGAAGATGTAACAAATGCAGGTTTGCTGACACACGCGCGCACGTGTGTGTGTGTGTGTGTGTGTGTGTGTGTGTGTGTGTGTGTGTGTGTGTGTGTGTGTGTATACACATGGATGCCCTCATGTGTACAGTATATGTTCAGCACTTAGCCTGAGGGTTGAGGATTATGGTGTTGTATGATGTGTTGTATTTTTCAACCAGTAGATTAGAGATGAAACGTTATGAACATTTCATATCAAGATTATAGTAAATAAAATGATCATGGTAATCAGTACTATTGTGGCACCATCATGAAACACAGTTTTAATGATAATTAAAATTTGAAATAGTAATATTAACTATCTGGAATTTTATCTTGATCTCAGGACACCAGTATTCATGTTGTCCCTACAGTAGATATTACTATAAAATTTCTTGAGAATCTACTGTCCATTGAATGTCTCTGGCTGTGTTAGGACATTACAGCCAATGTTGCAAATCGATGAGCTGGACTGCTTTATGACAATATTGTATTAATATTGTATTTAAAGCAATTCATTCTCCAGATTAACCAAAATATAATGTGAGGTGTATAATATACTTCATCACAATATAAAGATATGATGATATAAATTTACATGACATCCATCCATAACATTGCCTAAGTCCCACGTCTTGTACTGGAGCAATAGTACAACGACTGTGGCTGGATTCAAAGTATTGTTTCACATTTGATTGTTCATAAACCTAAAGCACACACACAAACATAACATCAAAGATTATTTGACTGTTCAGTAGGTCTGCAACTAACAATTATTTTCATTATAGAATAATCTGTTGATCATTTTCTTGATTAATTGATTTGTTGTTTTGTCCAGAAAATGGTGTCAGATCTTGATCACTGTGTCCTAAAGCCCAAGATGACGTCCTTAAATGTTTAGTTTTATCCACAACCCAAAGATATTCAGTTTAATCTCATAGAGGAATAGACTAGAAAATGCTCACATTTACAAAGCTGAAATCAAAGAATTTTGCCATTTTTTCTTAAAAATGCTCAAAACAATTAATCAGTTATCAAAATAGTTGCTAATTTGTTTAATACTTAACAACTAATGATTAATGTACTAATTGTTGTAGCTCTAATTTTCAGAGGCATCATATTTCCTACAGTGGTGCATTCACCTGCATTTCCACTTGCACCACACAGTAGATTATTACTCCAACTTTGATCAATACTTGCAGAGAGAAAATCTTAGAGCCACACAGCATGTTAGAAAAGAGAAAAAAAAAACTCCCAAGACAATTAGCTATTATACTGTTTATTTAGTTTTGAATTAGCACAGCATTGACACTTTCTGTTGCCAAGTTGATGCATTTGAGTATGTTATTTCGATCAGGCAATGGTCCTGGCTGCCAGTTGTTGGGCGGGTTCTGCTGTCAGGCCCACTCTGAGGTAAAGTTAGAGAACACTGATAAGACTAACTGACGTCACTCCACAGACATCAGCCAACAATGCAGCTATTTACTCCAAGCCAGATTTAGTCCCAAAGCAGGCCTCTCCCGAGAAACTGGGCACAGATGAAAGCAGAATTCTAAATAAGTGTGTCACAAAAAAAAGTTTTGTAACTCTGGTGAAGTTCATGTCCTGTATCAGTGGTCTTACAGAGTTGTACAGTAGTGTAAAGTGAGGTCATTTTGATTGGTGTTGTGGTTAAGGATTGAACTACCTGAATGATACAGTACATGGTGTTTGGAGCAAAATTAACAAGGAGGAAGAGAAACTGCAACTGGAGAAAAAAAGTGTTTTTCAGTTTCTAGTCTCAGAAACCAAGAGCATGGTGAAATTATGAGGTTAAGCTCAGAGAATGGAGGCCTGCAGGCTAATACAGCCTTTGGTACTTTACATGCAGCAGTGTGTTTGGTGTCAGTTATCAGAACATTATTGGTGTAGTGTGTTTCACTGTGCTCAAGTCTGACAGTAAAGCCCGTCAGGACATTGGGCATATTCCAGCATGGTAAAATTCAAATACAGAAGTATTTGTACAGTGATATGTTTTTCATTGTCTTGGCTGTCCTCCACCATGTTGGATTTCAAACAAAACAGTGTCATGAGGTGAAAATGCTGACTTTCAACTTTGAGGATGTTCTCATCCATACTGGGTGAATAGTGTGGGAAAGCTTTAAGTCAACACCTGAGTTTTTTTAGTCATAGTTTCTTTTCAAATCCAATGTGCTGGAAAACACTGTCTTAATATGTACAGACTGCACAATATGTACGACTAAATATGCTAAATATGGATGTAACAATACCAAAAACTCAAACTACGATAATAGAATAGAGATGCACAATATTGGATTTTTGCAGATATCTGATATGCTGATACTTTTCAACTCAGTTTGGCCGATTGGCAACGTGTGCACATATCTTCATTATCAAGTCTCTCCTGGAATAAACATTATATTCTGTTTACTCTTAATATGATGGCCCACTGGCAGATGCACACATAGGATAGTGTTTTTCAAATAAAATACAGTGCTCTTCAAAATGAAATACAGTGCTTTTCAAAATTAACTAAAATGCTTTTCAAAAAGAAATGCGGTGCTTCTCAAGATGAAATACACTGCTTTACAAAATTAAACACAATACTTTAAAAAATAAAATGCAATGCAATGCACGCACTTAATGGGCAAAATAAGAAAACTGCTGACAGATGTTTTTCTCTGTTCTTTACTAATTTGTCAGATTGATTGTGATGACAGCTTTTAAGACGGTAAATAAAATTTGCAGTGTTGAGGGATTGTGGTTTGGGTCCCCCTCACATGGCCGGCGCTGAGCAATCATTGCAAAAAGCAACTTTGATATCCATTTAGGCACTTCAAAAAAAGGCACGAGCCGGTACCGGTGTTTATTGTTAAAGTGTTTATCTGCTGATACTGATAACATGCTGATATTGTGATATTGTGATCAGTATAATACAGCGATTAAAAGTTCACAATGTGATATTTATTGCGATATTGGAAAAACAAAGAAAACTGACGACTTGAAAAAGTTCCATTATGAAATAATAAATATGATGTGTACAACATTTTTTGTTTTGTATAAAATTTGTTTTTCCTTTTAACGTAAAGTGTTTGTGCTCTCCTTCTTTAATGAAATAAAATAAAAGTGGCCAACCATGTTTTAAGCATGTGCAAATATTGGCATGGATTGTCTTTTGCAAAGAATGTTTGAATTATGTATGTACACTTGCAAAACAAAAATTATGCAGCAGTCAGTATGAGTCCTTGAAGAAAATAAAAACAATAAAAATGAACTATGTAATATCACAGTAGGCCAGATATTGTGACAGTGCAGCATGGTACTACATTTTTTTATTGCGATATTGATATATTGTTACATCCCAGTTACTAAAACAGTAGTATTAAGACAGAATGTCCAGGGATTAAATCCAAGTAAACGATGGAAAAGGTGGATTTTGAAGGCTTAATATGGAGGATAATTACCAGCAATGTGTTTGTGTACAGTGTCAGACAGGTTCTGCGTGTATTGAACCAATGGTCCTTGACCATGTTCCCTACCTTTGAGACCTGTGTCTCACTTAATGCCTGCTGTGTTTGAATACTGTTGAATGTTGCTGGAGCTCTGAAAGGCAGCATTATTTAACTGCATAGAGACTGAGCAGTGGGGTAGCATTCAAGCCTGTATTTTTTTTTTTTTTTTTTTTTTTGTTATAACAACACATTCATATTGAACGCCTACATATTTTTTTTTAAGAGACCCACTTTTGTGACCTGAATTGTATATTCTATTGTTAGTGTCTTTGGAGTGAAACACCTGTGTGTGTTCTAACTCTGTGCTATCCCCATTATCTTCCTTTTCTCCCTCTCTGTCCCTGTGTCTCCCTCAACCCTCACTCTCTCACACTCATTCACACTTCCTGCTGTTACACTTTTAAAGTAATCAGCCCTCATTACAGTGAAAGGCTTGCGTAACATCCTCTCAAAGAGTAGTATGAAAGGGAGCCTGTAGATGTGTTGTGTGTGTGTGTGTGTGTGTGTGTGTGTGTGTGTGTGTGTGTGTGTGTGTGTGTGTGTGTGTGTGTGTGTGTGTGTGTGTGTGTGTGTGTGTGTGTGTGTGTGTGTGTGTGTGTGTGAAGCTGGCTTTCACAATTTGTCTGCTAGCTTGCACACTCACAATTGTATGAGCGCCACAATCTCATCAACTACCAGCACTGACAAGGAAAGTGAACTGTGCCAATCGTACTTTACTGCTTATTTTAAAAATATATATAGAAATGGAAATTGCCATAGCAAGAAATGTGACTAACTGTGAGATGAGAGCGGCCTGCTGGAATTCTCCACTTCGCTGCACAGCAGGCTGAGACCTGCCAAGGAATGCAGGGAAGACAGCAGGAGAGGGATAGAGGGAGACATAATGAACGGAGAGAGGAATGCCTGAGAAGGTACAGTGAGATATACGAGAGAGAAATCTTAAATAAAATATTTGAATTGAAGGAGTCTACACAGTAACATAACATGCATGTGGCGACACAGACGATAACGTCACAGCCACAAACAGTGCTGGTCACAGCCACACACTCTCACACATTTGCATGAAGTCGGCGTTAACGATAGGTTCCAAGATCAGGATAAAGAGGAGATGCAGCAGCTGACGGTGTTGCTGAACAACTTTTTGGCTCTTCAGACTAATGTTAGCCAGCAGCAGGCTAATGTTCACAGACTCAATCTCACTTCCAGTTCTGGCTGAAGAATAAACAACTCAGTTGATGTGTCCCTCGTTTTTCTCACTGGAAAGCTTTACTACAGCAAATTATTGCACCGCGTCAGTCTTTGCTTTGTTTACATCTGCTTCCACATGTAATCACGTGAAATCATGTTCTCTATGATGATCTTATGAGAATGTGCTCCCTCTGGTTCACAATCTTAATATAATAATATAATAAGGCCTGGCTGTAACCAGGGGCACTTTTGGAGAAAATGTATCTAACTTAATAGTCAGTGTTTTGCTATGAACACCCAATTTAATTTTGTATTGAAGAAAAGTTTGTGTGCTCTGTCAATTATTATTCTTAGACTGAAAATCAGAATCAGCCAAGAAACTTGCATTCAGTGCATCTCTAGGTTCTTCCTTTGCACACACTACAACCTTCCACCAAGTTTCATGAAAATCAGGCCAACAGTTTTTCTGTAATACTGCGGACAGACAAACAAACAAACAAACCATGCCGAAAAGAGACAGCTAGCACTGAGAAGCAGCTAGCAGAGAAGCAGCCAGGCACACAGCCAGGAGACTGACTAGAAAAGGTAGCCGGAACTTCAGTGCGAGATTGACACAGACGGACAAAACGCCAGCATCACAAGTGACATCGAGGCAGCCAGCGGAAGAAATAAATATATGCATATATAAATAGTTGAATGCTAATTTGCTTTGGTGGAGGTCACTAATGACTCCCTTTAGTTCTCAATGATTCATTCGCACACAGAAAAAATGCACCAGATGCACCTGGTGCAGATGTGGTCAGAGACACATTTAGCCACTTTTACTCTACAGTGTAAATGCCACACAACAGCTGAGGGCTTGAGAGGTCATTCCGCTCGCCAATGGCAAGTGAATCTCAGTGTCATACGAGCAAATGTACTCTCACTTGAATGAAATTTGAAGAAAAACATACTCCAGTCAAATAGAAACCACATCATAGCATGTTCTAACTCCCTCAGCATGAAACCCCTGGCAGACTGCCCTGTGTGAGACTCTTCCTGCTGTATGGTATTGTGTGGTGCTGGTGTGACCTCTTTGACTTAGAAATATGTTGACAGTGTTTCAGTCATCAGCTCTTCCGACAAACTATAAGTAGAAATCTTGAGAAAACATTTGTACATTTGGTGTCTTGCTGCATTCAAAAGGTTGCTGGTCGGCTTTCAGCTCCCAGTTGTTGCTCATTATCTTCTCCAACTTGTCCATTCCTTGACTTGGTGTATAATTGAGCAACTGGGACAGTGAAAATGAGTCAGTAAACCTTTCAGCCAGCAGTCTCTCAGTGCTGATGATATTTACATTATCAACATTACAGTTTATCAAATATCAGAGAAGCATGTTATACAAGGTATGATATATAATTAAAACAACAGACACTCATACAGGCGGAAGAACAAACAAGTCATTTGATCACATGCAGTCTAGTTAATTATACACAAAGACAACCACTGGCATTGGTAAAACAATTATTGACTGTGGCTAAAACAACATGTGCACTTTCTTAACTTCCCTGCAAAAACAAGTATGATATCAGGATAGTCTAGATGACATCTGATCTGAGCTTAACTTTGGAGCACATTCTTTGTTAGACACTACCTGTATGAAAACATAATGACCTCTAGGTTATCACAGTGCTGCATTTGACTGTCATATGTGGGCTACTTAGGACCACCATGTCAACAAAACTTAAGACTATTTTTGACAATTAGTAGAATTAAAACATAGTAAAGCCCAACTCTTACATGTGTATGTTCTCATTGTCAATATTTTCAGCTCATCTAATGAGAGGGGCATTGATATTGTGTATTCAAGTATCTGTTATCACATTTCATATTGCTATGTATAGCTAGGATACTTTTTATAATATTGGTTTTGTCATATGAGACTACATATTGTCTGGGATGATAATGAAGCTAAAATGATGTCTGTCTGGCCTTATTGATTACAGGGGAACAATTAAACTTAATGATGTTAGTGTGATAAAGCAAAATTAGATGTAGACAGAATGTGAGTTCCCTGAATTAGCAAAGATTTGGGGAGTTTAATAATGGTATGAAGCCAGTGTCTGTGCATTTAAAGATGTAGCCTGTATTAGGGCTGGACAATTAATCGAATTTTGATTTTGATTTTGATTTTGGCTTCTCACGATCATAAAGACATTATAATCGAAGAAAAATGATTAATGTGCTGCACAGTGTGCATTGCAAGTTCCTGAGCTGTAAAATAGGGGTGCAACGGATCGCAGTTGATCTGTGTCCCGTACGGACCACCTTCCACGGTTCGGCACGCATGTGATCCGCGGACTACGTGTGAGCATCATAGTTTTACTGTCACTGTTACTTTTGTATAAGTTATAATACCCGAAATCTCAATGCAGAGTTGCATTGAAAAGACAGGACAGATGCTGCTGTGTGCAGCGCATCTCTGCGAAGAGCGACTGATTTAAAATTCGTCACATCACCTTGAGTGAAATCCAGACCATGACTTTTTTCACTGATGTAACTATGCTGTCGTCAAAGAAACAGATCATAAGACTGTGATAATTATTGAAACTTTGGCGATATCAGCTGTCTTAACTTCTACACAGCTCCTTTCTGCTCACTGGTGCAGCTCTGTCTCACCCTGTCTGTGACACGGTTTGTCTGTGCTGATTGATTACCCGTAACTTCTAACCAAGCAGACAGTGCTGTAGGCGGGACATTGAGCCAGACTGCAGAGCGTAGTTGTGTCTTATACTGTGCAGTGTATAATGATCTAATGTATGTATAGTATATATATAGAACAGTACTGTATAAGTTTGAAGATTTTAATATTATTACCATTATCATTACTATTATCATTATTATTACATTACATAACTATGGTGATAATTACAGACAGACAGAGATCAAAGCCAAGTTCATTTTTAAAATAATTTAACCCTAATCCCACCACTTTTTTCTTTTTTGCTGATCCGAAAAATGATCCGATCCGTGACTCAAAAAAAAGAAAGGTAGGATATCGTCAGTCATATGGAAATATTTTGGTTTCAAGTTGTCGGACGTCAAGCAGAAGGAAGTAGTGTGCAAAATTTGTCACACTGTCGTGTCTGCTCTCCAAGGCAACATGACCAATTTATTTAACCATTTTGAAGTATAGTCATAAAGTGGTCTATGACCAAGTAATAAAGGAGCAGAAGACACAAAAAAAGTAAAAAAAAAAAAAAGTAATGAATAATCATGTTTATTAATAGTTACTTCAATATCAATCAAAATAATCGTGGTTATTATTTTTGCCATAATTGTCCAGCCCTAGCCTGTATGGAGTTATGGATGTTTAGATTGTCCATTACAACACCTTCATGTCTTTGGTTGCAGTAATGTGTGAAGCAAAGATAGATAACCTTTTCTCACAGATAATTATCAGCATGAGACAATTCCTTGTTAAAACCTACAGACTGGTTTGAGGTGAAACTTAAGCTGCAGCCACAGAGGACACTAAATGCACATGAATCGGCAAATGTTGAAAAACATTTATGTTTACCAGTGTATATTTTTATTTTTGCATGATTTTTTTAAGAATCCAGGGTGTGATTATGATGTCACATAATACATAAAAAAGATTGCGAACCCATTTCGGAACGGGCGTAACCTACTTCAGGTAACATTTGAAAATGATGCCACAACTAAAATGTTGCTGTTTGATGTGCAGGAGGGTTTTGTTTTTGTTTTAAACCCATTGCATCTTCATGTAGTCAGTACTTTTGCTGATGGCATGAGCTGTGACTGAATAGAAACTGACAATTTGAACACACAACAGATGTTCCTATGAAAGGACTTCAGTTGTTTTATACTTCAGTTATTTGCATATTCAAATAAACACTCACAATCCCAGTGTGTTTTTCTATATCTCAGCTAAGATGGACTTTGAAAAGAAAGAACTGTGAAAAGAAGAAGCCTTCTGGCTATTGAGTAAATACTTAGATAAGAGAGAAACTTTTAATGATTTGTTCATCTTTAAGATTAGCATATTAAAGAAAAACTTGGTTATAAAAGAAGCAGGCAGTAATGGGACAACAGCTGCAGTCGTTTGACATCTCCTCACAGATACGGGAACTTGATGTGGTAACTGTGGCAGGACTGGATGCATAGATAGCATCGGGTTATGCCGCCACCCTAGGGGCTCCAGCCTCTTCTCTGTAACCTGAGAGGGCAAAACCCTCAGCTTCACATCTCTATAGCAACGCTTCCTCACAGCACAGGTCTCTGTCTGCAAGTGCTGGTGACACATACACACTGTGTCCCACACACTCTCTTGAGAGCACGCGTTGAGCCTTGTGATAAACCTTGTGTAATAAACATATGGCCCTATGGGTAAATGTGCTTGTTGCATACACACTGAGGTGCGTTCACATGCAGCCATCTTACCAAAATTCCTCCACCCACGTATCCACACATAACTGAAAAGTGGTTACATTTTTATGGACATAAACATGTTGATGTAAGTGTCTGTTTAGCTGTCTGTGTTGATTTAGGTGTCTGCACAAGCTGACTGGAATGTGATACAGTATAATGAGCAATAATAATACATTTCTTCAAGTTTGTTTTTGCAAGAAAATTACCATACATTGTAGGACCTTCAAAGAGGATGTACAGTAATCAGTTGGGGAATGAGGAGGTATGCTTTAAGAATTTTAAATTCACTTTGTTACACCCAAAGGAGGAAGATATAACTCCATGACACAATAACTAAAATGTAAACCATGGATAAAAAGTATAATATGTAAAACCGATCATATACTGCAGAAAGTTCCATCACATCATATTTTATTTTAAAACATGATTTAGGGCACCTGACATTAGATTATATAGCATGACTGGTCAATGGCAAAAAATACAAAAGCATTCTAGGACATTTTAATCTGTAAAATTACAATGTGAGCCTGCATTTCCCTCATATGACGAAGGCCTGTTAGTTTAACAATGTTGCCTGTTTTAGTGTGTGTTTACACTTGTGGAGCTGGCTCGGCTGTAAAAAGGCCATGTAAATAAAGTTGAATAATTGATTTGTTCATTCATTAAACCCATAAACATCTGTGTAGCGTATATGGAAAATGCAGAATTTACAGCCGACAAATGTCAGGTTGCTGCCGCCAATGTTTTCTGGTGTTTATATATAAAACCGATGTTTATTCAGGGAAAACTGACTGAGCACTAAGCTCTTTTACAGCAGTGCCCTGAGTTCAAATTCATACGGGCTACATGATTATACAATGCAATATGATAATAACAACATCAGTGGTAACAATAAAATAATAAAAAAGCCAGACAGAGCAAATACCTAGCAAAAATGTATGGCAATAATAATATAGCAATAAATGTATAGCAATAAAAACAGTAAAAATGACAACAAAGGGAAATAACAAATAAATAGTCTGTAACAATCAACATTACAATCAACCAAAGCAGAAACACTGTACAAGAACCATATTATCTAGTATACACTTGAAATGACCTACTGACACAGCTGTCCAATTTCATTACCTCTTGTCATTTTTTCCATTTATTTTGTGCAAAAAACCTAGAGGATGCCCCTTGTCTGTGCAATCAATCCAATTCCTAATGTATCAATTATTTTGCTACAATTTCAACACTGAAATCGACTCTCCGCCGTCTACTTGGTAGGACAACTTCTCAGCTGAGTGCACGCACAACCATTCAGCATGTGACAGCAGGACTGAAACAGATGGATAGTGAAGTCAAATTTTATTTTAATAACCCAAAATCACAAATCACAGTTTGTCGCTGTGCACAGTGCACAACAGCCTCTGTCCATAAACCCTTGATTCTGCTGCAGAAAAGCTCAACCAAAAACACTTTTAACAGGGGAAAAATGCTTTCAGTGTGCACACAGTTCAGCACCATCTTCACCCTGTTTATGGCTTGCTTAGTTCAAAATACCCTTCAGGAGGGATGATCACTTGTTGCAAAGGGGAGTTGTGCAACTTCATGCTGCCCTCATGATGTCATGACATCCACAGGTCTGGACAGTATTAAGAGTTTATCTCTCTCACAACCTCTCTCTCCTTTCCTCCTGTTATGACCCACAGCTGATCTCAGCCAACTACATCATTGCGTTTCTGTGTGTGTAGCAATTGTGGTGTGACAGTTTTCGTCCGGTGTGTGTTTGTCTTCTGAGTGATCAGCAGTCCTGTACCTCAGGCTGAGACGAACCTTTGCTCAGTCAGGCAGCCGGAAGGTAACTGATTTACAGCGTCCGAGGGGAACTTTTGTGAATACACACACAGACAGACTCACACTCCACCCACCTAAGGGCAGCCTCACAATAGTGCCTAAAAATAGAGATTGAAGCAAGTCACTAAATAAAGAGAGACAGATGGAAGAAGTGGGTAAAGCCCATAGACACCACATAGAGATGCACTGATTGAAAGACTTCATATAAAATACTTCTAACTTCCCGTTGATGGCAGTGAAACCCGTCTGTGTGTTTTTCTCATGTTTCTCTGTGATGGAGGGTTATAAACATCCTACTGTGCTAATGAGTGGGTGTGTATTGTTTTTTAGAAATGGAGGGACAGTACTCTTTTGTCTACGGTGAGGCAGTGATGACGCATAGTCAAATGTAATGGCCCTTTAGACCACACTTGGTTTGGGGGAGTGCGTGAAATGTGTGTACTGGCACATTCCTCTTGCATTCCTTTTGCATGTTTCGAGCTCATTACCTAAATCGTCTTTGCTTCACATTTTCCAGAACCTTAGAACTTACATGAGATACATCACAGTGAACATATTTCTCAATTCTTTTAAGCAGTTTAAGCTTGACAAGTAATTAAGTAAACTTTATTTATAAAGCAGTTTTTGAATTCACAGTTTAACTAGTGCTGTACAGTGCAAACATTGCTGAAAGTTAATAACAAAAAACAACAACAGGATAACATACATAAAACAAATGAGCTTTTAACAGTTTCTTAAAGCTAGGGTGGGAGCCACAACTGCAAAAGCTCAAACACCTTTGTTTTATAGCTTAGATTTAGTGATAGCCACAAGGCCTTGTTCACTAGACCTCAGTGTTCTCATCATAGCCAGGGGACACAATAATTTGAAAATATAGTGGGGCCAGCCTGTTTAGTTATTTATAGGTGATTAAAAGAACATTAAAATCAATTCTGCATTCTATGGGTAACCAAAGTAAGTTGGCCAGCACTTCTGTGATGTTTGACCATCATCATGTATTAGTTAAAGGTCTAGCGGCTTCGTTTTCAACTAGCTGAGGATGAGACACAGAAGAGTGACTGAGGGTGATGAAGAACGTAGTTCCAGTAGGTTCTACCATAGAAAGTAAATAATTCCAATGAGGAACTACTCATAAAAAGGTCTATGGATTGGAATAACTATTATTATTATCATAATTAAGCGGGTCATGATTTCTGGAAAGAGACATTGCTATTAAATGCTGTAAATGCTGTTTTACAAATGTGTGTTTGTGCTGAGTGCCATTTACTTCCATTATATTGGAAAGAAGGCAGACTTTATAAGGAGAAAAGAACAGGACCAAGGATTGAACCCTGTGGTACCCCATGCATCAGCCATGCTATAGGCTATTTGTTTATGTTTAGGTCCCATTGTTAACCAGGGCCCTACAGGAGATCTGTTTTATTACGTAGCCCTTCAGTGCCAGAAAAAACACCTGTTTGCAATAGGAGATCTCATCTGACTTTTTTGGCCTGGAGATTATACTAAGAAGAGGGATATTTGTGAGTATGTTAAGGAGTGAATGCATGCTGCCCCAGTGACTGACCCACATGACCAATCCAATGAGAAACAGAGGGCATATTGGCAGACGTGTGTCTGTGGAATTGCCCAAAGGTGAGGGGCAGTGAGAGACTTGGCTGCTGATGAAGCCCACAGTCATTTTGCATTTGCATTTGCATTCCTCACATTCCTGTACCAGAGGATGGGTGGAGGAGAGGAAGGGTGTGTGTGTGTGGTTGTGTTGGGAGTGAAAAAGTCATATGAAAGTTAGATTCTCACTGTGGTGTTTGTACAATGATAAGAGTGACAACAGCTTGTGGGAGAGGTTCTGAGAAAAAAAAAGTGTGTCTGTGTGTCTGTGTCTGTCTGTGCCTGGTCAGTTAGTCCCCCACAACAGAGCAGAGTGTATGCATGTGCGTAATTCCTCTTGCATAAGAAACCGCACTGGATACGCATAACACCTGAAGCTGACGTCACAATCCACTACTCTGTGCATTGTGCTGGAAATTGTTTTCCCAGTGCTCTTATCCCTCAGAAATAACTGCAATTTAGTGAGTGGCCTCAGTTGCTTGAACAAACTTGCAGCGGTCATCTCTGGAGGCCGAGACGTTAACTAAAACTGGAAATTCATCACTGATAACAACACAACCACTGAGTGAAAAGTAACATAACTCATTTAATGCTTTCTCAAACAAAAAATAGTAAAAATGATGACTATAAGAGCATTTAATTGCAGAGTAATCAATTCATCATTTGTAAATTTGGAATAAAAACTGATTGAGAGAAGTTTTAAAGGGATTTTTTTTTTAGATGGGACTGCTGACCCTGTCCACAGGAGTTCATTGCTTAGTTTCCCACGCCGGGACTCATGCTGCTTCCCCACATGGGGTTGTGTTGACCGTCATCTACTGCAGGTACTATACTGACCATTGACAAGTTTCTCATACAACCGTACTTCAGATAATCTGAACCATCCCTTTAAAGCAGCTTAATTTATTCTTCACCAAATTCTGTAAGCAAACTATCTTACTTTGAATAAACTACAACAATGGGCCTTTCATGAATTTAAGAAGTTAACAGATGGCGAAAAGCCAAAAAATTTGAGCTTCTGGGTTTGTGACTAACAACTGAACCATGATGACTCATTGAAGCCTCTATACCCTTCCACTTCTGTGTTCAGCAATGATATTTCACAGTAGATTAACAGTTTTATAGTTTTCCCAATTGTAACTTGTGTATGAATGCAGTCTTAGCTTTTACTGATGCAAGTTGCATTTATGCTTTTTGTAATAAAACTACAACTATTATGTGAAAATAACCACATAGATCAAATATATTAATATAGGTTAAACAGGACTGAATCAGATTCACTTTCATAAAGGTCAGTTGATTAAATATTGAAGTCAGTGGTGACTATTTTTATTGTACATATCATATTAACCATGTTCTTGCTTGTTCTAAATTATTGTCCATTAGTGGGAAATTAAAACTTAAAAAGAATACTGTAACTGGACATCTGAATTTTCTTGTTCCTGGAAAATTATATGTAATGAATGAAATATTGGCAGCAGTAAATCTAAACTTACGGCTTCAAAGAGATCCATTTATCGATCTGTGGGGGGTTCCACAGACAAACGGCCATGAAAACAACTCAGAAACCCGTAGACTTTACAGTGAGGTTGTCTCCAGAGAACAGTAGCAGAGCTAACTTTGGTGTTGGCCCTCCAGCAAAAACGTCATCACTGAACCACTCTATAGTGGACCCTCTGTCTGTCGTGCTCTCTCAGTTTCTTCTCAAGTCACTGTAACACACAAACACACACTCACTGAGGATCATGTGATGCTCTGAGCTGAATCCAGTCAGGGAGTTAAACATTGACTGTCTCTCTGGCTTGAGATTTTATCATTGTGTTAAACAGCACACTTCCTGGAACTGGTCATCCCACGTGTGGTTTTACTGCATTTGTGTGTATTTTTCATAGCCCATTTTCTAGGGAAACCCGGACTCTCACTTCTTTCTATGAACTTATCCTCTATCCTGTTGTAAGGGTAAAAATAACACTGTGTCTGTACATAAAACATCTCTGACTCACAAGCACACACACACACACACACACACCACAGTTGTTTTTGTGAACCTCTGTGTGTCACACCCTGGTAAACAAGATAGAGCATCTTAACCACTGGGGAAAAACAGGAAGTTTACTGGCCTCAATCAGAGTGTGTGCATTGCGTGTCATCAGCGTGTACGGCCTCACTGTGTGTTTTTGCCCACAGTATATTTGTTTACCATATCGCTCATTTCCCATCTTGGACTCCATAGTTGCAGCTCTTTGAACTGTAGGCAGATGGTACTGATGGAGAGGCCTACGGACTGCCTTTGGCACTTTGTCTGCAAATACGGAGGTCATGCCCTTCACTTCCTGTTTCATCCTGATATTTTCAGCCACAATGCTTGAGGTTTTGATCTTTCATATTACTTTTTATTTCAGGCTCACTAAGACTTTTGAGAAACTCGACACACCCAAACCCATATTTGACTGAGGTGGCACTTGGAACCACAAAAGATCCTAATCAGATGACTGGATGACAGCGGATGTTTTCACTGACTCTGTTGCAATCACTATTACTTACTTAAAATGGAAGTACATCCCTGACATTGTACAAGTTTAATTGCATTGCAGCTATGAGCAGGGCTGCATTAAAGATGATTTTTTTTTCATAAAAATATTGCTCCTTTTGCTGATAGAGAATTAGAAGTTACACCACAAGCAAAAATTCTGTAATAAAAATATCTATAATAATTCTGGTATTATGGCTGCAACCATTATATTCTTCATTGATCAATTTCATGATTATTTTCTTAATTAATCAATTAATTATTTCATTCATTCTTTCACTTATGCGGGGTCAGGTCACGATAGCAACAGGCAAAGCATCGTATTTAAGACGTCTCTCTCCCAGCAACACTTTCCAGCTCCTCCTGGGGGATCCTTAGGCGTTCCCAGGCCAGGTTCGGGTTGACCCCGGGGTTTCCCTCTAGTTGCCCTACACTGAGCTCCCTCTGGGTCTCTGAGCTCCTCACCCTGTCTCTAAGGCTGAGCCCAGCCACCCTTTGAAGGAAACTCATTTTGGCCGCTTGTATACTCGACCTCATTCTTTCGGTCACTTCCAAAAGCTCATGATCAGAGATGAGGTTCGGAACGCAGATCAACTGGTAAATTTAGAGCTTTGCCTTCAGGCTCAGCTCTGTCTTCACCACGATGGTCTGGTACAACGCCCACATTACTGCTGACACCGCACCAAATCCGCCTGTCTCACGCTCCATTTTACCATCGTGAACAAGTCCCCAAGATACTTAAACTCCTTCCCTTGGGGCAAGAAGTCACTCCCAAAGCGGAGGGAGCAATCCACTGTTTTGCAGCAGAGAACCATAGCCTCTAATAAACAGTAAAAAATTGTTCTCATATATTTAATCTGGTTAAAGACAAACACAATACATTAATAATAAATTCTGCTGGATGCTCACAATAGTTTGGTTCCTATGTTTATTAGAAGAGGACTTCCACTTGACTGCAACAATAGTTTTTTTCAGTGTTTTTGGGGCTTTTATGCCTTTAATTGTATAGGACAGCTGAAGTTATTACAGGAAAGGGGGAAAGAGAGTTGGGAGTTGACATGCAGCAAAGGGCCATAGGTGGGTGTCAAACCCACAGCCGCTGCAGAGGACTCTCATCCTCTGTACATGGGGCAAAAGCTCTACCAGCTGAGCTACACTATAGCAATAGTTGAAGGGAATTCCTTTTGCCACTACAGACTGTATCTGTAGGACTTTTATTTTGATGCTAACAAGAATACAACACCTTGTAGATGTGGCTCAGATTTTCTCGTAAGTGTAGTTGATATTTTTCTTCACCACAAGGCCCTTTGCTTTCATTCACACTGAAAAGTGACATTTCTTTTTTTGGCCTTTTAACCACTTCAGGCTGTAGTGAGCACTGGTCAGTGGCTGTTACATGCAATAATTTTCCTTGTTGGAACTGATAAACATGACTAAAAGTGGAAAAGGTGAATCATACACTGTTGTTTTTACATCCATAGTTGCTCGTTCACATGTTGCTCTGGTACATCTGGTTGTTGCTTTGATACATCTGCTTGCTGTTTCAGAGTTGACTGTTTTCGTTTTCAGTCTCTTCTGGAAATAAAAAATGCCTGCCAGATGAATATTCTTGCTCAGGCAATATGCCTTCTCAGTGATTTCTAAAATTATCTCCACAGTGACCTTGAGTGGAGGAGAAATGATTATGTATCATAGAAAAGGGAGGCTGAGGGAATAGATGGTAAGAAAAGAGGGACAGTGAAGAGGGGTCAGAGGGGTTTGAGTGCTCTGAGTGCTTTCTACTTTCTGTCGTCTTATCTTGAACGATGGGGCAGCTGGAGGCTCTTTGAGTGTTTGGGGAGATGTGTGCGGGCAGCAAGTTTGTCACGTTAAAGGTATAATCTACAACATTTTCCTACAAAAACCATATATTGACTTATGATAGCCTCTTTCACTCATCATTTATGACCCAATGGTGGCTGTATCCTGCACCCTGCACTCTGCCTGTATTTCCTTATCTTTAATAATTGTTTAGTTGCGCTCGAGACATTTCATCAACCCAAAACATTGGTATTTGACGTCCTGATACGATTAACAACAGCTTGTTGTCAAGTCATTCAACTGAATTGTTCTGTTTCCACTCTGTGTTAAAGCTCCTTCAAGGACTTTATGACTGGTTATGAAACAGTCTCAGTTTATTACTTATTCTATCACTTGTTAATTTATGATCCGCGTAAGTTAACGAGAACATCGTGACCAAACCAGAATATTGATTATTTCAATATAGTTATTCTTAATGCCTGCAAGTGGGTCGAATTCTCTGTGAAGTCAGGTGGAACAAGCCGGAGTTTACATTTTCCCAAAGTTACAGTGAGTAGTATGTTAGCCAGTGAAAAAGAAGCAGGATGATTTTTATTTCAACAATTTTATTTTTGATGTTATATTTTGGGATTATGGCAGTGGAAACACTGCTGATTTTGTCTACAGGGGCCTCCAAAATCAACAAAATATGAACGTTTGTTGTAGTAGCTTTAAATCCACCACTTTTAACCACGTCCCATTTCTTTACTGTCTTTTTAACTTGTTCTTTAACTGGCTCATTCATACTTCTTACATACAGTATAATTACACACACACACACACACCACACACACACACACACACACACACTCTCTCTCTCTCTCTCTCTTTCTCTCTCTCTCTCTTGCTCTCTCTCGCTCTCTCTCGCTCTCTCTCCTCCCTCCTCTAACAGTTTGTTCTGTCCTCTCGTCCATCAGATGCAGTGTCCCAGCCGCTATCCAGACACCCGCCACAAGGAGCAGAGGCACAGGAAATAAGAAACTTTAGGAAACAGCAGGTAAAACCTCTTTCGCTCTGAGTATGTGTGTGAGAAAGAAAGAGAGAGCATGCTGTATCTTGTAATTATCTTGACCTACTTAACCTGTGATGCTGCTCTGAATATGTGTGTGTGTGTGTGTGTGTGTGTGTTTCTGTGTGTAAGTGGGAGAGGAGGAATGGAGCGCTGACTTGGCTGGAATCTGGGAGAGTAGGCCTCGTCCTGACAGGCGGGGAATGTGTGGAAGTCAGCCAGTGAGCTTTACTTTCATGTCAGAGATCAGTGTTACACCACCTGAGTCCACTCTGACTGCATCATCTTTGATGTATTATGTCCTCCTATTTGGCTGAACTGCTGTGGAACTTGTCCGGACAGCACAACACAATAGGTCCTGTGTTGTTGTTGATTTGTAATGTTGTAAGTTTGTGCATAATGTAATTCAAGTTCTCTGAGAGAAAACTAGACTTCTGCTCCTCCTCTTGGCTCTGTTTTGGCTTTAGAACATCTAGTCTGTAACAGGAGACTTTGGCCAATCACAAGTCGGTAAGATAGTTGATTGTTGAGTCTAATTCCCAAAATGTCAGTATTTCACAACCTGGGAATGAGACTCAACAATCATCCATCTTATAGCCACCAATCAAAAGTGTCTATAATTTGAAGACCTGTGAATGAGACTTAACTGTCTGTCTCCAGTATCACTCACTGCACCTTTAATTGTCTCTTGCAGCTTTCTTGGCTCTAGCCAGTGTTGTAAAGTTTCAAGTTTTTCATCTGATTTGAATTGTTGATGCACTTGGCAGTTATTACCTTGTCACAAGTATTGCACCTTGTGTCATATTTAGCCAGACTTTGGACTGTTCATGTGTCCTTACTGCAGGAAATACTGCACAGTATAGTGATTCATGTATACAGTACAAATGCTCTTCTTCCTCACTGTAGTTGCCCAGTGAGCTGATGTTGAAGCCCTTTTTTAGAACAGATATGGTGACTGGATGAATGGGTTGTAAAATTAACCATTAAAGGACTGATCAGGCGCTCTCAGCACTACTGACCCAATTTGTTGATCCAACCCTGGTTGTCACAAGTGGAGTGTGTGAGTCTGCTGCTTATCAAGTGTAGAATAGTTTATTAGTTACAGTTTTATTTCTTTTACCACTTACTACATGCTCTCCTGCCCTTTTACCTTCCCAGCATACTAAAGTTATGATGGATGATTCACTCTTTAGGCAAATGAGAGAAAATGATAATTAATAATCAATTAATTATTAAAGTAGTTCACCCCAAAATCTAAATGACATATTTTCCCGGTTACCTTTGGTGTTATTTATCCATCTAGATTGTTTTGGTGTTTTGGAGATATCGGCCGTAGAGATAGAATATAAAAGAACTAGGTGGCACTTGGCTTGTGGCACTCAAAGCACCCAAAAGAATGTAACAACTCAACAACAGTGTCTCTTTCCAGAAATCATAACCCAGTTACTCAAGATAATCCACAGTCTTTGTTGTGAGCAGTTTCATGTAGGAACTATTTTCTTTCTACCATCTGCCAACCGTATCACTGAGTAGAGGGAAACATGCATCTATTCATGGAGGAGAGGTTACAGATCAGCTGAGGAAGGCGCCATTAATGTTTATGTTCTGCACATGTTTTACGCACGCCAATGGTATCACAGCACAAAATAGGGTATCTACTACTACTCATGTACGAGAGACTCCAAACAGTTTGGGATGTTTATTTATTTGTTTATTTTTTGGGGATACTGTATATTAATGAACCTTATTATAAATATGCCAAAATTAAAATTGGATGTAAACTAGCCTTTTGAATTAGCCAGAAGGCTAGTTTACATTGATAGTCCCCGGCCTGATGTCAAGTTGGCAAACTAAAAATCCATGTAAAAATTTAGAAACATGGAAACATTATTTGTGTCCTCCTTGGCGAAGCTTTTAACCTTTCATCCATGAGTAGATGCATGCTTCTTTCTGCGTGGTGATGCAGTTGGCTAGTTCATGAAACTGCCCACAACAAGGTCTGTGGATTATCTTGAGTAAGTGGGTGATAATTTCTGGAAAGAGACATTACTGTTGAGTTTTTGTAGTAGTATCTAGTAGTATTTTTTAGTGTTTGGAGCACCACAAGCTGAGTGCCATCTAGTTCCATTTTATTCGAGAGAAGGCAGGCATCTCTATGGCTGATATATCCAAAATTCAGCCACTCGCACCAAAACTATCTAGATGGTTAAATACCACCAGAGGTAAAAGGAAAAAATGTAATTTTGAGTGTGATGAATTGTCTGTTTTAAGAGAAGGTGGAAGATTTGCAAATGTGTGAATGTGCAAATATTTGCTTTGTGTCTTTGTCCTCATAGAATGAAAATATTTGTTTTTTTAATTGCAGGTTTGCTATTTTCCATTGTTTTCTAGCACCATCTAGCACGATCAATCAAGAAAAACAATACACAGTTTAATCAATAATGAAATTAATCAGTAGTTGTAGCCCTAAAGCATATACCAGTTTTATTTCCTGCTCATTTTCACCATGATGGTACGTGCGCCTGCTGCAGAACCTCACAGAGCAAACACTGCCTTAAGTTCCTCCTCCTCTCAGATGTAACGCTTTATGTGGACACACAGGTGCAGCTTTGACAGCCATCAGCAGAAAACCCCCATTTCCTGCAGTCAATCAGTGCCGGTGGCCAATAATCACCAAATAATCAGTATGGATGCCTCCCACCTGCGCTCTCTGCTTGTTTCTCTTCTTCCTCTTCCTTCACTCCTACTCAAATGTGGAAAAATAGCTTGATCCAATTACTCATGCTGGGTTCTGTCTCCGCTGATCTTCCCACTGACACCACCATGTTATCACCATGGAGCAGAGGGAGTTTAAATGGCACTGCGAGATCATCACAACACTTCTTATAAGAAAAATGAGGAACGTCTGCTGTGGTGACTGTTTTTTTCCCCAAGAAATGACCTCTCAGTATTCTTTTTCTTAGTTTTAGTACCAACATTAAGCAGTGTGTTGAAACCCTTTGACTCACAATCCTAGGAAGCCCTGCCCTTGGGCTCATTCTTTGGCGTGTGTTTGGGTGGCATTATCCAAATGGCACTGACCTTGCTACCCGAGGTATTACAGAGATTGTGTATAATTAGACTAGCTGGACAATAGAAAACGTACTGCTACTGGTAACCAATTATAGATGGAGAGGAAAGAAAAGCAGCTTACTTGCACGATACATTATATTTTCTGTCCGCAGTAACAGGAGATGCATTTGTGTGACTGTCTGCAATATATTTGTCATTGATTCTCATGGATAATGTTGGCTTTTGTGTGCTATATTAATAGTTAAACAGAAAATGACGCTGTGGCAGGGCAGTGTGTGCAGAGTCGAGCAGCCCAGACAGATGGATTGATGTATAAACTGGAGAGGCGGACATCAGCGTGTCATTTACCGCAGCTAAGTGTTCCCAGCAACCCAGTCACCTCTATAGCGAGATGACAGCTGGAGCCAAGGAATATCTCCCATTTCCAGGCTGTGTGTGTATGTGCCATTCAGTGCCAATGTGTGGCCCTTTGTTTATGAGGGAGATAAATGGTGGTTTGGCAAGATGCTGGGAGACCAATACTGAAAAATCAGCAGTGTGTGTGGGAGCCATCCCTGCTACATTCATGGCAGCTCAGTGTTATTTTTGTCTGTTTCTTTCCAGTCTTTTCTGCCTCACGATATAATCAGCAGCTGTGGAGGCTGTTTGTGACAAGCTGGGATTTTCTTCAAGTCTATTTTCAAACTTCCCACTTTTGAAGAATCGCGTTGCAGCGAGCTGCGCTTCTGGCAGTGACCTCAAACGACCTCTCAATCAGCTCTGTTGTTCATTTGCTGAACTTGTTTTCAACACAGTTCAATCAGACTCCTCTCTTGTGGTTTAAATGATGGTTCTGTCTCTATGCTGAACTGAACAGCACTGCTAATGAGGGCTGTTCAAAACAAACAGTGTCTTTACAATAATGTCAAAATAGTAGTAGTAAAATAGTACATCATGCATACCATAAATAGAGCTGAAATGATTAGACCAGGGGCTTTGTAACTGTGAGGTGGGATGTGGGAGAGTTGCAGGGGGTGTGGAGGGAGAGATGTACAGTGCGGGGTATCGTTCAAAAGTTTCCAATACTGTTACTGATAGCGATACCTTTACTTCGATACTGGTTCCTGAACCATACTTTTTTTCTATACCAGTTTTATAAATCCATTTTAACAAAATGAAAATTACATTTCACATTACAGTAGAAATGTCCAATTTTTAGTTCTTTTTTTTATACACTTAGAGCAGTTTCATACCAAAAAAATATCAACATATTTACCACAATATGGTAAAACTTCAGTTGTCTGTTTCAGCTTTTTAGTTCTATGTTTAAGCTCCCTGGCATTTTTCTACTCAAAGCAGTTTTACTACATAAAAAATAAACCACAAGTTGAACATTTATTCCTAAGGTATCTGCATTTTTTGATACATTAATAGTATTGAAGCAGGCAATGGTTGCGACATGTTTTGAGAGTGTGGAACTGATCTGGTAAGTGAGAAGTGAGAACTAATTTTATCTATAGTTAGTAAATAGATGATGTCATAAGAAGGGTTCATGCTAATGGAAAAATATTGACCTCAAGAAAAAAAAAGAGAGTCCACAACATGTTGACACGCTAATGATAGCTGCTCATTGTTTCCTCTTTGTCAGAGTTTCCAAGTAAGCCTTCCTCTGTCCTTTTCAGAAAAGAAGCTGTTGTGTCAAATGGAACAAAGGCTAATCCTTATGTCACCCTCATAGAGCAGCTGTTAACAGCAAGAACCACACCAGCCACCTCCAGTCAACCTGCATATTAGGGCTGCACAGTATGGTAGAAAACATATCATATTGGCGTTATATTGTCAAATATGATTTACGATTAGTGGGAATGATGATTTTTTTGCATCACATATTTTCTAAATTATTTACCTGATAAAAAAATAAAAAAAAAAATTATATATATATATATAATATGATGATGATGTGGCATTTGTTGGGGTCTGTACCAAAGAAACATTTTTTTTGTTTTTTTTTTTACATCTGGACAACAAAATTAGGAGGCCAGGACATCTATGCAGCACTATAGTACTTCATTATAATGCTGTTTTCTCACACATTTTTCCTGCAATTTTGGATATTGTACCATATTGCAGTGTCCATAAGAGTTCAATGTTAATACAATACTCCTATAGAAGATATTTAGTTTAATATGATAATAAATAGAAAAAAAGAAGGAAAAGCTGAAAACAGCATTTTTGGCCATTTTTGCATGAAAAGTTACTTTAACAATTAATGATAATTAAATTATAATTTATCATAATTATATAAATTTTTCATTCCGTCACACTGGCATTGGCCCCAAAACTGCAGTATAGGTCAGGCTCTATTTGAAGCTGCTGAGGCAAAGGAGGGTGGAGCTCAGCCCCCAGTGCTCCAGTTATTCAAATAGTCTTTTCTAGAGAACAAACAAGGAAGCAGCCCATAATGTAGTATTCAAATTTAAACAGATCTTCTGATTTTGTTTTGTTGACGTCCAGTGTATTCATAGAACAGCAGGATTTATTTTTGTGAAAATGTTCCTAGAATTGCCTGTTTGATTCATTGTCAGAAGAAAAGAAGAAGACATGGGTAGTCTGTGTATGGTTATCTATGTGCTTTTAATTTCTTCATTTCCTGTTTGTCAGAATCAGATTGGCAAGGCAGGTTTATTTCCCTGTAAGGCTTTCTCACATCTGTAGAGTTTGTGTCAGAGCTTGCTTTGAATAATGACCTGCGGTTGTGATATGAGTTTGCATAGGCTTCAGCTTTTCAGTAAAGGTATGGTAAACATCAGCTATGTTTTGCTGCTTTGCTCGCACGTCTGTCTGTCAGGAAAGCTGTTGTATGTTGACTGGAGTATTGACTTTAATCAGAGGTGTTAGACTAAAAAAAGCAGCTTATTTACACATGCTTTGGTTTTGACTTGTGATGTGTGTGTGTGGTGTGGTTTGGTGCGTGTGTTTGTGTGTGTGGTGGTGTGTTGGTTGTGTGTGTGTGTGTGTGTGTGGTGTGTGTGTGTGTGTGTGTGTGTAAGTGTAGTGTGTAAGTTACTAAAGGTGTGAGTAAGCCGCCTGAAGCTCCAGATCCCACTCTGCAAAATACAGTAAATCACGTGAGTGTAGTTGTTTATTGTAGGGGGCCACTGTGTGACCAGCACCATGTGACCCTGTTGCCCCCTCCAGCCTGAGTGTTTTTACTGGAGCCCAGTGTGTGTATTGGTGTGTGAGGCCAAGCTGCTGGGGCTTTGTGTGTATGTGTGTGTGTCTGAGAGAGAGAAATGTTGTAAGGGGGGGTTTGGTTGTGAGGGTTGATGGGGGCAAGGGCATTACAAGGCCAGTGTTTGTGCAGGGCACGGGACTGTCCTCGCTGGCACGCACGTACACATACAAACATGCACACACACTTGCCAAAAACAGAGGCTTATTGTGGACACCCAGCCCAGTTGGGTCCACGCACTACAGTCACACATTGTATCACCCGCTGCCTCTCCATCTCTTCCTCTCTCTTATCTTTCTCTCTCTTTATCTATCACGCATTACTCTGTCTGTTTTTCTTCCTCTGTTACTTCCCTCCAACATACTACTTTCAACTTTTGTTCTTGTTTTACTTCACTTTCTGATATTATCATGACCTCACATTCATACTACACCTGTATGTTCAGATTAGGGCTGCAACTAACAATTATTTTCAGTGGCAGACTGAGGCTGTTAGAGGGGCAGGGATGAAAAAAATAGAAAGAGCACCACCTGTTCACAGTGGGGCACCAGCATAGCGAAAAACGTGAATCATAATAAAAATACACGGGGAACTGTTTATTATTTAAACGTATGTAGAAGCCAAAACATTTTCTAGCATGTAGGGTAGCCTATACGGCACTGCATTGTGTTATCGCCACTGGAAGGGCACTTTAACACATTTTGTCCAATATACAGGGTATCCATAAAGTCACTTTACAATTTAACAAATTTATTACAAAAGCAAATGAATAGACAAACTGTTGAAATTATTACAAAATGAAAAGTAGATTGTTGGTGGTGTTGGTTGATGGTTTTCTGCCTCATTTAATACACCTCTATATGGGCACCATTAGTTGCACGAAGCACATCAAGACAGTACTTGATTTCTTGCCATGTTCGCTGTAGCATAGCTCATCATTGGTGGCAATGGCATCAGTGATCTTTTGACGGACGTGACGGTGGATGTCTTCCATACTTAATCCTGTAGTTTCCTGAGTCTGTGTATCCGATTTTGTTTCAATAAACCACAATACACATTGTGCCTTTTCTTGAGGAGTAGCCATTTTTATAGGGGTTTATTTAACAGAACCTATTTCATCAACAGGGTACCGGAAATACACAAATGCAATGTGATTTAAAAACTTGATAACCACTGAGTACATAGAACAAATCTGATTAACATATCTCATCAATTGCTTTTGTAAGTAATTTTTTTAAATTGTAAAGACACCATTGTGGACACCCTGTATTATCCACTGGAAGGGCACTTTAGAGGGCACTTTACCATGTTATGTTCACTAGAAGGGAACCTTAGAGGGAACTTAATCATAGGTCATTCAAGAGGGCACTTTTGCATCACAGGTTTGCGTTTGCACTCTAGTTTGCAGTAATATATTTATTCATTAATCAGTTAGAAATAAACAAGAAACAGAAACTTAAACAGTGACTAAAAGAATGATTGTGACCAAACACCCTGGGGGATTTCAGATTTTAATGTAGTGATGAGATTTACTGAAACAAAATGATTAAATTATATTTATTATGTAGAGGGAAAAAAAACTTAGATTTGGGACAATGGTTGTTAAGTCGGGGATAGTTGAAGGTCAAGTTTGAGACAGTTGCAGGACATTAAGGAGTAAAGTTCATTTCGAGTCCTGTTGGAGCCGACGTTGTAAAGTTGCTTTAGCGACAGCTTAATGTTAGTCTCTCCTGCTCAGCTTACTTCATGGTTAACACACGTCACTTTTCCATTAGTGGGGAAAAAACAGATGAGACTGTTCTTGGTCTTGAGAAGCTACAGCATTTATTAACTGAAACACTATAACATACACTGTATATTTACTGCCAGACTGGCAGCTTATTGCTCTGTTCCTCTAGCAGCACCGTGAGCCTGCTGCTATCTCTGTCTCCCTCACTTGCATGCTACACACATTTGCACACTGCCCTATTCCTTTAAGGGAGCTACCCTATGCTTATGTTAGTATGCTTCAATGAATTTAAAAATAACATAATTATTAAGGCAGTCGTGGTAAACTGCGTTCCAGCAGGAATATGTTACTTTGTCACCATGACAGAAAAAATCCATACCATCACAGTCCTAGATCAATGTTTTCCAAAGTCTGAGATGCTTCCCCAAATGTCCACACCCCAAAGATATTCAGTTTACTGTCATGGAGGAGTAAAGAAACCAGAAGATATTCACATTTAAGAAGCAGAAATCAGAGAATTTTTACTTTTTTCCTTAAAGTTACTCAGCACTATTAATAGAATATTCAAGTTTTTGCAGATTCATTTAATACTTCATGTTTAATCAGTTAATTGTTGCAGATCTAGTTCAGATCATCCGTCTCTCATATGCCTTCCTTGTTCACTTCTTAAAGGCCATCAACCTCATCTTTGAACCACCCCTTCTTCATCAGACTCTTTCCCCAGTCATCTTTAATCATCCTCCCATCCCCTCTTTCGTTCTCATCTCTGAGGGAGGTGTTACAAGTCTGACAGCTGAGTCATGGAGAGAGATGCTGCTTTATGTTAATGTCTGTGTGTAGCCTGTGTGCTGCTCCTCACTTGTCTTGTGTCTGTGAAGTGAATCAAGCTCTGTGGAAAGAAATCACACTCGCACATCTGATTTGCACCCCCCCCCCCCCTCACTTACACACTGACAAAGATACAAGCTCACAGGATGGACTCATAATCCATCTTCATTATACAGACTATCTGTATGACAATTAACATCTGCATTATATCAAATTACTCTTGAATTACCAACAATGTAATCATGACTTCTCAGTGCTAATCATTGTACTTGTGCCTTGTGTTTTGTAATACTTACTGTCCTGTAATTTTCTCAAGACGAAAGCTAATTGATATTCTTGCGGTATGTTACCATGGTCACTAATGCAGCAGTACTGTTATTATCTTATACAGCATTCAGTCCTCTTTTGCTCCCTTTATTCCTCAAGTTAAAAAAAAACCACACACACACAGCTGTATCACTGATGCCACTACTGTCCCAATATGATCTCTTGCAACATAATTATATGCCTCCTACTAGAGATATTTTCACAGTTCTCTGGTAGTTCAGCATCTGCCAGCTTATTGCTTGTTGACGCTTGATGGATGGCTCACGTGGCTACGTTGTTTTGTGTGTGTCTATGTGTCATGAAGGCAGATGAATACTCATGCACTATGCAAAACAACAAGAGTGTGAGGTATATTCAGCTCAAATACAAGCCTGCACATCAAACGTCTGCTCACTTCTTTATTGAACGTCAAATATAATTTCAAGCTACAATGGATTGTCATCAGGTCAGACTTAAAAACATTGTTAATTGATGTTCTTTATAAATATGAATGAAATCCTGGTATGCAGGTTTTGCATTAACACACTGTGTGTGCAAAAGGTTTAGACTTCCCTCTTCAAGTTATTTGAGTGACAGATTTGTTTATACAGAATTCTGTGAAACTGGAAGCACCTCTTGATGCAGAGACAGGACAAATAAGGTAGAATGAAATTCTTGCTTTTTTCACATTTATACATTTTATGCATATATTTCCCTTGTCACGTACAGATATTTTGATCCTGATTGCTGCAGAGTAAATTGTGTATCACAAAACTGCCTGTGCTGTGACACCATCATTTTCTTCTCTGTGTCCTAAGTTAACCTGCAGTTCCTGTCAGCACATTGAAACACATGGAGTTTGAAGCTCCACATACCAGAAAATAGAGCACAAACAAGGGATGGGTATAGGATTTTAACTATATTGATACTGAGCTGTTTATGTAGCATTGGATTAATGCCAATAGTAGTATGTTTGTCCAGAAGCTTATTGATATTCCAGTAGTCACCAGTCAGGAACCAGTACCCAAAACAGTGCAGACAAAGCAGAGCGGCAGAATCACAGTTCCAGCCATGAACATATCTACACGATCATTATACAGTATGTATGACACAAAGGAGATTTGTCAACCTCTAGAGATTTTGTTAAATCATTTCTATTAAGGTAGTGATTTCTTTTAATATTTCTGGTTTTAGTAGGCTATTGGTGGCAATGGTACAAATATGGAAATATTGGATTTTGGTTTTCAGATCAATGATGATTTTTTTATGTCACAATTTAAAGAATTACCATTGTTATATAAATATACACTCCAGTGGCCAGTCAACTAGGTACACCTAGCTAATGCAGTCTAAAACAACAGCCCTGCAATAAATCCTACCCCATTAGGGGTTATAATGTTCAGTTTTTTTCAGACTTTTTCATTATGACCCACCCTGAGGGGGAATGACTGGTCGTGACTCTGCTGTTATTAGCACACACACTTACATTCATGGATAACACGGTTTATTGTAGACCGTGTATTCCAGGCAGGTTCAAACTAATGCTGCCTTTTGAGTAGAAACATGTGAGATCATGTTTTCGACATGGGAAGTTTAGTTTGTAATATGCTTGGCGTTCAAAGGTTTAACTCAAAAGAGTGCAATTGCTAGGCAACTGATTTTAAAAACTAAATGTTTCCTTGTTCTCATTTCAGAAGTGATGACTGATTGTGTTTTGTTCATGTCATTTTGCCTTTGAGGGCATGTTTTGTTCACTCCCCAGCCATGATGTCACTACAGGTGTTTTTCATCTGTAGTGAGAAGCACACACTGCTGTGACACAACTAAATAAGGTTTCAAGCCTTTGGCCTTCTTGCCAAATAAAAAGACAAATACATATACAGAAGTTAGTACAGAAAATTGTTTTGATACAGCCATATGTAAAAACACCACAATTATTACCTCAGTGGATTCATCATAGGGTAAACATAGAATGCTGTATTTGTCCTAGCTTGAATTAGATGACAAGTGCTGCTTTCCATATAGCTCCAGACTCAAACTTCTGTTGTAATTAAGCTGTTTATTTGTGGAATGTTTAAAAACATGTATTTTCAGCATTCCACAACTTTCTCAGTCTTTTGTTGCCCCTGGCCCAACTTTTTTGGGACATATTGCAGGCATCAAATTCAGAATGAGTGTATATTTACAGAAAACAATTACGTTTATCAGTTTGAACATTAAAATATCTTGTCTTTGTACTGTATTCAATGGAAAACAAGTTGAAAAGGATTTGCAAACCATTGCATTCTGTTTGCGTCTGTTTTACACAACCCATCCCAACTTCTTTGGACTTGCAGTTTGTACATACATGCACTGATGGTCATCTATAACTGTATACTCATAGCTGCACTGCACACACGAATATACAAACAGTGTGTCATCATTGCCATTAGTGAGTATTGTTGAAGGGATTATGCACTGCTCTTAGAGCAATCTGCGGTGTGCATGAAAAGGATCTGTGCCCAATGCTCCTCCTCTGCTGTTCCCCCTCTGTCTGTCTCACTGCATCAGCTCAGTGACCCGCTCCTCCTGATGCAGATGCAGAAATATATGACAAGGAGTGCACATTAGACCCCCTAATGTCATTCAAACTTGATATAGTCACAGTGCAGACTTGCACTGTCACAACCTATCTGGCAGAGTGACTCATCATGATGTCACGGATGGAGGTCCTTTGATGTGTTTGGGCACAGCTGTCACAAGAGATTGATGATGATACGTGAGCTTCTTTTCTTACGTATGATGTAGCAACAGACAGCGGATTGGATATAGTTAGTGTCACAGTGAATTAATGGTAATGTCGCAGCTGATTTGTAATCCTCCAAAATGTAATACAGTAGAAGTTTGGACTTGCTCAGCACAAAATGCCTGAGTAAAAACATCATAGTATCACACAGTAGTACATTATTCATGGTGTCTGGACACATTCAAATCATGGTTGTGATGCCACAGCGATGCTGGGTAAAATTAGGTACATCTTACCTTCTCATCCCAGTTTAATAAAGCTTGTATAATAACCAATGTATAGCTCTACAGATGTTAAAATGCAGCTTGTTACACTAGCAGCGTACACTGTGCTTGGTAAGTGTGTGTACGTGTGTGTGTGTGTGTGTTTAAAGGTGTAAAAAGTTTCATCATGATATATTATATAGATTTTTGTGGACATTTTATATTTGCTCACATCACAAACAATATGATTATGATTCAGTTCAGTATAAATAAATATGTTTATTGGCCATAACAAAAATACATAAGTAAGTGTAAATAATTGTAACAGTTGAAGTGCAGTGAAGTTTACTTTAAATAGATTCCACTAACATACAACACGGCTTAACAACAAGAGCACGAAACAAAAGTGTAAATCTGGCTCCTATGGCATTTTAAGATGCATAAATTAGCCTAGCAGGTAGCTGACTTTTCTACTCATAGCTTAACAAATTACATGTATTATACATGATTTTTCTTACTCAATTGGTTTAATTCACAGCATCTACTGACAGAAAACAGTGGTTAAATTTCAGCTTGTATGCACATTTTTTCAGCCTAACATTGATGAAATGGAGCAGCTAATAGTGGTATGAAAAGAACAACAATTTATAGTAGACTGGATAACCGGCCAGGTTTGTTGTGTATTTTTTCTTGTAACTACATTGTTTGCATATGTCTAAACTGCTGAGGGGAGCAAATATCCTCATCATCTTTTTCTTAGCTGATAACCAAGCTAGCTGCTTGGTACTAACACAGTTTGAATGTTTAGGAAAGAGGTGTGCTTGGACAGAAACTAGGGATGCACCGATACCACTTTTTTCAGACGAGTACAATTACAAGTACTTACATTTGGGTACTTGCTGATACCGAGTACCGATACAAGTACTTAAAGGATAACTTTGGTATTTTTCAACCTGGGCCCTATTTCCGCATGTGTATGTGTGTGTATGATTGGTAGCTACAACTCGTTTTAAAATTGGTTCAGTATTGAGGGACGCGGATGCAGCCGGCAGCCGCAAAACAAGTTATAACGGTAGATATCGGGGCAATTCGTCCGTAAAAGTTTGTGCATTAAAAGTGTTTTTTCTCGCCACAGTCCGGATCACATCACCAGTGTAATCTCTGTCAACAGCATGCAAAGCGTCTCTCTTACCATTCACTCTGTGAGGACATCTCGCGGGATCTTTGCTTGTTGAAGAATGTCTTCATTGCAGTGAGTGGGACAGCTGTTTTCTTGAGGTGTGTTTGGTGAAGTGTCTCGGGATTGGATGTCTTCTCTTCTTGGGCTGGCAGTAGTCATCTTGGGAAAAGTGTGCACTGCAGACCCGATGGTCTGCAAGGCGCAGTGTCTGGACAGGAGCGTTAGCATCCAGTTGTAGCACAATTAGCCATAACTTCAGCATGTTGCTGTCCGACAAAGACAGCCTATGAAAGCTCTACAGGGTGTTGCGCGACATCCTGTTCTTGCACTTCGGTGAAGCAAAAACACGAACCATTGTTTTCAATAGTTGTAGTAAAACTTTCAACTGAACTCCCGGACAGCTAACTCCGCTCTGACCGGCTCTCAGCATGACCCTGTTTTCTTCCGGCAACAAACAAAGATCCCGCGAGATGTCGTCACACACAGCAAGCAGTAAGTGAAGCATGCTGTTGTCAGAGATTACACTGGTGATCTGATCCGGTTTGTGGTGAAAAAAAGCACGTTTAATGCACAAACTTTTACGGACGAATTGCCCCGATATCTACCGTTATAACTTGTTTCGCGGCTGCCGGCTGCACCCGCGTCCCTCAATACCGCACCAATTTTAAAACGAGTTGTACCTATCAATCATACACACACATACACATGGGAAAATAGGGTCCAGGTTGAAAAATACCAAAGTTATCCTTTAATGATGCCATTAAAGTTCTTACAATAACTTTAAAAACATATTTTATTTTCATTAGATGCTCACTTTCTAAATGTAACAAATCATTGTTACTGTTTCCTGCTACAAGTGTAATCATAGTTACTGTACACATGACATTTTTAAGTTGTTACTTGTACATGATATATTTCAGTATAATAATTTCACAATGCAATTATGGACTTACAGAATTAAGTTTACTGTTACAAGTGTTATATAATAATTATTTCATTATCATTACAGCACTTTAACTAGTATTTTAATGACACATTTAGTTACATGTGTGGTATTTAAGTGTCTTCTTCGTGTCCGTCTTGTCTAAGAGCTAATTAGTTCCTACCTGCCATTGTTTATGGGGGACAGGTATGAGTGTGGTGCCATGTGCAATAGTTTTGTTTACGCCACTGTGAGCCCCAAAGAGTGAAGTTGGGTGTACTGTGCTGTCAGGCCGTTTCACTGGAGATTAAGTACACAACGAGAAGTTGTAGCAGTTTATTACGAAGAAAAGATGGTTACAGACTGGTGGCAGCGGTGTTTTTTTCTTCGTCTCTGGATTAATTAGTCACATTCAACTACTTTACACCCACCGGGACTTATTGGACAGCGGCTGGCTGCAGTCTACATGGATTTACATGGAATTTTATGGACAGTTTCCAAAGTCGCTGCGGTCACTAGTGGATGTTGTTGAGGACAGCGATTCCCTCGCTGATGATGACGACACGACCAAAAAAGAAGGTAATTGCGCATTGAGCTCTACGTCGTGTTGGTTCTTTAGATGTTTGCTTGTGTGTGTTTTCGTGACGTGGTATCGGGTGTGGAGTATCGGAGTAGTTTTGTGAGCGTATGAGTACGTGAGGATAGTTTTGGACCGATACCCGATGCTGGTATCAGTGCATCCCTAACAGAAACAGTGACACCGACATGCTTTGGGAATTTCTAAATAAAGGTGTATCTTTAAGATGATGACATGGATTGATGTTTTCAGTTTGCACTGTTAATACTAGATTGCTGATGAATCGACCCTGGTGTGTATCAGTGTATTTTCCTCTAGTTTCTCTCCTTTTCACTGTTGTTGCTGTTTTTCTATCAAGTTGAATCATAAAGCCAGAGGATTAGTGGCTTTTTTTTTTTCCTTTTTTTGCCCAAGCTGAAACATTTTTAACTTGTGCATAGCTCTTCGCCTCAATTTCTGATGCTCAGGGCAAATTTGTTAATGTTTTGTTAATTTGTTAATGTTCATCCACATATTTGCATTCACTTTAGGTGCAGTCCTGCTGGCTCTAAAATTGGCTTTGCTTTTAGTCTGAACACATTTTTTGATTTGTGATGGAAGCACTATTCCATATCCTTCTGTCCTAATGAACAAAAATAATCCTTTATATAAGTAAGACACTGCTAATGTGTGTGCCATGGATTCTTAAACTGTATGTGCATAAACAAACACTGCTGTGCATACACATAAGCAAATATATTTTATCTTCTAACACCAAAACTGTCAATTTGATCATGTTAATTTGACTAAAATACAGTAAACAACATTGAAAAGAACTCTTCAGAAATAAGAATAGTAGCTCAGCCTCTGACTCAACATTCATCATCTTTTTATGAATGACTGTTAGGGAATTTTGCTCCAGTTGTTGTTTGTCACTCATTTCCCGTCTAGTGTCATTGCTTCCTGTCTGAGAGGAGGACATGTGCCACTGTGTCACTGGAGGTGCATAACACGATGGAGCACTGTTAGCTGTCCGGATGTGGTCGGTTCAGAAACACAAAAATACACTCTCACACACCCACATTCCCACTCATTCAGTTCATTCATGATTCCTCTCAGATACAGAATGTACAGAGACAATTTGTTCCCTGCTGGCTTTGAGAATATTTTCACAGGGGATTTAGTTTCATGATGCTTCCTCATTTCTAGTTCCTGTAGGAAACAGCACTAAGATGATAATTCGATTGATAAAATCAGAAGAAACAGATCCCTGTGGAGGAACTCAGGCATTGAAGCAAGAAATAGTTGCAGGATGCAGCAAATATCAAAATATCAAAGCATGAAAAACTAAATTAGAGGGAAAAATATAATGAGTGCATTATGAGGGAATCAACTTGTGAGTACTTAATGAAAACATACATTCATACCTGCACTAGGGTTGTAATTTTGTCCATTTTCCTTAAGCTCGGGTTGAAAATGCTAACAATGGGTTAATCGATTAATCAAGAATAAATAATAAAATATAAAGTGCATGTTTTTCTCATTTTACGTTTCTTTATTCAACAAAAATCCAGACAAAACCATTTAAATGAGGTGCCATTTCTAGACAAATTTAATTAATTATCGAGTAGTGACTTTTTAATCAGTTATGTTCTTAATGGCAATTCATGATTAACCACTAACATGCACACACACAAACATGTTTAGTCACTGACCCAGCCACAGTGTGTTAAGTGAAAATGACCGTTACACTTGAATGTGTGTTTACTGTCTACAGCCACCACCTACATCCACTCCTAAATACAGTAAGTGCTAGCAGTGCTTGACTGGTGACTCACACACACAGCACACACTCTCAGCCACAGTACACAGACACACACCCCAGCTGACCACTTATCCACACACCACCCAGACAAACACATACTGTTGAGTTTAACAGCTTTTCTGTTAACCTACACACACACACACCACAACACACACACACACAGCGCCAACACACACACCCACACACACAGAGAGAGAGGCCAACACACACTAATATTCATCCAGATTTGAACACAGTAAGTACATTGTGCTCAAAGCTACAAGCAGTGTTCATTCATCTCCACCGCTCTGACAGGTCTCATTGCTCTGCAGGAGTTACCTGAGGTTGTGTGAGCGAGTGTGTGTGTGTGTCTGTGTGTGTGTGTTCATAGTAATCATCAAAGAGAAAAGGTATTCTCTGAATGAATGGACCATGTGCTGTTGTTGCTGGGATAGATTTCAGTGTCTGCAGACTAAACACACTGTGTGGGTACAGTACTGTATCATCCAGCTTTTTTGTGTTACACTCTCATAAACGTTGTCATTCTGTGCAACTGTGGTTAGTGGCTCAAGGTGAAACAAGATATGTGGTGGTTGCAGTAACACAGGGCTGTGCAGTATGGCCTAAAAATTTATATTGTAGTATAATTTTAAGCATTGAAGGCAACAGTATATCACAGTATATTTGTTTTTCTTAAAATTTATTATTCTATTATTGTACTCCACTAGGAAATATTTCACATTGTAGAGAGGTATCTTAAGAGCATTTAATGTGCAAAACTGGACTAATGAATAGAAAAAAAAATCAAAACCTTTTCTCAATTATGTTAAGTATGACCAAGTTTCTGCTTGTTGTCTCGTTTACACTTATGTTTTGGTCAAGCAAAGTGAGGGACGGTACAACAGAATAGTCAAAATTCAGGACAAAGTCATTCATGTACTTCCTGTACAGTTTATACTTCCACCCCACAGTAACTAAAACTAATTAGACTACTTAGACTTAAGCTAATTAGATTGATTGCTCATTTTAATATCAGGAATTTAAAAATGAGCTATTTATTGTTATTTGATTATTCTGTTCTGTTTTTTATTAATTAATCAATTTATCATATAGTTTATGAAAATATACATAGAAAAATGTAGAAATACAGAAAAGGCAATTTAACGCAACTTAACACAATGTTTCTTAACCGTGACACTCGTTTTGTCCACTTTTCCCCTGAATTGTGATGTGATGTTTCAGATAAAAAGCAAGCTGGACTTCTCAGCTAGTTGAAGAAACCAGCTGCACACTCTGCAGTACATTAGATCCCGTTACGTCATGTTCTAGCCACTTTACCTCCTGCTTTTATTTAACTTTAAGTTTTCGTTGCAGTTTAGTTTTTTCATAGTCCACCTGTTGTGTTTCTTCTGTGAGGATTGCATTGGCAGTTTAAATAAGCTTAAAAAACTCATACTTAAGTAACCCTGACACATTGGTAGCTAGCTGCTGTTTTCCTGGAATGTTAAAATAAAAGGTGCAAAGGAATCAGGATGGTTGTAGAACTGTAACATTGTGTTGCCCACAGGGGGCCACCTACATGAAATATTTGATGGCCACAGAGTAACGTTTTGTGGCCAGGGGCCATCAGGCCATAGCTGATTTTGAACCCTGCTTAAAACCCAAATATATTGAGTTTACACGGATATTAAACAGTGAAAAGTAGCAAATTCAGCCAATTTTATATGATGCAACCAAAGAATCTTGGTTTATCAAATTACTTCTGTCCATCGAGTAAACATTTCAGCTCTAATAAATAAATATAAGTACTTCCTCTTTGGTTCTGTGAGACACTTTGATCTTAACACAGATAAATGTGCCGGATGGAGTCATTGGAGTCTTCTCCTTTTTCAAAATTTAGCATGTACACCATTTCACCTACTCCCACAGACACACACTCACTGTGGCTACCCAGAGGTGGAAACGCTGACTCAAGCAGTGTCAGTATTGCCTGTGTGTATGTCCTCATACTCATTTACAGGAGTACAGTGTTTGTAGTGTGGAGGTGAGGAGGTCTTAGATCCTCGTTGTGAACTTTATTTTTAGTGCAGTGTGGAAGAAAATGTGTCACAGGACCCTTAATCACCAGACATGACCTTTTACACACACATACCCACACACTTGCCCACACACACACAATTTATGTTAGCCCTTCTCTCATCAGTCACGCCCATAGACGCGTGGACACACACTCCATTGTGGAGAGCCTCACAGGCGTCTTACTGTCAGGCAGAGGGAGCTTTAGAAAGAGAGTGCTGAGTAACACTAGTGTTTAAATAACCATAAATGCATCTGGGCATGAAAGCCGTCACAACATGTCACTGTCACTGGTTCAGAGGAACTTCTTCCATTACAGGCAGTGATTTGCTTCTGCCGCGTTATCCGAGGCAGGCTCTCCTAGCTGCCTCTAGGAGGTGTACGAGAGAAAATTTAATGGTGCAAATGTGATGTTCTTATTATTACTACTCAGTCTTCAGTGGGGCTTCGCAATATGGTAAACAAATCATATTGTGATTATTTTGAGACATCTTGGGAAATGATTCATGATTAGTTGGAATGATGATGAAAACTTAAACTCATAATGATGTGACATTTGTTGGGGTTTGTACCAACATCTGGAGAACAAGATCTGTAGGCTAGGACATCTTTGCAGCACTAAAGTACTTCATTATAATGCTGATTTGTCACACATAAAAAAAAGAGCGTCTGTGATTTGGATATAGCACTTGGCCATATTTTGATTTTAATAATGTTTTGATCAATTTTTCAGCCCTATAGTCTCAAGTCAGTGGGAAAGCCAACTGTAGCTTATACATGTGTCATTCTCTTTGATCTTTACGTGGCAGATTGGGTATAACTTTATTGCTATTGAAAGCATCTGAATGCACAGCTGCACCATGGTGATGGCTAAAAAATAGGCAATGTTGCTTTTTTTGTTGAAGGTGGTCGGTAGGAATGTTAATCAATTAATTGCTGTTAAGAATCTAACCTAATAAAAATGTATTCATCAATTAATAGTATAGAAATAAGGAAACGTTTAAGCTTCAACTTAAAATGAGGAAATAAAAAGGGAAAAAAATATCCCTGGTCGGATTTATAAGTTGGTGCAGGGCCTAAAAAGTTTAGGAACTGCTCATCTGAGCTATGACTTTATGGCTGGGTTGATTGCAGTGAATTGTATGTTGGAAGTTATGTTGTTCTGTGTTAATCTACCTTTGGAAGTCACTGTCATTTTCACAAAAGCAAACCAGTTTGTCTCTCGGGCATGCTTCCTTCTGATCTACCAACTCTGCTTTGATTTACCGACACACCCCTTTCCAGATATTTGATCAGACATGAAGATTCAAAGATGTGCACAGATGTCAGCTGTCTCTTTCATCCCAGGCAGCTGTATTGAGTTTGTGACAGAAAACAAGAAAGGGCATAATTGGAACAATAATGAATTTCCTGCATAAAGAGAACATAGACACAAAATTGTGATTAAGGCATTGAACTACAGTTGCTACTTAAATACAAAATCTGCCTTGATTTGTAGAAAACAGGCAAAGTAAGTGTAAGCGGGATCTTATTTCTAATGAGCTTGGGAGCTGCGGACTGAAGGCTCCATATCGAAACATCCTTTACTTGTGCTAATGTTGGCTAACTGGACGGATCCCTCCAGGCTCCTCTGTTTGTTGTCACATGAAACTCTCTCTTTCTCCCTGATCTTGCAAACCCACTTGTTCTCCTCTGATGCAGCCGCTGAAACCTGACCTCACAGCAGCAGACCTCTGGCTGTCTGCCACTGCATCCTCAATAACCCTGCTCACCTGCGTATATACTGTGTGTGTTGTGTGTGTGTGTGTGTGTGCGCGCGCACATGTGTGTGTAGGCATCCCAGCAGGATGAGACAGTATTCAAGCTGTCTGGTGTGAAAACGTCATTCTAGAAGGCCATAATTAATGAGACAAGTGTCTATATGCACAGACGTGCATGCCCATGTACTTGTTCATCCATCCCTTAGCACCCAGTGTTGTCAGCGTGTCAGACAGACATGCTGGGTGTCATGTTACTTTTCATGTGTGTAACTGTGCACCTTTGTGACGTTACAGACTTGCCATTGTCTGCCCCTTAACTGCCCATTTGAATGGTTTCTTGTGTTGTTGTGTATTTTCTTGATGTCACTTATAAATGTGTGTCTGTTTCTGTGAGTGAAACATGGTCTTGTGTATGTGCAAGATGTGTCCTACACAACATTATGTGTGATATATAAATCCTAATACCAAACAAGTTTGTACTCTGTGTAAAACGTAAAAAAGAATGCAAAATATTTGCAAATACTTTTTGACTATTCAAATTAATACAATAGAATATATTTAATGTTCAAACTGATGACTTTGTATATTTTTTGTACATATACACTCATTCTGAATGTGATGCCTACAACATATTCCTAAAAAAATGGGACAGGGGCAGCAAAATACTGGGAAAGTTGTGGAATGCTCAATCACTTCGTTGGAACATTTGAAAGGTAAACAGGATAATTTGTGACAGTATCGTGATTGGGTATTAAAGGAGCATCCTCAAAAGGCTCAGTCGTTCACAAACAGGGATGGTGTGAGGTTCACCTCTTTTTGAAATACTGTGAGCACAAACAGTCCCAACAGTTTAAGAATGTTTCTCGACACACAATTCCAGGAATTTAGGGATTTTACCATTTACAATCCATAATATCATTTTAAGATTCAGAGAATCCAGAGAAATCTCTGCATGTAAGGGGCAAGGCCAAAAACCAACATTGAATGCTTGTGACCTTTGACCTCAGGCAGCACTGCATTAAAAACCCACCCAATTGTATAAATGATACTACATGAGCTTGGGAGCACTCTAGAAAACTGCAACAGTAAACACAGTTTGTCACTGCATCTACAAATGCAAGTTCATACATCAACATCATCCAGAAACACCACTGACTTCTCTGGGCCTGAGTCATCTGAGATGGACTAACGGAAAGTGTGCTGAGGAGTCCATATCCAGATTGTTACCAGCACTAACTTCAAGAGGCAGCATCTGTGATGGTATGGGGATGTGTTAGTGCCCATAGCATCACAGCTAACTGTCACATCTGTCAAGGCCACAGTAATGCTTAAAGCTGCATACAGGTTTTGAAGCAGCATATGCTGCCATTCCAACAACATCTTTATCAGAGACATCCCTGCTTATTTCAGCAAGACAACACCAAGACACATCCTGCACGTGTTTCAACAGTGTGGCTTCATAGTAAAAGGGTTCAGATATTAGACTGGTTTCCCTGCCATCCAGACCTGTCTCCCTTTGAAAATGCATGGTGCTTTAGAAACCTTGGAATGAAGATATATACCAAACAAGAAGGTGAAAGAATCTCACTTTCAAAAATTCAACAATTAGTGTTCTCAGTTTCCAAACGCTTACTGAGTGTTGTTAAAAGAAAAGGTGATGTAACACAGTGGTAATCTTACCTTGCGAGGCAGCTGGATTCACGAGATCACAAGATCATGCTATAATCCATCTTGCCAGGCTCCAAGCTGCCTGTTTGTGTCTGCACCAGAGGTAGTGCAAGCCAAACAGAACTACGGACCATGGACGCTACTGGCAGCTAAGTGCGTGGTTGTAGGTGCTCAACAGCGAGAAGTGTCTGTGGAAACTACTTGTCTTGAACAAACAATGGCGGTCCCTGGAGAGGTTAGTTTGGATACTGTGATAGCATCAGTTATATCAGAACTGGAGAGTATTTCTTCATTGAAAGAAAAGCAGAGAACGGCACTGAAGGCTTTCATCGATGGAAAAGATGTTTTCGCTCTTCTTCCAGATGGCTTGGGTTTGGTGACTTGATCTGATTGAGTGAAGTTAGCCCATGTTAGACATATGACATAGACAGATGGTTCATGCAATCACCTGCCAGGGGTTTTCTTGAAAGTGCCCACCCATTTCCAAACTGTTTCTATGGATGGGTTCCCAGATGGTTTTCTGTAACAAACCATCAGGTGTGTCAGGTTACTGGTAATGATGCTCCTGTCCCCACTTTTTTGGAACATGTTGCAGGCATCAAATGCAGAATGAGTGTATACTTATAAATAACAATAAAGTTTATCAGTTCTGACATTCTTGTTTAATACGTTGGGTTTTGTGTAACAGATTTCGTGTGTGTCACCCCTCACCACATGCAGTAACTGCAAAGTCCCTTTAAGAGACATTCAGACAGCAATCTGCAGTTTGCAAAGCACACAGAAACACACACAGCATTGTTCCATTTGCATGGCCGATAATGTTAAGTGGCTGAGATCGTGGCTCCAAATGCACAGCAGATATTGCACCATCCTCAAACACGTGGCATAACAACGGCTCATCTGCTGGTAGCTCAAGCACTTAACTTAGAGGGGGAAAGACCATTAGAGGCAATCAGGGCTGTCATTTTTAATGGGCGGATCGAGATGAAATGGAGATGGACCTGTGGCCTAGTGGAAGAGTTAATGTACTGGGCCACTTGAGGACTAGGTAATGAGAAAAAGGCAGGTGGAAGTGGTGTGACGGTACAGCTGTGGTTGAGGCATGAGCCCAAATGGAAACCAGGCTGTGGGCTGTTTTTTACACCAGCAGCTGGGAAGCCACTTACTGCAGCTCAATGGAACTCGCTGCAGTTAACATGCATGTGTTTATGGGTCCACATATGCACGTTTGTTTGTTTTCTTTGTCCTTGAATGGCATGTTTACATTGTTACGTTGCATTTTGAGATTTGAGTCTTGTGCACGTCTTATTAGCAGACAGAAATAGCCTCTCAGCCAGCGCTTCTGAGCATGTAGAGAAGACCTGTGGCAGGCCAACCCCCTCCTGCCTTACTTGATAATTATCTTCTCAGCAGCCGCTCTGTGTTTGTGTGTGTGTGCGTGTGTGTGTGTGTGTGCATGTGCGCTTGGTGCATATGTATTAGCATGCACTTTTATGCATACATTATCCGTCTATAAGTGTGAGTGTTGTCTTTGTGTGTATGTCTGTGTGTGTGTGAGTGTGTTTTCTGCCCGGGGGACCAGATTGTCAGATGAGGGGAGGGACGGCTGACCTTTTGTTCTGTTTGCTTAGTGGGCATTCCTCTGAGCACTGGCCCTCACCCAAGTTAAAGCCACCAGCCACATACTGGACTCAGAGCACACAGTGCTGCCCCCACAGGGACACAGTGACACTGAATCATTTATGCCTCAACTAGTTTATATGAAAATATGAAAAAGATAATTTTTGCAAGTGGGTAAAAAAAAGATATGATTGAAATATTGAATGATTTATAGTGTGCTTTTTAAGATACTGCTGTATTGTTTGAACAGCCTCAGAACCTGAAATATAACTACATGAACTTTGTCTTTTTGAGCTTTGTGAGATTTGAATTGTTTTTGAGGATGTTAATATTTGAGGTTGGAAACTTATACTTTTGCATGTCCACAGTTTTGCTTGTGCAAATCTAAAAATACCTGTGTTTTAAGCTACTTTCTTCAAACTATGTGTCATTTTCACTGTGAGCTCTTAATTATTTTATTTTACTTTATATAGCCTTTACTAAACCAGTAGTTAAAGACTCATTGAGATTATGATGATATTATGATGAGATGAGAGATGGTTGCAGATATGACAAACATAAAATAATATAAAATGAAAATAAAGAACAAATTACAGAATTGTAAGATGCCAAAACCTTTTAAACACTTACAGTCAGATATACCGGCCTTCAAGTAATTTAGAACCACTTTAAAAGTGATTTAGGTGATTTTGCAACTGATTCTAAGCTGAGGGAGCAGCTTATCTAAACACCCATTTTTACCTAATTCACTGTGGACTTTGGGCACAGTTAGTAGAAATAAGTCATGGGTGCGAAAATATCCATACTTTTTTGTTGAATGTAGATCTGTAGGTAAGAGGAAAGCAGTTCAAGAACAGCCTTAAAATATAATTGCCAGTGATTAAGTCTACGGGTAGACAGGGCAGACTATCCAACTCGAGAACAGTGGTGAGTGAGAGCCTTGAGATCTTTGCCTTCACACGCTGTGAAGATGCATGCATGTACAGAACATCCCCATAGTCCAGCACAGACATAAAAGCAGCGGCACCAAGTCTCCTTTTGGCCTCAAAAAACAGCAGGACTTGTTTCCAAAGTAAAAAACCCAAGGTCAATTTCAGTTACAATTTCAAGATACTTGTATTGAGATACAGATTCTATCTCAGAGTCCTGCAAGGTGGTGATAAATAGAAGATTCAGTGGCTTTGATTTTGCATTTTATGTAATCTGTGCTTCACAGCTAGGGCCTGTGACTTAAAATTGTACCTGTGCAGTTTTCTTGATAGAATAAATTGCTCTATTAGCTTTGATGAGTGGGCTAATGGCTTTCTGGAATATGACCCTGAGCTGCAAGGTTTCTATAAGTGTTATCAGTCATGCTAACATGAGACTATAACATGTTCACAGGAAGCGTTTGTCTTTGAGTTGGTTGAGATCATTTTATGCTGAAAGGATGAATGACTTATGAAATAATTTGCTTTCTGTTAACTTTGAAGGAGTTATTTTGTCCACCTTTTAACCCCAGCTATCTTTTACTCCTCTGTAACTACATTTTTAATGCAGATTTATACTTCACAGTCCACCCTTGAATCATCAGAGTGACCTACTGAGAACAAATATCTCTGACAACGTGGGAATCAACACTTCTTCCAAAAAATGTCTCCTTTTCAGAATATGATACACTCATTAAAACCATTAATGTCAGTCTAAACTGGATTTTTGTTTTTCTTCTCTGCCCCTCCAGGTCCTTATGGTTGAGGTGGTGTGTGGTGCCCCTTGCCATGCCTCCTGCCATGACAGACCTCCTGGACATATGGGCAGCCCACTCGCCCCTGGCCGGCCATGCTCTGGACCAGATCACTGTGGATTTTCTGCTGCCCACTGGTATCTACATCCAGATGGACGTTCCACGCGAGGCCACCATTCAGCACATCAAACTGGTGAGTGGTCGATCATGGTCAAATCATATGATGCTGCTGAGGTTACAAATAGCAGATAATTAATAGATTCTTATCAAATCAACTTTCAATGCCTTTCAAGGAGATGAAGTAATTTACTTGTTTGGTCCCCTGATGTTATGGGATTGTCCTTACATGCCTCAGCCTATTGTCCTAATGAGGAAAAACACAGTCTACATCCCACACACACACACGCAGTTGCACAGCTGGTCAGTTAGACATGATCTAATGCCTGTTTTGACAGAGGTTGCTGTTGCGGCTGGCTGAGTGTTTTTGTTTGTGGGTAGCTCTTGCTCTCAGCATGCAAACAGCTCATGACATCATGCGTGACTGCAGCTAATTTTGTGGAGGTCAGAAGTCTCTGACTCGCTGGGTCTTTTAGGAGGTGTTAAGGAAATTACTTACCTTGTTTATAAAGTGGCACAGAGTATGTGTCAGTGTGTGTTAGTGTGAGGTTGTTTTAAATGATGATTTAACTGTTTATTTTGTGAAGAAATGGCTGCAGGGATAACAGAGGGACCAAAAAAATGGAAACACCTGTGCAATGCAATGTAGTGAAATACAAAAACCTGCCACTAGGCCTGGGCAATAAAACAGTAGTGATGTATATCAGCAATAGACACTTCATCAATTGCGATGAAAAAATTGTTCCATAAAATGTTCAACAGCTTCACTAAAATGCATTTAAAGCAAACTGCCATTAAAAGCACATAATGAATACGCCCTGTCTCATGAATAGCCTGTCATGAATGGAGCCTGCTACAAGTGACACACAAAAAGCCAATCATTTAACAGGTGTGTTGGTTAATTGCAAACAGAAACAGCGTAGAGCGAGAAAATGAGTGCAGATGGTGAGGGAATCGGGAGAAAAGGACAGATCAGTGCGACAGTATTTAATGTGTTGTGAGATCATTCATTTCTCCTTATTTGCTTTTTATTTGTATTAATGTATTACAAACAACACTAGCCCTAACCTGGAGTGTGTAGAAGAGGGAAACTGGACTGGTTTTAAAGAACAGAGATACGGCTGGGAGGTGGGTTAGATAACTGAGCCACAGGCCAACAGTAAGTCAGAATGAAGTGGTTAAATTAAACCTTTTTTCTCCTGGCCTGTCCTTAGCAATCAATATCAGCTTAGATTAAAACATTTTATTATGATCACCTTTTCGCTATACCACCCGACCTTCCCTACTGCTGATACTTAACTGAACTTCATACGAGGCAAATCTTTGTGGTAGTGCTGTATTATTGGATAGGTGTTTGGCTACCTCATTTAAAGTATACAGAGAAACACCTCATAACATAATGTATTCAGTTACAACATCACCTCAAATGACAGCATCAAAAATGACATGAATTGAATGAATTAAAACAAAGATTTTGCAAAGTTAGTGTTTATTACTGTGTGTATTCAAGGCTGTTCTTAGGACTTTTTAGGACCTTGAATTATTATTTTTTTTCTGAAGAGAGGAAAGAGATGTTGTCTCTGCTGCGCTGAAAAGCAGGCAAAAGACACTGATAGTGAGAAATGGAGCTCCTCTATGGCATTAAATTGGTCCAGTACACATAAAAACCAGGTGTCTGCACCTGATATGAGTGCACAGAAAACCATCCTCGTGCGGTAGCATTTCTAGTCCACATTCACAATTCCGTGAGCTTGACCCACTGTATGCACTGTGGCTGATGTCTCTCCTCCTTTCATTAGATTTATAATTGCAATAATAACAAAGTGTATAATAAATAAGTTTGAGGAAAGCATGATAGCAACAACTGCAATGAAGGATTATTTTCATTATCAATTAATCTGACTACAATTTCTTATCTTAATCAATTAGTTGTTTGATTCATAAAATGTCAGAAAATGGTGAAAAATGTTGATTAGTTTTTCCCAAAGCTCAAGTTTATGTCCTCAAATGTCTTGTTTTGTCCACAACCCAAACATATTCAGTTTACTCTCATAGACAACTAAAGAAAACAGAAAAAATCACATTTGGAAAAATTACATTAGAGAATTTGGACATTCAGAATATGGACAAGCATCAAAACATTCTATAGAAGATGTACGAAGGCTGGACCACAACTGGACTTGATTGAGGTTCTTGTGGACATTCAGCAGGTCAGTTCTGAAGGAGCATTCTCCATCAGAGGTGAAACGTCTTCATGAACCTCAAGCAAGTGCAGTTGTCTTCATTCATGTCCTAGAAAATACCATGACCTGGATGACTGAAAATCTTCACTGATTATCAAATTATTTGGTGATTAATTCAATAGTTGACAACTACCATCAGTTAACTGGTTAATCGTTGCAGCCCTGATTACAATGTACCGCATTTGAATTTTCAGTCATTCAGCATTCAGCCTTCTCACAGCTGATATGAAAGCATTCTTTCATATTTTGATCGATGCAGAAAACATGTTGTTCATCGACACACAACCTCAAACATGTTTTTTTCCAGACAGACTCTATTAAATAAAGCCTGAGGAGGTTGTTATGAATACCCAGTAAACAAGTTAGTCTGTGTGTTTGTACGTCTGCCTGCCATTTTCTAGAAATCACTTCTGGCGTCATAATGTGACCAAACATACAGACTGATTTCACTTTGTCTGATGTTTCATGGAACTATATGAGTGAGGTTTCTGTCCATGTTCAGGCCTCTCAGTTCTTTGGAATAGATGTGTACGTGTTCATGCATGAAAGATGTCTGTTGGCTCACACATGAGAGGGACCTTCATTCCCTGAGGAAAGCATGTACAGAAGCAGCGGAAAGCTCAGAGGAATTATATGTCACTAAAGCAAGAAGTAAGAAAAAGAGATAGTTTAGCCAAAGGGTACAACAACTCTATGGCCTCTGCAGGCCTTCCAGACAGCTTGATACCAGATTCTTTACTGGGTATTAAGAGGAAAAGAAGAGCAGGCTTAGGAATGACTGTGTTTCATTCATTCTAATACAGATCAGATTGTTTTAAAATGTTTTGTGGAACTAACTGTTATCATCTGAAAATCAACACTTTCCATTTATAACTTGTTGTGACCACCGGCTTGTAAACACACCACTGAATAATTTTCTAAAGCAGGTAATTCATTTCTAGGAGCAGCAAATAATTAAATCCTCTATGCATTTCGCATGTGGTTTATGGAGAGATGTGATCAACATAACATAAAATCACGAGTGTTCCTGGAGAAGAACAAGACAAATGTGTCCTGTTCCAGTATATTACAGAATAACTCTTTAACCTCAGACATACACACACAACTTGACACCGAACCCTGTGATCATGCTGTGGGGGCACAGGGACATGAATCATGCTAGAACTGGCTGGTGGACTTATTATTCACATCCTGATCGGCTCACCCAGGAGCTGTGTCATGTTGCCATGAGTCATGCTTGTTCCTGATCATGAAACATAAACTTTCGTCAGTATATTACATCATAATGATATGTTGTTCTCATTCATTTTAAAGCAGTATTTGTCATGTACATATTTACTGTAAGAATAAAATTATAAAATGGCCATGATATGTCATCAGATCAACATGTTGAGACAGGCAGCCACTAAACTTAAAGTCCAGAGTGTGTATTTTCAGTTTAGTGGGCTTTTGTTTTAAGGATAGCGGACTTAACTTTACATTGGCAGACAACTGACAGTTATTAACAGCTGATCAACTTGCAGCATAGATCTCATCCTTGCTTGCTATTGTCAATATACGATGTTGCACGCATCCTGCACTTCTGCGGAGCTCCTTACAGCCGACAGAGCCGTCCCATGTCTGGATAGGAGGGGGTGGGAGGAAACAACTTGCTTCAAGCATAGATTGTATATTAAATAGGATTTAAATCCATTTAATATACGGTCTATGACTCCGACTTGCTGTTTGGACTGCTTTACTCATTTTTGCACCACAGTTGCTACATATTTCTCCTTTAAGGTCTTTGGAAAATCAGCATTTTACAGCTCAAGTTATTCATGGTTCCACTCAATCAAAAGGACAATTACATGGTCCTGTATGGGTTAAGAAGTTGCTATATCAAGCCCTTTCAAAAACCATCAGATAACATCATATTCTGTATACATGGCCATTAAGCCACACACAAAGATGCTATAGGATTTGTATAATTGAGTCTAATGGGGACAATAAAAACACTTCCTGTGGTTTTGTAGTGTAAAAGCACTTCTGTGAAACTTCGTCTTCTTCTCTCTTCCAGCTCTTATGGAAGCAGGCTCAGTCGTTCCCACTGTTTCCCGCCCTGGGCGAGATGGAGAGCCACATGTTCGAGTGTGTCAACCAGGCAGCCGTGCACGAAGAATTGGAGGATGAAACACGCAGGCTGTGCGATGTTCGACCTTTCCTGCCAGTACTCAAGCTGGTGACACGCAACTGTGGCCGAGCAGAGCGCCTGCTGGACTCCAAAATCGGTGTGCTAATTGGCAAGGGTAAGACAGCAGCATCACTTTCAGCAAGACTTTCACTGGAGTTAAAGTGGCAGATTACCATGCAAGCTCTCACACACATTACTCCCTCCCTGATTGATTCGTTTACTGTCTCTGACTGACATTCCCAATAAAGAAAAGCACTTAGAGTTGGTAAGTAGGACAGTAAATCTTTCCCCACGCACAACAAGACTGAAGCACCTCCTCCAGTACACTAAGTAGCTCTCTTACTCAGCACCATTCGCTCCAGCCATCAGACCCCAGGCCCGGCCGCCTGTAGCTGGTTCATATCAGTGACCCTGCTGTCTGATATAGAAGCGTGAGGATTGAGAGGACGGGTTTCTGACATGCCTTCCATCACCTGTCACTTTGTGTTATCTCTGGTAAAGATTAGAAGACGAAGACGAGGGGATTGATCAGTGCAGTAGAAAAGCACAGTCCTCCGAGGTGATTAAACATTTGTTGACGGAATATCTATTAATGCCAAAGAGGAAAAAGACTTTGTTACTTGACACAAAAGATCTTAAAAGTTAGACTCATATATATCTATATCGCAGAACCCAGCAATACAGTAGCTGATATAGCTGCAAAAATAGCGATGGATAGAAATGAATCTGCAACTATTTTGATAAATGATAAATTATTGTGGTAATTTTGAGGCAAAAATGTCACATAGAGGAATAGAGGTTAGAGGAATAGTTCAGATTATTTGAAGTGGGGCTGTATGAGGTACTTATTGATAGTGTATTAGCTACAGTAGCTGACAGTCGGCAGGTTAGAAGAAGCAGAGAGGAGTACCAGCACGGATGGTGAGCAATGTACTACTGTGGGCAGGGTCTGCAACAAAAGGTATTTTAGCCACTTAAAGTGACAGATTGCTGTTTGGATGGACCTTTTTTAAGTGTACACTATATTTAAAATATTTTCACCCTAAAAGGGTCTTTCTTTGTAATCAGACAGCCTTTTCTGATGGAGAAACAGCTGTATATAAGCCAAATATTGCTCTCCCCAAAACCAACGAAATGCCATAGGCAAAATCAGTAACTTTACTTTGCAGAACATTGAATTGCTGGTGTACTACTGTCTCAATCTGTTAGTTTGCTTGTAGTATTGTGTGACTGTGGTGAATTTGAACTATCCTTTTAAGGTCACATAATAACACAAACACATTAACTAATGGCGCCAGCGGTAGACCAGCAACGCCGGTGTTCTGCAAGGTTAATTACTGATTTTGCCAATGGAGACTGGTTGTTTTTGGGCAAGCGCCATTGGACTTGTATAATGGTGGTTCTCCATCAGAAAAGGATATCTGATGGCAAAGTAAAGTAGTGAAAATATTCTAAATAGCATACACTTCAACTTATATTGAATATTTTAGATGGACCCTTTTAAGTGGCAAAAAAACCTTTTGTTGCTGACCTTGTCCACAGCAGTGCGATGCGTAGCTTCTGTTCTGGTGTCCTCTCTGGTTCTCCAAACTGGGGGCATGCGGATGGCCATCTACATCAGGTAATACACTATTGATAAGTCATACAGCCTCATACAGCCCCACTTCAAATAATCCAAGCTATCCCTTTAAGCAAGAAATAATCAGCAGATGAATCGATAATGAAAATAACCATTTGTTGCAGCCTTACCGCCTATAGTTGCATGTGTGTGATAGATGCATCTACACAAATACATGCATACTAAATTATTATTTGATGATGACACACAGTAGCATACAAATACATAAAACATGCATAATTATAAAGAACCAACTCCTTCCTCTTGCACTCTAACAAGTGAAGTCACACATAAACACACACACTCAGCCCTGTTCTGACTGAGATATCCAGGATTATGGAAGTCCTCGGGTCACAGCAGCCCTCCTCAGAAGAAGAGAGGGAAGACGGAGAGAAGGGGCCCTGAGTCTAATTGAAGGAGACTCAGACGATATTGATATTCTCCCCTCCTGGCTCCACTTTGGTCTGACACAATCTTTTAAAGGCTTTTGTCAGACTAAAGTGGGGTTTTCAAAAGGAACCCCACAGGCACGTCTGGATAGTCACACACACACACACACACACACACACACACACACACACACACACACACACCACACACACAGACCTAACCTCGTGCAGCGCACAGTAACAAACTATTACACACTCACATGGCCAGCCCTGTTTTTTCCCCTGCAGAAATACAGACACACAAACCTGCTTGCACACACAATGCAGCTAATGTGGTCCAGAGCCCTTCTTTGAATGCTGAGGGTCATATGAATGTTAAATGGCTTTAAATGTCAACATGTTGTTGTCATTACCAAGAGGGTTTTGTGCAGCACCCCTTTGACAAAAACTCAGCAGGGAGCACAGAGATAAAGGAATGATCAGTCAAACAGAAGTTCATACCTCTGGCATTTGCCAGTAGTGTGAATATTAGGAGGCTCTGCTTTAATCCCACGAGACACTGCTGTTTGTAATCATTGTTACACATTCAGTACTACTAGCTGCTGGTATCAAGTGTTGCACAGGTGTTTGTGCATTTTAATGAAAGTTAGAGCATGTTAGCCTAATATATACAGCTTCCTACTTGACAGCTCTTTGAACTACACAAACAGCTTCATGCAGAGGTCAAATTAAAAATAACATTGATTTATTAGGGTCTGTACCCAATTCTTGAGACATAATTGTGATCTCCACCAGGCGTAGGGGCTTGTGCAAACATACAACTGGACTATCAGCCCAACATTATATGTTCACTTTTTTATATATATATATATATATATATATATATTTTATAGTAACAGTACAACTTATTCCCACTAAAACTCAATAACAAAAGAATAGGAAATAATAACTAAAAATATAGTAATAAAGTAAATTACAAAATAAATAAATGTTTAAAAAAAGCGACACAATCAAATAAATAAATAAAATAAATAATAAAATATCTCAACTATTGTATCTGAACGTTAGTGTTAGTCTACAATGGACCAGGTCACAGTGAGTCCAGCGAGTTGATAAAGGTAGCTTTTCTATATATTCAATAAAGAGCTGCCAGATCTTTAAAAAGACATCATATCTGTTCTTCAGAACATAGGTGATCTTCTCCAAGGGCATACAGTTAATCATTTCTGATATCCATTTCGGTATAGAGAGGGGGGGAATCCGACTTCCAGGTTAGTGCGAAACATTTTCTGGAAACAGCAAGAGCGATATCAACGAATTTCCTGGAACTCTGATTTAATTTGAAGTTTGTTACGTTTCCTAGAAGACAGAGTCTTGGGTCTAATCTGTGTATCCATGATTTTTGTCAATGTGTCACATATCGTACCAAAATGATGTCACTTTAGTACAATGCCACGTGCAGTGTAACACGGTACCCTCAGTAATGCCACATCTGAAACAGATATTTGAAAATGTAGGTTTATACTCATGTAGTTTTTGAGGGGTGGGGTAAAGCTGATGAAGAAAATTGTAATTGACCAATTTAAATCTGGCATTCACAGTGGTAAACAAGCTGTTCTGACATAGGTCAGACCACAGGCCTTCATCTATGGTGATGCCCAGGTCAGATTCCCACCTCTCTTTTGATCAATGTATGTTCTGTTTTGGACATTCTTCCATCATTATGGAGTATACCTTGCTAATAAATTGCTTTGAACCTCTTTTGCAGTGAAACACCTCCTCCACCCTTGTCAGGTCAGGCAGTGCCATTTGTTCCCCTAAACTTTTTTTTCAAGAAGGCTCTCAGTTGTAAATAACAAAAGAAGTGTTTGTCGGATAAGTCATATTTTGTTTTTAGCTGTTCAAAGGACATGAAGATGTTGTTACTGTAACACTGTTCAAGGTATCTTATCCCTCTGTCATACCAAAGCTTAAAAATTTTATTATCAGAGATCATTGGTATAAGTTTGTTTTTCCACAAAGGTGTTTTGGGGGACAAATCATTCCTCACTCCAATAATTCTATGAACCTCATACCATGATCTAACCAGGTGGACAGTGAGTGGGTTCTTGGTTTTACTGACAATGCTATTTGAATTCCATTTATAAATAAAATCCCTTCCCACCTCTCCATCAAGGTCATGAGGTTCAAATTGTGTCCTTTTTGTTCACTTTTATGACTGTAGGCTCAAGGACTTGCCGTGGTTGAAAGCGATGCTGTAACAATGTCCTCTCCTTACTACCACTAGGTCTCCACGAACTTGACGGCATAAACGACCAGGAGGTGAAGGACTTTCGCAGTAAGATGTTTCGTCTGAGTGAAGAAAGGATGCAAAGAGTCCAGATGATGACGTGCACAGAGTGGCTGCAGGCCTGTTTCTCCCCACAGCTGGAGCCTGCAGCAGGAACGGCCATCACCGATGGTCTCAATGACCGCCTCGCCGACCTGAAAGTCATTATCCACTTCGACCAGTCTCAGGTGAGAGTCTGTACACCAGTGTTGCAGATGCTGGAAACTTCCAACACTTCCATTTACTGGTTTAGACTAAAATTGTTTTATTATGTGACTTAAAGTACAACAACTACTACTCCTTTGCAGTAAAAACACACAAGGAGCCATTAACTATTTAACTATATAGAGACATGTTAAGGCCAGCTAATTTTCTCGCATGTAGAGCTGCCTGCACTGCAACACGTTTTCTCCACTGGAAGGGCACCCTAGAGGGCACTTTATCACATTGTGTTGGACACTGGACCACTCTAGGGGGTATTTTATCATGTTTGTCTATCATAGAAGCATCCAAAAGGGCACTTTAGCTATTTTTTGAATATGAGAGCACCAGTACACCTTGTACTGTGTGTAATAACTTTGTATGTGATAAAGTTGATTTACCTCTACCTTTTTTTACCTTTAAAATAAATTAATCTTACTGTAATATTAAACTTCATGTCATTAAACATAATAGAGCCCTATTAAGTTTAATATTACGGTAAGTGGCACTTAGATTACATAATGATGAGAGATACTTGTACTTCTTGGTAGAAAGCAAGCAATTATTAGGAATAATGGCTAATTTATGTCTGTATTCATGTCATCCATTGAGAAGCCCATTAGCTGAACCCATAACGTGCTGCCTGCACAACAACTCTGCATACATAATGAGCTCAGAATAACAGTGTGACTTACTGCACCACTACAGCAGACAAAACCACCTTGTTTGTGTAGCAAAAGTAGCCATGTGACTCCACATGCACTGTAACTCTGCCTCTCTTTCTGCTCACAGTTGGCAGCTCCACAACAGTCACGTGACTGAGCCCAACTAGAAAGTCATGTGATAGCACTAAGTGGGTCAAAAACCATCAGTGAAATTATGCCATCCTCCCGGACGCACACACACATTAGCATGGCAGCTCAGGGGACCGAAACCCTGATTAAAATGAACCTCCCTCTGCCTCTCCTTCTCTGAACTCGCTGACTGTCTCCTTCCATCTGTCTTTGTCTCTGTGTGGGTCTTTTCTCTTTGCTTCTGAAATGATATTATTTAATAATAAAACAGATGGTCATGTTCCTCTAGACCTGTGTATCAGCTTTGATCAACATCACAGACACACACATGCACATACACAAAGAGAGGCCATCTGTGCCACTGCGTTCAGGTGGACACTGGCAGGAAGTCTTATTTAGGAGGTCGGACACAATGAGCCACATTATAGACAGGAAGTGCGGTGGAGTGGTTAAATGTTCTACAATAAATACGACCAAGGTTCAGTGTGAGCTTTGTTTTTAGTGCTGTCATTAGGTTTAAATAGAGTTTTCTTTATTGCATTAGCTAACCTCTAACTTCAACTTCTAAATACTGTTAAAACAGTTTAGAGAAATGTTGTAAAATATTAAAGTGCATAAGGATGTGTAGGTACTGGTTCGTCGTAATGGATGGCATTTTCAATAAACCTCCAGGAAATTCTAATTTCATCTCAGGTATCAGGTCAGCGCTGTGCTATAAATAGGCTGAGCCTCAATGTGGCACATTCAGACTGGCTGTGGCAATATGTGGGGGACTCGCATGGATGTTCGTGACTTTTAGTGCACAGTTTGCTTCAGTGCGGGTTCATTCAGCCACGAACGCACACATGTCCAAGTGATCACTTGTATTTGAACTCAGTGAGGTGTGAGTGTGTTGCTTGCTCACAGGACCATTATGAGAGGCTTTTTGTAGCTGTATGAGGTGTGAGTGGGCAGTTGATCATATATGCCTCCTCCAACCAGTCAGATTGCAGTTTACATCCATGTCTGTCCAGACTCATATAAAGTATGTAGTGAAGTCTTTGAAGGAATTAAAAAAAAAAGGGTGTTAAGTGTCTTTTTAACACTATATTGATATGTATGAGTCAAGTGAGTGATTTCCAGTGAGAAACATGATGTGTTCACTTAGAGATCATTTTTATAGAGAAGTGCAGAGGACTGATGGAGAGCTGAACATTATGATGTCACTGTGAAGTTGATCTTTGACCTTTTTTGGTGGGGTACAGAGGAGAAATAAAGAGTGAAACAAAGCTGAATGAATATGATTTATGTAGAGGAAAAAGAGTTTCTTGATTCTATCCTGCTAAATTATATTTAACTAAAGTTCATACTTTTGAATCCTTTTTTTGCAGTTCTACCCCCAATTAATGTTAACGATTGATAAAAATTGTGTGGTCGGGGGTGCAGACCTTTTTTGATTGTATATCACACCCTGTCTGTTCACTTTCTTTTTCTTTATTCTGTCTATAAACAATTGTGTCCTGCATGTCTTTGCAACAAAGAGGTAGAGATAATGTTTCACTATCTTAGCATTAATCTTCTTGTCTGATCCAGCAGCAAGGCCCTCAGCAGGTCATAAGTTTTGTGTATTCTCACAGTTCTTTCCTTATGCGTTTTTTCAACGTCTTTTATCTGCTTAGCTATTTCGCAAGGGCTTTGAGTACCGCAGTAGTAACCACTTGAAACAATCTCTCTGTCCCTGTTTTCTTGTCTTGTCTTGCAGGATTCAGCCAGTCTGAAGGTGCCATCATCCTGCACCCCTGTGGAGCTTATGGAGCTGGCTGTGACGAAGTGGCTGACCACTCATGGGCCTGAGGAGGAGGGGCGGAAGAGTCAGTATGTACTGAGAGTCAGCCAGTGTCTGGAGTTCCTCTCTGGAGACCACCCGCTGAATCAGTACAAGGTCAGTAGCTACACAGTAGACTTGGTCAGGTGTCAGTGACTGATTTAGATGCATCATGTCTTGTGTCATTATCATGTCCAGGAATAGCAGAGATCGTCATCATAAAGTGCTTTTATGACAGTCTTTGGAAAAGACGTCAGGTCTGACAGGAAAATGTTTAGGTATAAATTAAAATGAATTGAACCATGCAGCTGATGGCTCAACAACAATGTTTTCGGTAGCAGGGTGAATGGTGGATTGTGTGTTTACAGTATGCATGTTCATGTGTTGCTGGTTTTCAGGTGTTGAAGAAAAATTCAAGCAATAAACATTCTGGTTACAGGCACATTCAAAAAGAAAATTCAGAGTCAGCTCATGCCAGATGCTGGCACTTACTTTATGTTTAACTCACTGTAACAGGAGTGACAGCTTTATGTTTGATTTTTTGTTTGACTTTTTTACAATTTAAGTTTTCAAACTACTGCACAGTAATCGCACTCGTAAATGTATTAATCATCTGGCTAGCTTTCAATTGCAGATGGAGTGAAAAAACTATTTAGAGGGTGTAAAACAAGAAAGTCACCAATAATAAAAAGCAGCAAGATTACAATTTTCTGCAGGAAGTACAGTGGGATGGATGGGTCAAAGAAGGTAAAGCATGAGGGTAAAACATATTTTAGCATGCTGACAAGTAAGTGATGTCAGCAGAGAGATATGTAAATCAAATTATATGGGTTAACATTAGCATACAAAAAAAGCAACAGTTATTGTGACAAATCTGGTTGTTTGTGAGCCGAAATGTTTATCCAGGAGAGGATTAATGATCGACAGTTTATAACATATTTCTTACTTCTCTCCTTAAGATGTTCTCACTGTTTACTTCTGCCGGACAATGTCTTGTCTCATGGCAAGTAGAGGGTAGCTGTGTTACTCTTGGATTTCTGTGGAGTTGCAATGTCTTAAATCAGGAGGCCTGTATTATCCGACTGGTATATTGAAATTTGAGAATTTCCTGATTTGAAGCCAAACACTTGAGTGTGTTTGCCTGTTGATTTAAGGGGCTTAATAGTGTTACAAGTCCAACTAGACAAAGATTGTTGTGTGGAACAATCGTAGCATTAAGGCAGATATGTGTATGTATCTCAACTTCACCAAGCTTTGGTTGGTTGCATGTCTTATAGATATGCACACAGATACATATGCACATAATTAAACAGCTTACCTGTTTGGTCTTGTTTGCAGTACATCCGCACATGTATGCAAGCCAAGGAGTCTCCACACCTCACCCTGGTCCACATCCGCACCATCAAGGCCATGTTTGACAAGGAAATCTCTGTCATCGGAGCTGTGATTAGCCGCAAGTCCTCCAACCCACCTTTACCACTACCTCCCAAGAGAAGGGTGCCCACGGTAAGTCCAGTGATGTTCAAACTGATGAATGTTATTGTTTTGGAACATATTCCAAAAAAGTTGGTACAGATTTATGTTTACCACTGTGATACATTCTGTTTCTTGTACAAATTCAGGTCCTAAACAGTCTGGAGGCTTTGTCGGCAATTTTATTTATTTATTTTTTTTTTTTTTGCTTCATAATGCACCACACAATTTCAGTGGGAGACAGGTCTGGACTACAGGAAGGCCAGTCTATTAGCCGCACTCTTTTACTATGGAGCCACGCTGTTGTATCACGTGCAGAGTGCGTCTTGACATCGTCTTGCTGAAATAAGCAGGGACGTCTCTGAAAAATATGTTGTCTAGATGGCAGCATATGTTGCTCCAAAACCTGTATGTACTGTCTAAGTGACAAAGTGAGGTCAAACAGATGTTGCCATATCCGCTTGTTGGAATTATTTTCATAATTAATGTGGCTGAATTTATGGTCAGTCACTGACGTACGTAACTCTTGCGTGCAAATTTGATCAGTGATTATTTGGCATCACCAGGACTAACACTGAGGGTGTGATGTTCTCATATACTTTAGATAACAGCCACTTAATATCCGCCAGTGTTTCCTGAATAGTGTTCCTGCTTCATCGAAATAGTAAAAGCGCCACAGTTTGATTGATTCACCTGCACTGAGCGAGGCAGGTGTGGAGGTTTACTGAGTAAACATGTACTTGGCAGCTGCCACCTGTCTTTTATGAGGCAGTGTTCTGAGTGTGTCAGAGCAAGCCTGCACTACCCTGCCAGCATTCGCCACGTTGTCAGAAAACATCTCCTGCTCCTCGCTGCTGCTGCTGCTGCCAGGTGCACAGTGACCTCACTCCTCGATGTGTGCATCCACATTTTAAATGTCAGGTTGAATTTAATTGGCCTTGTTAGCGAGTCTCCTGGGGTTCTTTAATTGTCTGATGCCCTGCTGACTGGTGATGTCCGGTGATTTGTGCTTTGGAAAGTAACTGCTGTCAATTGTCATATGAAACCACATTATATTTATCACATATAATCATAAGAGCATGAGAACAACTTGTTATCAGTGCTCCCAGCGTAAAACTAAACCTCTTTGTTGGTTTATGGTAAAAACAGCCACCAGTTTTACCTCACTTCCACATTTTTTATGAGTACGTGTACACTTACTGGACAAGGAATTACAAAGTTTCACAATCATTGTGTATCATGATTTATGATAATTTCACACTTACTGTAAAATGTGGTAAATGAGACTGACAAGCAAAAATTTAAATGCCTGAACATGTTGAATAATTTAATAAATGCATGAGTCTTGATTTTTGTTGAGGTAGCACTCTGTAGAACAAAAATAAGTTCCTAATTGCCCTATGAAGCCTTGGATAAATGACAGTATTTTCCAGATAGTTATTTTGGACTGAAACTAATCATTGTTTTCATTATCAACTAATCTGGTGTTATTTTTTTCAAATACTAATTAAGTCTTTAAAATGTTCAAAAATTGTCAAAGATATTCACTTTGTGTTCACACTATGTTCACATTTAAGAAGATGATTTTGTACTTTTTTTTTTTATTTAAGATTCTTTGGTTGTTTTCAGCCTGTATGTGACAGTAACAGAGAGAGTCATGAAAGAGTGGGAGTTGTGTGAGAGCTGGGTGATATATTAAAATTTTCCAAACAACCATCGTCAGGCTATCAATCGGCAACTGGCGATATCTTTGTCCCCCTTCCCGTCCTCTTGGGTCTGGGAGACGTGCGCAAGCTGCAAATTCACTACATTACACATGCTGCCTGTGTTCACTATGTCCAATAAACAAAATAAACTTACAAAGTGTCAAGAATTTTAAATATCCTCACACTTATTTTCCTTATTAAACAGAGAAGTACAATTGTGCACCTTCTAAATTCAAGTTTCTCTCTTTTACCGAACTAAGACGAGCTTAATTGGCTCGTTAAATCCTTTGAAAATTCACTTCATTCAAACTTGACAGAAAAGTACGTAAAACTCTCAAAACCATCTTTGTTAGTCCGCCCACTCTTCCAGCAGTCACCAACTCTGGTTTGGTCGAATTAAATCCTTAATTCACCGTGTGGAGTGCAAAGAGTCTAATTCTGCAGGCTGTTTATCTCTCACTCCTCACCCAGCTCAGTGCACTCATGGTCCAATGAGTGGGTGTGTACTGTGCTGCTGGATGAGAGTGTGGCGTGGAGCAGCAGCTGTCACTCTGCAGACCATTATAATAGCAAAATAAAATGACAAATATCGCCCCGAAAATCGACCCAAAAAGTGACCTGCAGTGGATTCAGCCCATCATCAAGAGACAATATATTTGTCCAATTGCCCAACCATGATTGAGAGAGCGAGAGCTTTTAGCACTTTTGACATAACCATTAATCCATCATCATGATTGTTCAAAACATGGCTCTAAACTTGGTCTACTTTCCCTTTCTGGAAGCTCTTGCTCCATCTTTTTTTCATCAGCACATAGCCTAAATATTTCAGACTTGGGATGAACCAGTCATGAAATTCTGGGTCCAAACAGATGTTAAAAATAACAATTTGGCCAACAGCCAATGGCTGTTTTGTTTTGCTGTTTATTCCCTCTTTTGTGCCACAGAAACAAAGAGATCTTCATTATAAGAACTACAGTTCCCACTGCCCTCTTACATCGTACCAGAGTTGTGTCCAGCCAACAGCAACCAGCTGGCTATGCTAGCTACTGTACTGTTGTCCCAGTCTGCCCGCAAATAACCAACACGACATTTAATGAGCACAAAATCGACTGATGCACCTGATTGAGGCTTGTTGTAGTCAACAAGGCGAATATTGGCCGATATCGGTGTTTGGCCAATAAATTAGTGCATCCCCATTTCAGATTACACCTTTGTCTCTCCGCATCTGTTAGAAACTATTATTCAAACCTTCATCACCTCCTCACTAGACAACTGAAACACCATGCTTTTACTGAAGAATATATATCTGCTCACTCAAAATTTATATACCAATGAAACAAGATCATATTTTACCAATTCTGCTGTCCCTGCAGTGATGACCCATTGATATGATTTTAATTGATTTGAATGGTTTAGTGATAACTTTTAAGCCAGGATGGCCCTCGCTCATGTTACATCTCCAGCTTTCTGTTGCCCTCTGTTTCTGAGCTTCTGAGCAGTTTCCTCTGATGGTTTTGTTCCAAGATCTATGTTTAGACATAAAGATGAAAGAGCCTCTGCTTTTATCATTTCCAGACCACAGTATGAATTGCTGGAGGAGACCAGAGCCTCAGAGTCTGTTCCCTTTTTATAAAATCACCCACTTTTAAAGCATCATTTCTGTGATTCTTGTTGATTGTTTTTGTTGTTTTGCCTATGTTAACTTAATCTGATGGTGTATTCCTGATGCTGTCATTTTATTTAGTGTTTTGTAAATTTGTTTTGTAAATGCGCTTTACAAATAAATTGTAGCAAATGTAATGAACGGAGGCTGAGGGAAGCAAACAAACACAGTAGCAGACAGAGATTCTTGTCAGACTGTAAACAGTTTACCATCACAGTCTTGTGTGGTAGGAAACATGACTGATAAATGGTCAAAACAAAGCAATAGAGAGCAGAAAACAGAGGGATGCAGTGTTTTTTTTGTGATGCTATAGTACACAGAGGTCTTGTTTCTTGTAATAGCAGAGGCAGACACAAATATAGTCTCTTATCTGACAAGAAGCAAATTACACACACCATCACACTCACACAAACATTTTAACACATCAAAACACACATCCACACACAAAGACAGAGGCAGCAAACAGCAGGAAGTGTGCTTGTTAGTCATGTTCATAGACTCTAGGTGTCATGTGATGCTGTTTTTCCTGCTGACTGCTGACCCTCGCAAATCCACTTGGCTTGACATCAGAATGACCTGCCTGACCTCCCACATTGTTTGTGTTTTTTTATGTGTGCGTGTGTGTGTGGAACTGGTGGGTGTGAAGAAGCAGCATACACATATTTTTTACATATTTTTACAGCACATTATGCTAATGCCGCTCACTCATTGCAAGCCTGTCTTTCTCCTCTCACTTTCCCTCTGCAGCAAGTACAGACGTGCGTGTGGGACGTGTCTAGCCCGTTTAAGATAGTCCTAGTGAAAGGCAGCAAGGTGAATGCGGAGGAGACTGCCAAGGTAAACTCTTGTTTGTTCACATCCATAAAATATTGATTTATGTTTCTGTTAATATGTCACTGCATACACAAAATCTGCATGTACAGTGGTGCCATCTCTTCACCGCAGTTTGACATTTACAGTAGTAGTAAGGCCCTGTGAGCACTAAAGCATTTTTAACCAGCTGAAAACACACGTCAGCACAAGTTAGAGTAGCCAACTTGCTCTGGTGATTGCTCTGGATGAGGGGGAGGCTGAAGCACGTAGGGAGAGAGGACAGACCTGCCACTCTATGTGGGTTCATGAGATTTTCTCATTGAGTACCATCATTTGGTTCAAGAATTGAGGTTGGACAAAGCCCGGTTCAAGGAGTGCAGGCAGGACACACTTTGTGGTAGCCTATTGGTGCTGCTCCTCCTCCAATGTGATTGGAAAACTGAATAAAATTGACAATGACAAGCGCAGCCTTTTACTCAAAGTTGAACATTTTTCAACTTGCCACATAATGCACCACACATTTTCAATAAAAGGCAGGTCTGGACTGCAGGAAGGCCAGTCTAGTAGCTTCTCTCTTTTACTACTAAGCCACGCATGCAGAATGTGTCTTGGCATTGTCTTACTGAAAAATGCAGGGACGTCTCTGAAAACAACATCATCTGGAAGGCATCATGTGTGAGTCCAAATTGTATTGTATGTACCTTTCAGGATTAACGAGGCCTTCGAAGATTTGCAAGTTAGGCACTAACACACCCCCATACCGTCACAGATCACTGTTTTGTTTTAATGAAGCTGAGCTACAAAGCAAGTTGGAGTTTAAATATAAGTTTGGGGATATTCTTTTTTTTTTTTTTTTTTTTTTTGTATTGTTAAGAAATCCCATGAGAGCATCAAAGCCAACAATGATTTGATCCCACTAACGAATATTGTCTGTCTGCCAAAGCCTGATATACAGTATCTTATTCCTCTGTGCCATTGAGCTCCATTGTTCTCTAAAAACTATTAACTATTAAACACCTCAGTGAGTCACACTGGCTGACATGTTCTTTTATTACCATGAACACACACAATCTTATCGTTTATTTTGAGTCTGTCCCACAAACACTATTCTGCTGCCAGAAATATTCATTAGAGCAACAAATGTGGATTAATAGTCTTTAACAAGGGCAGTATTTGCTGCTCTATGAGTAATGTTTGCTAAAAACTACAGTTCCCAGCTTTTTAGAAATGAAACTGTATATTTGTGACATTTGTGACGTTTATAAAGTTTTAAATCTTCAATAGGAAAGAATGTGTTTAGGCCTGAGAGCCAGACAGGCTGTGGGTGTCCGACCGTATCGAGGGATGAACTAATGCACTGTTGGTTTTGGTTATTTCATGGTATCTGTTGGAAAAAATAAAAATATAAAACATCAGACTTATCCTTTAATCACAGACCCAAATATATTTCCTATTAGAGGTTTCTATATGTGAAAGTTGAAGCAGACTGTTGTGAAAATAAATATCAATTTAAACAAAAGAAAAGTATAACACAATATCTCTATATCTTTATTACCCCTCTTCATGCCAACCCCTTCCATCCACCCAGGTCCAGGTTAGGGCAGGGCTCTTCCACGGCACAGAGTTGCTGTGCAAGCCAGCGGTGAGCAGCGAGAGCAGCGGGCGCTCAGACCACACGTGGAAGGACAGCACGCTGGAGTTTGACATCTCTGTATGTGACCTGCCGCGCATGACCCGCCTCTGCTTTGCCATCTACGCCGTGATGGATAAAGTCAAAAAGCAGAAGTCCACCAAAAATGCTCACATAAACAAGTACCAGACCATCCGCAAAGCAGGAAAAGTGGTAAGACACAGGCTTGTACACGAACCCACACTGTCTGCAGTTGCAGTGGGTCAAAAAAGGGCTGAAAAAGTAACACAAGGACACCATATTTATGTTGTTAACTAATAATTAATTTCACTATTTTTCTCTCTGTGTGATCCAGCACTACCCCATAGCTTGGGTCAACACCATGGTGTTTGACTACAAAGGCCAGCTGAAGACCGGAGACATCATCCTGCACTGCTGGTCTTCCTTTCCTGGTATACAAATGCACAAACCAAGGAAACTGAAAAAGAAGGAAGAGTTATTACATCATCATTACATCAACACTCTATGCTCTGCTTGGTGCCAAGTCTATTGAGGCCTATGGAAGATACATGATCAAGCACACTAAAACCAGCATATCAATGTCGTATGACATTTGATGAAGAAATTCCCCAACCAAATGTACAAGCACACTTCAGATTATAATATAGTGGCTGATTTTTCTAAATGTGCACATTCATTGGTCCTCAAATACTGCCAAAGCCATCCACGATTATAGGTACACTTTACAGGGCCTGTGATAGGTTAAATAAAAATGCTTACCATGCAAAACTGTTGAAAGTGTCCCTTAAAAATATTGAGGTTAGGATAAATAAGCGTTAACAAAATCTGTATTAATCCTTCTCGAAACCTTTTATTTTGATTTGGAGGCTGCTTAACCTTGATTGACATGGCTAATAGTGGCTAATGATACAGGAATATCATTTATTCCAAACATTCACAAACCTCCTCTGATTAGTAATTGTGCATAGGCATTGTAGTAGGCTATGAACTAACCCTTAGTTATAAAACAACAGGAATACTGTATATTTTGTGGCTATCAGAAACTTTTGTAAACTTGTAACAACAAACTTGATGGCTGGTACCCCTCTTGTGGTTAATATACCTGTCTACTGTATCTTCCTATCTGCTATAGGAAGGGTATTATCACAGTTTAGTTAACTTGTATGCACATACATAAGAAGCTCCAGTCTGTTGTAAATCTAGCATATGCATACAAATAATTTATTGAATTAACATACAAATCAAACGAAATGTTGCTTGAAAACACAATCTGCACCACAGAATTCCAACATTCCCACTGATTAGCTGCAGGTTCTCCACAGATTTTAAACAAATGCTGCTTGTAAAACTTGAAATGTTATGAAGCACCTTACCAGTTATTCATTCATGTATTTGTTTGTGTGTATGTGTTGAAGTGGAGATGAATGGTTAATGGTTTCCCAAATTAATTTGTGCTCCTACATTTTGTGTTGTTTGACTGTACCAACAAATGTTCACACTTTGTTTTGAATGGTTGGTGATGAAAAAAAAAATTAAATTTAAAGGGTCTACAAAAAATATACTCGATATTTTTTTCTTCCCTGCTTGTTGTAATATTAGGTTGATTTAGTATACGGTGTGCTTATTTTGCTCAAAAACAACCTTTGTTATCTTAAATAAATATTGCCTATCAAACACCACAAGCAAAAAATATCACTCTGGGTCACCCTGGAAAACTGTGAAAAAATAAAAAAATCTGCAGATTCCGTATGAGCCTGATAGCAACACACTGAAATGCTTATTAGGTCATTAAGATAGATTAATAACCTGTGTTATTAATCAAGAGCAGAGTGATGACAGGGTGGTTTGCCCATTCACTACAATGTTAACTGTGCAGAGAGCTTTCAAATGTGGCACTGGTGATGTAATGACCTTCCCTCTGTTTCATTTTCCTTGGCACAAACACTGTCTTGCTTACTTAATATCTACTAATGCAGTGAAACAAGGGCTAAATGAGCTCCTTCTGCGGTGATGCCATAAATGCAGTTATTTCATCTGTGTCCTTGTGCGTCTTATCCAGATGAACTTGAAGAGATGCTGAACCCCATAGGAACCGTTCAGACCAACCCATACACTGAGAACGCTACAGCACTGCACATCCACTTCCCAGAGTACTCGTCACACTCCATCATCTTCCCTCCCTTCGACAAGGTCAGACAGCTGTCAGTCCTTATACTCAGTCTCACTCACAGAAACATACCTGTGTGGCAGCATTATGATATACCAATAAGCTTAAATCTGTAACACAAATGGTCAAATCATTTCGGCAGTCATGCACACAAACAAGGCTGCCATGATTGTATCATACTTAGACAAAATCTCAACTTAGACTACTGGATGAGACCTGTCGCCTTTTTTAAAGCCTCGACTGCATTTGAATTTGTCGTTGCCCTGGCTTAGAGCTCTTCATAATGGTACCAAGTGATTATGATGAAGTGGCGGCTGTTAGCACGACAGTATCAGGACATGCTCGGCCTGCCTAATGCACTGTATCAGTGGTGTGTGTGTGTGTTCATTCATACGGTGCTCATATACTTTTTTTTGCAGATACTGGAAAAAGCTGCAGAGATCGCCAGAGCAAATGACTGTGTCCCCATGGTAAGTTGATGTACAGTGGGAGATGAGAATGTGCCTGAGTACTGGTGTGCATTCAGAATACACACAAGGGTAAAGCAGATGAAAATAAAGTGACATATTTGTTTCAAGCGGGCCTGTAACGAATAGGCGTTCTGCATCATTTTGTCTCGCACACACTCTCAGCAGACACGCACACACTACAAGTACTGCTAGTTTCCTTGGAAACCCATTGTTATCACTTTGGCAGGGTGTAACGGCAGAAATATTTCAATCCCCTTCAAAACTAGAGACTCTAATCAGATTACTTCTATGTTTTCCTGTCTCACCGCCCCTCAACTAAAACCCCACTCATGGGTGTGTTGCAGCCAGTTGCGTAATCCTGTGTTATGTAGAGGGCATGCCTGAACACACCTTTAACATGAGGTGTGTGTGTGTGTGTGTGTGTGTGAAACTATGGATTAGCACCTCCTACGCTACAACTTAGTGTTTATTTTTTATTGTATTAGGATTTGTTTCAATCAGTTTACAAATCCACACAGTTCCTCAGACATTAGTCCTCTGTAATCAAGGTTTTAGCATGTGATTACTCAGTTTACATTTATATTGGCTGTTTAAAGCACATACCTCCCTTTTAATTACTTGTTTTAAACAGAGACAATTAAGTGTTGGTCTTTGGTATGTGGATCGTAATAAACTGGATTCAAGGTAGGTTATGAGAACCTGCTAGATACTTTGATACACTCCTGCCATCTTGTGTTTTTTTTTAGTCACTGCTGCTCCTCATCCTCATCCTCGCATCTCTTTTCACATCTGGACTCCCCTTTCAATTCATCCTCTCATCCTTTCTCTCCTCTACGTCTTCTCAAACTTGCCAAACCCAACCAACCACTCTGCCTTCCTCATCGTTTCTCTCAGGGTCGTGGGGGTAAGAAGTTCCACATAGAGCTGAAGGAGATCATGGAGCGTGATGCCCTCTCTCAGCTGTGTGAAAATGAGAAGGATTTGATCTGGACACTACGCTACGACTGTAGAGAGAACTTCCCTCAGTCGCTTCCCAAGCTGCTACTCTCCGTCAAGTGGAGCAAACATGAGGACATGGCCCAGGTTAGCTAGCACATCCACTGTCTATGCATTTCAAAAGCACAAAATCAGTTCTTTTCGATCTACAATTTGCTGACACTATAGATTAATGAAAGTAAAAGTAGTTTCACAGTTTTTTAACATTGTTACAAACTAAAAAAAAGCACATTTGTTCACAGCTGTGTACTTCAGATGTGACATTATCTGTATGAGGACAGTGCTTGTGAGATCTATAGTATTTTTTGAATCTTTAGAAAATACTTAAGTCATGCTACATGTTTTCACAGGTAAAATGCTTCCTGTACATAATTCCTCCATTTCACTTTTGGCAAATATGATGGTATTATTATTTTGGTCAATATTAACATAATAGTTATGTTTGAGAACAAATCAGCTTTGTTCTTGGGTGTAGTGCTGCCAGAACAACGCTCCACCACATATTGTGGGAGACACAGAACACAAGTTTTGCAGCGAAATGCGTCTTTTTCTAGTTATTTTGATGTGAAGCACAGTCACAGTCACAGCAGAGACAGTGTGAGCGTTATGTGGATTGGCTGCTAAATCAGCCTTAGAATGAAAAATATTTGAAATATTATTTTAAGTCAAAATGTATTTTCTTCACATGAGATGAATATGCCCTCTGAAAGCTCAATGCAACTAAACCAAATTCTGAATGTGTGTTTGTGTTACTTATGGAGAGACACTGCTGTTACCTGCAGCCAGCACTGTTTGAGAAGCAGAGACTGTCAATCACAGCATTCATGAAACAAAAACCTGTCAGTTTACTCTGCAGCAAGGCTTCAGAGCACAATAGTGGGCAATCTGAAGTGTTAATTTCCCACCTAAACAAATTAAATGTATTTACAGAAAACAAAATCATGATTACAGTTGTTGTTAATGTAAGATTAACTGTGCAGCCATGTGGGTGTGATCACAAGCTAACCAAACCTTTATAATAAATGTTATATATTCACTAAGCTACACAAGGACTCCATACTACATGTATCTAACTCTGATGAAACATCTGTGTTTGTGTTTGTGTGTTTCAGCTCCAGGCGCTGCTTCAGATCTGGCCCAAGCTGTCTCCCAGAGATGCTCTTGAGCTTCTGGACTTCAACTACCCTGACCAGTATGTCAGAGAATATGCTGTGGGCTGTCTGCGTGATATGAGGTAAACATATGTATCCACCCACACATACAGTTTCATATAGTACAGTGATCTCTGTTTTTTCTTTGTCTCATATTTAAGCCTCTACATTCATATCATCATCCAGTGCAGTCCAGCACACTTTGTTATATTCCCTCTGCTCCTGTGTCTTGTTTCATTATAAATGACTATGACTGGGATGCACCAACAAAGATTAATTTAATCTAAAATTAGCTCTAAACTAGGTTTAAAATGAGTAAATCCAGATTTAAAATTAAGCAGAATTCTACTGCATGATTAAGAACTAATTTCAGTTTAGCAAATCCAAATTTACTGTGAGAGTTAAATCAATGGCAATGCTTCCTTATCCAAATTAAAATAAGAAAAACATTCGGTTTGCTACTAACAAATATTTTCATAGTCAATTAATCGATCAGTTATTTTCTCGATTAATAGTTGTTTGTAAAATGTCAGACAATGGTGAAAAATGTCAATCAGTGTTTCCCAAAGATTAAGATGGCATCCTCCAATGTCTTGATTTACTTACAAGCCAAACAAATTCAGCTTACTGCCATAGAGGAGTAAAGAAACAGAAAAATATTGACATTTAAAAAGCTGAAGTCTGAGAATTTTGACTATTCCTCTTAAAAAATGTACTCAAGCCGATTAATCAGTTATCAAAATAGTTGACTATTAATTTAACAAATTTAATCTGAGGGTTTGAGTAAAAACTAGACTGAAATTTAAAGAAAAGTTTAAATTTAATTGTTTTTAAGCTAGTTTAAAATTTTTGTGCAGCAATTTAAAGTTGACTGTGATTTAATTAGCTATCAGTTGAAAGTGCTGTGTGTTGTCTCTTTTTCTAAAGCAAGAAACAGGCCCACAATCATTTGAAATCCGACTCAAATTTAAAAATAAAAGAAGGGTAAAAGCTAGAAAGCATCCTTTCAGAGGACCTTCTCTCATGCCTCTCTCTCTCTGTTTCTTGCTTGTCTTTACTCTCACCAGCAATGAAGAGCTATCGCAGTACTTGCTACAGTTGGTGCAGGTGTTGCGTTATGAGCCCTACTATGACTGCGCCCTCACCCACTTCCTGCTGGAGCGTGCTCAGCGGAACCGCAAGATAGGACACTTCCTCTTCTGGCACCTTCGGTGTGTACAGACACAAGTGTCTGTGTGTACATATGCACGTGTGTTGCATGTTGGAAAGAAAGGGAAAGAAATGCTGTTGAAAGCGGTTTGAGTCGTGAGAGGTTTCTCCTCTGACTGTGGCTGCTCTGCTGCCCTCTACAGGTCAGAGATCCACATGCCAGCTGTTTCAGTCCAGTTTGCCCTCATCCTGGAAGCCTACTGTAGAGGCTGCATCCCTCATATTGAGGTTCTAAAGAAACAGGTAAACACACATACACACAAAATCTCTTCTTTTATTTCTTGTCTCGTGCACACATGTTCTCATAGTTTGTTTGTTTGTTTTTAGTTTTTGCCACTAGAGATTTAGTCCCCCCTTCCTCAGTTCCACAGCTTTACTTCAGATTTTTACTTTACTAGGCCTTCCTCAAGATCCAGGACAGCTGTAGGCTATTGTTGACCCTGGCAGGACTAGCTTTATGGTATTTTTAGCCCATCACAGCGACAACAGCGTCACACTCCTGCCCTCTAACCTTTGCCCTCTACAGCATTGATTCTGACAGTCACTCCTGTGGACGCTTCCTCCTACTTCCTCATCAGCACAGTCGTTTATCTGGACACTTTCCTGTTTGGGAGAGCATGCACTCTGGCTGAGAATCACAATGCTGACATAGTCTGTTTAAGGGGAATGAGTAATAGGGATTCCTGATGCCCAATTAAATACAATAGACTTCAGCCATTGCAAACATTGTGGAACATAGTTCACTACACGGCAAAGCCAGCTGTCTCAAAGAAAGTTGTGTGATGTACTTACCAATAGTCACTGTAATACCTACATTAGATTGCTGTCAGCACGCTGAGTGAAGCGTGAAGCAGAAAGGGAGCACCAGCACAGAAGCTAAGCAATGAACTGCTGTGGCAAGAGTCAGCAACAAAACATATTTTAGCCCCTTAAAAAAGGCCCACCTAAAAAATCAGTCTCAGTTTACATAGTGTACGTTGTATTTAGAATATTTTTTGCAATCTGTTAGTTTGTTTGTGTTATCGTATGTCTTTGGTATTTTAAAATGTTAGTTCAGATTCATCCAAGTCAGATCAAACCAGTGGTAGATCAGCAAATCCTATGTTCTGTGAGGTAAAATTAGCGATTTCGCATATGGACTTTGGTTGGTTTGGAGAGAGTGATATTTGGTTTATATATGACGTTTTCCCATCAATTTAAGCTTTAAATTTATATAATAAGCTTTATTTAGAATATTTTCACCGCTTTACTTTGCTGTCTGACGGTTTGACACCTCTAATCTCTACTAGGGATGATTCATAGGGGTTTATTGGCTCGTTTCAGTCAAATTCAGAAAAAATATTCTGACAACATCTACAGCTGTTCTGTGAAATGTTCCATTTTTTGACTGAACCAGGTGGAAGCCCTGAGTAAGTTAAAGTCGGTGAACGAACTCATTAAGCTGGGGACCATCAAGAATGCTCGGAGTAAGACCAAGGAGGCAATGTTGACCAAGGAGGCCATGATGACTTGTCTGAGGCAGAGCGGCTACTCAGAGACTCTGTCAGACCTACACTCGCCGCTAAACCCCAACGTCCTGCTGTCTGGCATCAAGTAAGGCAGCGCTATTCTGATCACAGGTCTCACTTTTTCTCCTCTGTTTCACAATGCCTCATTCCCTGTTTCTGTCTTTCTTGTTCTTCTGTCAGTGTGGAGAAGTGTCGGTACATGGACTCTAAGATGAAGCCGCTCTGGATTGTTTACAACAACAAGCTGCTGGGGGAGACACCCTGGGTATCATCTTCAAGAACGGAGACGGTAGGAGGAATCAGAGAAGAGGGAGGGAGGTTTGGGCAGAAAGACAAAAACATGGTGGGAGGGAGAAGAAGTAGGGTCACTGCAAGGTCATGTGGTTCAATTCTAACATATTCATGGAAGGTAAGGCAATAGTTTGGAGAAATATATTTAATCATGGTGTTTGGTTTGTAAATAATATTGTGCATGACAGAGGGAAGCTTGTGAGTTATAATCCATTCATTTAAACATTTTGATCTCTGCTTTAAGACGAGATTGGAAACAGTGAGAAAGCCAAACTATTACAAGATGGTTAAAAAGGAAAGATAAAAGATTTTTTTTACAAGTTCTATTTAACCTCTAGAGTTATTCCATATAGTCCTTAATAAATAAATGGGAGGATACTTTTTATTGGCTTTTTAAACACTTGCTCACATGGTATTGGTCAGTTCCCCCCAAAATCAAAACTACATATTTTTCCTCTTGCCTGTTATGTCAGAGAAGAGATCTCTGCCTTCTCTCGAGTGTAATAGGACTGAAATGGCATCTGGCTTGTGATGCTCAGAGAACCAAAAAAATACATTTGACAAACTCAAGAGCAAAGTCCTTGTCCAGAAAACATGACTTTGTTGTGACCAGATTCAAGTAGGAACTATTTTCATTCGACAGTAGAATCTACTGGAACTGCTTCTTTCTACTAGAAAGAAAATAGCTCCTTCATGAAACTGCTCACAACAAGATCTGGGGATTTTCTTACGTAACAGGTCATGATTTCTGGAAAGATACATTGACATTTAGTTTTTCAAATGTATTTTTTGGCACTTTGAGCATCACAAGCCAAGTGCCATTTAGTCTGATTATATTGGAGAGAACACAGAAATCTCTGCAGCCAATATCTCCAACACTCAGCAACTCACACCAAAGTAATATCGATGGATAAATCAAGCTAGAGGAAAATGATGACCTTAAAAAACACAGGGAAAGATGAGGTTTTCTTGAAGCAGAATGATGGTAAGAAATTTAAAAGACATCAGTGTTCAATATATCTGTTATGTCTGCTTCTCTTTGTGTGATGTATTTGCTTTGATGACATGTTGTGTGTTTGTGTTTATTTGGATGTTTAAGTATAAGCCTGTTTGTGTTTATTGTTTGGTCTGACCTCTGGTGAGATACGGTACAGTTTCTTTTGAAAATAATAAAACTTTCCTCTTTTCTTCCTTTGCTTTCTCTCTTTTCCTAGACCTAAGACAAGACATGTTGACCCTCCAGATTCTGAGATTAATGGATCTGCTATGGAAAGAGGCCAATTTGGACCTCAGGTGAGTTTTTCTGTGCTTACATTTGTGTGCATGTGTGTGTGTGTTTATGTGTGTGAAACGGAGTGACTTTGTCGAGCTTGTTTGTTCCTGCTCTCTGTAGGGAAGGGGAAGCTCTGGTGGGGTGCAGCAGAGGAGGGGAGACACTAAATTACCCCATGCTAGTTTGACCTCCAACCCTCTTACACCCTGCACATACACACACACACCCTACACACACCTACACACACACAGAATATCTGCATTACATCCTAATCAAATCCACACTTTCGCACTTTGACAAACCCTTTCTCTCCCTTCGTCATACACTGACACATCTGGAGCTGAGCAGTGGAGGGGTTTGTTTTGACAGTTGAGCTTGAGGACGGTGCTTCAGATTACAGGGACACGGGTTCAGAGTTCGGACAGAGTGACGGGACGTTGTGAATGAAGGGAGGGACAATGTAATGAAACCACTATGATGTAGATGGAGTTTTGTTCTGTGATTTCTTGCTGATGTATTTTACCGCTCCGACCCTTACTTGTCGGCTGTCTGTTGTGGTTTTTCTGATTTATTTAAACTCAGCACCCATCACGTTGAGTAAGAAATGACTTGAAGACATTTGGTCTCCATTGAAACTCTGTCAAATTGCAACTGAAGTCTAGAGATTGAGTCTGCTTTAAGCTTTGGGTCATGGCTGTCTGATATACTGTAAGACCTTGGGGGCGCTACGTCAGTAAATTGTCACAAAAGGAAGTATTCTTAGGAGGACATGTCCTTCTGCATCCTGCAAAATGAAGACATACTGCCATCTTGTGGAAATAAAGAAGAAGTTAAAGGGAATGGAGAAGAAAGTGTATCATCATCTGTCCGGTCTGCGTGCCATCACATAATCACCATATGTTCTTCAGCGTATGCTCCCATCTGTCCTGTTTCATCTCAGTGTAAACAGTATGATACTAAATACTGTCTGAAAGAGTGTATTGCACCCAGGGGAGTGCTGTATGAATGGACTTCCAAAAAACACTGCCTAATATCTTAATCTCATAAATTCAGAACAGTGGAACTGGATCTACTGCAAACAAAGCAACATCACACTGCCTGTTCAAATGACCCAAATCAGATTTTCCGCTCCATGTTGCAGAGACTTTTGGATTTGTTTTTGGTCATGTTTTTGAGAACATTTTTTTATTTCTATGTTGAAATAAGTATGACAAAAATGTATACGTCTGTAGGGCTTTACCCAACTATTTTGCTAGTCCAATCAGATTTGGCTTTTCAGTATGAATATTATATCTTCCTTTTTTGCCATATAGGCTGTCAAGCAGCGCTTTATTGAACTGCCAGATTTTTGTATGGGGTTCAGCAGGAAGTTCGGGGTGACACCAACATTCAGGTGACATAGTAAATCAAGCCAGTCATATTAACAGTGGATCATAAATGTGCATTTTTTACAAACACCAGATGTCAAACAAAAGCCAGAGACAAAGGCTGCTTTTACACTGTTAAACTTTCTGCAACTTTAGTTGGTTGAAACTTTTGTACTGAAGTCAGAAGATGGCAACAAAGAGCAAATTTTGTAGATACTTTCATTGAATTAAAGGGCAAATGCATGAGACTTTGATTATTTTTTAATTGCTTTGTAACTGTCAACTTGCATGGAAATTATGTTTCATGCAGTTGGCAACCTGCAAATAGTTGCATGAAAGTATCACTGTGTAAAGCCAGACTAATGTTATATTGTATTAAGTTGGAAGACATCTTCACTAAGCAGACAGGACAACTCGATGGAAAGATTTTAGCAGTGTGAAAGCAAGGAGCGCTCGCTCTGCAGCTACTTCTGGTGACCGAGATGTCACCAAAAGTACACTGCATACTGACAAAAAAAAGACCACTCCACTTGAAGAATCTCAGTCAAGGGGTCCCCAACTGATGACTGAAATCTTTGACTTTCAGGGGGGCAGTTCTCCATGTTTGTGAAATATGCATATTTTCCATATGATCCTCTGGGAAACACGAACAGTAGTAATTATGTTAATAAGTGTGAATGTAGAAAAAAGGCTTGATGAAGGGATTATGTGTTCTGCATGTATCAATAGGGGTTGTGGTGTATATTTTTTTTAGGTCTACTCCAGATGTGTTCACAATTTCTGATTTATACCATTAACTCATTTCTTTTCTTTCTCTACACATCATGCAGAATCGTACCATACGGTTGTTTAGCGACAGGTGACCGGGCAGGGCTGATCGAGGTAGTCTCCTCAGCAGACACAATTGCTAACATCCAGCTGACCAGCAGCAACGTGGCAGCAGCTGCTGCCTTCAACAAGGATGCTTTGCTGAACTGGCTCAAAGAGAGGAACTCTGGGTAAGATGCTGCCTGTTGATTAAATGAATTGTACAGTAACAGGTGGCAGTGACCACTGAGAATCCACAATGTGTCCTGTGTATTTTTGTATCGACAGTGATGCTCTTGATCGAGCCATCGAGGAGTTCACTCTGTCATGTGCAGGCTACTGTGTAGCCACCTACGTCCTGGGCATTGGAGACCGCCACAGTGACAATATCATGGTCCGCAGCACCGGACAGGTAGGACAGACTGTTTTATCTGTATAAATTATTCACTCTCTCTTTGTGTTTTCCTGGTTCTGTGGTGCTCACTGATCGACCTTCATCTCTCAGCTCTTCCACATAGACTTCGGCCACATTCTGGGCAACTTCAAGTCCAAGTTTGGCATCAAGAGGGAGCGTGTACCATTCATCCTCACACACGACTTCATCCACGTCATACAGCAGGGCAAGACGGGATACACCGAAAAGTTTGGCAGGTTTGTTCCATTTAGTTTATCCTTTTATCTTCAGACCAGTGTCAATTTTGATGACAGTTTGACTTAGTTTTAGTCATAGTCTTTTGACTAAAATGCCATTTTGTTTAAGTCCTATTTTAGTCATAGTAATTGTTTGTTTTGGTCTGTTTCATTTTAGTGGTCTAAATATCATGAGATTTTAGTTGACTAAAATACAGGTTTAGTTAAAGTATTATGCATTATTTAAATGTTCCTCTAGAATTTCCAAGCTTATAATCCTGGAAGAAACATCTAACCTGTTATAGAGATTAAAATTAACGATACTACATTTCTTCAAACATGCATTCTTCGGGGCGCCCCTATAGCTCAGTTGGTAGGGTGTGTGCCCCATGTACTGAGGCTGTCAGTCCTCTGCAGTGGCTGAAGGTTTGACTCATTTGCTGCATGTCATCCCCTCTCTCTTTACCCCCTTCCTGTCATGTCTTCAGCTGTCCTATTGGAATAAAGGCAAAAAGCCCAAAAAATAATCTTTAAAAAAAACAACCAAAAAAAAACATGCATTCTTCTTTTTGTTACACATTTGATTCAATTTGTTTCAGTTTGTTTCAGTTTGAGAACAGTGAAACTTAACACGTATATAGTATTATCCAGTTGTGTGCATCTAGCTTCCATACCGCACAAACAAAAAGATTTGATCTCTTCCCAACTCGTCCCCCCAACATTTTTGTCTCATTTTTTTATCTGTCAAAAGCGTCAGTAGTTTTTGTTTGCACAATTAGTTGTGGGATAAAAGAGGATAAATATGAAATGATGGTCAAGAGGATAGTTTGTTAGTTTAAGTTTGTCAGTGCAGTACCCTCTTTCACCAGCAGCCGGCAGTAGAAGCTAAGGCACTGATGAGCATGAGGTTTCACAGAGGACCAGTGTTTTCTCTAACAGTCCAGTCTAAATCTTCTTTCACTCCTGTGGTTCGGTGCATTCGGTCCAGACCAAGACAGAAAAATGATACCTTGTTGCATTGTAGTTCTGCTCCTGTTTCTGTTCATTCTGACTTTTTAAAAACAAACCAAGAGGAGTAAACATGAAGTTGTACACACTGACAAGTAACTTGTTGATTGGACAGTTTTATTGATTGTCAGCTTGCATCTTCAGGACCCACATGTGGAAATCAAATTCCACTGACTGATAGAACTTCTGATGTGTGTATGTGTGTTCTTTGGTGTCACAAAGAGCTCACAAAGCAACAAGTCATTTGAGTGCAAATCGACTGCATGATATGAATAATAACAGGTAGAGACAGGACGATAAGGAGGCGTCTTGTACAGTAATGAATCAGGGCTTATTATGGAACTTTCTCACACTTTTAACAGACCTGATGAAGTGATTGAGTACACAGAACAGGATACAAGCACAGCAGTTTTAACAGCTTTTGACCTATGAATCAGGGAAAGTACACACACACACACAGAGTACTTGAGAAAACAAAAACTGCCCCGGTAGAGTAAATTCTCTCTGGATCCATAAATTAAATCCACTGTTGCATTTTTTTTCTACACTAGGCAGATCATTTAAAACAACCCTGTGAATGCTGACTGATGCCCATGAGAAAATGTATAAAGTGAAATTAAAAATATATTCTGATCTCAGCCTTAATACATTTGTAAGTACTTATTATTTTCAGTTATAAATGACTAAGCTCAATTATATCAGTTCGTGATCACAAATCTAAAAATATACAAACTTCAACAACATGTGTCTGTTGGAAGAAGATGGAAAGAGGTGCATGTTGGTTTGGCACGCATAGGCTTCATGAAGCCACACTGCAACCATTGTTTACCAAGTAGATATCAGTGATATAACAAGAAGACGAGTCATTTTGTGAAAGTGGAAATACCCGTGTGTTAGAACTCTTTTTACTCTGACCTACATTCTTAATTGTACTGCAGGAGGGTAAACATGTGGAGACAAGTCTGTGTAACATCAACTGCCTCTGTAGCCAAAGTTACTACTACTTGAAACAATCCAAATAAACACATAATTCTCTCATGTGCTATAAAGAAGCAGAGATCCATTGTGAAACAACTGACCTCTTGTGTTTTCAAGCATCTTATTAACCTGTTAGCCAGTGTATTGTCAGCATTGCCCAAGCCATGTTACGCAGAGCTTGGGAAGGCTGAGCAGCCTGTGGCTATCAGAAGTCATCATTAATGGTGTGATGGGACCCAAGTCTTTGCATGTGTAATTGCACTGACTGAATGGCTGTATGTGTAAATCTGAATGTTAAACTGCCTACTTATCCACCAGCCACACTTCACTGCTTTGTGGTGTCAGTGATATATCCTTCCAGACACGTGAGCATGGGCCAGAAGATGATAATGATCTAGCGTCAAAAATCTTCATACCCACTACAGCTGTGGAGCATTGCTGCGTCAGTTGTGGTATGTGTGGGTTCAAGAAAGAACATTGTGCACCAGATCTGAAGGACGACATGTAAACAATTTTGTGAAAGGGGAAATAAGCTGGTAGAAACTTGCCCTCTATATGATGACTTAGACAGGAGCAATAAAACTGTCGTGATATGCACTGGCACTTCATCAGCAGCAATCAGACAGTAAGTCAATAAAATGTTCAATAGTTTCAAGGAAATGTATTAAATGCAAACTGCCATGAAAGCACATAATCAATGTGCCCTGCCTCAAAAACTGCTTAACTTATCACTCAGTAATGGTGCATGCTGCAAGTGACACACAGCCAATCATTCAAGAGGTGTGTAGTCTGGTTGCACCATTGTCATGTGACACAACAACAGAAACAGAGGGGAGTGAGCAGAAACCAAAATTAACTCCATCCATCATCCACATGCTGGTAAAATATGCAAATCACTGGTAGATTCGTTTCACTCACCAGCCCAAAATCAGCAGTAATGCATTGAGTGGTTGGTAAAATTTGAACATTCACTAGACATGTGGCCTTATGTTAATTTTGGACCCTGGGGGTGAGAAAATGAGTGCGGACAAAGAGTAAATTAATAAAAAAGGACAGGTCATCTCACCAGTATGACAGTATTCTGGTGTTTTTAAGTCTATTACCTTTGTGCCCTGATAAATAAAGCTAAAGCTACATTGAAAGTAAGGCAGTGAAATTTTAAATAATGGATATAACCTTTTTTCTCCCGGTGTTTATAAAAATAGGTAATTAAAAATGATCAATAATTATTGATATCAACTGAAATAAAGCATTTTATCATTTTATGTGTAGGATTTAGTGGCATGTAGCTGTGAACTTGCAGATTGCAAATATCTCATCGGGCTATCCTGGTCCAAGTGTGTTGGAGACACTACAGTGGCTGTGAAAAACGGGACAGGCTGTATCAGTGTCAGTGTTTTTGTCCGTTCTGAGCTACTGTAGGAACATGGCAGTGCAACATGGCAGACTCCATTGAAAAGGACCCACACCCTCTGTAGATAAAAACATCTCATTTTAAGGAGACAAAAACACAATGATTCTTATTTAGAGGGAATTATCCACTGATGAAAACATACTTATGAGTATTATAGTAAACCGCCATATTTTTTATACACTGGACCTTTAAGATGCACTGGAGGTTTAATATAAACTTCAGCAACTGAGCTGTGGAAAAGAATGTACATACTGTGATAGTTTAGGTTTAGTAGCTGCTTGCAAGAAAAAGATCAGGTCTTGAGTAATCAGCTCTCTGAAACCACATCATTTACTGACACAAAGTCAGACTGCAGTGAGTCACTGCATGATTGGCCTAAAACATGAGGGAAGAGTTGGTAACCTGTTGAGGGAAACCTCAGCCATAGTTCTGCGGATTACAGCTGTCACAATCCCAGAATTTTCTTCGATACAGTTTTAGTATTAAAAAAACAAATACATGATGCATGATGACGTCTTTCGATACCACAGGAATGTTTCATGAAAGAAATTATAAAAGATTAAACAGAAACAGATTAATCAACAGTGAAAATGATTGTCAGTTGCAGCCCTAATTTACAACCTGTACACAGAGCTGTTACAGAAAAAGTCAGTGAACACTCTTTCTTTTTGTTATAAGCCAAATTTAAGGCTGAACAATTAAGACTGAACTGAACTGAGCTCTTGAATGAGCACTGCAACCTTTTTTTTTAAACATATGGTATCAAAAAAGTAAAGAATTATTGACACTTTTGACCATCTTTTTAAACAAAACGGGTCGTAAAGAACAGGGGCTACAGTCCTACTGATGTGCTTTACCTCATGTGGATGCCTCAACCAAAGACTTACTTTTTCTTATCTGTTAACTTTGAGTTCGGGTGTCACATTTTAAATTCTTAAATCAAAAATCAATCAAAATCAGGATCAGTGTAGGGCATGTCTCCAAAGATGAAACAAAACAAAACACTTCAAACATGACCTGTGACCTGCAGCTGCACTTTTCTATCTTTTTAAAGAAGAAATTGAACAGAGCATAAAAAACACTGATCTATTTATCTTCACAAATCAAGACATAGTGTAACAGTGGTATATTTTTAAATTGCATTGAATCAATCGAATTCTGACCTTAAAATCAAAAGTCAAATTTGAATTGCAGAATTGTGACACCCCTAACTTTGAAAGACAGCGGTGGCAATCACATGGGTGTTATAATAACCATATATACAGGAAATTATTTCAAGATGTTTTGACAGTTTTTCTTTTTTTTTTTTTTTTTTTTTGATATTTTTACTTTCCATAAAAGGAAGCATCACAAGAGAACATCATTCCCATCATTATGAAATCAAATACTTGCTTACCCTGTCCTGTATATGTCAGAAATAATGAACTGTGTTGTGTGTGTCTATGTTGGTTTTGTAGTTTCCGTCAGTACTGTGAGGAAGCCTATCTAATCCTGAGGAAGAATGGGAACCTCTTCATCACACTGTTTGCCCTCATGCTGACAGCTGGACTGCCTGAGCTCACCTCTGTCAAAGACATCCAGTACTTAAAGGTATCTCACACACGTGTGTGCACAAACACACATGGAGCACTTTTAATACAAGCAAAATACCCATGTCATGTAATGTGAAAGAAAACTGATATTCAGTGCCTCATGTTGAAATCTACACCTTATCACAGGACATCGTTAGTTTGTTATTGTGCATCTCACCTGCTTCACCCCCTGGCAACTCAATTCTGCAACGAGAAGTTACTTATATCAATGAAGTGTTCTTAAAAGAGATATATAGCTCAATTTGTCAACCACATGTGAGACCAGGTAGACTTGTGAATGTGGCTGCATGTCTACAAGTTAAACTGATGGAGTACTGGAAAGATTAATCGGTAGATTACTCAGTTTGTCTTCTTCTTTTTTGGCATTCTGTCCTTTAATTTTGTTAGCCAACAGTCAAGAAGTGATAATAAATTAGGGAAAAGAGAGAAAGAATAAAGTGCAACAAAGATCCTTGGCCAGACTCACTCAAACTGGTCACATTATACCTGCATGGATGCTCTGAGTCTGAAACTTGCAGGCCACCAGGGAACCCCAGCCTTGCCATTTTAAACCATCATCACTAAGCAGACTCAAACATAGGTGATGTACCTGTCAGACTTTGTTGTCACAGTCCACCTGAACTAAAACATTTGTTTTGCTCGTTGTAACTTGGCTTGTATGTTTGACCTTCACAGTGCATAATATTTGTGTTGGACACTTGAAGTGTGTAGTGTGCTCAACCTAAATCTTAGTTTAACAAGTGTATGCACAAGATGATTTGATGGCTAGTTTGAATCCAGTCATTATTGGTGTCATGATTCTCCAAATCCGCGTTTCATGATTGGATTCGATTGGGTTCGATTTTTGATTTAATCATTGGCATAACTATGACACTTCTTAACCAATCATTGTATTCTTCATCACAAGCAATGATATACTAAGTTGACGCCCCTGTCTTTTATACAACATACATACCAAAACCTCTGTGGAAATGTAGGGTGTGATGGGAAAAATGTCCAGCAGTACCTAGAATTACAGTTATGTATCTTTAACAGTTTACATAACTGTGTTTTCTACAGATCTCAACACATTAACACATTGCTTGGGAGAAACTTCTACTTAATTATACTTTATTATAAGTTAGCTGCAAATATGTAACACATTCTGTGTCCAAACACTTCTCCATCCTTTTGCCCTCAGGACTCTCTGGCTCTGGGTAAAACGGACGACGAGGCGCTGAAGCAGTTCCGGCAGAAGTTTGATGAGGCCCTGAGAGAGAGCTGGACAACCAAAGTCAACTGGATGGCCCACAATGTGGCCAAAGACAACCGCTCCTAGAGCAGCTGACACCCCTCAAAGGGGCAGGGGCCAAGAGGACACAGTGAAAGAGTGTGTGAGTGTGCTGGAGGGGAAAGGCGTGCCAAGGAGATGGGGTGACAGCCACCCTGGTTTAAAGAAGGGAATCTAGCAGAATATCCCAAACACAAGCAGATTCACCCCCATATAAAGTCCACACAGAGTCAACCTACTCTCTGACACCGTTAGTTAGCCTGCACCCGTACTCCTGTAGCCCTCCTCGCCTCGCATTACTCCGACATGGTGCCTCCTGAAAATCCAAATTCATGGTCTTCTGACATTTCTGTGGAATCATGGTGGGGAAAGTCGTTGCAAGTTTTGCACAGGCGCTACAGCTGATGGAGCACACAGCCAAAGGAAGGGAACTGAAGCACCCACTCTGCCCACACTAAAGATGGACTGTCCCCACGGAGCAGACTGACCACAAAACTCATGTTGGAGTTTCGTCAGACGGACTTGAAACTCGGCTTGTATGGACTAGGAAGGGGGACATGGTTTGACCACACCCCTGAACTGTTTCACGTACAGCGGAGATAACAGATGGGTGTGGAGAGGGCGGAATGGAAAGGACAAAAACGTCTGACCCCCATGTCTTAAAACCATGTGCACAACGCCCACAGGAAGTGCATTTTAACTGTTTCGCTCCCGCTGCCTCAAAGTGTGCCTCAAAACTGCGGGAAGATTGTATTTTTTATGAGTTTTCTTTTTCTGTTGCCATTTAAGAGTTTATCATGAGACGTTTATGTGCCAGACTACTTTACTAGTCCACAGAGAAAACTTGTATTAGGGAAATAATGATGAAAGAGAAGGATTGATCAGAGAAAAAAGATGTCCTGAGCCTTTTGGTCCGCTGTTTGAATCTCAGTTCATGTGGACCATTGAACACTGGAATGTTTTCAGAGCAGAGATTATATATATGAGAAATTTCAAATAGTCTTTTAATGAACTAAACACTTTATTTTTTAGTTTATTTTATTTTGAAATGACAATGTGCATTGTTTCTTTCAGTCAAATCAAGAGCATTATTGGACAAAGTGTTATCACCTGTGAGTTATCACTAGTCAACTTGTATTAAAGGGATAGTCTGGATAATTTGATGTGGGGCTGTATGAGGTACTTATTGATAGTGTGTTACCTACAGTAGATGCCGATCGACGCGCCCCAAGTAGAGAAGCAGAGAGGGTGCACCCGTATGGAAGCTAAGCAATGAACTGCCATGGACAGGGTCAGCAACAATAGTGTTTAAGTCACTTAATAAAGGTCTGCCTAGAAACATCAGTGTCGGTTTAAATGTAGGTACCTCTACTGTGGATAAGTACCTCATACAAACCCACATCAAATAATCCACACTGTCACTCCAAAGCCTAAAAGGATGTCTTTCTTTTAAAAGCGCCAACCCGCTCATGCTAGCAGCAACCATGACAAATGAACTCACTGAGGAATAACTGATGCTTTTAATATGTTAGGACCAAAACAAAAAAGCAAAATTTAGTAATTTCATTGTTCATACTGTGTTTTTAATTATCTGTTTCTGAATTGAATGTGAAAATATGTGCCGCTCTCTTTTTAAGTGTATTTGTTTTTGTACGAGCGGGTTTCGGCAGAGTTTTGGGCCTGTGTGGGCGGGGTTTATCAGTAGGGACATTACACTGCGATGCAAAGCTACTTCCTCGTTTTCGACATACGGTGCTCCCCAGCATCTGCATCTGTGTTTGATTTTTTTGTGCAATATCCGAGTATATGAACCATATCCTATTATATAAAACCTTAGGCCCGGGCCTAAGCCTATAATGGTTTTTTTCTGTCGGTTTATGTGTGATGCAGCTGTACATTGCACCACTAGCCTTCAAAAGTCTCAGACACTGGATATTGTCAAATGTACAGGCTTTTATTGTTTTGCTGGTTTTTGTTTTCATAGGAGTTTTATTAAAGTTATTTTCCACCGCGCTGCATTTCCGCCTGTAGTCTGTTTCCTTGTCCTAACTGAGTGTTGTGTGGCTGACTGCACCCACTCAGGGCACCAACATGGGGTTTTTTTAAATCAATTTTGAAACTTTATTCATTCCAGATCAGAAATATTTTCCAACCTTTGTTACCTGCTTAATCTGCAAGAGAGGGTAGGAAAAGATACCGATAAGATAAGATGCCAATACCCTTATATGCACATATTTTTTTCCCACCTAGTTGCGGAGATCTCTTCTGTAGTGGAATTAACATTATTCTGACTAGTCATCATGGACATACCTGGACATATCAACCAGTACTTATGACGTGCTGACATTATCATGCACACTTAAAATAAAGTACCCTCATTTCAAATTAGAGGGAAATTATCTAAATGCATGTGTTCTACTTTCATACATCAAGAGATTTTTAAATTAGCTTAATGTACAGCTATAAATTTTATATTCCCTGCATTAAGGCTGTGATAACATACACAAATGATAAAATCTAGACCCAAGGTAACCTATGATTTTGGTCTCACTGGAGGCAAATCTTGAGATGCCAAAATGAGCATCAATAAATGATGCTGTGTCTCACATACTGACTGTGTCTTCACACTGCCTCTGTTTGCCTCAGTGGCTCAGTTTGGGCATTTTTAATACGTCTAATATCTTTCTAATACATTTCTCTTGTTTTGTAGTTTCACATAACTAAGAAAGGGGTCCTTGCAGCTGAGAACAAAATTGATAACCTGAGTTAGGTGCTGTACACTTTCTCTGAATATATTAGATTTGAGCAAGGGCATAAAATATTGTTCCACATCCTGACACACAGAAACGAAGATGAAAACAGATGCTCACTACCAACTTAAAAAAATCAAATCAGTGCACCGCCATTACTCTCCTAGCAACCAGACCCACTGCTCGGAGTCATTTAAGGAATGCTTTTGGCCTCTCCTCCAGAAAACCCACTGTGGCAAAACAACAATTTTCTACACTTTTCATATTGTCTCAGCTGCTGAAAATTGTGCGGATTATCATTTGAAAACATTAAGTTGTTTTCATTTAGCTCTTTTTGATGGATAGAGACTTAAACTGAATGTAAAGGCTCAGTGGGTCCTGAAAAGGATGACAACCTTAAGTAGTGAAGTCAGATTCTGTCAAATAAAATGAAAAAGTTTTGCATGAAAAAACTTAATTCATTAAAATATTTCAGTTTTATTAGAAAAAATGTAGATAATGTACAAAAAATAAAAGTAATGCAGAAAGTATCATACAGTCAACAAAAATATAAATACAACACTTGTTTTTGCTCCTGTTTTTCATGAGTTGAAGTAAAAGATCTCAGACTTCTTTTGTGAATATAAAAAGGTTTTATTTCTCTCAATTTTATTTGTTAAAATTCTTGTTAGTGAGCAGTCCTCCTTTGCCAAGATTATCCATCCACCTGACAGATATAAGTATAGAGATACTGATTAAAGAGCATGATTCTTACACAGGTGGTGTACTTTGTACTGGTCACAATAAAAGGTCACTCTAAAATGTGCAATTTGTTCTCAAGAAAAGACATTTATTAGGTACTGAACCACGGCTATTTCACATAGGGCTACAGATAGGAGGGCAAAATCATGACTCGCCTTACCCTGCCTCTGATTAGCTCACCCTGACATTCTTATCCTGTCTCTCATGCCTAAACCCATAATCAACCCAACCCCCTAAAAATGGGTATCTGCAGCTCTCTGTGAAATAGCCATAGTTCAATGCCAAATAAATATCCTTTTTGAAGATAAAACTGCACATTTTAAAGTAACCTTTTAATGTGACCTGTGTAAGAACCATGCTGTTTAATCATCATGAAATTGAGAGCAAAAGCAAAATGTTTGTTTATATTTTTGTGTAGATTATATTATTAATCCTGTTGCATTATTGAAGCAGCATTTTAAAGTTAACTGGCCAAAGTGGAGCTAATTCTAACCAGTTTTTATACTGTAAAGTTGTTTGATCTAGAGTGAACGTACTTGTACTACTACCACTGAAAATTAATTGTTGCTTTATTATCTGAGACACTCTTCTTTAGAACGTACTTAGAGGTTTTTCTAATAACAATTAAAAACATTTTTGAAATGGCTCAATTCTATTTAAATTCACCAATAAGCCATGACTGTGTGACAGTGACTCAACATGTACAATGCCTAAACTGCTAAATGGAATTTAACCATCAAGTATTGACAAAATGTCTCCCATGAAAGAGGTCTATTTTTTGCAGTACCTTGATACAGAAATGGATCCTTCAGAATCTGGTACAAGCTTACTTCTCCTGTCTACACAGTGCGCACTGATTTTATTTAGAAGTCCAAATTGTTCTGGTAAATTTAGTTTAGTTTAGTTTAATTTAGTTTGTGGGAAGTTAAGCCTGTGTGTGTGTGTGGGGTGTGTGTGTTTCCACACTTGCATGTGTGTCAGCGTTGCCTCTGGTAACCTCCTACCTCTACACTGGAATTAAAGGAGATAGAGGCGATCATTGCAAATGCCACCCTCCTTATCGTGAAGATCCTTTGTGTGGGGGTTGTTTATCATCTAAAGTGTACAAAAGTGTTTTTATTGTTGTTTGTATGACTCAGAATGAACCATTTCTTTTCACTCTGTGGGGAATGTTAAAGTGTCTACCTTCAGCGATCATCATTTATTGGTTCTCTATTACTTGAAGCCACAATCACTGCTCAGCATGAATCGTCTGCTGTATGTGTGTTGTTGTTCACTGCGGTTACATAATTCACTAACCCAGTTGAAGGAGGCACAGACAGTGGTAGATATAAACAAAGTGATATTAAATGAAAAATAGTTTGAAAATAAGGGATTTATTCAAGGGCAGTACAATAAAGCATAGTTACATGGATACTCAACATCTGAATATGTTTCAGCCAAATCTCCTGTCATCATTTGCATGTCGATGACACAAATTGATGATTTCCTCACCTGATGTTGCCTCCACCCTCGCCCTTTTTCCCCTGACATCACTTATATCAACAGGTGGCTGATGGTTCCTGACTTTGACCTTCATGAATATAAATGATGGCCACATCCAACATCCAACAGGTGTTCAAGGACAGAGCAGTGAACTCGCTGTGCATGTGTGTGTCTTCCAGTGACGCATCCGTGACACTGTTTTCCACTCCTTTAACATTAGCCTACACATATCTGATGCTGGCCTACATTCAGAGGCTTCATACATTACATGCTGGTTTTAAAATGGTCTTTTTACATGAATGAGATCACACCTACACAGTTACAAATAAGGGCAAGCAAATAAACATTGCAAATGATTCTGGAAGTGCATTCAAATGCAACAGTGCATTAGGAGAATAAATCCAGTGGAGCAACGTAACACAGTTCAGTCAATGAATGTAACAGACTTTGAAATACTGGCTTTCTATTTACTTCTGTCATCAGTTTCAGACACCTGACTGACATCTTTCTGAAGGGTCCATCTGTGGAGTTTACTTTATTTCAATCGACCTCCTTATGACAGCCATTTTGACAGGGAATAGTGGTGTAAACACAGGTGTTATCAGTGACACTAATTATTAAAGTTCTGTTACAGTTAGGTCAAACAGACCTTTTACTGGGACGTTAATTAGTATCATTGGTATCCAAGTCATTAGTTAAGTAATGCAGTTTAGCTGCCAGCTTAGATTATATTTTGCATCTTTTATCCTTTTATCACTTCTCCAAGTAATCAGAATCCTTTCTTGTCTTTTTCAACTAAAATCTACACATTCTTACTTTTAGTTGCCCATCCAGGCCTTAAAATATTCCACATCCTTCATACATGATTGGTATTATCGAAGTTTTAAAGCCAGAAATACAGTTTAGCGTGAGCTTTTCAACATCCAGCATGCACACCTGCAATTTCTTTAGTATATTTTGCATCCCTCATCCCTCTACCACTTTTACAAGTATTCGTACTCCTTCGCCTACTTTATACAAATTATAGCCTGCTATTAAGTTTAGCATCAGTTTTGTAATAAACCTTACAAAAATCCACATCTTTCATATATTATTGATATTGTTCAACTTTTAAAGCCAGTAATGCAGTTTAGCATATATTATATACAAAAGTAAGCTATTTAAGGTTGACTAGATTAAAATAGCACACAGTGGTGGAAAGTGACTGAGCAACTGAGTGTACTCCAGCACTGTACTCGAGTACAATTTTGAGGTACTACTATGTACAATTAGAGATAATGTTCTACTTTGCGCCATCCCACATGTACCTCACATCCATAGTTACCAGTTCCTATAACCTTCTCTGACCGTTTCATTGCAAAGGTAAAATGCAACTTTCCTTGATGTGTTGGTATTAACAATGCAATCATCTCATATACAGTCACATGGGGAGTTTTCCTGCATTAGGACTAATTTTACGTTTGATCCCTTAAGTGAATTTACTTCTCTGCATTAAACTCTGTAGGATTTTGAATAATAGACTTTAACTTGAATGTTTTATGGTGCTTTTTCACTCAAAAAGAAACTCTTTGAATGAACTTAATAAGAACTTCCACATGATTGAATGTCTTTCTTTCAGCATTAAGCAATTCTGTTATTCCAACTTAAAGTACTTGGGTTGGGCCAACATAATTTATTTATTTATTGGGGTTGATTCTACTTTTATACTAGGGTTTGGTGTAACTTAATTTAATAGGGCTGGTCCAACTAATTTTTCAATAGTAAAATTACACTATAAATTAAGTTGATCAGACCCAAGTAAATTAACTATAGTAATGACAACAACATTGCTTAATGATGAATGAAATCCAGTTAATTACATGGAAATACTTCACATTTTTAATTACAGTAATTCAAAGTATTCCTTGTGTAAACATTTAAAATGAAAACTTTGGATTACACTTTGAGTTGACTTCTTAGCTCTAGCTAAGCTTGTAGCTTAGCTTCAAGTTTTCTCGCCTTTTCAAAGTTCACACCCTGCTTCTTAAGGGTGGAAACATAACACTAGACAAACAAGATATGTTGCCAAAAAATTGTATTTCCCAAAATAGATAATGAGAAAAATGTTTTAAACTGACAGTTGCTTGCAAACAATCAAAAAAGATTTAAAAAAGAAAAAAAATAGCTTGTTTCACATTTTTATGACTGAATAGCACACTGAATACTTCTTCCACCAATGAACTTTTTGACAGTTCACAAGCAAATCTCTCACTATTTCATAAAACTATTACATGAAGATATTATGTTCACATATAAATATGCTTGTGGTGGCAAGAATTTAGTTTCTGGATCTAGGTTTGTTAATTTTTTTCTATTTTTTATTTTTTTTTCTCTGTTTTACTCTTGTTTACTTGCCATTCAGCCAATGCAAAGGTGTTTAACTAGTTTGGTCCTGTCTGCTCAAAGGCGCTGAATCTGAATCCCACCCGACCCTGGCCTCTCATCTCTGACACTTCAGAAGAGGGAAATACAAGTGTATGATCCTGTGACTTCCCTCACTCTTCAGTTTTCTGAGCTCCATGGTGCAGAACATCAGAAAAATTCAGCTTAATGCGTACACAGTAACATATGTGGTGATATATACTGCACATTTTAAATGTAGAGGATATCTGGTTAGATAATCATGATAGTCATGACCGCCAGTCAAAGCTCCTGGGATTTACACATAAAGCCACCCACATCATGACTCACTCGATTAGGGATTTCCACCCACCTGTAGGATCTCCCAGTCTCTGCTGTCGCCACCAGTTAATGAAGTGTGTATGTGTGTGTGTGAAAAAGAAAGGGTGTTTATGGGAGTGATCCATGAATAAGTCTCATTTTACTGTGTGTGTGATGAGGACTTCAATCTCTCTCCCTACAGCTACATCCACAACTGAACACAGCGAGTTTGCACCTCTTCCTTGGGGGCCGTCACTAGGCTTCCTGGGAAATGTTGAGAAAACATAAAGCAAACATGCCAAGCAGAGAACCACACACAGTATAAGGCTCTCAGTGTGATATCATACAAGCCGGTTTGGAGAGGGCGGTTGTGAGAGACTTGGTTCTCACATGTTCTGATGAGTGGACACTGAGCATCGTGAGGCAGACTGTGGAGTGTGATGTTAATTACAGCACCACCTCAGTGTGGGTGTATGGCTGCCACTTGAAACTGGCACTCAGAGAGCCCGGGTCCAGATTTCTGCACCGAGCTATTCTATGGAGCCTCTTGGCTTGAAAAAGGAAAACATGGTGTTGTGGCTACCATGCCAACATGTGAAAAGAAAACAATGTGCGCTCTCCAGCTTCAGCCACTCATGACAAACAGGGATGAGCTAGCCTGACACAGGCCCATTCCTCACAACAGGCTGATGACAAAAATGTCTCAGTCTGGAATAAGAAGAGAGTTTAAACCATCATACTCAGATGTAATAAAGTTGCTAACTAGATCCATTCAGGGTTTTTTGGTTTGTCCCCATGGAACAGTGCCCCTCCCCCCTCCACCACCACCACACCAAAAAACATTTGAAATACTTCATTTTCGCTCTCATGTAACATCAAACACGCAAACAATCATCCACAATTTCCGCAGACATCATATGCGTGCTTTCTCACGAAGGCTGTCTCACTGCTGTGCAATAACAAATGTGACGCAGGTAACTATGGAAAACATGTCTGTCTACACTACCAAACATGCAGACATATCACCCACAGTGCTTCAATAACACTTCCTCCTTTCCCTCAAGATAAGTCTCTAGAAAGTCATGCCGGTCTGTGTTTTAAAGGTTTAAAGTGTAATCAGCTGCTGTGTGTGCAATGATTTGTGTTACTGTACACGTCACTAACTAACGAGGTGTTGTACTAATTAATTTAAGATAGTTTACAAACAACTTCGCGACGCGGACGTCAAAACCGAGATAAAAGTAAAACATATTTGAACTGTTTTGTGCGGTTCTTCGTTTTCCAGTTGTTTCCTTCTCAGACTTTTTGTATTTATGTAATTTCAACACTCGATACGTTTGTTTTGGCCACGGCGCAGTCGTAACTACCCACACTCACGCCGCAGTATACACACAACATGGGATTCCACGTGCAGTAGATGACTTGTTTATATAAAACGATGGACAGCGCTCTGGACCAATGTTTTCACGCTATTGCAATTCCGTCATCTTCTCCATGGAAACCCGTAGTTTCTAGCCAATTGGATAGCGCTGAGGGCGGAGTCTGAATTGAGGTCGCGCGCCGAGCTCTCTGATTTGCTAGTATGCCAGAGCCGGGGAGAGCCGGGGAGGAACCGTTGACTACTGTGTCAACCTGTCTGAATCCCGTCTCCCATTGAGGAATACCGGAGGTCTAACTGAATGTTTTATTCACTGTTCGGTTTTGCTTTTTTCTCGACACTCGAGGACAACCGGAGAGACGTTTTTTTTTTACTTCGACAGCACAGGTTGGTTTCCATTCATTTTCACCCTTCAGCTGTAGTAAGAATGAGTAATGGAGCTCAAAAAAAAAAAAATAAGTTGCATAACGAAATCCGATGTGCGCATGCGCGAAAATTCTGATTGCTCTACTTTTTGTACTTTTATAATCTAAAATAGCCGGCTTGGGGATTTCTGTTCACTCGTATGGAAAGAAAAGTGTTTGTTTTAGTGAAATGGCCCCTCAGCGGACAAGCGGCTGCTGTGTTGTGGCTGATTTTGAGCGATATGGTTACTTTTACATAACTGTGTCAGTGTACCGTGCAGTGGATTGCAGGTCAACGTGTGTGTGGATTTTGAATAGCAGGTCAATGGGAGTTAGATGGGGGAAGGGATGTTTGTTCCCCTTGAAAAAAATATTTAATAGTATTTTCTTTAATTTAACATTTATCGTGTGTAAGCTTGCCTTTATACGAAATACTATAAGCTTATAATAGACATTTTAATATAAACCGTGACGATTAAAATGAGCTCTCCTTTTCCATTTCTGTTGGTAGGACCCAGAGAAAGCACTGGCAGCGTTGGATTGCTTTATTGTCTCATATATTACCTGAGACAATGGTTATATTTCAATATATTATGCAGTTTTATGTTAAATATAACTGAATGAACGTTATTTTAAAATAAATTGATTAGATTAGATCTTTATTTCCACCTAACTACTATTCCAGGTCCACCTAGAGGCCTACTGTCCACACACACGAACACCTACAGAAAACTATTTGTCCCTGACACACTGTACCTGTGAATATTAGGTCGACATGATTATCCCATTACATTGCTTTTAATTTTAATATGATCTGGATATTGATGTCAGGCCTTTATTAGATAGCCAGTGGCAGACCTTGAGCTGATTTTGACTCCTAATTTTGGCTTATGTATGGCCTCCGGGGACCGCACAAAAAGTAGCTGAGAGATCTCCTGTAATACAAAAGAGTGATTAACTCTTGCTTACATTGTTTCAGCTTCAAAGGTACCCTGCATTACACTGATCTATACAGAGCTTTGGTGCTATTCTATCATGCCTAGATACTATTTGGCTTATTATTATTACAGTATCACTGTGATATTGTTATGATTCATAAGATAATAACTCTTAAGTCTTGTGGTACAGTGCCAGATATTGTGATGTAACCCGTTGTGATTATGACATTTAAAATGAAACTACTAACTTAATATCTTAGTTAAGTTATACCTTTGTTGTTATCCCGGTTATCCTCTTCAAATAACACTAATGACACAGTGTTTTGCTCTGTGATTAACTGGACTGTTTGAGTGATCAGCACCATCTTTTAATCTGTTTTATATCATCTTCATAGTCATGCAATATCTGTCTCAGAATTCATTCAAGAATGTTCTTCTAAAGTACTGTGGGGTGGATACAAGTGTAAGCATGTGGTTTTATGAAACAAGGCTACCACTGCTTTGTGCTGCACTATAGCCAATTCCATGTGACTGGAGCAGCGTTGTATAATGCTGCCTGAGATCTGTGCTAGTGTGTTGGGTGCTGACGCTACAGCTGAAGCAGGGCTGAGCTGGAAGTGGAGGGAGTTCAGTTTCATTATGTCATTTTTCTTCTGCTCTGTTTGGAGTATGACATGTTTGTGTGTGTGTGGACAGTATCTCAAGAGAGTTTTGAAGATTTGAGGAGAAATATGTAATTCAGTGCTTGTATAGTCTTGCCTGCTGTTGTTATTATTATCCATGGAGAGAGGAGTCTCTGGTAAGATCATATCCATATTGCATGTGTCTTGAAAGTTGTAGAGAGTTTAAAAAAAATCATATAATATACAGGAAATTGTTTGTTTTCTTGTCTTGCTTATGTTTTTTTTTTTTCTTTTTTTTTTTTTGGTTTGTTTTGCATTACTGTTACAGGCATGTATGTATGATGGCTGCTTGCACAAGTAGAAAGTGTTAATTATTTTCATGATTCTGCTGGATTGTTACATGAAATATTATGACAACCCCTTTTTGCTGGAGATCTTGACATATTTTGTGTTGGCCTAGTTTTAAAAAACATTTTGTAGCATTTATTTTTGATTGTTGAAGGTCTTGTATCCTGCTACATGCTGTTCACACTGTTTCTAGAAAACAGACTGAGTAATTATAAGTAACATGCTGGTGTGTATTTTATCAATGTGATGTAACACTGTGTCATACAGCTGAATACACTATTCTTGATAGTTTTGATCTTTTCTCTAATTGCTAAGGGAGATGATAATAAGTCTGTGTTTGTGGTAACATAGTTATAACCTGTGGTCAAGCCTTACTTCCTCTTGACTGGCTGACACCATTCTAACCTGTTGTCACTCATTGCTGACTCCTGATTGGTCATTTGCAGCAGCCAATAGCAAGTCCCTGCCACTGCCTCAGTTTAACTCGGGAGTGGGTCATTTCCTAAAGGTAGCAGTGGGTGTGTGGGTGGTTGGAAAGTCTGCTAGTCTTTTTTGTAGATATTTAAAACATGAACAACTTCCACTGAAACTTTGAGAAGTTATGTAAAACAGCTTATGTAAAGGCTGAGTGAAGAATAGACAAGCTGCTGAATTTGCACTCTTACATAAATAGCTGCAACCTGATCTTGGATAGCAGAAAATCAGTGAATATTTTGGATTTGGCTCCAGTACCTGTTGCCAGTATTTCCTATTATGGCTTTATCAGACATTAATAGCTCCAACTGCCGCTGTTCTGCTGTAGGAGGAGGAGGAGGCTGCAGAGCTCTTGAAATCTGTTGCTTTGGTATTTTTATCACATTTATTTCAGACAAGGCTATTACATCTGTGAATGTTTGTGAATGGTATTATTTAGTTGTGTTTTGCCACAAACAAGAGAAATTCTACCTGTATGTGAATGCTTATGTTAAGGTGTCTAAGGTGGCTTTTATGATTACTGAATATGTTGTTATAATACCAGGTAAATGTCACTTGAGGAGCTACGTACATCTGTTGTATGTTGTTGGTCTGTTCAAGGGCAAGGCTGTGTCTTACACAAGGCTGTATTTATTTGATTTAGACTTAAGTGAACATGGACAATGCATCGACACATCTGTTTGTGTGGACTCTGTGTCCTTGACATTCATGATAATTCTATATTTGCCATTTTCACCTCAGAAGTTGTTTGCCAGTTTTTCCCTCCCATCTGTTTTGAAATGTAATTTTTGAATGGCCAGGTTGTTGGGTGTGGACAAATTATTTTAAAGCATTTTGTCTTTTCAGCATCCAAATTAGTCCTGATGGTTTGTGCAAGGTGAAGGTTTTTGTTTGTGTCATGTCCTCAGAGCTGTGCTTTCATCATCTGTTCACCTTTCAAAAGTTCTTTTGAAAAACAGAACTGGATTGCACTGGTCTGGGGCTTAAGTCCATTCAGAAAGGGCAAACGGCGGCCTATTTACTGTGTTGACCATTTGAAGGATGGATGGCAGCAGCCTTGGTGTGTGTGTGTGTGTGTGTGTGTGTGTGTGTGTGTGTGTGTGTGTGTGTGTGTGTGTGAGTGAGTGAGTGTGTGTGAACATCAACAAAATCACCATGTGGCTGTGCCCTTTTGTTTAGCATTGACTTTAAAACTGTAAGGCTACACTGACTGATCAGATCAAAGCACACTGCTGTACTTTTGATGGATGGTTGCTTTTCTGATCCCCATCGATTGCCTCTTATTTTAGGACTGTTTCTTTATTTACTATTGATCTGCTATCAATAGAAGTGCACTGGATTGTAAAGGGTTTGCCTGACTCACCTGTGTTTTTATTTTCCTCCTTTAGACTGCATCCCCACTGCTGAGGCATCAACCCCATTTATGTCCCAGAGCCGCACACCTCATGACATTGCCATGTGGAAGGTAACTTAATCTACCATCTTTAACCCTTTGGGCCATCCCATGTCTGAGGAAAGTGATCCAAAGCACTACCTGTACTCAACCCTGGACGGGCGTGAACGGAACCGGGAAAGAGTCTGCTTCCAGGCAGTGGAAGAGGAGCGCTCTCCCTGCAGCTCCATCAGCCAACTTCACCGCATGGCCAGCAGTTATGACGAAGGTTGTGGCGGGCGAGATGGGGTCGAACTGGAAGCCGAGTTAGGATTGGCATCGGAGGGGAGCGAAAGCAGCCACGAGCACCCGGCTTCACCGGGCTCCCCACACAACGACAGGAAGCGACCACGCCCACCTTTACATGAGGATGTAGAGATGGGTGGCAGCGGCTCGAGTGGGAGCGGGACAGAATCCCATGGAAATGAGTCGCATGGCAATGAGTCCCATGGCAATGAATCCGTGGGCAGCTCGAATGGCAATGGCAAGGATTCCGCTCTCTTGGAGTCTTCAGGGAGCAACAAGAGGTGAGGAAATATCAGGTGCACTGAATCATGGTAAATGAAGTTTTTATCCCACTACCATGGGGCTGCTCCCCTACCATCTAGGTCACGGAAGTAAGATTCATTAAATGTAATAGAAGAGCCATTTTCTCTTGTATGAGTCATTGTTGCACTGAGTCATTGTTGGGGTCTAACAGCAAATGTCTCAGACTGGGGACATAAATGGATATTTTATTCCTATTATCAGATAGATAACAAAAAGACAATGACAGCTGGCACAGTTTCATTTTGAAATGACTCGTCATTGCCTTCAAAGAAAAAACATGTCTGCAGGAAAAAATAATATGATGCAGGTTCTAAATTAAGCAGATTAACTGTCTACTAGTTGTCAATTCTGTGTTATTGTAACTCATAATTATATGGTGTCATATACTCAAATAACACTGTGCTCACTCCTTGGAGATTGTAATTACATGATTTTGATAAGACTTGTGGGTTTCAGTCGTAATTCTAAATAGTTGGTGCCTAGACTTTGTTGAATAACCATATGCAATTCAAAGATGGCAGGCTTTTAATTACACGCCCCCCCTACATCTGTGTGACTATTATTTTCATCTCTTGTCTGAAGAAAATAACACACCCACTGGAGGTCAGCTGTTACGTAACCATGCTCTCCACCTCCATTTACATCCATGAGGTGGAGACAATTCTGGAAACGCTTTTCAATGTGCACTCAAATACAGCGCTGCCGCTTACTAAGACTTCAAAACCAGTATATATTCAACAGCTCAACACAAATGAAGGGCTGTATCTTTGGATGGGCTTGTTTTATATTGTAAGTATACATCCATATTTATTTGTACTTAATGCATAAAATGCTGCACAAATATTGCCAGAGTTGTCCTGTGCAGACTGCAGTACAACACTGAGCCAGTGTGTTACTTTCTCAATGACTGATGATGTTACGCACCATAGGAATGTGCTGACAGAATGAGTTCAAGACTTCAACACACACCTGAGGAACTTGAAACACTTTGCATCCATTTTGAGTTTAAGAAGTAAGCCATGAGCCACCAGCTTCAGTATGAAGGCTACAAACTCTGTGTGCAGCTTAATTAAGATGTAATGACCACATGTCTTCTTGAAAGTCAATTAGTTTAGTCATTTTGACACACCGTGTGTAAAGAAGTCATTAAAAACAGACACCAGGTGATGCCTGATATCAGACAAAACTGTTAAGTCGTTACACTCAAGTTTTCCATCTTCAGTTTGACATTGCCTTTACTCTTAACCGATTTCTGTGTGGGCAATGGACTAATGTACTGTATATGCTGCACAGCTTGATGACACTTGTGTCATGTCATGATGCCCACAACTCAGTGGGTGGTTTGGAATTTAGCTGGAGGGATACAGGTTTCTTAAGACCAATATTTAAAATAAGTTTAAAAAGTTAAAGAATCTGACTATGATGGGTTGTGTTTTGACAAGAACCTGCTGATTCGATACACATCACAATACATGGGGTAATCAATACATTGTGATACTGTAAGCAACGTGATATGTTGGTATTTTTAAAATCTAATTTTAGGAAAGCTGTCATATAAAGAACACACCTCTTTATGTATAAAATCTGATTTGAAAGTTCACTTTTTTATGCAACCAAAACAATAAAGATAGATAATAACACTGCTATCTAGCAGTCAGGCGTTTAAGCACAACACAAAATGAATCACTGCCACAAACATTTGCATGTATCACAATATCCTGACACGGTGTTTTTGAGAATCGATATAGTATTAAAAAAAACGTAATATTGCACTACTCAAGTGTATCTATATTTTTTGCACCCCTAAAAATATAATAATAATAATAATATACATTTATCCTCTTTACACAATGCAAAACATGAATACACATTTTTAATAAGGTCATGGGAAACGGTGTTTATCCAGTTTGGACTGACTTAAATGTTCTCAATCTAAATAGAAGTTGGTTGTCCGTGTATGTATGCTTGTCAGAAACACATGTGGGACATCAATTTAGATAGAAAAGTACCAATAGTGAAATTGTGCTACCTTATTATTAAAATTCAAACATTGCATCCCCTGATCTATGTAACTTAAAAGCTGCAGGGCAACAAAAGGCACTATAGAGCAGTAATCATCAGTTGACGGCTATCCTGCTGTGCAGCCGTCAACAGAAACTGACAGTGCGTCAGATGACGCCTCAGTTCATGTAACAATGTTTCCTCAATTCTTCTTTCCTTGCATCTTGTCATTGCATCTCTCGAGAGTAAAGCTGTAAAAAATGCAAGAAAAAGAGGGGGTACTTGTGGAGGCAGTTAATGGACTGTCCTGAGCCTTTGTCTCCTCATCATTTTTCTCCTAAGCACATATTTGACACATATACTCTGGGCTTCTATGGTGCTCAGTGGATATTTTCAGAATTTTATTGAGAATTTAGAAGAAAAAACTGATCTTGCTTTATACTCTCCTATCACCTGTAGCTATTACAACAGTCAGCTTATTTACAGTCTGACAATGAACTCAACTACCATTAGCTGTCGATTGTATTCTCCTTCCTTTCACTATTTCCAATGGCCTTCTTTTACAAAGGCTGATTTTAATTTGATGATTTTACAGTGTCCTCGTTGGCTGCCTCATTGCATCATGCATTTGTCAGATTTTCTGTGGTTTATTTACTCCCATTAGAGTTACAGTAGTCTAAAGGCTATGTTAACGTTAACAAGAGGTAATCTGTAAAAAACAATTTAAAAACAACATTTGTTTGATCAGAAAAGCACTTATAGAAGAGATCTTTAGATTCATTAGGGAAGTAATACTACCAAAAACTCAAGTTATAATAATCGTATAATGCAAAAGTCCATGATAAAATATTTATAGTGATGTTAAAAAACTTTATTTTGTTATATAAAATTTCTCTTGATTTTAACTTGAAGTGCATCTTTCTTTCATTAATAAAGTAAAATAAAAGAAGCCAGCCATGACCTAAGCATATGCCAAAAATAAATGGCATTAATTAATTAATTTATTTAATGTCACTGTAGATATCGAAACAGTCAGGTATATTTTTGAGACCTTTTCTTATTGTGATATCATGACATTGAATGCATTTTTACATCCCTCATATTTAGATTATCCTCTTGAACTTTACGCCACCTAGCCCTTGTCTTGAACTGCTTCATGTTTGATTCTTGTTGGTTACCATCCATATTTGTGTAGACTTCTTCATACAGGGGAAACAGATGGTATGTTTGTGGCATTCTGGGTACACTCTATAACAGCAAGCCCTTGACTCACTTAATATGTTTAGACTTACCTTTTGTTATCGCGTTCTAAGTGTCCTGTCATCATGTTCTATTTTGTGGCCTCTCTGTACACCCTCAATGACATGACATGTTGTTTGTGGTTACAGCTCAAACTCTCACAGCCCCTCACCGCCAAGCAGCTCCAATGCCTTCAGCCTGGTGAGCTCCGAGCAGGACAACCCTTCAACCAGCGGCTGCAGGTTAGTCTGGTATAATTCGGTTTGAATCAAGATGCAATGCCTGCCTATTTGATACACTTAAAAAGTGTGTCCAAAAATTAATGATACCAGTATAGATTATTTATTTATTCCTCCTTAAATGTAAAATGTGTTGGCAGTGGGAGTTTTTACTCGCATGCAACAGTGGAATGCTCTTAGAGTCTGACCCACAGGAGATACATCCCACTGTCAATCAGTCCCCTCATACCCCATCCCCTTCTGTTCTGCTCTGCATGCTGCAAAGCTCTGCTCCTCAGAGTGTGACAGCACTGGTAACACCTTTTCATTTTTTGATGCACGTGTATCTGTCTCATATGCACCCTGCAGCAGCGAACAGTCCGCCAAAGCGAAGACACAGAAGGAGCTCTTCAAGACCCTAAAGGAGCTGAAGATGCACTTGCCGTCGGAAAAGAGGAGCAAGGGCAAGTCCAGCACTGTCAACACGCTCAAATATGCACTGCGATGTGTGAAACAGGTGAAAGGTAAGACTTGCGTTTTCATATTGTTGTTTATTGTACATCAACAATATCGATGCCTGCCATGTTGGTGAATAAATGCACATTTTTCTGATTAATGAAAAACAGTTGATGGAAATTTTATTAAAATTGCAATATTGCTTACTGTAATTCTCACATCACAGGAGGCGCAATATTTGTCAAAGGCAAAATATGTGTCAAAATACCACTTTAAATTAAATATTGTAGTGCTACAGAGATGTCCTGGCCTACACATCATATTCTGCAGACTTAAGAAAACGTATTTGTTTGGTACAGATTCTTGCAGTCACACCATAACCCTTCTTAATATGTTTTTCAATTAAAATTATTTAATGTTAAATGATGTAAAAATATTTGTGTGTTGAAATTGCGATATCAGTCTAAATAACTGCAATGAGATACTGTTTTAAAATTGTTCAGCCCTAATTGAAAATCTTGTATAATTTGGGCCAATTTGGGATAGACACTGAATCGTATTCTGTGATTTTGTGTGTGAATGTTGCATACAAAGCAGTTATTAAAACATCTCTTATGGACATGAGATAAAGCATGGTGTTTAGAAAGTATCTTCTATACTGACTACGTACTCTGTGTGTGTAGTGACATGTACATTGATCCACCTTCTCTTTGCTTTGCAGCCAATGAGGAATACTATCAGATGCTGATGATTGACAGTCAGCCACCAGGGTTTGATGTGTCCTCCTACACCATCGAGGAAATTAACAGCATCACCTCTGAATACACTCTCAAAAACACTGTAAGTACCCCTGATCACCTCACAATAAAGAAAGGTATATTGCAGAATTGCAGTGACATTAAAGAACAGAAAGACCTCAAACTAATACTTTGTAAAAAAAAAATCTTTTTCCTGGCAGGATATATTTGCTGTAGCCGTGTCACTCATCACGGGGAAGATTGTTTACATCTCGGAACAGGCAGCGTCCATCTTGAACTGCAAGCGGGAAGTGTTTAACAACGCTAAGTTTGTGGAGTTCCTGACACCTCAAGACGTCAGCGTGTTCTACAGCTTCACTACACCCTACCGCCTGCCCTCGTGGAGCATGTGCACTGGAGCAGGTACCAGCTATCTCTAAACTCAAACCTTAAAGAGTAACTTCAGTATTTTTCAGCTTTGGCCCTTTCTTCCTAAGTTTTTGTGTGTTAGTGACTAATCGGGACAACATTTTTTAAAACTGAATGTGCACTCCATTTCTCCCCACTGCTTCTCTGATCTGTGATGTCTGACTTTCCCTCACCATTCTCCTGATATTTTCACATCTACCTCAGTGAATTAAAGGTTTATTTCGACCAAACTAGAGCTGCTGATTGTTGGAGCACTGGAAAGATGAGCAGAGACATTTTGTTGAGTTTCATTTTGTTTGAATGAAGATGACAATGATAAAATTTTAAAAAATACCGTTTTGCAAAGGAAGTCTAGTTAGTTTGCAGCTCAGTTTCACTTCCGCTGGCTGCAGTGCTCTCCCTCAGTACTGAACCAATTTAAAATGCTGTCATCCCCATTAGTCTGTCAGACACAAAAACATGGGAAAACAGGGTCCAGGTTGAAAAATATGAAAGTTATCCTTTAATTTGAAGGTATTTCTTGAGTTCAGCTGTGAATGAATCCTCATTTCAACTTGTCAAAATTTGTCCTTCTCATGGGACTGCATATGGTGGGACACGGAGGGTAGATTTCCATCGTCCACAAAGGGCACGTGGAAAACCCACATGAAACACCATTCTTACCACCCACACGCACACATGTTCATACACACATAGCACATATTTCATTAACATGCTCAATCACACATTAATGGATGCCCGCCTACTCACACACCTGCCATGTATTTGCTGAAAACATAATGACATGGCTGTGCTGTTAGAAGCTGACTTACTAGTTTATTAGGTATACCTGCATAGATCATAATGCAAACTACTGCAAAAGCTCTGCAATAAATCTGACTTTCTAAGGCTTAAAATCATCAGAACTAGCTCATGCTGTGTCTTAGAGGCATTGATCCATGTCTATGGTCAAATTTGGAGCTGCTATCTGTGGTGATTGCATTATATTGATAAATATTTTGTTATATTCTCTCCTGTTGTTTTTAAATAGCTACTAAAACAACTTTCAGATTGTACAGCTGCATTAAATTATGTAATTCATCAGTCACTTTTCAAGCTGGTCTTGGCTACAGCTGCACAATTATTTGAAATATTATCAAAACTGCAATATGGCCCAGTGCAATAAGAATATCACAGAAGCTGGAACCGGTAAAGGAAGATGTGTGATAAAACAGTTTTGCAGTGATCGCTGGGTAATACAAGCTGTTTAAGTCATGGCTTAGCAGCTGCGCTTTTACAGAAAACTTCTTTCTAATGCCTTGACTACAATGCATCTTCAGTTGCATAACCGTAGAAAACCCTTGCAATGCCGCCCTTCCTTTATGACCTCTTCCCTTTTTGCAAGAGAAACTTCTCAGCTGCTGTCAGCAGTGTGATGAATATGGATGACTTAACAGATGGGTTGTTTTGGAAGTGGTCAATCTGATGCACTTGGTAATAATTTCATCCCACCTTCTCCCTGTCTCTTATTCAGAGTCGTCTCCCACGGAGTGCATGCAGGAGAAATCCTTCTTTTGCCGCATCAGGTGAGTGACAGTGGACGAGCAGCTTCTCTGATCCATAGTTTCCTGCTCAAACAGGCCCTGAGTCAATAGCTGGTGCAAGTGCTGGTGAGCAACAGAGAGAGGGAGGAAGTCAGCAGCTGTGAGCTTTTAAACTGTTTCCCCATCTAGTGGCCAAATGGGGTGTTACAGCTACAGATAAAGGTCCCCTGTCAGTCTGTTTCTTCACGACAATAAAAAATCATATCATGAGTACATAGTTTGTCTGCAAGATCCATTGTTAGCTATTTACTTTGATTGCCAGAAAAATATCTTTGTATTTAATTGTATGTAATGATTGTTAAGAAGGAGGACTTAAACCAGTTCCAAACTTTCATCAGACTTAATTACATAATTACTACAATAAAACACTTAAAAAAAATTACAACTTACAGCTTAAGTCAATAGTCTATAATATATACATATATACATTTTATATATATATATATATATATATATATATATGTATACCGTATTTGTATCTACAAAATAAAAGAAATATTTTTTTATGAAGCATGGTATAAATTTAGGCAAAGAAAAACAGGTAGTACTTCTATACTATGAAACAGGATTTTAATGTGTGTGTGTGTGTGTGTGTTGCAGTGGTGGGAAGGAGCGTGAGGGTGACCTCCAGTACTACCCTTTCCGTATGACTCCTTATCTGATGAAAGTCCAGGATGCTGAGCTGGCGGAGGAGCAGTTCTGCTGCCTTCTTCTGGCTGAGAGGGTGCACTCTGGATACGAAGGTGAGGCCTGCGGTCACATATACGTTTTCACAACAGGAATTAACTGTTATTTTTCTTATTGATTAATCTATTGATCATTTACTCTATTTATCGATTAGTTGTTTGGTCCATAAGATGTTAGGAAATTCAGTATTCATCAGTATTTCCCAAAGCCCAGAATGGTGCCCTCAAATGATATTCAGTTTACTGTCATAGAGGAGTGTAGAAACCAGAGAATATTCACATTTGATGAGCTGAAATCAGAGAATTCGGACATTTTTTTCAAGCTATTTTGGCCAAGAAAATGTAATTCTTCTGGTACAAAATATGTTGTTTTTCCCACATCCAGTGATGTTGGTGTTAAGCAAGAACTACAGGCTATTTCAGCTTGGATTTCTAGTCTCCGCCTCTAGCTAGTCAGGGGGCTGTGCCAGACAAGTATTTTTGTCACCCAACACTATGTTCTAGCCAATAAAGTAATAACAACAGTCTAGGATGGTGATACACGGCAACAAGGGCATGGGAAGCTTGCACCCAATGCATGCTGGTACATGTATGCACGCTAAGCTTCAAGACCACACTTGGTCAATATAGCACATAATGAGGAATTTCTTGCTTTCACTTAACAACATTTACCATCAACACTGACTGGATATCCACACATAAAGTGCCAAATATTCCCTTAAAATAAGGAAATTGGCTAAAAGCATGGTATTGTACATAATGATCACTATTTTCTCTCTATGTTTTTTGTCTTCTCTCTCTGCAGCACCCAGAATCCCCCCTGACAAGCGTATATTCACCACCACACACACACCTAACTGTGTGTTCCAGGATGTGGATGAGAGGTGAGTGAGTCCTGCAGTGGTTCCTCTATGACATCTTGGTGACTCAGCCTAATGAGTTGATGTGATTTTCTTTGTCTTCAACATCCTGTTGTCTTTGTTACTCCATCAGGGCAGTTCCTCTGTTGGGTTACCTCCCTCAGGACCTGATTGGGACCCCTGTGCTCCTCAATCTGCACCCAAGTGACCGACCCCTGATGCTGGCTGTGCATCGCAAGAGTAAGAGCCCCTTTCATTCACTTAATTCACTGATAGGCATGGTACTATCAGTGCTGAAAAGCTATTTTTTTTGCATCTACTCAAGTCAAGATTTTAGTAGCCAATCATTATTTACTTGTTTAAGATGCTTCAAAGTGTGCAGTTGTGTTCTATCACTGTATAACAGGTTGTATTGAATGCCTAGCTGAAGAAAAATAACCAATTTTGACTGGTGCATTAAACCTTTTATACTGCTCAGCTGTCTCTCACACACACTCAACCCTCTGATACCAACAGTTCTGCAGTATGCTGGTCAGCCATTCGATCACTCCTCAGTCCGTTTTTGTGCAAGAAACGGCGAGTACATCACTGTTGACACCAGTTGGTCCAGCTTCGTCAACCCCTGGAGTCGCAAGGTCTCCTTTGTCATCGGCAGGCACAAAGTCCGCATGTGAGTATACCTGATGTGTGGTTCAGGTTTTTTTTTTTTGTTGTTGTTGTTGTTTTTTATCTTCAGTAGTGATGTGTTAGAATATATTTCACTTTGAGCATGCTAGATGACAGTGATATGTGTTTGTTTTTCAGGGGTCCTGTGAATGAAGATGTTTTTGCAGCACCCGCTTTCCATGGAGGGAAGATCATGGACTCGGACATCCAGGAAATTAGTGAACAGATCCACAGGCTGCTGCTCCAAGTATGTGCACACACTCATGACGACCCCTTAAATATGCATTTACATTCTACTAAGTCCAGTTGCCTGCGATAAGCTTTTCTACGAATACCATGACCTGGATGACTGAGAACCTTCACAGACATGCATTTACATACTGACATTTGTCTGTTTCTGTAACAACCTTTTCTGTCTTCAGCCGATCCACAACATGGGCTCCAGCGGTTATGGCAGCCATGGCAGCAACGGTTCCCATGAGCAGCTGGTGAGCATCAGCTCGTCTAGTGAGAGCAATGGGAATGTCACGGCAGGGAAGACAGCAGAGGAGACGGGCAAGGCCAAGCCTCCCAGGACATTCCAGGAGATTTGTAAAGGGGTCCACATGCTGAAGAACCAGGACTCACAGGTCTGCCTGCGATCCCCCTCCCCTTCACCCTCACCATCGCCATCCAAGCCTGAGAAGAAGACCACTGACAGTGAGTTCAGTTTAGTATCACCTAACAGATCCCATTCTAAGTTTGCTTTGACTCACAGTTCATCACATGAAGCACATTTATTGTAAGCATGGGTGACAGGGAATGAAAGTTTAAACCTTGAGCTGCACACAAGGTGAATTAAAAGGTTGGACACTCAGATACACATCTGTCAGTGCAAATAACCACATGTCTTGAAGCACTGGTGACAAAGTGAGCAATAGGGATGAGCAAATCAATTCTGCAGGATCATATGCATTGATTTTCACAAGCTATTTATTTGTTTAGCTGTTTATTATAGTTTAGATAATAATTAATTATATAAATACAAAATTTTGTTGGCTGCATCACTTTCAAACTTTTTCAGTAGTTTTCTAAAATGTTTGTGTCAATAAACAACCCTAACATTTTTAGTTAGCTGACCACATCACATGAGTGGAAACCTATGAGACATGAGAATCACAGTCACACACTTCTGCATCAAACTTGTGAGTAAGTGGAAGAAAGGAAACATAGCGTGGTGTGGTGCAACTTTTCATGTGTAAATAAAAATATAGCAAGAGGCACCATTTGTGACAAGAAAGAGCTGCACAGCAGCAACACGAGTCATTTCTTCCAACATTTAAAATCAGCACACCCTGAAAGTTATATTGAGGCTGAACAAAAGAAAAGACGATAATTATTTATGTCATTATCATTTTAATTGTAGTATTTGTGTAAAATAGAATTATCATTTACACTCATTACACTACTTTATTTAATTGTACGCATATTTACATTTGTACTAAATTTGTTATTATTGGCTGATATGTGTCATGTGATTTTCATATCTTCTCATCATTGTTTTGAAAAGTTGCATACCCATTTAAAAAATGATTAGTATTGGTATCCGTATCCGTATCAGTGATTGTTAAAATTGTGACAAAAAGTATCAGTATCGTATTGAATTTAATAAGTTTGGTATCGTGCATTCCAGTGTTAAAAAACTGCTCTGCTCTCTGAATGTTTCACACATGAGTCTTAGTCAACATCAAAAAGTCTAAAAAGTTGTGCCCCTAAAACAAGATTGTTCATTTTCTCATCAATTCCTCTCCTGCACTAGTGTCAACTCAGAAGAGTCCAGCGGTGCGTCTGAAGGACTCGGCACCCCCCCTTCAGGTCAGAGACAGTACTGCAGCCAGCATGGACGACTTCCCCTGCAAAGATCAGACCGTCCACTCCTACCAGCAGATCAGCTGCCTCGACAGTGTCATCAGGTAAGGGTCAGCGTTTGTGTTGATGGATAATTTTATTTAAATTTATTTAAAAGATCACATGTGTGATGTGTGCACTCTCTGATTGAATCAATTTCTGTTTCTCAGGTACCTGGAAAGTTGTAACATCCCCATCACAGTGAAGAGGAAGTACCAGTTCTCCTCCAACACCACCTCCTCCAACTCAGATGATGACAAGAAGGGCTCAGAGGATGGCATGCAAGTGCCTCAGGATACAAATCCAGGCATGTACACATTATGCATCTGTCACACATGTGACACACTATAAGGATTTTAAATTGATTGATTAAATTGATTTTTAAATTGATTGATTACGTTCACCTGCTTTTAGAGTTATCACGATACCACAATTTTAAATCAATCAAACAATACTTGATACCTCTTTCGATACCATGGCAAAAAGGAAAAAACTTTTTGGCAAAGGAAATGGTATAATTTCTCATCTTTTTTAAATTAACAACCAGCACACAGTGTTGGTACAGAAAAAGTTACTGAACACTGTTTGGTTTTGCTGCAAGCAAAATTTCAAGCAGGATAATCAAGACTGAACTGAACTGAGGCCTTGGATGAGCATATTGATTTTTTTTTTTTTGGTACAGTCAGTATTATAAAATATTAGTAATGTTTTGTTTTTAAACATGTGGTATTGAAAAAGCATCAGTATTTCTATACTTTTGAAAACCTTACCAGTTACACTGATAGAAATTAGACTGTCATCATCTATGGCTTGGAGTTTACAGAGGATTTCTCTTTTTCCATCCAGACCCTTTGATGCTGGACGCCCAGCCAGGCCTGTCAAACATGAAAGCACCAAAGAAGCCTGGAGCAGCTGCTGTGGTGGGAGGCCCCCTGGCACCCCTCACCCTGCCCAGCAAGGCTGAGAGTGTAGTGTCCATCACCTCGCAATGCAGCTACAGCAGCACCATCGTCCATGTCGGGGACAAGAAGCCTCAGCCAGAGTCTGGTGAGTGCTGGTGTTTTTTTGGCACAGAAACATACCTGTGTCAACATATGGTGTGTGTTCATCCAAACGATAGATAATTCGATCTGTTTGACTAAAGCTTATTGCTTCAATTCTTCCTACAGAGATTATTGAGGATGTGGCAGAGAGCCCCGCGCCCCCGGCTCTGCCTGTCAGCGTGGTGTCTCCGCCTAGCCAGGAGAAAGAGGCCTACAAGCGTCTGGGACTGACCAAACAGGTGCTGGCTGCACACACCCAGAAAGAAGAGCAGGCCTTCCTCACACGCTGCCGAGAGCTGCGCAACGCGAGGACCTTCCAGAAGGACTGTTCGACATATCTGCACAAGCAGAGAGGGCCAGTCAACGCTGAAGGTACACAAGGTTTAATAGTAACCACATGAGACTAAAATGGTTTTCATAATTAATTTATGTTTTCTTTTATTTGTGACTATTATATTGAAATAAGTCTTTGTGTATGTATTAGTCTGTATTGTCAAAGCTCAAATTAGTCTCACGAACAGTAGTAATGGGGCAGCCACAGAATGTAGTCGAATTTTGTTTTTTAAATGTTCAAAAGAAATAGTTCAGATTATTTAATGTGGGGTTGTATGAGGTACTTATCGATTGCCAGTGTACTACCTACAGTAGATGCCAGTCGCCACACCCCCTGTGTGGGAAAGCAGAGAGGAGTACCAGCGTGGAAACTAAGCAATGAACTGCTGTGGACAGGGTCAGGAACAAAAGGTATTTTAACCATTTAAAAAAAGGTCCACCTAAAAAATGAATATCAGCTTTTTCTGATGGTTGTCTGTCAGAAAAAGCTGTCTGATGGCAAAGTAAAGCGGTGAAAATATTCAAAAAAAAAAACTAAATATAGCACACACTTTTTGTTTTGTTTTGTTTTTTTAAGATGGATCTTTTTTAAGTGGTTAAAATGCCTGTTGTTACTGACCCCATCCACAGCAGTACATTGCCTAACCTTTATGCTGCTACTCCTCTCTGCTTCTCCATAGGTTAATCAACTGATTATGGATAAGTACCACACTTCAAAAACTCCACATAGTTTTTCATCTTTAGTGCAAGGTTAGGTTGTTTAACATTACCTGAAAAGTTTTCTTTGCAATTGAGTGTATGAAGTGTACAGGTGTAACAGGTGAAGCTACCAGAAAAGGAAAGAAAAAGAACCAAGACTTAGAAAGCAGAGCAGGCAACTTTCTGCTATATCTGAAAAACACCCTTCTGATTTCCCTTGTGTCTTCTCAGAATCATCTGGACCACGGGGTGTAGCCAAACAGGGCACCACGAGGCCTGAGACCACTGCCAAGAAGGGCATCCGCAACAGGAAGTCCAAGAAGCCACGGATGAAGCATCCTGATTCATCAGACAGCGCCATATCAAACCGCAAACCCCGGCCGCCTCTCCAGGGTCTCAACCAGACCTCATGGTCCCCGTCCGAAGCATCTCAGTCCGCTTTTAATGTCTCCTATCCAGCCATGGTGCCTGCCTACCCACTCTACCCCCCAGCACCCGCTGCCCCAGCTCAGGCCCCCCTCCCTGACCCCTCCCTCTCCGCAGGCTTTGGAGATGGGCAGAGCACCCAAGCCCCACCTGCTGCTACTCCATTTCCTGCTCCCATTGTTACACCTGTAGTGGCTCTGGTGTTACCCAATTACCTCTTCCCCCAAATAGGACAGTTAGGTCAAATCGGGCAGCTGGGTGCTGCTCCTAGACCAATATTTTTCCCAGAGCAAACCCAGACGCAACCTGCATACACTACACAGCAACCCTTTCAGCCCGCCTACACCAGCCAACAGCCGTTTCCCGTGCAGACTGCCTTTGCCCCCCAGCAGCCATTCCAAACGGCTCAGACCCCCTACACTACCCAGCAGCCTTTCCAGGCTGCTCAGACCGCCTATTCTACCCAGCAGCCTTTCCAGGCCCCTCAGACTGCCTATACTACCCAGCAGCCTTTCCAGGCCCCTCAGACTGCCTTCACTGGCCAACAGCCCTTTGCTGCCCAGCCTTCTTTCCCAGTGCAGACTCAGTTTGTGGCTCAGGGCTCGTATCCAGCTCAGCCCTTCCCCTACAGCCTAGCCACTGAGCCTACCAAAGCACGAGAGGGGGCAGCGTCACGCTCCTCCACCCCAGCCTCTGGAGCAAGGGAGCCCGCCACATCACCGCCATTGTTCGAGTCGCGGTGCAGCTCACCCCTGCAGCTCAATCTGCTGAGCATGGAGGAGGGACAGCGGTCAGTGGAGCGGCAGGACAGCACAGCACCCTCTGCTGGAGGTCAGGGCAACAGTACAGCAGCAGCATCAGGAGCAGCTGGAGCAGCAGGGGAGAAGAACGGAGGCACGGTCAAAAATGACAACCACCAACAGGTGAGAGACAGTGAAGCAAGTGATAGAGAGACACTGTCTTAAGGTCCAGCCTGAGGATTTTGGTGGCCCTGAACAAGATTTTGTTTGTGGCCCCAAAACACTCCCAGCAGAACTACCAAATCACACACACTACTCATAACTGAATGAATCCATACACTTTGCTTGTTTTCTGTGTTACTGACCAGAGTTTTCCTGCAACGTTAAAGTTGTGTTTTGATATTAATGATTTAAATTGAACATAGCAACAATAATTGTAACCTTGCAAGCTTGACTGATTTTCAGTCCATGGAAATAATGAATTTAACTTCAGGGTTAAGGATGATATTTTTCTGTACTATATCTTAGATAATATTATAAAATAATGACTTACTATCTCAAAACAATGAGAAACTCTCAAAATAACGACTTACTATTTTTCTCTTACTATTGTTGGTCACTGTTAACAGGGACTCCCATCTACAGCGTAAACCACATAATTTTAGAATAAATAAGGCCTCATGATCAAAGAAAGTTTTTATCATGTTGACATTTCTGTCCATATTTACATTCTCCCTTTCTTGCGCTCATCTACATGAGCACTCTCTGTCTCTCACTCATCTCTGCTGTTAGGCTTTATCACACTGAAATAGCCTTATTTTCCAGCGGTTCATAAGTGTGAGCAACACAGATAGTCACACTGATCGCGTAGCCTCCTGTAACATTTGAAGCCTGAAACAACTGCAAGCGGCCAGCCTTGACAATCCTTGATGTAACATCAGAACGCTGTCTTGTAAAGGCTTGAATCACTCATGTACACATGTACATGTAAAGCCTGTCACATTGCCCCACTTAAAGTGTGAGGGTTTGTGTCTGATGGTTTGCTGCCTTGTGTTTCAGGTGGAGTCTCCAGGAGATGGCGCTCACAGTGACGGAAACTCCTCATCCTGCGACTTGTTGGACATCCTGCTGCAGGAGCAGGAGGACTCCCACTCTGGCACTGGATCAGCCACCTCTGGCTCCTTGGGCTCAGGATCAGGCTCCGGATTGGGCTCCGGATCAGGCTCCGGATCAGGCTCAGGCTGTAGAACATCAGCTAGTGGAGCTTCTGGGAGCAGAACAGGTCAGTAGAGGAACACCCAGGCTTGACAAGAGCGTTTCTACCCCTTGAGTAAACTTAACTTCTCTTTATGCAACTTCATGTTATTACTAGTGTCTAATTGGTTTGTATAAAAGTTAAACATTTCCCATATAGTACATATGTTTAAGCTTATTTTTTACTGTTTTCCTGTCTCTCTAAAATTGTTTATAGGGAGCAGCAACACCAGCAAATACTTTGGCAGTATTGACTCCCTGGAGCACGACCCCAAGGCCAAGGCCAAAGCCAAAACAAGGGGCGAAGGAGGCTCTGAAGGTGGCCAGTCACAGGCCAAGGTCTCAAGCCAAGGGGAGGGAGAGCATTTCATCAAATATGTTCTCCAGGAGCCCCTCTGGCTGCTCATGGCCAACACTGATGACAAGGTCATGATGACATATCAAATGCCATCCAGGTAAGACACTGACCTCATAGGTTTTATTCTAGGGGAAACAGAATTTCAAACAAAGGACTATTATAAACATTATATGTATGAACCTTGTCGGTAAACTGTAATGTGTTTGTGTTTTCTGACCCTCAGGGACATTCAGAAGGTTCTGCGGGATGACAAGGAGAGGCTGAGACAGATGCAGAAGAGCCAGCCTCACTTCTCCTCAGACCAGCGGCGAGAACTAGTGGAGGAGCACCCCTGGATGAGGAGGGGAGGTCTACCTGCTGCTATCAATGTTAAGGTCAGGACCACACACACATTATGTATCTAAAAAATCAGTTTGCAACAACATATTAAGATGCCTTCTACCATAGCTCCGTCTCAGTTCCTGCCCAGTGTAGTCGGCTGAAATCTAAGATACATTTGGTTCAAAACTGAAAGACATTAAACATACGCAACTGACAACCTCATTCTAGAATGATGGTAGCTTAGCCTTGCAAGATTGGAAAAAAAATAGTGGAAAAATAAATCTGCTTATAAGGATCTCTGAAGCTTGCTAATAATATAGTGTAAAATATAGTTTAGTATATATTATTTAGTATAAAACTGACAATTTGCTGGACTGTTTCTTGACTGGAAACGGTGAAGGTTGGGTGATATGACAATATTAAACACGCATGGAGATCTGGCAATATTGTGTTCTCCTTGAGAGCAGGCTATATAGCATATCAGGGCTGGATTCTCATTGCAAATCCAGCTGCTTCACAAGGATATGTGTTTTTTGTTTTGAACTCAGTCTTATCTCATGTAAGGCAGTTGCTTTTTTGTATGGAAGCTTCAAATAAAAGAAGAAAAGAATCAAATTTTTTTAAGTATGGTACACTATGGTTATTTTAAACCATTTCTGAATTGAATTTACAGAATAATTACTGTATCATTACTGTGTTATAAAATTACATGATACCATGATAGAAGATTTTGGCCATACTGGTGCCTCTAGTAGTCTTGTTGTCATTGTTAGGTTGCCAGGAATACATCAGAGACTCCAGGAAGTCACTGCTCTCAGTCAAGAAATACTCTGGCACATAACCCATTTCATTTTTGTCTGGACAACACAAACAGCATATCATATGTTACATGTACAGGATTGAGAGGGTCACTTAAAAAAATGAATACAATTAGTAATTATCTGTTAAAAAACGTAGTAGTGATCTAATCTAAGTTTCACAATATTAAAGTAGTGTATTCTGATTACTTTCTATTACTTTTGGATTACCTCACTTTAAAATATGATGGAACTGTATAGCCTAATAGATTTTTTATGTTCATTTTTAGATTTGTTTATTGTTTGTTCAGCTATTCCTTCCTTTGTTACTCACAACTGCACATTTAGATTAATAGTGATAATTATGGCATTTAATTTTACTTTGTTAAGTATGCTGTTCACACCAGGATGATGTTGAGAGACTCATGAAGTGTTTTAATGTGTGTTCACTGGGCATGGTAGTGTATCATCTTTTATTTTAAAATGTATTTTACAATTGTAATCCTGCCAATAATCACCATCTTTACTAGATGTATGTGTATTCTGATTTTTTTTCTATAACTGGTGAGAATACAGTTGCCTTTTTTTGGTTTCCTAATTACATGACTCCATTACATGTAATCAGTTACTCATGTATATACATCAGCTTTAGAGGTGCTGCTAGGCAGCAGAACAAGGCTAGCTGCTTCCCCCTGGATCCAGCTTTTCTGTTAAGCTAAGCTAACTGGGTGCTTGCAGTAATCTTCAGAGTTTCAGTGTCCCAGCAGAAGTCTCAAATAAATAAAAAACTTAGCTGTATAGAAAACAGTCAAATTTAGGTTTATGTAATATAGCTGAAAATTTACCATGACCAAATGTTTCATTTCAGAAGTTATTGATTATTGGGGATTTTAATGATCTCTTTTTGAAAAAGACCAGGAGAAAAGTGTTGAATTTAACCACTTTATTATCAAGGCACACTGGTTATAGACTTAATAAAAAACAAAAAAATGCCATTTTTATTAGCAGTTCCCTCATCTTCTCACTGCCGTCTGTTTCTCTTGTTGTGTCACATGTCGATGTCATGTCAACTCACCTGTTAAATGATGGGCTGTTTACATGTTGTTCATAGCATGCTCCCTTATCAAGGGATATTTTAGGCTGTTTATGAGTCAGGGCATATTCATTATGTGCTTTAAGGACGGTTTGCTCAAAATGCTTAAGTTAAACTATTGAACATTTTATTGAACAGTTTTCTTGTTGCTATTGATGTCGTCTACTGACGATACATATCACTACTCTTTAATTGACCAGGCCTAGTCAAATTTAAATATATTTAATATCTGCTTTGTGTTTGTGTTTAGGAGTGTGTGTACTGTGAGGACGCAGCAGCAGCCCCCATCGAGGAGGACCTGCCAGACATGGACATGGGTGAGCTGGGCGAGGAGCTGGGCCAAGAGAGCCAGAACGCCCAGAGCCAATCAGAGGAGCCTCAGGCTCAACCAGACGCTGGCTCGTGAACACACACACCGCCAGCAGGGGGACACACTCGACCAGCCATGGACCCTCATGATGCACACACACACACACACAATGTGGATGTGGGACAAACACACACATCATGAACTCAAGCAGAACTCTGCGTTGGCATTGTGGTGAATGTGAGCATGTGTGCAACTTGTGGGTTCATACATGTATGTGTGTGTGTTGTGTGGAGGACTGCAGCTGAAGTGCAGTGCTTATTGTGCCCACACAGGGGGCAGTAAAACTTTATGAGGGTCTTTGTATGCATGACCTTCATATAGCCAGCTCACAACACACACACACACACACACACACACTCTCTATCTCTCTCTCATTGAAATGATCTGGACCCAGCCTGTGTGGCTGGTGACCTTCGGCCTCGATATATATTTATTTAATTGTTTCCCATCTGCTTTGTCAGAGTCAGAGCTTTACAGCAACATGAAAAGTTATTATTTTAAAAAAGACAAATTTAATAGTTAATGGACATCTTATAAATATATTTGGTTAAATAAATATATATATATTTTGACAAAATAATTATCATCGATCAATCTAAAGATGTTATTAACAAAAAGCCCAGCATTGCTGTTTAAATACTCTCCTACCAGACAATATGTATGTGTTTTCTTGTTTTGCCACATGGTCACATTGAAGTCCCTCAAACCCTAGGATTCCCTTCGTTTTTCCATCGGGAACTATGTAGAATAGTTGCGGTGCTCACTGGATGATGTAGTCCGGGTCAAATGACAAGGACCCCCACTTTTTGTATCATGGATAAGTTTTTATCTTACTGATCTCCTTGGCCCTGAGTATTTACTTCATCCAGGCACACAGCAACGGTAGAACTTGACTCAACAGCCAGCACAGGGCTGCTTCTAACTTTCCACAACAGTGACAATCTGAGACATAGTGCAAGATATTCATTTAACTACCTTATTTATTTTCTACCTGACAATGTATCTACAATAGTTTTTTTAAAGCTAAAGCCAAATCCATTAAGCTAAAAGAAAGTACTTATATATGAACAGTTTACAGGCGCTGACAAATAACTCCATTTGAAGTCACTTTACTCTGAGAACTTAAAACCGGAACTAGCTCATCCATTTAACAGATTTATCCATCCATCTATCTATCTTTAAGTGTTGTAGGCCTGTGCCCATCTCGAAACAGCACTGGTGCTATGAAGAAGTGGGCATCATCACACATTGAAATTTTGAAATTGAAAGTATTTTTTCTTATACAAAACAATCAACATCACAAAATTGATAAAAATGAAAAGCTGAGGTTCAAAGGCTACAAACTAACAAAGTCCTTGGAAGAAGAATTTCCATTTCATTTCCAATTTGTAACTTTTAAATGACGCATTTTACATTGCAGAATAACACAAAAATTGTTGAGTAATATTCTTTTTCTGTCAGTGTGGTGCAGCTCTACTACAAAATGTAATTTTTAGAACAAACCAGTACTATTTTAGAGATTCATACTTTATGCATAATGATATTATCTCCACTTGCACCATTTTCAGAGACACCTTTGTCTCACAATACAATTTTTCTAGATTATAAAATAGAAACATATACTTCTTTTTACAGTTCTGGCATGTTTCAGGTGTCACCAGACAGTCTCTGCAGGTGTTTGTACACCAGTGCAGATCCATGAGTAATTTAAAAGCTTTTGGTGAAAGACTTGTGTGATACAGAGGTCTCTATTGAGCATAAACACTGAAATATAGATTATGGTGGGTAAACTGCATTTCATTTGTAGCAAGTAAGGGGTACAAACCTCTCATCCGCTAACATGAAGTATTAAGGAAACTGTGATCTACATTGGTTCCATTCAGTCGAGGTGAACAGTACAAGAACTGGGAACAACTCTGGTGCTACAGCAGAAACACTGTTGGGCTTGTGAATGTTACACAGACTGGACCAAGACCATCTCACTGGCTTAGTTTATTTTCATGATTTTCTTTTTTTCCACTTCTTGTTCATTTGTCAAAACTTTTTGTAATTGTTCTATTTTTCTATTTTTTCTCTTGTGTATTTTATTTTATTTGTTTAATGAAAGTAAGAGCTTGTGAGTGTTGTTTGGGACGAACCCTACCTCTATAATAAATCCCAGGTCATGTTACTGTAAGCAGAAAATAGCATGTGCACACATGTGGGCAAAGAGCAATGGACAGAGTGGTCAGATACTTAAGTGATTCCAGCGAGTACAGTGAGTCTGTTTCAGACGGGCAGAGGTTTGTGGACTTCTTCTGTCTGCTTTCTGTTTCTGTGAATGAATGAATGCACAGAGAGGACAGGCGCCTGACACCACCTTTAGAAACTCTAGTGTCTCTGTCCTTCGTTTTTTTCTGTGCAAAATATCTCGGGGGAGGCCTCCAACACTCACCTGTGTATAAACCATTAAGAATGCAAGAATGTTTTTTTCTTTATTTGGAAAATGAGCTGCTCTGAATGCTGAGAATAAGCCAGAGAATGCTGCTGCACTAGTGTTTAAGCCTTACCTTTCTCACAGAGGGAATCTGCTTTTAAATTAATTACACACCGGTGGGCTGTTGGAAGCACCCTGATCTGTAAATGCATACACACGGTACTGGCACACAATGCTGAGTATGGTCATGTACATTTGTTTCATTGCCACTGTATGAGTCTGTGGTATATTAAACTAGCACAGTTCTGTGCATTTTTGTAGGTAAAAAGATGTGTTTGAGACATGGAAACAATGTTGTAATAAAACTACAGAAATATAGCCTGTATGGCTCAGATGACTTCTTTTCTTGCTCATTGCTCAACATTTTAATAATGTACACCGTAGGTTGGAGGAAGAAGGAAAAAAGCTGAGAAAACTTAAAGCAACAAGCTGCAAAGCCTTTTTGAGTTTAGTCAACTAAGAGCTAATTTGTTGTGCTGATTCAGGTTAAGAGGTTCACTCAAACTTCAGTTGTAAGTTTGTCAAACTTAACATTTGTATTTAAATCTGCATACCACTTTTGGCCACCTGATGACACTGTAGAGTTGGCTGCACTCTTAGAGTCTTAATCACAACAAATGAAACCATTCTTTTGTGAGATAGGTCAAGGGATTTGAATTAGGGTTGCTAACTGCTCATTTATCAGAAAGCCATGGAGCTGCTGTCATTTTTTCTGGCACTGAACCTTCCGTGGTAAAACTTTTTTTGTCTTTGATGCAGTTAAGGTGGTACTCAAAATTCCTTATATAAAATTGGGAAATTCAAGAGAGACAGACTTTTTTTAAAAATGTGTTATTTTATCAAACTTGATAAAGCTTCTCCTGAGTAACAGAAGACTTCATACAACTGTTTGCGCAGGGTCATTTGCTCTCCCCAGTAAGAGATAATGTGTAAAACTGGTGGTTCTCTTTTAAATGATGTGCAAAGAAAATGTATTATATATGTGTCATACCAAAGTGAATTACGCCTTGCATACAGCACATGTAGCTGCTGCTGCTGCTCCTCAATAAGAAGTGATTGTCCTCTCACAGTCAAAGACAGTTGAGAAGCGCTCAAGGATGGCAGGGATCCCCCGGGGATCTGTTTCAGCACCATATGCTCGCCTCCGCCGTTGAATCTCTCTCACACCAACTGTTGCACTGCACTGACCTTTAACCTCAGAATTCATATGCACAGTCACAAACCCACAGCTGATGCATCTGGACCTCCCTTCTCTCTGATTTTTTTTTCCTTTTTCCCCGCTAAAACTAAGTCTGGTAATGTGGTCCACCTGTCATCTGTCGCCTTCAGTTAGCAGATTGTGGTGACATGCATGGGTCTGATGGCGGGAGGTATTCCCACAGTCATGAACTCTGGTTTGTACAGATATCCAACCAAATCACAGTTTTATATAATGTCCGCAAACGGATTGCCTATTTTCCCACAATACTATGCATTTCTATAAGGGGCATTGCTATGATTAGTATGTTTTGACTACATGTTTGGAGTTTTTTAAGGTTAGGTTACGGCTTTATTCGAGGTTTCAGTTCAGTGATGTTTTAGCTTTACCAGAATGGGGTGTGACTGTAACTTAATTTGGTTGAGGGTCCTTTAAATCAACATCCACACCCATTACCCCACCTGCTTCTTTTCATATACCTAAACATTCTCACTGTAAGGTTTCAAACTACACATCGGCCCAAAATTACAATGACCCATGTGTTTGAGGACTAACCATATATTTATGGACATTGTATACTGTAATTTAATTTGCTCTGTTTGAAGCAGGGTTTGGCTGAAATCTACAAAAGACCCAAAATAGAAAGACAGAAGAAGTAATCATCCCAGTAAAAGACAGCCGCCCTGTGGATGTTAAACTAAGAACTTGTGGTGGTGAACTTCGGTGAGAGCTGATTAGGAAAACTGGTGAGAAGTTTTCATCTCATGAATTATACATCCTGATCAGTACATAACTGTGTACATGTGTGTGTGGTAGACAAACAGCACCTTCATGTCCAGTTGAAATAAATGAGCACTTGGTCTTGGATTTATAAATACCATTTTATCACTACGCTCTGGCTCTAGTGTCTGGTTTCCTGAGCCAACTCAGTAAAAACATCGAGTTATAAACCATAAAATCAAACAAAATATGTGAAAGTAGCACTAAAGGAAAACTGTTATATTTACAAGGAAGATATACAGTATATATGTACATATATATAACTATATGTATATGTATCTATAAAGTATGGACAACAGGTTAATATGTTCTAATATCTATAGCAGGTCAATGCTATTTAACAAGCTTTAGAGTTGCGTGGGTGATTTTTTAAGTTTTATTTTTTAGCTGCTTGACAGATTCCAGTATTTATGCTAGGCTAAGCCAACAATCTTGTGGCTATAACCTTACATGTAATGGGCAAACGCGAAAGTGCATATCCATCTTGGTACCACTGTACAATAAGTCTACCCTTATAAATTATTTAGATTAGGTTATTAATTAGGTTGTAGACACTTAAATCGTAAATACAAATTATAAACATGTTGTAACACAATTTTTATACGTCAGTGTGAGTTCACTATTTGGCAAGATCCAGTCAATGCTTACTAATAATCTTACTAATGAGTTACTAACATTTAAAAGCAGAAAAAAGGAGGCTTATTGTAAATCGTAAGCTGCAATACATCCCCACATCCATGACTTACTACCACCTATAATTGGCAAAGTGTAAAATACATCACCAGGTACTAATGATTTAACTATCATTTATAACTGACAAAGGGAGCCTTACTGTAAAGAGTAAACATTGCATGGTAGAAATGTCATGGCCAACAATATTTCCAAAGCTTTAGTGTACAAATCTATTAATTTGATATGTTAATTTGATGCCAAATGAAACTTTTTGACTATTACGATATGCTGACGGTGGTTAAATGCCAGAAACTTATTTACAAATATCGAATGAAACTGACAGGTATAAATGCTGCTGATGGAGACGTCAAAGTAAGCTAAATGAGTTATGTGATTTGTGCCTTAACAGTACAGATAAATGTGGGCTCACTATTTGGCAAGCAACAGGTCACTGCTGCCCTTTTTTACCCTTTTAATATGTGTTTTTAAAATTTTATTTATAAGGGTAGGAATTATTAAGTGGTTCCTCAGTTTTCTCCTCTAAATCTCAACAAGAAAGCAAATAACCATATTCCAAAAACTATTCCTTTAATATTTTACAAAGAAAATGCATTGTTTAGATTAAACTAAACAGCATATAGGCCTAAAGTAGTTTGAATTTGCTTCATTTCGATCTTTATTAACACACACATCTACATGAGTAGATGCACTCTTCCTTCTGCATGGTGATATGCTGGAGGGTGTAACTGGGTAGAAAGTAGTTCCTACATGAAACTGTTCTCCAGCTCTGTGGATTATCTTGAGTCATCAGGCCATGACTTCTGGAAAGACACATTGCTGCTGAATTTTTCAAATGTATTTTTGGCACTTTGAGCACCACAAGCTGAGTGCCATCTAGTTCCACTATATTCCACAGAAGGAAGACATGTCTGTATAGGCTGATATCTGAAATTTTGGGGTTGCCAGGTTGCAAAAAAGAACAACACACATTTGGTGCTACCATCTTTGCAAGGAGCCATCATACTTAGACTACTCCGCTTTTTCTTTGAATTTAGTATGCAGGACTTGCAGCTGGATCATTCTGAACAACAGATCATTTTAAATTATAAGCAAAAGATTTGAATACTTGTGCCATCACTGGGTTTTAACCTGCTTTTAATTCCCCATTACCTCCGGCAAGGTATCTCTATTAACTTCACGTCTTTAGTGTGTGTGTGTGTTGTGTGTGTGTGTGCTGTTCGGTCTCTTTGATGAATTTGAGCCTGCTTGTATCCTTTGTAGCTGCGACCATTTGACGCTCTTCTGTCAAACGGCCTCAGCTTTGATCAGCGCCTCCTCCGCTCCCATTTCAATGTGTTTCCTCCGACGTTCACACCCAGGTTCCCTCTCCACCTCCACCTCCATCCGGGGTTATTCCTCCCAGACTCCAGCATCATCTGCTAACAACAAGAACTAATATTAGCCCGTTGGTGTCGAATATGTTGTGAAAAACGAGAGAAAACAGTGTAAAGCAGTTATTCTTTACTTTTGCATCAGTGTTGCGGTGCGTCTCTGTCGGCTGGTCCAGACAGTCCAGACAGGATCTAACAGGCCTTTGTCAACACATTCATTGTGTGTGAGGTGAGAGTGGAAGACAGCTGGAGAGGTGCCGACTCTTTCATGTGCGGTGAGAAGGGATTGCATGTCGGATGTGGTTATACTGTATATTTGAATGTCCTCAAGATATCTGTAGACTAATTTCACTTAGACTGGAGGCACAAAGGAAGGAGAAAATATCTCCAGCTGAGGTATCTCTCATCAAAATTAATTTAAGTTGTCTATTACTTAATAATAGATGCTAAATTAGGATATCACAACACATTCTGACAAGTAGAAATTTAAGATTAGCTATCTTAAAAGGACATGTAGATATATTGAATTGAGGGGAATTAAAGATGTCTGAATTTATGCTCATAACTTTACTAAAGATCTGACAAGTTATTACTTAAAAAAAAATCTAGGAAACCGATTGCCTTGAAAAAAATAAGTAAACATAACTATTAGTCTTAAAGCTCCTACAAAGAACTTTTCTTATTCTGTTGATTTTGGAGGCCCCTGTTGCTAAAAGTGGTAGTTTTGCACCATAATAACCACAGAATATACTGTCAAAATTAAAAATATCTGGATTAAAATCTCCTCCTGCTTCTTTGTAACTAGCCAGTGCACTGCTCACTGTAACATTCCCTAGGAAAATGTAAACACAGGCTCATTTTATCTTATTTCAAGGAGACTCCTGACCAGGTGGCAGCATTAAGAATATCTACGTATATAGAAATAGCCAGTCTTACTGCTAATGGTCTCGTTAACTTGTGTATGTCATGCAAAGGCACCAGTAATACCATTGTGACTATTTCAAAACCAATTAAAATTTCTTTAAGTCAATTAGTTTCTATCTACTTAAGTTTATCTAAAATGTAGTTGCACTTACTTAAATGTGAAGTTGTTCTGACTTAAAAATGGCAAGTGAATTAACTTGCTCTTTACAAGTGTAGTCAGAAGTAAATTATTGATATCTGAAACTGGAATTAGTCATAACATTCATTCATTTTCTGTAACCGCTTATCCGTGAGGGTCGCGGGGGCTGGAGCCTATCCCAGCTGACATTGGGCGAGAGGCGGGGTACACCCTGGACAAGCCGCCAGTTCATCGCAGGGCTGCACATAGAGACAAACAACCACTCACTCTCACATTCACACCTACGGGCAATTTAGAGTCACCATTTAACCTGCTGCATGTCTTTGGACTGCAGATATCTGCAGCTGAGTTGCATCAAATGCCATTTTGTATGGAACCCCGTTCCCACCAATAACAGAAAAATATATCAGCACAGTCTTCATACAAATTGGCCTGACCTAGGCTACTTTGAGATAACAGAAATTTAAAAAAGTAAATTTTCAACAATAAATTAACATACCCTGACAATATTTTTACCTCACAAATCTTCCCAGTGTTTTTACCAGTTTTTCACAACATTTCTTTATCCCGTTTCCTGCCATAATACACTGACTCAAGTCAGGCAACAGTTTTTCAGTTACATTACTTTATTTATCAAAATTCAGACATTATCTGGTATTTCTAAACACCATTACAACATAAAGTGGTCATTCTGAACAAGGCTACTGCTCCAACAATAAACTACAGGTCTTATGAAATACAATAGAAATATTTATATTAATCAGAGGCATTGCCAAACTTCTCAGTTTCTAAAAGAGCTTAATTTCGCCACATACAAACCCTATTTACACAGTTATTGACAAAAAAGAAAAACAGAGAGAACTTGAATTTCCTCGTCTGTCCTTTGTTGGGTTATAAGTGAGTGTTGAGAGGGAAGGTCTCATCTTGCTCCAGGTATAAAGAAAAGTCACAACAGAGGACTGAAAGCCAGGAGAGGGGGTGTACTTTAAAAGGCCCCAAGCTGCAGGGACCCTTGAGAGGAAGGGCCCCTCTAATGAGATACAGGAAAATTCCACCCGCAAATACTCCGTTAGACATTTTTCAGTGATATCCAAAGCACTTAAAAGGGAGTTTTTTTTTTTTTTTTTTTTTTTTGATGAGGTGATGAAGTTGCACTATCTACTTCTACTGCATTTCCCAGAATGCCAATGAAAGGCATGCAAAGTTGCTGCATTCAGGTTGTGGTGATGAGTAATTCCACAGTTTTGGTCCCTCCACAAAATGCACAGTGCTCACAGCATTTTGGTCAAATGAGTGGACACATTGGTCTCTCTGTGTCCTGTGGAACAGATGTGATTACTGAACATCAATATGGAGAATCCAGAAAATAAAAATCCATGCATGTGGCCATCTGCAAAGGTAAATGAGCCCAAATGAAAGATGGACCACCAAAAATGGTTATTTTTAAGTGTTCAGGTATCAAAGGGTGGAATTTTCCCTTCCATTAGGAGGCCCAGTGTCACATCCTACTTCAACATACACCAAATGGATCCCATCCAAACCCCAGACCCCTACCAGGGTCTCCACATGGACCGTGGGTAGGTCATGGTGGGCATGCTCAAGGTCTCCCTGCTCTCCAAGCCCTCAGTGGAGCTCTGGTTGTGCTCGCTGTCGGTCTCGTCCAGGTCGGAGCACAGGTCCTCGCTAGACGTGGTGGACGGGGCTGGGGAGAGGGCTGAGGATGAGCCGCTGGACAGACTCCGTCCTCCGGGTGAAGCCAGAGTTGCACAGAGCGCCTCGCCGGTGCTGTGCCAAGTGCTGCCATTACTCCCAGAAGTGTCAGTGATCAGATCCATCAGCACGTCCTGGAGGTGATCCTCGTTCAGGGGCATGCACTCCAGCAGATGGTTGAGGAGCTCTGCCGCCACGTTGCATCTATCCCAGGACAGCTGGACACAAACATGTGGACTTCATGCATGCACTGGATGTAGCCGGCTGCAAACCTCTCGCTGGCTTCTCGGTTGAGTGCGTCTGTTTCTGTGGAAGGAGAGAGTATGAAATGCCTGTGTTGTACTGTAATTGGACTTGTTGTGGTCCCAGCAAAGTTGCTATCAGTTAAGGGTTGCATTTCATGACATTGAAGAGGTAGTGCCTAGAAGGACACTCTGGACACACGAAGAGTGATTGTTTTAACCCAAACCATGAACTTTGCCTACAGCTGGTATTATACTTTCTGACAGTATTTTATGTTGGCTGTAAGGTCTGCTGGGGTCTGTGTGATGTAAAAAATTTCTTCATCAGTGGTTGTATGCATAGGCTCTGTGCAGACATCTGTGTGCTCCCAATTTGTTGTGGCCACATGGACTTGTCTGCAGACCTTCCATGCTGCCATATCGTTCTATTGCACATGTGTGGAACATGTCCTCAAAGCAGACTCCAGAAAGTAATATAAACAGAAATAATAGGCATCCATGGGGTCTGCAGCTGTCCATGTATGTGTCTGTTTGGGACTGTAACACAGCCCCAACACCCCTAGTGTTTTCTGTCCCTATTTTGTACCTTATCCATAACTTAGATGGAGTTGTTATGTGGTGATATATCGTTAATATTGCCCTTTTCTTTGTGGTTAAATCACAGTTAAGTTAGACAATATTTCTGAGTGCATTGGATAATTCTAGGTAAGTGAAATTAACACCTGTTGGCTCACATAATCAATCTTAATAATGACATTTTCTCCAAAATATCAGTATATGAAGCCAACTAAAAGATGACAAGAACATCGCACCATAGGTTTCTCTGATCATGCACAGCACTGAATCACTGAGGTCAAGGACAAACGTTAGCTGTCAGGGTATAACTGAAAAGTAACGCAGTCTTTCCCACTGACATATTGAGAATTTTATGACTAAATTCCCCTAAACTGCTTAGTGAGCAGGTAGTATGAGAGTGTAAGTGTAACAGAGTTGTGCAGACCTTGGGTTCGGTTCTTCAGTATGTCCTCCACCTTTTTCACCGTCATCTCCAGTACTTCTGCGTTCTCCATCTTTGAATGAAACTGTGGAAACAACCAGCAGAGCTCCATCAGAACCAAACTTTACGTCTATATTAAGACTAGGCAATGTATAGATACTGTATCGATATTGTGATATGGGACCAGGTATCATTTTAGATTTTGGATATTGTGACATGAATAAGTGTTGTCTTTTCTTGGTTTTAAAGACTATTCTAGCTAATAAATAATTTGCCTTTACCAAGTTAGTCATTATATCCACTAGAGCTGCAGCGATTATAAATAAATTATTAAATTAATCAATTTTCTTAAAAAAAAAAAAGTCTAAATTCTCTGATTCCAGCTTCATAAAAACAACTAATAGATTAATCCAGAAAATAATCAACTGATTATTCAACAATGAAGATAATCATTGGTTGCAGCACTAATATCCACATTACTGGTGATTATTTATCCAAAATCTCATTGTGTTAATATTTTGAGAAAACACTCATCACAGTCATCCCTGCAATATTGTCGCAATTTTGAAAAATATTGATATTGAGGTATTTGGTCAAAAGTATTTGAGAATAAAACAACAAGGGCTGTTCACCTCAGTGAAAATGAAAGAACAAAGTAGTAGTGACAGTCTGTACAGAAGGATAAAAAATGTTTTTTGATGTTCATCTATTACTGGCCCTTTCCTCGAAGAGCACCAGATTTTTCATATTTTACATTACCAACAACACTAATTGTTTTGACCTTGTGCAGCACATATTTTCTCAAACATCATATCTGATATATGATATGATTTTATATGATTTTGGCCCGCTTTGAATCCCGGGGACAGGTGAGCTGAGGTGCAGTGAGTGCGCAGTGTACTCACTTCTGCGTCCGCCAGCAGAGTTCGCAGCTCCTGCAAACTCTCATTGATGCGCGCTCGTCTCTTCTTCTCCACCAGAGGTTTCCTGGTCTGCAAGAACACAAACATCATATTTCATTCATGACACAAACCTACAGCTGTATATGCAGATAATATTGTTATTTCTCGCTCTCTGTCTCTTCTTTAAATGCCTTACAGGCTGTCACCGGCATGACAAGTGCGTCACAGTCGAGTAGGTTTAGAAAGAGCCTGCATGTTGTTTCCGCTGTGGGTACCTTTCTGTCTGCTTTCTGAATCCCGTACTCGGACTCATCTACGTCCAGATCCAGTCCGGTGCTGCTGGGCCGAGCCGAGGGGGCCATGTTGGTGGGTTCGCCGCTTCTGTGGCTTCTCCCACTGCTGCCTCTTCCTCCCGAGCCGTCAGCGAGGGGCAGCTGGCAAACGGAACCGGTTTCAGGAAGAAAAAAAAACAAACTCGCAGGCAAGGCGAGGCGCCCTGTGTTTATTGTGCAATCCTAGCGAGACGTGCTGCTGGCGCTGAGTGGCTGTTGTTAGTATTTATAGGGGCTTATTAACATGTGAATAGGGGCAGAGCTGCTCTCGCTGGGGGACAACAGAGCGCACACGGCCGGAGCCAATGAGCGCCCACTCCCTTTGTCTCCGGTCAGCCCGGTCTGCGCCCCGAGGAGCCGGACGGGCTTTAATCAGACAGTTTGTTGTGTTAGGGGACCGACCGCTCGTTTTTTTCATCCCCCCGCTGTTGGTATTAATCGAGTGTGTGTGCTTCCATTCGACTGGACACAGTTCATTATTATCATGCAGAGACAGAACAGGCTGCTCGAGTGATAGCAACACATATCTTTTGAAATAAAACTCTGTGGTAAATATGATAAATGGTAATAAATCAAATTACATTTAGAGCTTTAGTAGGGATTATTGTTATAACAAGATGTGTTTCATGTCATAACAAGACATTTTCACGTTATTACAACATACAAATTATACATTTATCACAAAATGTTGTTACAATATAAGTTATCACATTGTAACATGAAAGCTTTGTTGCTATAACAAGATGTTTTCATGTTATAACAAGATATCTTCACATTATTATGACAAACAAACTTATGATATAACAAGAAACTTTTGTTGTTATAATACTATCCCATTTATCTTGTTATAATGTTAAACGTTCCTTGTTATAACATGATAGTTTATATTTTTATCACATGTTACAACAATATAAGTTATCATGTTATCACATGTAATGTGTTACGTTATAAAAACATAAATAGTACATTGTTGTAACAAAAAGGTTTCTAGTTGTAATAATAATATGTTATTACATCATAGCGTGAAGCTTTTTATGTTATAAATGATCTTGTTATAACATGGAATGCTTCACGTTATAACAAGATAAATAGTATATTGTTGTAACAAAAAAGTTTTTTTAACGTGATAATGTTGTATGTTGTAATAATTAGAAAATCTTGTTATTCTAACATGAAAAACATACTGTTATAGCAATAAACGATTTACGTCATAATGTTTCTCTTTTTCTGCCGTGGCAGCAATATTCTTTCGTACTGTAGCACTTTATTAACCCAAATAATGAGCAAGAAGAGCTTTGATGTAAGTTCAATGTATAGAAGACAAAAAAACTTATTCAAAATAGTTTGTTTTCACTGTTACTGAGAATCTGCCTTGTCTGTTTTCTGCCCTACCTCCTTCTTCACTCTGCTGGCCTTTGTGTCCGAGTCTCAGTAGATTTACCCGGCTGTTTGGCGGATGTAACGCGATGCCTTCAGTTGGCAGCTGCTGCTGGCGGCCCCTCGGCCCAAACTGAATCAGCCGGGGGAATTAAGGGCCCTTCTCCAAAGAAAGCGACAGGTGTTGGCCTGCGCCTCGTTTGTTCTCCCTGTTGTTTGGTGACTTCTGATGTGTGTGTGCAACTGCATTCTCACGTTGCACTGCTGTAGGACAGTCTATAATATTTGGATGATTTCGCAGATAAAACAGTGCTGCATGGGTATTATTGTAATGTGGTGTGTAACATGTAATTATGAAGCTGTCGTCCTTTAAAAACATTTGTACTGTTGAGAATTAAACGATGCTGCTCTTCATGTTGGATTTTCTGCGTTTGGATGTGCTGGTTTTAGTCCTTTGCGCACAATGACTATTTGTTTATGTCTAATAAGAGCGCTCAGCCCTCTGCCCTCGTTATTATACATGTTTTGTGCACCGCATTATCATGCAAATCAACCCCACAACAGAGCAGTTCTGTCTTCTCGAAAGAGGAACACGCCGGCATCTGTGCCACCTTCCAGGTAAATGCAGTGATGTGTTTTCAGGTGCTCTTTTACGCACGTGTTTCCACAAAAAGCACCACTAAAACTCTAGTGCCCCAAATGAAGGAAGAATTTCAGACCTTTCAAGTGAAGGGGTTTTGGCACCTCGCCACCCCCAGATCCCTGTTCCAGATCTTTAATGGTGTGGACTGTGGAGAGAGCAGCTGTCTCGGCTCGCTTTTGTTGCTGAGCTGTGCCGAGGGACCAGGCGTCCCCCTCTCTCCCTCTCCTCAGACCCGCCGCCTAACTCCATGTGGCGGCCAATCATAACGGCAATAAAAGCGGGAGAGAAGGCCATATGCACGTTTTTACTTCTCAAAACCCAACGATGAATTGCATCGTTATTAAAAGGCAAATGTACCAGAACACTCGTTGTTGCATCCTGACGATTTGTGCGCACAGGCGGAGACCGAGATGATGCCTAAAGGTGCTTCCAAATCATTTTTTATAACCTCACTGGGTCCCTTGTCCGATTATCCAATCTTCATGTCTACCAGAGGCCAAAATGAAGCAGAGAAACTCTATGCAGAGTCCAGTCCCTGTTTTAGACTCCCTTTATTCATTATACATTTAGGTCAACCTTGAAATGGGTGTCCTCTTAATCACAAACATTTGGCTATTAATTATGATTTCTAATCATAATTCATTTATTTATAATTAATGCTTCCGTGCCAATGCGTGTTGGTGAGCCATGAGATTAAAGGGTCATTTACCGCAAATAATAAACAACTATTTTCCTACTTATCTTACAGAGAGTTAGAGTTTTGGTTTTATGTTACACCACCCCAAATACAATGGAGATGAATAATTCCACCACTTCATGGTGCTAAAGCAGGACAGGAGTCATAAGGGTTCCTGCGGCCTGCAAGGTCATCATGAGCACTTGGAAATATTGCAATAAAAAACAAACATAGACAGTCAGTACAATTATATTCTTTCTTTTAATTATTTTCAAAAAAAATGTCTTACTTTACATTTTTACATTAAAATGTTCTGATAGGGGTCAGTATTGTGTTCATTGGTAATGTTGATTACCAATGATAAAGTATAACTTTAATTTCTCAATGCTGTACATCCATTTTCATTCTATCATTGCAACCTGTATCTGGCATACATAGCATACCATAAAATTTTATGTTTTGGGCCCTGCCAACATAGATGATTAGCCAGCAATTCATCACATGGAAGTTTCAGAAAAAGTGACCAACAGTAGAAGTTCAATACTGTGTTAGCCAGCTATTAGCTCTATGTGGCTGTGAGCCCTCTGTAGAACACTTAATACATTATTAGAGATTTGGCCATTATTAGAACCTTATAATATATTTGTGTCTGTCCCATGGCAGCCTGATTTCGCATGTGGCTTCCCTTGAAAAATAACTGCCCATCCCTGTGCTATAGTATCACAAGATGAAAGTGGAAATTTCAATGGCAGCATGTCTCTCTACCACCAATGTTCTGGTTACTTGGGATAATCCACAGACCTCACTGTGAATAGTTTTTGCTGGAGCTGCCTTTTACCAAAGAAATAATCTGGAAACTGTCATAGTTGGAAAAGCACAGGCGTTACAGTTTCCCAGTGAGCCATAACTGTGTGGGGTATTTTGCTATTGTTCATTTTGTTATTTATGCTTTTCTGGACATGTCCTCTGTATTTAGCAACACAAATGAAATCCCCATCACCTCCATTGTGTTGACCGAGCATGTAAAACCTAATTACATACAACTGAAACAAACTAACACAACATGTAAGTTAGAAAATAAGCTGCTTTGTGATTTGGGTGAACTGACACTTTCAATCAGACTGTAATTTTGACCACTAGGGGGGCAGAAAAACTCTTAAACTCCTGACATATTATCAGCACATTAAGCTGTTGTAACTGACGTGTTAGCCTGCAAAAAGACATTAAACAGCATCATCTTGCATGGAAAACATTTTGACATCACAATAGGAAAAGCACATGATAAATTGAATGATGGCCGAATTCCATTAAACACAGGTATTACCAAAGATACTTATTGTGGTCCCGTTCCATTTAGATCCAACAGAGTCAGGGTGCTGTCATAGTGTTGGCTCACTGGAAAGTACGGTGGCCGACAAGTACAAACGCGCTGCACATACAGACAGGCGCTGCAAATACAGAAACGCGCTGCATAAACAGAAACGTGCTGCAAATACAGAAACGCGCTGCAAAAGAAACGCCGCATATCAGTCATACAACGGAAGTGCTCAGCCTCTAGGGGCAGTGCTGAGCATACACCGAGAGAAAATGGAGTCGGGAGAGGCTACTGAAAAAGTACGTATTCTTTTTCTTTTCTTTCTTCTTTCTTTCTTTCATTCTTTTTTCCACTTGTGGCCCTCATCTTCACTGTATATGAAAGTGCAGCCGACTCCAATTTTCTCCACCAATAACTTCTTCTTCTCATTCACACATCTGCTCACCATTGATACGTCCGTTGTCTGTCTCTCGGGTGTATGCTCAGCACTGCCTAGAGGCCTGAGCACTTCCGTTGTTGACTGGATATGCAGCGTTTTCTTTTTGCAGCGCGTTTCTGTATTTGCAGCGCCTGTCTGTATATGCAGCGCGTTTGTACTTGTCGGCCACCGTAGGAAAGCCTCTGCTACACTAAATGGAACAGGACCTTAATTAATCACTGTGTTTACCTTACTACTTCATATCAATATGGCTGCCATGAAAAAGGTCTATTGTGAATGATGGCTCATGTCACAGTTGACTGTGGAGCAATTGAATAGAACAAAGTTAAGGTTATTGCAGCTCATAGTAACACCTGTGCTTTTCCAACAATGACAGGTCAAAACGTCTGCTGTGAAAGAGGCCTACACTCACTCTCCTTTTAGCTCTGTTTGGTCTGGCTACCTAGTTAGCTTTCTTCCCAAGCTAGCTGCTAACTTTGTCTGACATTGTTGCTGGGCAGGTGGCGTGTTCTGTTCAGTATTTTCAGTTGAAGCCATTAAAACAATGAACTTGTGAGAAGCTAAAAAGATTCAACGAACAGCAAAATAGTCCAGCGTCACAGCAGCCATTTTGACATGTAATAATAGGATGAACCCTGTTCTTACCAATGACACTAATTAAAGTTCTATTTTATTCAGGTCAAACAGAGTCAGGGTGCTGCTATTATGCGTGTTATCTCACTGAAAATGCTCTGCTACACTAAATGGAACATGACCTTAAAGCTACTACAAGTAACTTTAACATTTTGTTGATTTTGGAGGCCCCTGGGGACAAAAGCTGTAGTGATTCCACCATAATAACTACAAAATATAACGGTAAAAATATCTTAATAAAAACCTCCTCCTGCTTCTCTTTAACTGGCTAATGTACATCTGAGAAAATGTAAGCACAGGCTCATTTTAACTGAATTCAAGGAGAATCCGAACTATGCAGAAGCAGCCACACTTCTTGTGAATGGTCTTGTTAACTTATGTATGTCGATAATAAATTGAGACTGTTTGATAACCAGCTAAACACTTGTAGCTTTAATTAGTTTAATCGTCTGTTTTTACCCTTCTATTTCCTATCAATATGGCGGCAGTGAAAAAGGTCTCATGGTTCATATAATTTAATATGTCACTGTGAGTGACCCCTTTCCCAGTCTATACACTACTTGAGTTTAAATGTATAAATTGATTAATTCACCTTTTAAAATGTTATCAAAATGTTTTTTAACTTACTATAACAAGGATAGTCTGTTGGCTAATATCTCTTTTTTCAGGTACAGGGCTGTGATGTTAATTTCTACCTAATCCTTCAGTGATAAAAAATCCAGGCTCACTGTTGTAATAAATGCTTAAATAAGTCTCATTTGATAATTATATTTCATGCACCCATGATATAGTAGGGTAAAGACAAGTACGTGTTACCAATGAGACTAAGCTCCAGTTCATTTAGTGTATCTTTGTGTGGTGTCTTTTCAGTGAGCCAACATGCATAATAGCAGCACCCTGACTCTGTTTGAACAAAACCTTAATTAGTGTCATTGGTAACACTTCTGTATGTCTAACTGTATGTATGTCAAATTGGCTGCTTTGAAAAGAGCAGTTTGAACAAGGTTGTTCATAGAACTGAATGAAATCTCAAGAGAGTACAATAAGTTTTATTATTATTAATAATGTTTGGGTTAATTATACAGGAAGGGAGGAAGACATAAAAATCTATGCAAAGCAATGCAAATAGTCTAAGAAGCAAAGTCATGCCTTATAATATCAAATAAATAAAGCTGTTAATACAATAAATAGATGGAAGATTAATAAGAGCCTTCTATAATGCAGGCTACAAGAAGTCAACTTCTGAAGAAGTACTGAGAAAAGGTCTGTATAGAATCATTATAGCACACCTACAATAATAATCACTGGAACAAAACTGCCCCAGTTTGTCTTCTGAGCAGCATATCTATAAGATACATAACAGAGGATGGTCTAACAAAATGGAGATCATTAATCCACCAGTTCACCAGGGCCTCCACATCTCCAGCATCCCCAGGTGGGAGCTGTGGAGTGCTGGTCTCTCTTGCTGCCCAGGCACATGGCAGGTGGGCCCCTCTCTCTGGAGCTGCCTCCCTGCAAGGGGGTCTCCTCTGAGGGGTGTGCCAGGGAGCCCCGTGCCTTGGCTGGCCGGAGAAGGGACATCACGTCTGGGTGAGGGCTGGAGGGGGCACTCATCGCTGGACCTGGGCAGGGACTTGAGGAGGTGGTTGAGCAGGCGGGAGCCCAGAGTTTTGTCCATCCAGTCGCAGGTGAGCAGCATGTTGTGGACCTCGTGCATGCACTGGATGTAGCCGGTGCTGTATTTCTGCTGGGCCTCCAGGCCTACTGTGGGGTCTGGAGGAGAGAAGAGAGGAGGTGTGAGGCTACAGCAGCACCTGGTGGTGACAGCACAACATGCAACTGGTACAACAGCCTTAACTGATGTGTCCCACCAGGAAACTGAGGAACACAATCTCGCTTAACTAATTAACACAATTACAACTTTACAGCTGAATACAGCATCTAAATATCTATATTTAATATCTTGTTTATATTGTTCCTATTGTTTATATCTCCTCTTGTTTATTTTAGTTATCATGATAACTAAACTAACTAACTAACAGTATAGACATAAGAAAGTATAAACTAAGTTTGTTTATTGATAATTAATATTAATAGCATTAATAATTAATCATTAGGATTATCTTGTTTTTACATGATGCTCTCTGCTGCCTGATGTTAGCTAGGGGATCTCAAGGCATATTTCAGATCGAATTGTCCAATTATTGACCCATAGAATAACATTGGTTATATGATCGATATGACGCCGGTATTAATAAAAACTATAATGCAGAGGAATCAAAGCATTGCATTAAACCCCACATACCACATGTGGCCCCCCAAAGACAAGTGCACCCACAGAGCCACTTTCCTTACCGTTGAGTTTTATTGCTCTGGATGTTTTGCAGATGTTTCACTGTCATCTCCAGTATATCTGCTTTCTCCAGTTTGGATTGCTGTTGACAGATGAAGAGCAGTCTTTAAGTTAACTTAATTCAGCCTCCATCGTACATTTACTTGTAGAGGAGATGGGACAAGTGAGGAAATACTCACATCAAGTCTGAAGGCTCCGATCACAGTTTCTTTCAGCTGATCCAAACAGTTGTTTATCCTCTCTCGTCGTTTCCTCTCAATGAGCGGCTTTCTCAGCTGTACGGGTAGAAAATAAATAAAATAACGTCGGTTAGAGGCAGCTAGGATGGTGTGGTACCATGTTGGACTGCAGAGGACAACGTGTGTGCGGTCCACACTTCATATCCTTCGGAAGAAATCGATCAAAAGTATATCCAAGCGTAAAATACCTTTCTATCCTCCTTGGCACTGGGATGTTTCCCCACGTTGTGCGCCATAGATGAAGCAGTCATGTTTCCTCTCGGGTGTCTGTGCGCTTGTGCCTCCTCTACTCTGAATCTGTGCGCGTCTCTAGGGCCCTCGGCGCGGCTCGGCCCTCTTATTTATCAGCCGCAATTAGCATGAGAATGCTCCAACTCTTTGGCTGCGGGATTTTCCCACACACGGGGTCCCATCAGTCAAGACTGACAGGTCACTGGCTCCATTCAATAACCCAGAGACCCGGCCTAGAAAGAAAAAAAAAAAAAAAAAATACTCACAAGCGACAGATGTCCAGCCTGAAACCATGCACTACCCTCCACCTTCCACCCTCCACCCAACCCCACTCTCCACCCAACAGAAAACCGCAGTTTCCTCTTCTCCCATGGATGAACAAGAGTGTGCAGTTACCGTGCTTTGCTCTGGGGAGCCCCTGGCCTATTCTTTTCAGCAGCAACATTACACTACCTGTAAAAAGGCCAAACCTATTCCCTCAAAGCTCACAGGAGGACACAATAGACTGACAAATCACTTGAGGATATATCGGCCTGTATACAGACCTGCCTGTATAGAAGAAGTCTCAAATATTTTTCTATCAGCTATTCATATTATTTTAAATCTAATTCGTAAGTTGCCTGCAATTATTCAAAACAAATAAACTTTCCTTGTCAAATAAATGTATTTAAGTTGTACTTGAGAAAGTGTTTTCATTATCTTTAAGTGTATTCCACCGTAAAAAGTGTATTTCAAGTGTGTTTTAGTTAAGTCCAGAAGTGAGAGTCCCATTCAGCTGTCTGCTTGAGTGAAGGCAGTCTATTTGTGTAGATTACAGCAACTTGAAATTACTCTTCCTTTAACCTGCTATTCTTATTTCAGTAAAAGCATGTCAGTTAGTTTTGTACTAGTATTGTGCATGATGACATGATGTCCACATCTTTGCAAGATTAGGTTAAATGTAAAGTGAGACGAAATTATAGTTTGTGATCAAATGATATATTATATTATACATAAAATGGTCTACCTGAAATGGATAAACTGTGTTGTTTAAGTTTGGTAAACTCGCTGAACCAAACCAGCAATCATTAAGCCATGCTAACATTAAGTCATGATAACATTATCCATCAAATTAATTGCATTTAACAATTTAAAATAACTAACACTAAGTTACACTAAAAAAAATACTTCTGCTGAAACCATACTATTAGAATGTAAAGGAAAATTATTTTACTTTAGGATAAAGCAAATAATTGAGTTGGAAAACTGGAAATATTTGAGTTGACCTGCCTTAAAGTTACATTGTACTCTGTTTTACATTATACAACTTTGTAACTTGATTTGAAAAACTTAATTCATTTTAATGTTATCAATTGAAGTAATTTTTTCAAGGTGGCCCAACAATTCTCTCTCAACATTTTTTTAAATGTAGACACACATCGAAGTTTTAATCATGAATGTTTGTTTTGTTTTTTTCAAATTATAAAAAAGAAAGGTCTCTGTCGAGTTGCAAAACATCAACAACATTGTATACTGGGAAGTGTCCGAATATGCTGATCATGTTTTTTGGAAACTCAGTGTAAGGAGTTGATTGAACTCTGTTGTTCTTCAAGTTAGAAGAACTCATGTTTATAAGTTCTGACAGTAAATACTAGAATTTTTAAGTTTAATAGCCTTGAATAAATAAAACATGTAAATTTATGTTAATTAATGAGAAAGGTTTAAATTCCTGAATGATTTTTAACAGTGCAGTAGTGACACAAACACACACACAGCTCTCTTCTTTTTGAGGACTTGTCTTCCAAGAGCACCACTCTTGCAGCAGTGTGCTTAGCCGACTTTGATCACTGTCCATGTTTTCAAATGTCAGACATCTGCTGTTAACTGTTAGTGAGCAGATGTCAGATTGACCAGATGTCCTCCCACCTTTGGTCCCTTAAAGCGAGGGCCCCTGTTTTAGAGCCACGCGACTGCCAGGCGAATGCTGGGTCGTGGGAACCGGAGCTGAACAAAGGCCCCTATTCATTCAGACCTAATCAGCATGAAGAGCGTAATAACCACCAGAGGAGGGTGGACAGTCCAGCCGAGGAGGAGGAGGAGAAGGAGGAGGAGGAAGAGGAGGAGGATGAGGCTTTGGCAGGTGACCAGTGGATGACCAGTGCCATAGCCAGGTGTAATGGACAGCAATTAGGCTACTGCGAAGATACAGACAAATCAGTCAGATAGATTTGACTTTCAAAAAATCCTCAAAACATCAACTAGGCCTATTTAAATACCCCAGAAACTCAGATTTTTAAATGCAGCGTCATTTGTTATTCACCAAGAGAAATGCCCTTACAGTAACTAACAGAAATGTCACATGAGCCTTGCATTGTCCAAGGGTTTTCATGTTAATAGATATTTTTCACATTGTTTGACATATCTTTGTAATGAATCGGATTAATGTTAAGTTGTCATAACACTTAATGACATTTTTGGGGAGACTGGGGGCAGTTTTAAGACATTCAGTTCCTCCAGACTGATGACACTTACTCTGCACATGCTCAGTAGAGCACCTAGAGAGGGCCACAGGTGTTAACGACCACACAGAGGTTTAATACCTGAACTCCCAAACCAGTCAGTCAGAACTGAAGAAGCTTCTTGGATGAGAGGCGAAACGTCTTCAAGAACTCTTATCAAGTCCAATTGCCTATGACAAACCTTGTTACGATAAACACAGACTTGTTTCATCTGAGTTTAAGCAGAATCTGACCTGGCAGAAGGTATGAAGATTAACTATATAGAAATAGCTGCTCGTCTCGCTGATGGTGTTGTTAGCTTATGTAGGTCATATAGAGGCATCAGTTATAAATTCTGGCTGTTTAAAGCTCTTTGTAGCAGTGTGAAGTCCTGAATCTGATATTTTCCAACACAATTTGTCAGTCCTGTTTTCTAAGTTTGAGTACCTTGCAATTACAAATGGCCACAACTTGGAAATATGAATCATTCTAGAGACATAACAAAGCTTCCATCATGTCTGTCTTTAATTTAAAAAAGGGGGATTTTCAACATGCTGTTAAGCTAACAACGATGTTTCTTCACAACAGTGTTTGATAAGTTAAGTGAACAAGCAATGAATGAGCATTTAGTCTTTCTTGACCTGATTTAAAATGGAAAAAAAAGATCTATTTACATTTAGTAAAAGATAAAAACTTAGTTGATTTAATAACTGAGGGTAGAGGAGTCTGTTTAAAAGAGTGGGTCGTGAAAGTTGGTTTCCCTACGTCTGAAGAAACAATTTAACAGAATGTTCTGACTTCTTAAGTCAGAAGAAGGGCAACAGAAGAAAAAAGCTTGGTTTGTGAGGACAGCCTCATTTTTTCTATGAACCATGAAACATTTCTAAATCAGAATCATTTATCATTCCCTTTTATGCCAAATAGTCTACCGTAAATTGTTTGTTTGTTTTTTTTGCTTTTTGTTTTTACTGTTTACTGTTTTTAATAACACCACTAGTGTCTGTCTGATGATAACATCAGAATGACTTTATGCTACAAATAAACTTGTGTTTGTCAAATATCATGTTTCCATGAATAAGAATAGAATAAGAAAAAGGAAATCTTTATTGATATACCAATTGACAAATGAATGAAATAAAGACACAATTATATAAGACAGTAAAAAGTAATGGTATTTAAAAGTGGAAAATGGTATTATAGTCCAGTTTCAATTCATATGACATGAACAAACAATGCAAATACATGTACAATCTCCCTCTAACATACAGAACCTGTACTGGAAAAAAGTATGAAGTTTAACATTTTACATTTTAATTTTAAGGCCTAAAAAGTTGAGGAAATTTTGTAATCAAAACAAACAAAAAAGCTTTTCAAGTCAAATAAACTTGATATTATTAAGCCATACATGAGAAAATGTGTTTCAGTAAGCTTACTGATATTAAGTTGAACCAAGACCACTAAAGTCACAGTGATGAGCATGACTAAGTCTGACATTTTCGCAGTTTGAAATGTCAGTTCTTATTGAGAACTCACAACTGCAGCTGATGTTTGAGCTACTTTGTAAACTAACCTTGATCATGGTTTGTGGTATTTTCATTATTGTATATAGAAGCTACCATGACTTATCTTAAAGGGATAGTCCACCTCAAAATGAAAATTCAGTCATTATCAACTCATCCTCATGCCAGCTGAAGGTCAGGTTTATTTTGTTAGTCCACAAAACCTACTGGAGTTTCACAGGAAAACAGTTCTGAGGAAAAAAAGAAAATGCCTCCATACTGCTCGTCTGGTGTAATCTAAGTCTCCTAAAGTTCCAACATGCCAAGTTGACTTGAAAGACATAATTTTACACCATGGTTTTAGCCTGAATCTTTACTGTAGATCCTCAACTTGGAGCCACATTTATGTGCACATGCACACTGTCTGAACTGGGTGTGTGTGGTGTCACGGTGTGCAACTTGGATTATGCCAGACGAGCAGTATGGAGGTATTTTATGTTTTTTTTTTCCAGCTGTTTTTTACATTTGAAAACTGGTCACCATTCACTTCCATTGTTTGGGAGATTCTGCAACACTGCTTTCCTGTGAAACTCCAGCAGTGTTTTGTGGACTAACAAAATAAACCCGACCCTCAGTCAGCATGATGACTGAATTTTCATTTTTGGGTGAACTATCTCTTTAAAGTGTATTAGAGACACACAGCAAGTTTTCATCATGTCAAGGGTCTTGGGAGGGTTTTAACTCATCATTTCAAGTCAAACTTCAAGTTAGACTTGAATTTAAACTTGTGCTTAAAAGTTCTGATGGTTAATGAGAAACTACAGTATGTTGATTCCACTAAATTTCTGCATGATTTTTCAGTGTGAAGTTACAATATGTTCATTTTATAAAGGGAAGACAAAGCAACACACAAAAAACGATCTCACGTGAAATGCAATAAAATAAAACAAATATATGCAATGGATTTAAACAGACAATGAAAAAGAAAACAAAAACAATGTAAAAGGAGAGAAGGGGTGAGTGTTTATCTATGCACAAAGTCATTGTTAAACATTATTAAACAAGTAGAATTAACTTGGAGATAATGGGAGACATCAAGTAAAACAATGTGAAAAAAGGTCCAACTCTACTGAAAGTTAAAGTAGAATTTTCCTAATCAAGAGCTGTGTAAGGGTTGGGGAGCCCTGTGACACTTGTAAGTAGGTTGTAACATTCTTTCCTGCGAACTACTAACAAAAAAAATCAAACTGATGGAAGAACGGAAAAATAAAAGCATCATTAAAGGTAGAGTCAGTAGGCTTTGTTTAAGCAGTTCCTAAACACATCAGGACATTAAATATCACCATTGTTGGTCGGTGAAACGTCCCGAGCACAACAAAACAGTGAGAAAAAATAAGGAAATACAGGCAGAGGGCAGAGTCTCTGCTGATACAGCTACAACCACACACCTCTAGTGGGTCAGAAGTGATGATTGAAAGGGATTATGTAATATGAAAATAGACATTGTTTTCTTTAGGAAGATGTTGCAGATTATACCTCTAAATTTTGAGGATGCAGCTTGTCTCCTCCTTGTCTTCTTTTTCTTTCTCCTTCTTGGCTCCTTTTAAATGGAAGATCTTTCCATCAGCCTGCTTTATCCAGCTCAGTTTGACGTTGTCACCCAGGCTGTGGTCCTTCAGTCTCTGCTTGAGCTGAACAGAAACATTTATCACTATTTATTAAAGTACAAAGTGTAGGCACCAGTATGGCACCATCCGTTGGTAGCATCAACAAGGGTCTACAACCGTACTAGAAGCTCTGTGTGGCTATACTTTGGCTCACTGTTGCTTTGAGCTAAATATTAGCATCAACATAACATGCACATTGGGGAAGGTTTAGCAGACATGTGTTATGTTTGCCATTTTAACCATCTTAGTTTAGCATCTTAGATTGGGGGACATTTTTTGCAATCCATCCTGACAGGAACATGATTGGACTGACCAACACTACCAGACCTGCAGCAGTGCTGCTAGTCAGAGGTGAAAAAAAAAATAAAAAGGGCACCAGCTGTATTTGGTGGGGCACCAGAGCACTGAAAATTGTGGTGCATTTATGGTAAAACAATTCCAGTCCATGGTTTAATTTAAAATAGTTTTATTGTGAGACTTAACTCTGCTGTAAAATTCCTACACATCTGTAATAAAAGGACAAAATAAACAGACTGTTGAGCGTTACCCATTTCAAGGTTCTTAGAGGCTTAGAGGCTAACCTTAAACCCTAGAGGGCACTTTACCACATTTTGGAAATTGGGCCACCCTAGTAAGCACATTATCATGTTTTATTTACCACCGAGGCAAGAGGGCCCTTTTGTAGCTTTTTTTTCAAACATGGGGGCATTTTACCATGTTGTCTTTGAAACAGGGCCATCATAGAAGCTGCTTGATCATGTTTTATCTGCCATAGGGGCATCCAAAAAATTATACACATAGAAAGTAGAATATCAAAATGTAAATGATCTTCATACTCAAACATCATTACCTGCTGTAAGATGGCATCCTGCATCTCTTCCAGGTCCACAGAGGAGTCTGATTTAGTCACCATCACCTTCACCACCTGCTTCATCACTGTAACTTCTGGGATTATAGTTTTATAATAATGATACGTTAAAAGCCAGGTCATAAGAAGGTTTTGTGTATACTGACTTTTCAGAACATAATTGCAGATCATAACTCACCGCTGCAGACAAAAGGATATTTGGCGTTACAGTGCCGTACGTTCCATTTACTGTGAGTTGTAGTGGCACAGGACTGTAGGATTTTATCAGGCTGACTCTCGTTCCAGCTGCTGTATGAAGTCATGTGCAGGGACTGACCATCTGACCACTTCCACGACTCTCTGTACAGGCCAATCCATGCAAAGAAATCCACGAGCCTCCTGACCTCCTCGTTCTCGGTTATGTTCCTCACACTGGCAAGGTCTGTGTAGTGCTCCCTGCAGTGCCTCTGAGCATCGGTCCAGTTCATGTGTATTCTCACATAGATGTATTTAGGCTCTGAAAGTTCTTTTAAATAAAATTCATGATGAAGACAGGTCACCAAAAATTATATTTAAACAATGACACAATGCAATGAAGAATTGTGGTTTACTTGAGCTAAATTCTTATGGCATCATGCTAACATGCTCACAAAGACAAAGCTAACATGCTGATGTTTAGCAGTTATAAGGTTTACCATGTTCACTATTAGTATGTTAGCATGCTAACATTACTAACAAGCACTAAACACAAAGTACAGTTTAGGCTGATGGTAATGTCATTCATTCTGTAGGTATTTGGTCATAAATCAAAGCCTTTGACATATTGAAATTTTGACCTGTTGGTGGCACCACATGAAAAGTCAGGGGATCAACATATTTACATTTACATTTATTAATCTGGCAGATGCTTTGGTCCAAAGGGACACACAAATGAAATGCAATCCAAGCCATAGTAAAGCAAGGAGAAGCCTTTGAAAAGATGTTCCTCCACACCTGGTTCCATGTTCCACCTGACAAATACCATAAGGTTGCAGGTGCATGAAGTAAGATGTAGTTGCATGGCAAGTGAGGAAATGGGAAAAGAGAGGGGGAAGAGAGGGGGAAAGAGTATTAGTTCAGTAGGTACTCTCGGACATCAATTTTGAAGACAGAGAGGGATTCTGCTGATTTAATTGAGATAGATAACTCGTTCCACCAGCAAAGGACCATGCAGGAAGATGACTAGTTATTGAAAACTGTAGTGAACAAGAAGACTCATAAACCTTTACTCTCTAATGACAATAATGATGACCATGATAAATATACTTGTTTTGTTATTTTTCTCTTACCATTGTAGCACACGAATGGGCGTAGTCCGTCGCACCTAAAATCTGACCATCGTGCACCGGGTGATATGTCACCACAGACGAAGGTTTGTGTGAAGTCATTGGGCTCACCACTTGCCAGTTCCTGAACTCAGCCTGTCTTTCTCTATAAAATCCCTCCCTTTGCAGAGACCACTTCCAGTTGTTAACATCACTATACAGACCTATCCAGAATTCATCTTCATCATCCCATAACATGTAACTCAGCCTGACCATGTCTTCCTCGCTATTTATTGTCACCAGGTCCGTGTACTTCTCCCTGCAGTAAGTCTGGGCTTCAGTCCATGTCTTTTTGTCTTTAACAATGTGGTAAAGATGAGGAAAGCACAAGGGGAGGATGCAGAGTCCTGTGATTGTGACAACAACAACAAAGGAATGATAATATTCAGTTTCATGAAATGGTTGCATTTAGTGAACTCATTTGTTAGATGAAGCATCTTTTTAAAAGGATACATATGAGTATATTTATCTACATGGGTGAATGTGCATATAATAATCTGTTTTTGTGACCTGTGTTGAAGCTACAGTAAGAACAGATGAGCATCACTGCTTCAGGCAAAAATCTGGGTGTTGTACTGATAAAAAATATTGGATTGCATGCAGATATAGCACAAACAAATAAGTAAATCTGATTTAAATTGTTGATTAGGATTTTTTAAAACAAACCAACAAAAACAAAGAAGTCTAAAATACTCTTACCTGATAAGACCATGAAAATAACTGTGTTCCCACCCATGGTGTATGATGTTGCAGCTTGTCTGTAATTCAGACAATAACTCATGAGACTTCAACAGATGAAAGATTATCTTTGGAACAAAATAGCAAATTATTTTCAAGGGACAGTTCACCAGTTCATCCCCAAATCATTTCCCCCTGGCCTTTAGTACTATTTATGCATCTAGACTTTTTTGTGTGTGAGTTACAGAAAAAAAAAAAAGAAACTATTCTAAATCAGTGTCTCTTTCCAAAAATCATGACCCAGTTTCTCAAGATAATCCACGCTACCTTGTCGTGAGCAGTCTAACTAGTCTAGTCTTTGAACTAGTCTTTTCCAGTCAAGAGAAAATAGTGGTAGATTGGTAGATTACAAAGTAGTTCCGGTAGATTCTACTCCAGAAAGAAAGTAGTTCTTACATGAAACCACTCAGTTGCTCAGGACCGACGGAAAGCAAACATTGGTTTTGATTTTTTCAAATGTATTGCTGTGGTGTTTTGAGAACCACAAGCAAATCACTTGGCCACTCACACCAAAACAATTTACATGGACAGACAGCCACAGGCCAAGGCAAAATATGTATTTTTGATTTTGGGGTGAACTGTCCCTTTAAGTCTTGTTTTGTGATAAAACAAAAGGAAAAAACAGACCACACATAATTCCCATGTAATAAATGTATTGTAAACTGCAACAGTGCATATGCACATGGCTGATATGCAATTTGTAAGGTGTGATGCCTAATGGCCTGTTAAACATTTAATCAGTTGTAGTAATAACAATTGTACAATTCCAAGCCAACATAGTTAACATACAACTACATCAACACCTGGTCAGATCCACTTGGCACAGAGTAGACACAGAGTCTGAGGCCTGTACAGACCAACTGTGCAGAGGTACTCTTTAACCTCTCATTAGTCCCCACCTGCCTTAAGTCAGCCACAATTTTACCGCTGCCCAAGAAATCAGCAGTGAACAGTCTGAATGACTAGAGCCCAGCCGTTCTAGCCCCCATCATCAGCAAGGGTTTCGAGAGACTGATTTTCTCCCACATCAAGGCTGCTGTCCCTGGTGATCTTGGTCAACATCAGTTTCCAAATTGAATCAACAGATCAGATGATTCAACAGAACACATATGCAAGGATGCTGTTTATCAATTTTAGCTCAGCATTTAATATAAAAATTCCCCACAAACTGGTGCAAAACTGAGTGACCTTGGGTTGTGCGCTGTGTTCATGGATACTGGACTTTCTGAGCAATAGACCCCAAAATGTCCTAAAGCCCCCTCCTCTGTTCTCTCTTCACACGTGACTGCCCTTACACCCCTGCAGCACCATCATAAAATTTACAGATGAGACCACCATAGCAGGACTGATAACAAATAACAGTGAAACAACCTACAAAGAGAGGTTCATCATCGGGATGAATGGTGTGTTTCTTCAGGAGATCAAGTCAACTCTGTCCTCTGCACAGTCACGACGAAAAAGTAGAGAAAACTCAAGATAACTTTAACTCTCAAAAAAGTTTTATCAATTACTAATATTTGTTAAGAAAATGTGTTTGTTTTTTTCTTTAGATAAACTTGAATCTTTGCATTTTAGAAGCCCCCCAATGTTGTGTGTGTATTCGCACATTATATTATAATTTCCGAACATGTATCTTCATTAATTAACACCACGATGTGTGCGCTGTGGTGTTTTACAACCTGATCGCTGCATTGTCCGTGCTTCTGACACAGAGCAGAGGTGACTGACAGACAGACTGACAGACAGACAGAAGATACTGTTCGTTCCTGTTTGCTTTTCATTGTTGCAAATTGAACTTTCGGCCCTAATTCACTTTCTCCCGATTATAACAATCCACAGACAGAGGGAACGACAAGGAAATGAATTTTTATGTGAAATAACGGGGTTGAGGACAGCTAAATAGAATAAAAAAAGACACGGTTGACACAGCTGCAGCTCCACCTGAAACCAGGTAAAAGAAGAAGAAGAAGAAAAAAAAAAGACGACCGCAGCAGAGAGGGAGGGAGCGAGAGAGCGTGTGAATATGGACACACTTGATATAAACACTTTTTATGATCATGAATCATAATTAACTGTACACTTCTGTGGTGCGTGATTTTTTTTTTTTTTTTTTTACCCCAAGTCCGATTTGTACACTTTTAAATAATGAATTACTCCATGCCGATTAATTAATCCTCATCCTCGTAATCCTCTTCCTCACCCCCTTCTCTGCCTCATCCTCTTCTTTATATAATTCTACAGAAATAAATAGATGCATATGAATAGCAACCTTCTCCTAAAATACTGCTGGTTCTGTGGTGTTGGAAGTTTAAATCTAAAGCCTGCAGTGTGCCGTAGAAACTTTAATTGATGCGCGTCAGTTGAAGCTTTTACTCTATCTTGGCCTTTATATTCATGAAAGCGTGTGTATGGGAGGCAGAAAAACGTTGCTTGTGTTCCCCTGTTGATTTCGTGGTTTTATTTCTTGTTTTTGCTCTGATTGATAACTGCGTTCTTTATTGTTGTTATTTAGACTCTTGAAATGTTATTGACAGTATTAACTATCTGTAATAGTAACAGTAACATCATGATTTTCAGTGTCATCCATCCTGAACTTGGCCGCGCTGACGTGCACTACCATGTATGATATGTTTTAGAAGCCGTGCGCAAAGCTGTGCGAAAGCCACGAGCCCTGCCTACAGTTCATTTCTCACCATTCAAAACATTATCAAGAATTAATTTCTCACTTGTGGAAACTGTGGATATCTGTCACTTAATTACAACTTTTACCACTGACTTCTATTGAAATTCAAATACTGATAGGCCTATATAACATTCAGTTTTAATGTTATATTTCAAAGTTGACATATGCATAATGTTAACTCAGTTCTCACCAGTCTAATCTTAATTGTTGAGCTCAACATTTCAGTTCACATAGTGGCAATGTTCACTGTAGATATCTTTCTGCACATGTCATAAGCAGAATTCCAGCCTTTTTCAGCATATGGAAATTCAATTGTCATCATTCTTACTAGTTAAAAAGAAACTGATATCCATGATTAAATTAAGATATCTGTTAATCAATTTTGTTTAGTTGTCTTTTCTACATGTAAAAATATATTTGTAACATGTCAAAATTGTTTTACAGATATCTAAAATTGTCAAAATGACATTTCCACTCTGCAGATTAAATGTTAAATGGACTTGCCATAGTTGCCTTACCCTGGTGTAATGAATCTTTCTCTCACTTCAGTCTTGCAGTGTGTTTTAGAAGAAGGGATGGGGTACTGTGCAATATAGTCAGTGCAGTTATCAGCTCACATCCTTTTAAATTAACAATGGTTATATCAGATGGTGTGCTGGGTAACTTCCACCACCTCCTGGTACTAATTTGATTATTAAAATCACACAGTGGACAGAAATAGCTCACTCAGGTCAGTTATGTAAATCTAATGTGACAGGATTTTTACAGTGGGTTTTTACAACAAACCCATGTTGTTGTTGTAACACATGGAGTTTGTGGCTTGGCATTGTCTTACTGACATAAGTAGGGATGTCTCTGAAAAAGACGTAGTCTGGGAGGCAGCAAAAACTGCTCCAAACCTGGTGCATACCTGTCAGCATTTATGGGGCCTTCACAAATGTGACAGTTCATCATGTCATGTACCGTAACACAACCCTATACCATCAGAGATGCTGTCTATTGAAGTTAGCGCTGGTAACTATCTGGATGGTCCTTTTCCTCTTTAGTCCAGAGGTGTTGACGTTCATGATTTCTGAAAACAATCTCAAATGTGGACTCGTCAGACCACAGCACACTTTTCCACTCTCAGTCAGTCCATCACAGATGAGCTCGGGCCCCAGAGAAGTTGGCAGGGTTTCTGGAGGTTGTTGATATATGCCTTTAACTTTGGACGCAGCAATAAACTGTGTTTACTGGCAACGGTTTTCCAAAGTGTTCCCGAGGCCATAATTGTATTGTTTATACAATTATGTGGAGCCTGCTGTGAAATCACAACATGACAAGACAAAACCTTTGGAATATAAAAGGGTTCTCTGTATTCTGGATAGAACCCCCAGAGAGGGTTCTGGTAGGAACCATTACACCATAGAAGGGTTCTCTCTAACCCTAACCTCTCATTGGGGATTCTGGGTGAAATAGATGGTTCTATGTGTAACCCTTTATGTTGGGCTCTAGATAGAACTCTCTAACAGGGTGTCAAGTTTAACCTTCATAAAAGGTTCTACCAGGAAGCAACATGGGTTCTCCTGTGGGGACAGGCCGATGACATCTTTTTGGTTCTAGTGAGCACCATTATCTCTTAGACTGCACATTATCAGAAGATAGCTCTGAAATGACAAAGAAAGGAAAGATAGAAATGCAAAACAGTACTGGTAAGGCAGAGGTTAAATGTGAAATCTAGCAGAGAAAAACAATCAAATGTGGCAAGAAATTGGGACAGTGAGAGGTAAGGGAGGCTTCTACATCTAATCCAAAAGAGTGTCAGAGTTACTTGGGAAGGTAGTGGACACAGGATAGAAGATGTGTCAACAAGAAGAGAAGACAAGAAAAAACTAGTCTTTTTACCCCCAAAAAGAAAGGTACATATTTACATTAAAACTGGTTTGTAAGGCATTATTTATTATCAAAGCCCTGATGGCTTTTTGATTTTCAGTCCTTGCAGTGTTTAAAAATACAGTGTAATTTAATTCTTGAATTTTTCAGATCCTTTGTATTTATGGATATACATCATGCCATATAAAATAAAAGATTTAACATAAAACCACAACAAATCTTCTTTGTAAATTAATCTTACTTCCATATAACATATCAAAAACACTTTCGACATCAATCAAAGAAAATATACCATGAATGCATTCATAAAATAACAGTAGTAGTAGTAGGCCTACAGTAGTTTCATTCTTTTCCTGTTTTCTTCTGATTCAGAAAGAACATTTCTATTTATGGCCGAGAACATTTTCTATTTATTTGTTTGCTGAGTCAAATTAATTAGAAATACACTTAACATGGCTTTACTGTTGACAAAATATTTCAAATCAAATTCCAACTAATATTCTGATGATTAGGCTCCTCCAGTGTTTGAGAGAAATTGCGGGGCAAAGTATCAAACGACTAAAAACTATCCATTATTACATTTATTTTTTTTTTAATCCTTTGTGTTGTTGACATTTAACAAAACATGTTCTGAATGACTAACAGAGGTATCCGCGGCGTTAGCGCGCCCTCCTGCGGTCACCCAGCCATACTAGCGGAGTGTAACTCCCGCTGTTGCCATGACAGCAGTCAGCCAGAGGAGGCGCCAGACGCTGCCGCTGTTGCAGTGACACCCGCTCCGCTGCTGGCGTTACCAGTCGGGTTCAGAGAAAGAAGTAGGAAATAGGGGCCGCACAATTAACTACAGTAAGTTACGAACAAGGGGAGGCGACGAACAAGGAAAACAAAGCAGTTTTTTTGTTTCGAGGAGCACCTGAGTTGCCTTTTGCTGTCTTGACAAATCGGGGGGGAACGAGCGAAAAACGCCGTTTACAAAGGTATGGTGTTGTATTTAACTATAATGTTATGAATTAATATTCGCAGGCGTTGTGGTGTAAGGCTACTTTTAGCTAACAACGGTTGCATTAAATGTTAGCTGGTTAACTAACTAACATTTGCTGATGTTAGCTTGATGAACAGCACTCAGCGTGTAGGAAACGTCTTAGCTGAGCGCTAGCCTGCTGTTGGTGATGTGCTACAGTCAGGCATGGAGCGAGGAGCCGCTGTCAGGCCTGGCTAACGCTAGGCTAAGCTAGCCTGTTAGCTAACTGGCGCTACCAACGTTACTCGACAAAACTGGCTATCATAAACTTAGTCACTTCATAAACTCTTGAGTGGTTAAAACGAGATTAAGCGGTTATAAAAGGTTTATAAGCATAAGGCCTGCCGAGGCCTGCTGTGTGTCGACAACACACACACACACACACACACACACACACACTTTGAGAAGCAGGACAGTGATTGAAATATTATAGGCCACGTTAGCTTACAAACAGATACAAAGTTAGCTGTCAAAATACAGATGGACGGTAGCTGAGTCACAGCTTTTACTGCTTCATCACGTTTAAGTGTCCTCGCGTTTGCTAGACGCGGAATTACTCAGCGAGCAAGTGTCCATTTTGTTAGCATTGCGCAAAGTTGGCAGGCTTCACACCATCACAAAGCAGGCATGGATAACAGAGGGGCGGTGCTCACTGTCAGCTTCATGTTGGCCAGCTCACTGGGCCGCTGCTGTGCAACTTGTGCAAGTTATGCTGGTCTTCCGTATGAGATGATTGATGTAGCGGAAAAGGCTTTTCTGGCACATGTAAACAAAACAGCTAGATGAGAGAACTGGCATTTAGCAAGCTGCTTGCAGTGGTCACTTGCTAACCATCAGATGATAGCAGAACATCTGCTGCTGCCTGGACTGTAGGGTTGGGGTGACGTTTGAGCTGTCTTTAGACACTCTTTTGTTTATTTTCTGGAGAGTTTATTTTCTCTAGACAGCCTGTCCGGCCATGTTTGATCTGTTTGTGGGAAAAGTAAGGCTCTCAGCAGCTCTGACGCTTGTTGGCCTGACATTACTCCAGCATATGATACCTGATTAGTAGCATAGCGATTGTGGGTTAGTGGTGAGCAGCTGATTTTGAACCTGCCATATGTGTTTCCCTCTTATTTGCGTCACTGATACTGAGGCGGTTGTGCTGCCTGCCTGCTGGCTACATTAACGAGCATTAGCCTGTGCGAAAGACGGATTTGACCACCTGGCGAACTTGAGGTGTGTCTAGATTAATAAAGATGTAAGCAAGCACAACTGAAGTGCTTGGGTCACCAGTGAACCGGGGAACAAGTTTTATATCTCAGCTCAGCCACACATGACACATCATATATGAATGGTGGACTGCACCTCCCACTTTTGTGCTGCTTGGTTTATATTCCTGACCCCAGCGTTGCTTTCTAAATGTGGACTCCCTTCCAAGACCTATGAGGAAGAGTGTGACAGCTCCAGGGTTTGTGTTCAGAGTTTAGAGGATCCCAGCAGGACAACAGGTTGGTGTCAGACTGATAGTGTTTGATGTGTACCTCTAAGTGACTAAATACTAGTGTTGATGTTTTATGGCAAATCTTAGTATCACGCTGGACAAAAAGGAAAATATTTTTATGGCTTGACCAATAAGCTGATATTGCCATGATCCCTCAAATGTGCTTATCAATCACTTGTGACATATTTGTGATATTTTTGGAGATGTACCAAAAACTATGGTACAGTAATACCACAATAAGTAGTCCAGGATATGGTATTTGTCACTATTTTCACTTCAAGTGCTTCTGCTTTCCTTCTTTAATGAAACAAAGTAAAAGTAGCCAGCCATGACCTAAGAATGTGCAAAAAGTTGCCATAATTGTCTGTAGCAATTGCTTAAATTATATATGTACAATTCTAAAACAAAAACAATATTTAATCATTTAGTATTGCCTTCCATTTTTTTGTGATATTTGATATATTGTTACAACCTTAGATATTTTACAGTTTAACAATAAACTTTAGTAACCAAAACTACATCAGGTCAATTAACAGGAAACTTTACTTGGTATTTTTAATAATTGTAAATAATTAACAAAAGAAAAAAAGAGAAAAAAAAAATGGCCACTAGTATTATTGGCCCAATGTTGGTCTATCACAACTATATCAGTCTAAATCTGCATAAATGTTGTCTGATATATGGCAATATTAGATTATTGTTAACTTTAAAGTAAGCATTCTGTGTATAGTTGATACATTTTCTTTATTCAGGTTTAATAAATATGTATATTCTGTTGTATTTGTATTTTTTAAATTTATAGTTAATTAGTATAGCCTAATTATTATTAAAAATACCAGTGAAGCTTACTGTTTCAGTAAAATATGGTTTATTGGTAAACTGTAAAATACTCTGCATTTATTAGATATCTTTTTCACACGTGTTCTTTTTTTTTTTTTTTTTTTTTTTTTGAGGGATTATAGCAAAAAACGTGTGTTTATGTGTATTTTCTCTATTATATTCTGTATAAAGAATATCAGCTGATATATCAATATCACTGGTCCTAAAAATGCAGTACTAGTTGGGCCTTAACAGACATAGACTGCTATAGCTGTGTTAGGCCATACCAACTGAAATTATGGGCCGAACAATATATCTGTCTTTCTCTAATTTAGATAACATGATCATGAGACTGGGATTACATTTTATTGATATGTATTTCGGTCTTGGATTCTTGGAATAGGAAGCGTAGTCATCGTGCATGACCTGCTGTATGAGTAAAGAAGCACATTTAGGCTGCTGTGTTGTTTATTACACTCACACACTTGTTCTCTGTTAAGTAAACTTTGGCTTTTGCCCCCATAGTGTAATGTGGTTGGGTGGGTCAGTGAATGTGTAGATAAGCTTGTTGTTAAGTAACCTAGTTAAGTAACAGCAGGAGTGAGATATGGTCATCACATCTGTCAGTTGCACTGCTCACTTCTTTGCGGTGGTCTATGTAGTATGGTCCAGTTTTATACTGGGTTAAAGTTTTTTTTATATGGAAAGGGTGTGTTTATTGACTGAAATTACTTACAAACAATATGTATGGTGACAGTGTGTTTACTTGGATTTGTTAGTCACTGTTCAGGGAGTGGGTCATCCAAAGGTCTGAGGCTATGTCATGGTGTAAGTAGTCCTATGTCACAGTAAATATTGTGTGGTGGTTAATCATTTCCTGAAGAGGAATCACAAAATTGTGCTACTGCTCATTTAACCTTCCTCTAGTGTGTTTGTATTCACATTTGTCTGATATAGAATGAATATCAGCTATGGGTTTTTCATCAGTGCCTGCTGCCACTGTAGGTTGTTTTACAGCAGGAGCTAAAAGTGCATTTCATTGGGATATTTGGAGTAGAACTGCAACAATCAATTGATTATGAATCTAATATTTAATTAATCATCAAATATTTTGATGATAGCTTAATTAGTTTGAGTACATTTTTAAGAAGAAAAAGTCAAAATTAGCTGAATCCAGCTTCTTAAATGTGACTGTTTTCTGGTTTCTTCACTCCTTTATGACAGTAAACTGACTATCTTTGGGTTGTGGACATAACAAGACATTTGAGGGCATTAGTCTGGGCTTTGGGAAATACTGACAGACATTTTTCACCTTTTTTCTTACATGTCATAGACCAAACAACTAATCAAGGAAAATAATTAACAGATTAATCAGTAATGAAAATAACTGTTAGTTTCAGCCCTAATTTGGAGTGAATCTCTCTTCAAATCAGCTTTGTTCTAGATGACTACACAAGAGCAACAGTTGCACAAGGTCTAAAAGATGGGCTTAACTTGTGGAAACCAGACTTGGCCCACCAACAGTACCTTTTTTGGGGATAAGCTCCAACAGCACTACCTGCTTCTATCTCTCTGCCTGCTCCTTTTTCTGATACTCTCTTATGATCAGTGTTCAGTTTGTAGACTGATGGGAGGATTTAACACACACAGACACATCTGCCTGAATATGCTCTGATTATTTTAAATATAAACATACTTAGGCTAATTTGCAATTTTTAGAATATTTATGTCACCAGAGTTTTATTTTCATATTGTAAAAACCTGACACAATACCCAGCCACACATGCAGCTGGAATAAGATGCTTTGTTGTTTTGAAGTTCTTTGTTGAGACTTGACAAGGTAGTGGTCTATGTGTTGCTCTGTGTCTTCTTATCAGATCTGGCAGCCCCTTTGTCCAGACTTAGAATGGTATCGTTGTTATTTTTGCATGAGTAGTGACTTCTGAATCATTTGCAAGTCATATGCTATATATTTGAAATCACCTTCTTCACCTACTACACACCTGCTTCTGTACCTTTCTATAATCACTTGTTAGCTTCAGAGGAGTATTACATAGATCAGTGTTTCCCAACGTTTTGTATCTATGAAAAGCTGAGCCCCCTCAGTCCACATACGTCAAAAGAATAAGTGATTTGTTCCAAGCTTTTGACATCAGTGATAATTGTTGAGCTTGAGAGGTCACAGAGGTGTGGCCCACTTAGTAGCCTGATACTTTTGATTGAGGATAAAAAATATATCTTTTTAAATAGTTTTGTATACAGACTTTTGTTTAAATTGTGATTTTAGTCAACATGTGCAAGTCTAATTTTGACAACCTCAGAACAGGCAAAATCTGTGGGGCCACCTGTGATCTTTGGCACCCCCCTTAGGGGGCAGCAGGTTGGGAACCACTATCTGGAAAGACTGGGACCCTGTTCTGTTTGTTAACATTTTATTATGTACAGTGCACAAAACATTAATTTAGGTCTGTATCTGCCCTTTTGGTGTGTTTTGCATGCTGATAGGTTTCTTCTCAGCACTCCCTACTCCCCTACAGGCTCTGATTCAGTTTTACGTTTCATTCCTTAGGTGGACAGTCCGCTTCCTGGTTGCTCGTGGTAACTCTCCGCCATGCCTTTCCCCTTTGGCAAGTCCCACAAGTCGCCGGCGGACATCGTCAAGAATCTTAAGGACAGCATGACAGTGCTTGAGAAGCATGACATTTCTGACAAAAAGGCTGAGAAGGTAGGCAAATCTTGCACAAATTCAGTTGATCTTCACTTTCACTTGTGGGATTCATCACCTCTGAAATGTCAGTGGGAGCCATAGAAGTAATGTTGTTAATCAGGCAGTTTTTTGACAGGAGAAGATAAGTTTGAAGTCGCTTTCTGAAGCTCAAAACAGTGTGATGTCTGTTTGATGTTATGTATATGTTTATGTACACTGTGTGTGCATGATTCAGGCCACAGAGGAGGTGTCAAAAAGCCTGGTGGCCATGAAGGAGATCCTCTATGGGACTAATGAGAAAGAGCCCCAAACAGAAGCAGTGGCCCAGCTAGCCCAGGAACTCTACAACAGTGGATTGCTCAGCACCCTGATAGCTGATCTGCAGCTCATCGACTTTGAGGTGAGACTTAGTATCTTTCATTGAAGTGAGGCAGAAAAATATGTAAAGAATGAGATTGAGAGAAGGGAAAATAAAGTTGCAAACATTCAACACTAAATAGTCAAAGTTTATCTGAGGTATGTATGCACTGGCAGAGTGTGTCGTGAGGACAGTGGGGCGTCTGTGACAAACCTGCCTATGTTGATGTGTGGGCAAACACATGTCCCCCTGCAATATGTCAGACTGGTGCTGTGTGGTAACTGCAGCAGCAGGCTTCCCTGACTCACCCTATCGCAGCGTGACTCACTGTGTTGTGTGATCTCTCACTTCCTCTTTTACCCTCTTTCATCCTCCTTCCCTGTTCAACAGAAAAATCTTGTGAACTACAAATCACTAGAGTCTAACAAACAAATAAGTTTAGGACACTATGAATTCGAGCGCACCTTTGGTGTATGCTGAATTTATGTCATTATGATGACTTTTTTTAGTCGCTATTTGTCAGTATCCTTTTCATTATCGTAACACGTTTGTCTTTTCCTGTCCCTTTGCCGAAACACCCAAAATTAAAAGCAAGTTTCATTACAACAGCAATTAAAAATGCTAGTTTGTAGATGTAATTATGTGTGTCAGATTTTAAAAGATGGCCCACCTTCCGTTTAGTGCTTTATCTTTACTTTTCCATTCTGATCTAGTTCCTGATTGCATTGTTAGTTTGGAAATGTGTCCTAAAAACTTTCTGTGTATTATAATGTCAGTCATATTGCATACATTAACTTTTGCTGTATGAAACCTTTATGTATGATTTATCTGTTACCACCAGGGTAAGAAAGACGTGGCTCAGATCTTCAATAACATCCTTAGGCGTCAGATTGGCACTCGGACGCCCACGGTGGAGTACCTCTGCACCCAGCAGAATATCCTCTTCATGTTGCTTAAAGGGTAAGGAGGCACACACACTCACACAAGAGAGTAATCCTGCTCCCATTGGACGTTATTTATGCATATTGTTGAAACAGAGCGTTTAACACGTAATAAAGACATAGCAACTTCCTAAGTAACATCCTGACATAAAGGGAAGTAAGAGCACCTGTTTTCAAATGGTCTGACAGCTGTCTAATAAAGAAGAATGAAAATAGGCTCAAATGTGGTGTCAATAAAGCAATGCTGGTGGAAGCTGTGTCGGTCAAGCACAGTTCCAAATACTGGTGATCATCTACATCAGTGAGTCCTGTCTTTCTACATGAAGCAAGAGTGACTGACACCAAAACAACAGATGAAAATGACAATATTTGGAGTTCTATTGTGCCCAGAAATGGGAAGGCAATATCAACCAATAAAATCAGTATAATTAAAGACAATATAGCCAAAGTGAGTAAAAGGATTAAGTACTTTTTAAAGGTAGATCTATATTTGAATTTTTAGTTCAGGTTTTAAAATCTCCCATCCAGCTTTGATAGAAAATACTACATTGTCTGTTAGTAATATGTGACATTTTCAACAAACAAGTGTGTCATTGTCTTTTTGTTTAGTTCTTGTAACATTAACCTGTTGTTCAGCTCATTGACCCCAAACCTAACCCTGCTTTCAGACTAATAGCAACTTTATCACCAGCAACTGTGTCACTTTCACTCTCTGTTACTTGATTAGTGTCTATTGTCCTGTGTCTGTTTGTTCAGTAACACCTAAGGGATGCCATTTAAATGTTTGTAAAAAAGCAGTAATCTGTGAGAAATTACACCATGTGCAAATACATTCATTGTGATCGGCCTTATGGGGACCTCCCTGGTTGTGCAGTGCCCTGTGGATTAAATTTTTCTGTTTTTCAGTTTTCCAGTGAAGCACTGCATGTCAGTGAAACTGGTCTTTGGTGGATTGCCTACTACAGACAGTAACATTTTATTTGAACGTTTGAAGTCTGTGGTTTGTCTGTATGTCAACAACACCAATGTTAGCTGAAAATAAAACTAGTATCCCACCCCGCTGATTGTATGTAGGACTTACAAAGGGTCAATTGGCATCATTATAACCTAATTAGCACCTACTGGTCACTACTGTATACAATGATTATGGCAGGACATTTGTCAACGTACTTTCATCTTGTTTTAGTTTACCATCCCTTGACAGATGTTATTTGCTATCAACAAATTAGTGTGTCTGTGTAATGCTTCTAAGTACCTGTTCTGTGTTGCTTTTTTGTGCAGGTACGAGTCTCCAGAGATTGCCCTAAAACTGCGGTATCATGTTGAGGGAGTGCATCAGACATGAACCACTGGCCAAAATCACACTGTGGTCGGAGCAGTTTTATGACTTCTTCAGATATGTGGAGATGTCCACATTTGACATTGCTTCAGATGCATTTGCCACTTTCAAAGTAAGTTGGCCCACTTGTTCAGCTGTTGGAGCAGAGCAGATTTTCTTTGAGTGGTGCTCTGAAACATCTGTGACTCCTTTTGCAAAAGAATTGAAAAGCATCATTTCAAAAGTAACTCACTGACTTACTGTAAGCGATGAGCAGAGATGCTCTCCACAGTTTGATGACATCTCTCTCTTCAGCATCCCAATTTCCTACTTCCTGCTACTTCCTTGATAGTGGTTTGTTTGCATTATATAATTTTGAAACATTGTAACTAATTAGACAGCTCAAACAGAAAATTTGATGATGCATTGGCACCTGCTGCTGCTGATATTGCAATCGTTATGACACGGTGAGACAAAGTCATTTAGACTGAGGATTTGGAGCCAACAGTGGCTGTTCTGTCGGGAAAGACAGGGTTCATGTGCAAAGTTATGCCACGATTTAAGTATCTGAATGCACTCCTTAAATGGGCATGAATCTATTAATTTTCCAAACAGAAGCTCATAGTGGCTGTTGTGGAAACCTTGCCAAAATCTCCTTAATATTCCACTTAAATCAATTTTTGTTTTAAATTAAGATTAGAAATATAGCACTTAATTAAATTAATTAAATGTTTATGTTAAGTCACACTATCATTTAAACCACTACCAGTTTGTTGATTGTTCAGGCCCCTAAGACTGCAGTAAATCCTTTGTAAACCTGAACACAACTGCTGAATGAATTCTAGTGGTCAGATATGAGTTCTGATGAGGTTTCTTTTATTTCAAAGTATTTTTTTTATTTGGTCCAAAAGAGGATTAATTTGCTGGCGTAATTGCAACAGAAAAAACAGTCTTCTAATGTCTCTGAAAAGGATTATGTCCAGCTATGTCACTAATGACACTGTAACCCAAAACATTTTTTTCTGTCTAATTTTAGGTTTGGGGTTTTCAGGTTGCTGACAAATTGCAGTGCATTTCAAAGGATTATTTCTGCGTGTTCTTCAGTTTGTTGTCTCTACAATGTCTAAAAGCAAACAAATGGAACCAGGCATAAACATGAAGTGTGACTTTATTTCTCATAGTCTGCGTTGTCTATTTCTAGGACCTCCTCACAAGACACAAGCTACTGAGTGCCGAGTTTCTGGAGCAGCATTATGACAGAGTAAGTCCAAAATTCAAGTGAAACCTAGTATTTAATAAGGGATATTTTCATCCAAAGTGAGGTACAAAGATCTTAAAGGGATTATTTGAAGTAGGACTGTATGAGGTACTTAGTAGTCAATGTATTACCTACAGTAGATGCCAATCAACATATCTTCAGAGAGCAGTACTAAAACAGAAACTAAGCAATATACTGCTGTGAAGCAGGGCTGTAAGAAAATATTGATACACTTGAGTATCACGATGTTTTGTTTTGAGATACTATATTGATTCTCAAAAACTCTGTTTTGTGATACATGCCAAGATTTTAGGCTGTGGCTCATTTTGTGTTGTGTCTAAACCTGCAACTGTGGTGTTGTTACCTATCTTCAATCTTCTGATTGCATTAAAAAAAAAAACTTTTTAATGCATGGTTTTCTGCATATGGTGTTGTGTTCTTTATGTTTATTTTCCTAAAATTAGAATAAAAAATGCTAATATGTCGCCTTACAGTATTGCAGTATATTGCATTATATTAAATTGTAACCTCTGTATCATGTTATGTATCATGTTGCCAGATTCATCAAAAAAAAACAAACAAACAAACAAAAAACAATCAGTATGTGTTTAGGTTAACCTTTGCCATCAGACAAACAGTTCTGACCACAAACCGCTATTATACAAGTCAGATATCACTGTCTTTCACTTAACCAGTCTCATGCAAAATCAGTAATTTTACCTTGCAGAAAACAGGAGCTGCTGTTTACCACTGCCTCAGTCTGATAGTTTGTTTGTGTTATTTTGTGACTTAGGTGAATCTGAACTAACCTTTTAAAACAACAAAATAACAAACAAATTAAGTGCTGGAGCCAGCGGTAGAAAGATGACTCCTGTGTTCTACAAGTTAAATTTATTGATTTCGCCAATGGTTGGTTTGGACAGAGTGATATTTGGCTATATAACAGCAGTTTTCCCGGCAGAAGAGGCTGTCTGATGACAAGTTTAAGTAGAGAAAATATTCAAAGTATATACAATGTACACATAAACTAAAGTGGACTTTTTTAAAGTAGCTAAAATCTGTTTTGCTGCTGACCAATCCTACAACAGTTCATTGTTTAACTTCCTACACCAGGACTCCTGCTTCCCCAAACGGGGGCCTGTTGACTGCCATCTACTGTAGATAATAAACTGAATATGGATAAGTATCTCATACAACCCCAATTCAGATAATCTGAACTGTGTCTTTAAAAGTGTATGCATGTTAAGTGTGGCCATGACATCATAGAGGGAAGAAAGTATGTATCCTGCAAACATTTATTGGCAGCTAGACAAATAGATAATATTAATACCTGAAGGTATTACTATTATTTTAAAATGGAACACAGAATCATACATTGTAGGTGTACCAGTTGTTTGAAGGCCTTTTAATAGAATTCAACACGTTTGAGATTATGGTTTCTAAAAATGTAAGATGAACTGAACCATTTTCTTTTCACCAGTTTACATGTACATTAAAACTGGCAGACTGTATACTATGTTTGGCATGCTGACATTCTCTTTCCTCACAACATCAAACCATTGATTTCAAACATCATTTGCAGGCTGTGAACACAAAGTAGCTGTCAGTCTGTGAGGGAAAATCTCTCATTTTCCTGTCATTGTGTTTTGATACAAGACACAGATGCAATTGTGAAAACTGCTACATGACACATTTAGATGACTTTCTCTCTGTCTCGCCCCCGACTCCTTCTGTTTTTTCTGACCTCTCCCTCACTGCTTCTTCTCTCTCTAGTTCTTTAGTGAATATGAGAAGTTACTCCACTCAGAAAACTACGTGACTAAAAGGCAGTCCCTCAAGGTAAGGACCCTGCCAGTAAACAAGTCTCATGTAGTGGTGTAACTCTGTTCAGAAAGCTATTTAAAGATGGGGTCTCATCAGAGTGTTGGGTTTCGCTAAACCATTTTATCTCCATCACCTTGTTGTGACCGCCATCTAGTGGTCGGAGAACTATATAGGTTTGGTATTTCCTCTTGAACCTTCTTTAATAGTGTTAAAGTGTGTTTTGGACTACATTTGGTGCCTACTTTCACCTTAATGTGATTATTATGCATTTTATTGCTCTGAAGCCAGAAACAGGTCCCCCACGGACAAATGGTTATTAATTAGATATAAATCTGCTCTCATTCTCTCTCAAAGTTGTTTATCAACATTTTTATTGATTCAGGGCTCAACATTAAAGCTTCTCCAATTATTCATGCAAGGCTCAAAAATAACTTTTTCCTCAGTGCCCCACAACTGTCCTGAATTCTACGTTCAGCTGTCCCTGACTGAACACCTAGAGTTCTTTTTTCATTCTATATAAAGATATAGTTAAATAACTTTGCTCCAGTATTCGCATCACTTCATTCACTCTCTCTGGTCCGACATGGAAGCAAAAGTTAAAAAAAAAACATAAAAAAAAGTTACCCAGGTGCCACAATCATTTTTAATGATTTTTGAGTCATTGGTTGAGCTACTGTTTCTTGTTTTTTTTCTACCCCTTTGAAGTGTAAACTTTTTTCTAAGTGGCATATTATTATGGAACTTAAAATGCACACACATTTTCCACTCATAGTAAATACTTTGTTGTATTTTAAACATAATGGTAGTGTGTGAGCACACGTGATATAATAGAGGTTGTGCTGGTGCCACCTAACATTTTTCATTTTGAACACCTAACAACTAAAATTAAACATATTCCATGACACATTAATGTAAATAATTTCAACTATAATCTGCTGTCCCAGAATTGTCACAAGCACTTTATCTTTGTGTCCCTCTTTGTGCTATTTTGTGCTGTTTTTTATTATAACCAGCCAAGTGAAGAGAAATTATTTTGACTTTTAACTTGTCTGGTGGGGCAACCACTGGACAAGTTGAAAGTCAAAAACAAAGAAAAAGAGAAACAAATACTGTGTGTCTTCACGTAATTAGTTACTCATAACTCAGCTATTTAGCTAAATGATACATTTCTACATGTTTTTATAAATCTCAGTCATTGTGGAAATGGGTGCACGTGTACAAACTTTATTTCCACTCCCCACAGTTTTCCATGAATAGATGTAATAAATGCTCTTAGTCATCAATTTGCATATCGATACTTGTGCCTACTCATAAGACTCCTAAATGTGATAATAGCAAAGGAAAAGAAAGATGATGGCGTTGCATTGGCTAGGTTCTCACAGCATCACAACAGCTGTCATTATGCGTCACCCATAAGAACAATAACAACAATAATAACAATCATGAAAAAGAGCCCTGGTGTTGGTATAGTATCAGTATCAAAAGATATCCAAATTCAAGTATCAGATCTGAACTGAAAAAAGTGGATCAGTGCATCTCTATAATTTATAGTGGCTGCACCACAAATTCATCACCAGTACCTGTAAACCATCATCACTGTGATATCTCAATCATCATTTTTAAACTTCAGAAAGATGATCAATGATTAATCTATAGAGGTCATATTTAAACACTCTTTACAAATTGCCTCACAGATCAATAAAGGGATAGCTCACCCAGAACTGAAAATGCAATCATTATCCACTCAGTGTCATGCCGATTGAAGGTTGGTTTTAGTCTTTTTAGTCCACAAAACACTGCTTGAGTTTCACACAGTGTTGCAGAATCTCCCAAACAATTTAAGTGAATGGTGACCAGTTTTCAAACGGAAAAAGCAACCCATAAAAAAGAAAATGCCTCCATACTGCTCATCTGGTGCACACATTGTCACAACATACACAACCAGTTCAGACAGTGTGCACACGCACATGAACTTGACTCAAAGCTAAGAATCTACAGTGAAGATTTAGGCTGAAAACGTGGTGTAGATGCCATCTTTCAAGTCAGCTTGGTATGTTGGGGCTTTAGGGACTTACACCACCAGAGGAGCAGGATGGTGGCAGTTTGTTTTTTTTTTTTTTTTTTTTAATGTGTGAAAACTGGTCACTATTCACTTAAATAGTTTGGGAGCTTCTGCAACACTGTTTTCCTGTGAGACTCGAGCAGTGTTTGGTGGACTGAAACTAAACCTGACCTTGAGGGTGAGTAGATAAAGACTGAATTTTCATTTTTGGGCAAACTATGCCTTTAACAAGGAGATGATGGCTTGAATGTAAATAAAATGAATGATAAAATTTATCACCCAGAAATAATTTAAAATTAAGTTTATAAGTATTTATTAGTAAGAATTTGAGTGTTATTTTACAAAATGCTTTGTAGACAAAAAATAATGCAATGCAAAATAACACAATCAGTAAAAATTGGCAAATAACATTGCATTGCTAACCTGGGTCCAGACTGTCAAATCCACCCATCCCACTGAGTTGGATATTTCTCCGAATATAGAAATGAAGTGTAATTCAGTCTGATTCTAGGCTAGGGAGATTTTTCCAGTTAATTATGCTTTAAGCAGTAAGCCCGTCAATTTGGTGAATCTGCAACTGTGTCTAAACTTAAAAAGAAATTATTCAAGTTAATATTTATTTCCATTTCTCACTGTGAAATGATCTAGTTACTGGGGGAGTTGCTTCTTGACCGGCACAATTTCACCATTATGACGAAATACATCAGCAAGCCAGAGAATCTCAAACTAATGATGAACCTGCTACGGGACAAAAGCCGCAACATCCAGTTTGAGGCTTTCCATGTTTTTAAGGTAAAAATTCAAAGGTGCAGTCAAGATTAAACATAGCACGCAATAACTGTACATATTAACATCCTTGTCATCATTCTCCACCATCAGGTGTTTGTGGCCAACCCCAACAAGACGCAGCCCATCCTGGACATCCTGCTGAAGAACCAGACCAAACTCATTGAGTTTCTCAGCAAGTTCCAGAACGACAGAACAGAGGATGAACAGTTCAACGATGAAAAGACTTACCTGGTCAAACAGATCAGGGACCTCAAGAGGCCTGCCCCCCAGGAGGCCTGAGGACGGTTGCAGAGGTGGGGGGAGGAGCCACCAGGACCATGTCTGGACACCATCCAGACAACGTCTGCTTATCGGACCCATCAGCAGCTGCTGTTCTGGTTTCTGAACAAAAAATTGAGGAAACAAATAAAAAAAAACAACGTACCCATATCAACTCATCAGGAAGTCGCCAGCTCCTCTGCTCCTCAGTGAACATTTGATTCTTTATTTTTTTGTTTTTCAGTTGTTTTCCTTCAAAAGAAATAAGAGAAAATAGATGCTGCTGCTTTCTTGCACATTAAGACATGTAAGGTATATTATGACACAACAGTCCATCAAACATAGTGACAGAAAATGTCCGTGCATTTAAAGTAAGGCAGACTTCCTGATAGAGATTCACACACACACACACACACACACACCAAGGAACAAAAGTAGACATGTTTACACACATATATATGTATTACATAAATAAACATGCATACACACATACTGCAAGAATATCAGCTAAAACCTTGTGATGGAAATGGTACGAGCAAGTTGAACATTGGTGTGTTTGTTGCATGCCTTGAAATGTGACAGATCCATGGCTGTACCCAGCGTTTGCTCTGTGATGGCACTGCCCAGTCTGGCTCCCGTGTTCAGTGCCACAGACTCGGAAAACGCATCACAGCAACCGCTACAGTTCGCATCTATGCCTTCATCCGACAAAGCAACAGTGGTTCATTCTAGCGATTTCGTGGGGACAAGCTCTCAGATGCCATCATCACACAGAACCATTTACCTCCCGTGTGCTTTGTTACAACACAGCACTTGAAGCACATAAGGAAAGGAGGAAGGGATGTAAGGTATGAATTCGGTGAAGCCCAAGAGTTGGGTCTCTTTATTGTTTTCTGGGACAGGGTGAATATGTACATATGCCTTTTTTTTGCTTTGTAGATTTTTTGTTTAACCTTGACATGAATATATATTATATATATATTACCTTAAACATCACGTTTTTGGTTAATTGTAATCAAATTACTTTCTAAACCATAAAAGAAACAAGTTAAGTGACATTGTTTTTGCATTTCATTTTACTGCTGAAATGGTTGCTGGTGGGTTTCTTTGTATATAACTTAAAGGGCCAGCTCACGTTTAGCTAACCTATAGGATATTAACAATTTGTACAGCAGAGGAATGTCATGGTATTAGCTCTGGATCTGTTAATCCTCTTTTTATTCTCCATCTGCATTTTTGAGTATCTCTCAGACTGCTGAAAAACGTGCAGGGGGTGTGAGCAGGGAGGGAGGGGATTTGGAGAGCATTAACTGAAACATTAAAGCCTGTGTGTTTGTGCACTTTGTGAGGTGCTGAGTGATCAACATCACCTAACTGGAGTCGAGGATAGCAGGGAATTCCCCCCTCCTCAGTTTCATTAACTCGTTTTTTTCCCCCCCTCATTCTCACCACTCTGCTAGAGTCAAGGGAGTGCTGTGTGGTCTCACAGTGAGTGTGCTTCAGGGGTGAGCTCATCAGAACATTGGCAATTCAGCACATCATTCTTACTTGTCCCCTCCTCTCCTCATGTTTGAGCCTTTCTTTTCAAAGGGTTTATAATTCCAGTACAATTATAAGTGTAAAGCATTGTGGGTAGCAGAGTACTGTGGGCATATTTGATTGTCCTCATGGTGATGAAACCACTGACCTGTTGATTTACAGTGAATGAGATGATCCACGTAATGAGAAATAGATCCGTATACATTCAAACAGGCAAATGAGAAACCATGTTGGTGCAGACAACGGCACTATTCAGATCTTCCATACACATTGAACGTGCATGTTCCTCCACTGGCTGTGCATGATGCTGTACTAAAGATGTTGTACTGGAATTGTTTCTTTTTTCCAAGTATTTAACAACATTGAAATGTCAAATTGAGCTCTTGGCTGTATGCTGACTTTGACTCCAGTTTCAGCAGAGAGTGTGTGGGTGCTTTCAGAAGTGTCAAAGGCCTGGGCCCTACAATCGAAATAAAGGAAAAAAAAACATTTGGAATAAAATAAAGTGGTGGTCGTTTTTAAGAACTCATCTGTCAAATGTGTGTTAACATTGGGGTGTTTTAAATCAGCTTGGTACATCGAAGTGGGACCTTTTCCTCAGCAGTGGAAGAGGTATTCACATTTGTTTTGCTTACAAAAAAAATACTCAATTACACTTTACATGAAAGTTAGTTTAAGTGTTATCAGCACAATGTACTTTTTTCTCTTAATTTAAAGCCATCATTATGCAAATTAACTCCTTATAAAAGAAAATATACCCCCTATGTGGATCTTGTATAACTTTACCACCATTAATAAACCATTAATGCGAACGTTTAAACTCTTAATAAACCATTAATGAGAACTTTTAAACTCTATTAGATACATGTGTATGACATGAAGGACAGGTTAAACACATTTCGACCAGCGCACAAGGAGTGCTCTTAAGAGCAGGATAATCCTGTCACAAAGTATACTGGAGCACACAGATTAAAGTGGTAAAAGTTTTATTAAGTAACTATCATTCAACACCAGATGTGTCTTAATCATACTCCGATATACTTTGGACCTGTTTTTCAAGTCTTACTGGTCTGTATTGGAACAGCTGTATGGGTTATTAAAAATTGGTATCCAGCATTTTAATGTTATAGCTCTTTGTTTTGGAGAGAACGATTTCTTAAATATGATTTGGAGGGCTAGTTCTATAACAGTGCATCACATTTTTGAAGGTCCTTCTAATATAATTGTGATTCAGTATCATAATTATGGGCTACTATTTTATAAAAATGAAAAAAAACACTGATGGGGAAGAAGAGTTTTTCAAGCATTTGAATCATGATTACAGAAGAATGTTTACCCTGTTTTTTCTGAATTAACAAGATTATTATCTCAGAATTCTGACAAAAGCTCACGAAAAAACTCTGATCTGTTTTTCTGAATTAAGAAGATGCCTCCTGCAGGCTCTCTGTGCCCATGCAGGGCTTCTCAGCATGCTGGAGGCTGGTGTTTGGGCCCTTGAGCATGGAGAGATTAGAGTTGTCTTGTTAATTCAGAACAATTGGGAACACACTTTTTCTCAAGTGAATGTATAACTCTTCAGTTTTCTTCTTTGATAGAGCAATGACTTCTGTCAGCAGGGTTTGGTAAATGGTCCAGTGAACTCATATTTAAAAAAAACTCAGTTCTGTTCCATTCAGGTCGAACACTGTCAGGGTGCTCATTGGAAAGGCTCTGTTACACTAAATGGAATGTGACCTTAATTACTATATTTGGGAACAGCTGTGCATCCCCTACTATTTCATATCAATGTGGCTGCCATAAAGAAGGTCTATGAGCTGGGGTAGGGTGGGAGTGGTGCTTTTCTCTGAGTCCTGCCATTTGTTAATTTAGTCTTGATTATATGATAATCTGTATTACCAAATACAGAACCAAAATAGTCATTGATGATTCGATTTGCTATTCTCTGTGAACAAAACAGCCCATTGACAATAATAAATTGCCTTCTGGTTTCTAGTTATTATTCTTCTTAGGTTCATCACGAAGAGCATCCTCTTTCACATTGTCACAATGTAATTTGAAACGTTATTGTAAAAGTATCATTATACCTGCTTCAAGAACTAAAGGACCAGTTATTGTAAAAGTATCATTATACCTGCTTCAAGAACTAAAGGACCAATGTGTAGGATTTAGTGGCATCTAGCGGAGAGCTTGCAGATTGCAAACACCTAGCCTCATCCTCCCCTTCCAGCGTGTAGGAGAAACTACAATGGCTGGGAAACTTGTGCAAAACTCAAAAGTCTGTATCTAGAGCCACTGTTTGGTTTGTCCATTCTGGGCTACTGCAGAAACATGGTGGTGCAACATGGCAGCCTCCATGGAGGAGGACCTGCACCCTCGACTTACATTAGAACCGAGCCTTGCCGCTCAGTCTTGCTTATAATTTTCCCCAGTGGCCACTCGTGGTGTTGCAGGGAAAAACTCTTCCTGCCGACCAAAAGCAGACACCATGAACTGCAATTACAAGTCTTTCTATTCAGTTACTTTCTATTATGCCTGTATGATCCACAGAAAAGTGATTTAAAAATCTCTGATGTCATCAGAAAGTCTATGGGCTGTGCAGGAACTCACGGTGGGAGACAAACTATGGCACATATTCAGTGGGGTGCAAACCACGAAACTGAACCCAGGAGCTAGAAAAAAAATGTTGGTGTCTGTGCCAGGCCAGGAATTCTCATTGAACTGAATGGCCACCACCATTGCATCTTAATAATAGATCCATGATCTAAATGGCTCATTCTAAGGTAACAAAAAGACAAACATTTTTATTTCCAGGTGATTTAATATAAATATTACATAAAATTAAGCCATTTTCTTCCAGTAAATCCCTCTAAATCTTACACACTGGACCTTTAATTTCATCACACGTTAACAACCTGTGTTTAAATGGTTTTGATTACATAGTGTAATGTTATATCAGTGCACCAAGATTAAGTTGTTTTATGAGGCTGGAAGAACTGGTTACTAATGATCGATGTCAGTGAGTGTCATCTAATTAACAGATACTACAATAGTGTGTTTTCTGAATGGAGTCTGTCCCCTCTACAGTAAACACACAGCAGCGGACTGGTCCTTTAAGGGCAGATATTAAAAAAAACAAAACGGCACTTCCGGTAGATAAAGACAAAAACAGATAGAGGAGCAGCCCAGCGGTGAGAAGAGGAGAGGACGGCCCGTCGACCAGCTGAGGAGACCTGATTCAGAGAGGAGGACAGTTATAACACCTGCACACAGACAGACAGACAGGGGGACAGACAGGGACACCGAGCCATGGTGAAGATCAGCTTCCAGTCTGTCGCGGGACAGAAAGTGGAGAAGGAGAACGATGGCGACAAGACCGAAATCCTCATCCCTCATCCCATGGTGAGTTAACGCGTCGCTTTATTCTCATTTCTCTCATAAATAACACTTTTCATTGTCACGTTATAACGCTTCTCATTGAACGTGAAGCCTGCTGTGCCCAGGCTCTCTGCAGGGCAGCCTCCTGCACCTGCACAGCCATGAACAGCAGGGGATTTCTGACAGCGTCTATCGCCATTTGGTTGGAAACAAAAACATGTCATGCTGTGATGGTTTCCTCTGCGCCAGTGCGCTTATTGCAGCCCTGATGCGAGTTATTATAACGTACAAATGCATGCTCTTTGTTTAGGACTGAATGGGGGATTACAAGCAAAATGCAATTTAACAATGTAAAGGCTTTGTGTTAGGGTTTGCTTTATAAGTGGCATGGCCTCTGATGTTTTTTTTTTTTTTCCTTCAATGCAGATTTAGGTAAACAACTCCCCAGCTTAAAAAAAAAGCAGAATGCAAGAGATGCATGAGCTTTGCTTGACAAAATGGCAGATGGGTTGCTGTGGCTTGCAACGCATGCAAGATTTTTTTTTCACAGCAGAGCAGTGGAGTCCTCAACTTTGCTGTAGCATCATCCCAGCACCCCCTCGACCCTTATCAAAGATACATGACTGAGCCCTGGAGATGATGAGCCATAATGGAATATAGATAGGACATCGGGCATGCATATAAAGTGAATATTGCAAAAGTACAGAGCTGGAGTGGCTGTGTGACTGACTGAAATCTGTTCTCCCAAATGTATTGACCAGGAGACAGACAGGCCTCATGGTGTGTCACACTCTCAGCTGCTGTGAAAGAGCCACTATCTCTCTCAGTGGGATGGGAGAACACAAAGTCTCACAGAAGAAGTGTGTGTTCGCACATACACAGTTGTCGCCTTGTCCTCATGCACCCTCTGTTTCCACAAAGAACAGCATACTAAAGTGAAAGGACTGTCGCAACATGAAAATATTGTTGAATCAAAGGCGCTGGGTTCAAGCTTTTTGTGTCATCTCCTTTTTAAAATGATGCTCACACAGGATTGTCATCATTGTTCTTTGAAGTTTCTTACAACAACCATTTCACCCACCCACACAATCGCTTTTGTTCCTTCACAGCTCCAGCTAAGAATAGCAACCATTGTCCTGTCTGTAAAGAGCCACTTTTCCAAAAGATAGCCTAATTTTACCTGCCACGACCGCTCAGCACTACAGTTACAGTCATTATTTTTGTAAATGGAAGTGCTCGGTGAGTGCCTACTATCTGTGTGTAGTGCCACCCTGCCAGCACAGGTTGGGCGCGTGGCACCGGCAGATGGGCTGCGAGACTGGAGGCGTCTGTGAAGATTACTCACCATCTCAGTCAGGTTTTCATTTCCAGGCGCTCCGTCATCCCTTCCTCTGGCCAAGCTCAATGCTTTTAATTCCTGCTCAAAACGCAGCGTAGCCATTAATGCAAGCGTCTATTTTAGCAGTTAGTTCATTTGGATCGTTTTCAGCTGCTCGTCACGGTGAAAATGAGTAAGCTGGAAGTTGGATTGAAGCTGCCTGGAAATGCCTTTCTGTGTCAGTCTGAAGAGTGTTAATATGTGGTGTGTACGTTGTGTGTGTGTTTTACAGGATGAGGATGAGCTGGTCCTGCCGCTGCGGCCCAAGAAGTCTCCACTCAATGGACTGTGCTGCCTGACTTTGGCCTGGTTGTGTTCATGGCTGGTCTGGTCCTGGCCTCCATTTATGTCTACCGCTACTACTTCATACCTCATGTAAGACCTGACTTAACTGTACTGTGTGCTGTATGTGTCTCAAAACTGTATTCATAAATAAAATTATGTTCTTTGTTTATATATTAAGTCACTCTTGTGTACAGTCAGGTCCTGATCACACAGAGCACATCTGGCAGGTTGCAAAACCCTAGGTGCACTGTACTGCTTTTTTTCTTCAAGCTGTTGTTAAAAAAAAAAAGAGCAGTGCGGTGTATTCTTTTTATTGTTGCCGGGCAAACAACAAATCAGCTGTCCTTAGCCTAATCATGATTTTGTTGTGAAGTAAACTCAGATCTGTAGCCCTATGTTTTTGGTTATCTAGAAGTAGTTTTCTGTTCAAATCCTGGTAACTTTTGTTGGTGAAATCGTAGTGCCCCAGTTATCAAGCTACAGCCACAACATACGCATTAGCAGCGCACAAAACGCTTCTTGCCTGTTGAAAACAACTGGAAAACTACGCCTTTCGCTGCCAAAACTGTGCACTTTCTGATCAGGGCCTAAGGGGTTTATTCTTGCGACAGATTGCTTCCGACAAGGAAACTAAAAATGAAGGAAGAGTCATTTCATCTCGTACAAACATTCTATGCTCCAGACTTTGGTGCCAGTTCTGTTGAAGCTTTATGGGAGATGTAATGTAAACAATGCTTGTTTTGGAGACCAACAGCAAATACATGGATGTGGAAATTTGGAAAAATTAGTCAGTATGAAGTGTGTTCTTTAATTTTTTACATTTTTTTAGATGCAATTTTCCATCAAAGGTCATACAGTGTAGTTGTGTTGGGTTTTAGTGTGTTTCTCCATGCATCTCCCGTAAACTCCTTAGAACTGACATCAAAGTCTGACAATGTAAAGACCCTTCTTTCTCTTTTAGTTTCCTTGGTTTCAGAGTGTTCCAGTCGGTCTGTTGATCTGGATGCTGATTGTGTGTGTGTGTGTGTTGTGTGTGTGTGTGTGTGTGTGTGTGTTGTGTGCACGCAGATCCCAGAGGAGAACCTGTTCCACTGCAGGGTGCTTTATGAAGACTCTGTGTATGCCCCGCTGCGTGGGCGTCAGGAGCTGGAGGAAAATGTCGGCATCTACTTGGCTGACAACTATGAGAAGATCACTGTGCCCGTGCCTCACTTTGGAGGCAGCGACCCCGCTGATATAATCCATGACTTCCACAGAGTGAGGACAGACACACACACACACACACATTTGACATTTAGAACACAGTGCAGCACACAGTTAAATATTTACTACCAGTGACTCATAACAGTGTGTTTTTAATAGCCCACTTCAAAGAAATTACAGAAAAAGAAAATTACTATGAATAGAAAAATGACATTAATAGAAGACCTGTCTACAGCCATGCTAATGGCATAGCAGTGCTTTGAACTTAATGCTAGCATCAGCATGCTAACATGCTCACAATGACAATGCTAACACACTGATGTTAAGCAGGTACATTACATGGCTTTGTTAAATCACTCAATTCTAGTTACTTACAGCATTCTAAGGTCTGTTATTTCTGTATAACTGACCGTTGCTATGAAGAACAGACCGTTGCTATGGACATAGTTCTGATCATAGACTCTCCATAAAATAATTTTAAATTTAATATTTTGTTTTTGGTAAGTAATCACATAATAAACAGGATAATGTACAGTGAGTCATTATTGTGAAATAAACCCCTTCAGGATGATTCAAGACATCACCATGCTGGGGTTTATCATAATGACTTGCTCCCTGTACATTATCTCTTATATAATGGTTACCATGTCCACCATATTATTTACATGTTTGCATGCTAAGATTAGCTAATTAGCACAATGTCAGGAATGTAATTTGTTTTTCAGGTGTTTGGTCATAAAACAAAATACTGGACAAATTGGAAAGACAGCGAATCACCAAAATCAGGAGGTCTCCGATGACCATGAGTGTCTGTTCAAAATCTTAATGGCAATAAATTAAGTTTTGTTGAGGTATTTCAGTTTGGAGCAAAATGGTGGACTGACGATCCAGCTGATATCACTAAAATTAATCAAATTTTACCACAAGAAACTGCCAAAAGATAACCAACATTAAAAAGACAAAGACAAAGCACTTTTTTTTAGAGTTGGTCTTTAATAAACTGCTTTGTTTTCCAGGGACTGACTGCCTACCATGACATTGCCCTGGACAAGTGCTACGTTATTGAGCTCAACACCACCATTGTGATGCCTCCACGCAACCTCTGGGAACTTCTTATCAACGTGAAGGTAACACAACTGCAATCTTAGACAACATAATGCCTGCATTCAGAATTCCACACTGTTCAGTAGCTAAAACAGTATCTTAGTATGAAACCAACTGGGAGGTGCATACTGTGTGGAAGAAAATATTACAGTATCCAAGTACTGGACACTATGCCGACATAAATGTCCCACAATGCAACGCAGTAGTAACAACAACAAAAACAACAGATAGAGGCAAACAGCAACAAGGCAGCTCTGGCGTAGCTTCAATAACACTTTGTTTACATTTAAATATTTCTTAAAGATTTCCCTTTGATAGGCATGATATATATATATATATATTTTTTTTTAAATAAGGCTTGTTATTGGCATGGGTTGCTACATTTGGGAAATGACTGATATGTGCTGAGTAGTGCACCTGAAAAAATGCATACTACTTTTTATTAACACAAAAGTATGTTTAATGATAGTACACATTTTGGGTATGTAGTGCCTGGTGTGTGATTTTGGATGGAGCAAATCTCATCATAAGTACAGCTTTGAATTCTTAAAAAATAGTGGCTTTATTTTTAGTTTTTGCTGGTCCCAAGTGCCATGAAATAAGGTCTGTGGTTAACATAAGCTTGAGAGATTTTCAAGTTTTGTTCTACAAGATAAAATATGTCAGTAAATACCCCATTCATAACGTCTGAAGCCTTTATTGGTCTCAAAAAGGTGTTTTGCAAGTAGCTAAATTAGACTACAGGGGTTGTCCAGTCCATAACAAATCATCATGCCGAACACTAGTCAGGAAGTGTTGGTGACACTGAAGCCACGTGGCCGAAGTGTAGCTCATTTATAGCCTAATCTTAGCTTTTTACTTCTGGTGACGCATTTACGCTGCAAAAATCATAAAAGTGGTGTTCATTTATGAAGATTGTCTTGCTGAACAAAATGTGCAAGTATCATACACTTTTGTTTGCCACAGAGCTTATTTTCTGCACTAATCAAAAAATCCATTGACTTTCTGTCGAGAGAACCAGAGCAATGCTAACTTCTAGGTTGGTCAGCAAAAATTCATCTTCTCTGGAGCACTCAGTGTCAAGTTATGTAGTCTGCTTTTGGACCCTGTAGTTTTTCTGTTGGAAAACATCTTCCAGTGAGCTTGTTGTTGTACCTCTGTGTCTTGCAGAAGGGGACATACTTGCCTCAGACCTACATCATCCATGAAGAGATGGTGGTGACTGGCAAAGTGCACAACATGCGTCAGCTGGGACCCTTCATCTACCGCCTGTGCAATGGAAAGGACACGTACCGTCTGAACCGCCGTGTCACCCACAGACGTAAGTCGAGGTTAATGGAGGGATCAATGCAAATATTAGTGAAGTTCAATAGTCACCTGATAGATGTTGGTCTGTGTTTAGTTTTAAAGGATAAGAGGA